>OY804590.1:58403266-59110766 GCA_963680875.1 Bathymodiolus brooksi | reverse complement strand
TGTACACATGAGACAGAAAAAAAACCATTCAAAAGTCTTGTCGTTTGTGTGATGCAAAAATATCGTTTGCTATGATCTAGCTTTACAAGACACAATGACGAAAAGAGCGAATAAAAAATTTAAAAGAAACTGCTTTAAATCAGTGAAAGCGTTAAAGGTAATTGCTATCTTAATTTAACAGCATGTCTATGATTTTCTCTTTATTTCTAAATCTACCTATCAAGCGCCCTTCCGTGCAAAAAAACGTTGCATTTTTCTGCGATACGCCTAGTTTGCAGCTATAGGCCTACAAATCGACAATATATGGCCATTTATGGAGTTAGTACAACAAACGGTTTAAGTTAACTTATATTTTATAGGCAGTAAACGAGTAGAACATGGACACAAATTATAAGAGCGATTACCAGCAGCCTTTTCATTTTTTTTTACCAAAAAAGAACATATTTCGGACATAACATGACTTCGAAGTTTGAAATATATTAGCAGGGGCTCCCAAATACCCCTAAAATCTGGCATGTGCCACCATAATTACTGATATTCCTAATAATGCATATAGTATAACTAATCGTAGATTTTGAATATCAAATTCTAATATGACGTCCCGTATTCGGTATACAAATAAACAATAATAATCAAATATAGGCCACACATGCGCGCTGCGCTAAGAAAAAGCACCTACATAAACACTGACTAATAACTATTTTCAGAAAATTCTTCATGGTTAGCGATTTTCTATTATTGTTTATCTAAAAATTGTTGAAATAAATGAAGCTAATATTAAATAAATCCTAATCAAGTCTTATCATAATTAAACTCTTCTAAACACGGCTTTGCTTACCTTTCGTCACTGTCTCCATGTTTATCTCCCTTTATCTCCGATCCGACTGGCTGCGTTCAACTAGTAATTTCGTTGTTAATCATTTAAAGTTGTTTATTTGTAATACAATTTATATTGAACCTTGTCAATAAAATTCTTTTCGGTATTTTAAGCCACAGTTTCAACCACAATTTCGCAATCCATCTCTTAATTCCCAATTTTACCATTTTTAAAATTACCGTATTTGTCCTATTAGAATCGAAATAATTCATGCCGGCCATACTTTATTGTTATTCAAATATGGGTAGGCATTATATTAATGAGATTTAACCCCTAGCTGCAGAACCGTAGATATTTATGTCCTTTTTGTTTTTTTCGGGGTCCGCCCTATCAGAAAATTTCACAAGGACCTAAAGAGCTATGGTTCCGCAGCTACATTAAATCATGCTCTTAAATATATGTAGGATGGACAGGTGAGGTTCGGACATGAAAGACCCACTGACTGTTGTCTAATATGTACATGTCTTTCTGTAAGAAATTTTGAAAACGCAATCAATAAATCATACACACACGTACAACCGCATTGTATCTTCTTCTTCTTCCAGTGTAGAACATGAGTCGTCGCCGACTATGAGTCGTCGCCGACTGTTTTAAGTTCTGCGGGACCAGGTATGCCAGGCACACACAGCTGATGTCCCCAAGACTATGTACAACTAAACACTTCACTATGACACAGTTAAAACTATTTACACTGGTTGGCGTGGCTAACTTTGAAGCCCTGAACTCCTCTATGGAGCTGGCCCCAACTGTGGTGTCTGGTAGGTGGTTCCATTCCCGTGTTGTTCTTTGGAAGGAGTTTCTGAGAGTGTCATAATTGGACCTCTCCTGGAAGAACCTATATTGATCTCTGGTTCTGCTGTCACCAGGTATGAGGTATAAGTCTCGGTCGATGTCCAAGAGTTGATGCTGGATCTTATACATCATAACGAGTCTGCTTATTCTCCTCCGTTGTTCTAAAGTCTGCCACTCAAGTGATGTTAACATGCTTGTCACGCATCCTTGTGTTCTGCTGGTGTAATCATTTGTGACGAAGCGGGCAGCTCTTCTTTGTACATTATCTAATGTCTGTATCAGGGTTTAGGGGGGGGGGGGGGGGGGGGGGAACTACTAAACAGAGTCCAGTAGAGTCCGGAAGTTATATATTAGTTTATATGTATATTAAATGATGTATTCCTGTGGTATTGGTTATTTATTTTGTTGGTAATTATAAGATATATATAAAAAAAACAACCAATACCACAGGAATACATAATTTAATATACATATAAACTAATATTTAGCCTCCGGACTCTACCGGATTTCTCCTGACTCTACCGGACTCTGTTTGGAGGTACCGGGATCACAAACCATTGCTGCGTATTCCAGTGTTGGTCGTAGGATCGTGGGGTAGTGGTTTCTCTTACTTGTTTCATTTTGATCAACTGCCGATTGGTCCGATCACAATTGTTTGTTTACAACAAGAGAAGTGGATCAGCGGGGGTAAGACATTCGATATTTTATGCCTTTTCTGTCGGAGTTATGAATTGATTTGTGCGTGAAAAGGATGATTATATGTTTCTTTATGAAAGCTATTATTTGTTTTCTTACATCATTGACATTTCGGTGGACTTTGAACCACATTTTTACAAATAATCATTTCAAAATTTAACGTTATGAACTTTCATCATTTATTTTACAAAACATGTACATAAACACATACGAGCAACACGACCCACAGGGCCTGTGCACGACCCCCCGGATGAAAATATACTTTTTTAAATGATAGACGTTTGACTCTTCACAGTCACTTGAAGTTTCAAAAATAAAAAATGAAATAAGAAAAAAATGTGGACTCATAATCATAGACTAGTAAAATACATGTATGGTGGCAGCACTGGTTTTCGATCACCTAACATCAAAATCTGTTTTGAGATATTCCATAGAATAAAGAATTGTATTTGACCTTTACGAGCCTTTACTTTGATATCTTATAAATTAATTTTTACGCTTGAAATGCAGTTTCGAACACATGTTTATCTATTGTGTTTATAGTTCACTGACCTCGTGATTGATGTTGTCCAAATATGTCCGACATGTGTTTTCGATCACCTCAAAGGAGTTCCAAATTTGATAAGGTTGAGGTTCTAAAGGAGCACCTGTGTGTGTAATTTCGGTTTACTTCCACATTTAACCAATTTGTAGTATAACTAAATTTTTTCTTTGTTTTTTTTATTATTTACAGTGTATTTCTGAATGGTGTGTGTTCAAACTGTTGAGGACCATGAGGAGACGTTTTAATGTTTTTTTCTTCATTTTGTTGTGCCTTTTTACATATCCCGGTATTACTATTTACTACATATTTTCCAAATATATCACAAGGACATTTAGCCATCATTTTCTATAGTATTTATTTATTCATTTTGTTTGTTTGCTATGTATTATCATTTTAAAAATAGCAACGATTTACATTTTCTAATATAAGGACTCACTCCTTTAGACCCTCACTTAAAATAGACATAATGTCATTGGCCAGTCAGTTCACATGACTTCACGGTTTCAATGGAAGATCAATATTGCAGACGACAAGGAAGGATATTAAAAAGGAGTAAGGGTGCGTCTGAAGAGGGTTTTAAACTTGGACTTTTTTAGGAACTAGAAAAAATGCCAACATTTTAGTACAACAAGAAAGAATAACGTGTCTTACCTGCTTTATTCGCATTGTGTCCGATGTAAGCTGCTCAAAAGATTTCTTGCGTCATCTTTGTTTGCAACCATATGCAAATTAGCGGAAGTGTAGTGCACGCGCTACACAAGAATGTTTGGTATGCAAAGATCGAAAACTAGTGCCGATCGAAAACGAAAGCAACGACATACATGTCTATGTGTAGATGCGATGCTCGCCTGTAGGCTGTGCCTAATCCATATTATAGATTTATACGCAAATAAAAAAAAAACATATTAAAATTTATCTTAAGAATGCAACGTCACAATGACTAAAACGATAGATCTAAGAATGACGGCATAAATAGCTAGTCGCCGGACGCCATGACGTATTACATATGAAATTCATTGGTTGGTTTAAACACAGACTTTTGATAAAAGGCGTTGTTCTCTACAGATAGGTTCAACTCATGGAACCTTGAGCTTTGTTAAATAGCATATTGTGTTCTGAAAGTAGCACCAGTAACTATGAGATACATGCCAGTGTACCGACACACACAAGGGTACCAGAAGTTCACCAGAATTACATTGTGAAGTGATAGTATATTTACTATTTGAGACAAATTAAGCAATGGATACTGTAATATAGTAAGTGTCCATTCAAACAGTGTTACAAAGCTGGTTCTTTCAGATATTATATCAAATATATGTATACAATCTTCTTACATGTGAGCAGTCCAATATGACCTTCATAATGTTATAAAGGACGAAGTCCTTATAAGGGTAGGCTGTCCGATTTTTCCTTCTATATTGATAGCCAAATATCTGTTCACCGGAAGTTTAAAAAAAAACAATAGATAATTTAGAAACGCAAAAGAAATATATTTCAATGAAAAATTTCCAATTCTTTATGTATTTACTCTATGCAAAATCGAAATAAATTTGAAATAAAATTATAATAAAAAAATCTCTTTCTACGAAACTCCCGACGAAGAGCGGCGTACAGTAGGTAAAATTAACGGAACAGCCGTAACAAATCGGCTACAAAATTCATTCAAAATAACTTGTACAGATCTTATCATCGTATTATTGAAATTTTAGGACTTCGTCCTTCAAACAGGTTGCCTGTCTCATATTAGCAAAGCATACTATTTCTTTAAAAAATTAATCACTTTAAATGTTTGTTCGCATATCAAACTTTTGCATGTTTGTTTTGCACTACTGCACCTGATTCAAAATTAAAAGAACATCTGAAAATATTGATAAAAAATGACTATTGATTATCTTTAACGTCACTTGACGAGAACACGCATACAAACAATGTAGGTGTCGCTGTGATACGTCGGAAGAACGGAAGTTTACATTGCCATAGGAAGAGGGAATAAAGGATTGGGACAGAGAGTTTGGACAATTTGTCTTTCGATGGGCAACCAACGACTTGTTCACTTTACAAACCTGCTCAATTCCGGCAAGTTGAATCGTTCCACACATAAAGCATGCACAACTTTCGGAGTTCTGACGAGGGTAACTTTTTATTAGACAGTGTAACAGTTCTTGAGCTATATTGTTGTTAAATGTATATTGTTTACACTTAAATGTTGTAGACAACAATATAATATACATATGTATGTTTATTCAATGTCAAACTTATAACATATTTGTTTAACTTGTGTTAGTGGGGTTCGCGTGGTTCATGTTGTCAAATTACATGTCTTGTCGTTTTATAAGTTATCTTCATTTACTATTTTCGGTAAACTTTCCAAATTTCACACTATCTCTCACTGGACCAGAATTTGGTAGGAATGCTGCCTGAGTAGTGTTCTAAATTTTAAAGATGCTTGTTCCGCGACTGATGGCGTCAATTATACATTTCGATTGGCTGAAAGTTCAAACCTTTTCGTAGAAACCACAAATGTGATGGGTATTTAACATTACAGGAATTTTCCTTACAATACTATGACGTTACGCGCGATGTTGGTGACACTTAACGTTACACATAATTAACGTTGAAAAGAATGTTTCGCGTCTTCTTTTTCATTTCTTCTTCTTCCTTATTTGTGTTTGCATACCGTGGGTTTGGTTAGGATAGAGGTGGTGTGGGTGTGTTTTATTTGTGTTTACATACCGTGGGTTTAGTTAGGATGGAGGTGGTGTGGGTGTGTTTTATTTGTGTTTACATACCGTGGGTTTGGTTAGGATGGAGGTGGTGTGGGTGTGTTTTATTTGTGTTTACATACCGTGGGTTTGGTTAGGATGGAGGTGGTGTGGGTGTGTTTTATTTGTGTTTACATACCATGGGATTAGTTAGGATGGAGGTGGTGTGGGTGTGTTTTATTTGTGTTTACATACCGTGGGTTTGGTTAGGATGGAGGTGGTGTGGGTGTGTTTTATTTGTGTTTACATACCGTGGGTTTGGTTAGGATGGAGGTGGTGTGGGTGTGTTTTATTTGTGTTTACATACCGTGGGTTTGGTTAGGATGGAGGTGGTGTGGGTGTGTTTTATTTATGTTTACATACCGTGGGATTGGTTAGGATGGAGGTGGTGTGGGTGTGTTTTATTTGTGTTTACATACCGTGGGATTGGTTAGGATGGAGGTGGTGTGGGTGTGTTTTATTTGTGTTTACATACCGTGGGTTTGGTTAGGATGGAGGTGGTGTGGGTGTGTTTTATTTGTGTTTACATACCGTGGGATTGGTTAGGATGGAGGTGGTGTGGGTGTGTTTTATTTGTGTTTACATACCGTGGGTTTAGTTAGGATGGAGGTGGTGTGGGTGTGTTTTATTTGTGTTTACATACCGTGGGTTTGGTTAGGATGGAGGTGGTGTGGGTGTGTTTTATTTGTGTTTACATACCATGGGTTTAGTTAGGATGGAGGTGGTGTGGGTGTGTTTTATTTGTGTTTACATACCGTGGGTTTAGCTAGGATGGAGGTGGTGTGGGTGTGTTTTATTTTGTTTACATACCGTGGGTTTGGTTAGGATGGAGGTGGTGTGGGTGTGTTTTATTTGTGTTTACATACCGTGGGTTTAGTTAGGATGGAGGTGGTGTGGGTGTGTTTTATTTGTGTTTACATACCGTGGGTTTGGTTAGGATGGAGGTGGTGTGGGTGTGTTTTATTTGTGTTTACATACCGTGAGTTTGGTTAGGATGGAGGTGGTGTGGGTGTGTTTTATTTGTGTTTACATACCGTGGGTTTGGTTAGGATGGAGGTGGTGTGGGTGTGTTTTATTTGTGTTTACATACCGTGGGATTGGTTAGGATGGAGGTGGTGTGGGTGTGTTTTATTTGTGTTTACATACCGTGGGATTGGTTAGGATGGAGGTGGTGTGGGTGTGTTTTATTTGTGTTTACATACCGTGGGATTGGTTAGGATGGAGGTGGTGTGGGTGTGTTTTATTTGTGTTTGCATACCGTGGGATTGGTTAGGATGGAGGTGGTGTGGGTGTGTTTTATTTGTGTTTACATACCGTGGGATTGGTTAGGATGGAGGTGGTGTGGGTGTGTTTTATTTGTGTTTACATACCGTGGGTTTAGTTAGGATGGAGGTGGTGTGGGTGTGTTTTATTTGTGTTTACATACCGTGGGTTTGGTTAGGATGGAGGTGGTGTGGGTGTGTTTTATTTGTGTTTACATACCGTGGGTTTGGTTAGGATGGAGGTGGTGTGGGTGTGATTTATTTGTGTTTACATACCGTGGGTTTGGTTAGGATGGAGGTGGTGTGGGTGTGTTTTATTTGTGTTTACATACCGTGGGATTGGTTAGGATGGAGGTGGTGTGGGTGTGTTTTATTTGTGTTTACATACCGTGGGATTGGTTAGGATGGAGGTGGTGTGGGTGTGTTTTATTTGTGTTTACATACCGTGGGTTTAGTTAGGATGGAGGTGGTGTGGGTGTGTTTTATTTGTGTTTACATACCGTGGGATTGGTTAGGATGGAGGTGGTGTGGGTGTGTTTTATTTGTGTTTACATACCGTGGGTTTAGTTAGGATGGAGGTGGTGTGGGTGTGTTTTATTTGTGTTTACATACCGTGGGTTTAGCTAGGATGGAGGTGGTGTGGGTGTGTTTTATTTTGTTTACATACCGTGGGTTTGGTTAGGATGGAGGTGGGGTGGGTGTGTTTTATTTGTGTTTACATACCGTGGGTTTAGTTAGGATGGAGGTGGTGTGGGTGTGTTTTATTTGTGTTTACATACCGTGGGTTTGGTTAGGATGGAGGTGGTGTGGGTGTGTTTTATTTGTGTTTACATACCGTGAGTTTGGTTAGGATGGAGGTGGTGTGGGTGTGTTTTATTTGTGTTTACATACCGTGGGTTTGGTTAGGATGGAGGTGGTTGGGTGTGTTTTATTTGTGTTTACATACCGTGGGATTGGTTAGGATGGAGGTGGTGTGGGTGTGTTTTATTTGTGTTTACATACCGTGGGATTGGTTAGGATGGAGGTGGTGTGGGTGTGTTTTATTTGTGTTTACATACCGTGGGATTGGTTAGGATGGAGGTGGTGTGGGTGTGTTTTATTTGTGTTTACATACCGTGGGATTGGTTAGGATGGAGGTGGTGTGGATGTGTTTTATTTGTGTTTACATACCGTGGGATTGGTTAGGATGGAGGTGGTGTGGGTGTGTTTTATTTGTGTTTACATACCGTGGGTTTAGTTAGGATAGATGTGGTGTGGGTGTGTTTTATTTGTGTTTACATACCGTGGGTTTGGTTAGGATGGAGGTGGTGTGGGTGTGTTTTATTTGTGTTTACATACCATGGGTTTAGTTAGGATGAAGGTGGTGTGGGTGTGTTTTATTTGTGTTTACATACCGTGGGATTGGTTAGGATGGAGGTGGTGTGGGTGTGTTTTATTTGTGTTTACATACCGTGGGATTGGTTAGGATGGAGGTGGTGTGGGTGTGTTTTATTTGTGCTTACATACCGTGGGATTGGTTAGGATGGAGGTGGTGTGGGTGTGTTTTATTTGTGTTTACATACCGTGGGATTGGATAGGATGGAGGTGGTGTGGGTGTGTTTTATTTGTGTTTACATACCGTGGGATTGGTTAGGATGGAGGTGGTGTGGGTGTGTTTTATTTGTGTTTACATACCGTGGGTTTGGTTAGGATGGAGGTGGTGTGGGTGTGTTTTATTTGTGTTTACATACCGTGGGTTTGGTTAGGATGGAGGTGGTGTGGGTGTGTTTTATTTGTGTTTACATACCGTGGGATTGGTTAGGATGGAGGTGGTGTGGGTGTGTTTTATTTGTGTTTACATACCGTGGGTTTAGTTAGGATAGAGGTGGTGTGGGTGTGTTTTATTTGTGTTTACATACCGTGGGTTTGGTTAGGATGGAGGTGGTGTGGGTGTGTTTTATTTGTGTTTACATACCATGGGTTTAGTTAGGATGGAGGTGGTGTGGGTGTGTTTTATTTGTGTTTACATACCGTGGGATTGGTTAGGATGGAGGTGGTGTGGGTGTGTTTTATTTGTGTTTACATACCGTGGGATTGGTTAGGATGGAGGTGGTGTGGGTGTGTTTTATTTGTGCTTACATACCGTGGGATTGGTTAGGATGGAGGTGGTGTGGGTGTGTTTTATTTGTGTTTACATACCGTGGGATTGGTTAGGATGGAGGTGGTGTGGGTGTGTTTTATTTGTGTTTACATACCGTGGGATTGGTTAGGATGGAGGTGGTGTGGGTGTGTTTTATTTGTGTTTACATACCGTGGGTTTGGTTAGGATGGAGGTGGTGTGGGTGTGTTTTATTTGTGTTTACATACCGTGGGTTTGGTTAGGATGGAGGTGGTGTGGGTGTGTTTTATTTGTGTTTACATACCATGGGTTTAGTTAGGATGGAGGTGGTGTGGGTGTGTTTTATTTGTGTTTACATACCGTGGGATTGGTTAGGATGGAGGTGGTGTGGGTGTGTTTTATTTGTGTTTACATACCGTGGGATTGGTTAGGATGGAGGTGGTGTGGGTGTGTTTTATTTGTGTTTACATACCGTGGGTTTAGTTAGGATGGAGGTGGTGTGGGTGTGTTTTATTTGTGTTTACATACCGTGGGTTTGGTTGGGATGGAGGTGGTGTGGGTGTGTTTTATTTGTGTTTACATACCGTGGGTTTGGTTAGGATGGAGGTGGTGTGGGTGTGTTTTATTTGTGTTTACATACCGTGGGATTAGTTAGGATGGAGGTGGTGTGGGTGTGTTTTATTTGTGTTTACATACCGTGGGATTGGTTAGGATGGAGGTGGGGTGGGTGTGTTTTATTTGTGTTTACATACCGTGGGTTTAGTTAGGATGGAGGTGGTTTTGGTGTGTTTTATTTGTGTTTACATACCGTGGGTTTAGTTAGGATGGAGGTGGTGTGGATGTGTTTTATTTGTGTTTACATACCGTGGGTTTGGTTAGGATGGAGGTGGTGTGGGTGTGTTTTATTTGTGTTTACATACCATGGGTTTAGTTAGGATGGAGGTGGTGTGGGTGTGTTTTATTTGTGTTTACATACCGTGGGATTGGTTAGGATGGAGGTGGTGTGGGTGTGTTTTATTTGTGTTTACATACCGTGGGATTGGTTAGGATGGAGGTGGTGTGGGTGTGTTTTATTTGTGTTTACATACCGTGGGATTGGTTAGGATGGAGGTGGTGTGGGTGTGTTTTATTTGTGTTTACATACCGTGGGATTGGTTAGGATGGAGGTGGTGTGGGTGTGTTTTATTTGTGTTTACATACCGTGGGATTGGTTAGGATGGAGGTGGTGTGGGTGTGTTTTATTTGTGTTTACATACCGTGGGTTTGGTTAGGATGGAGGTGGTGTGAGTGTGTTTTATTTGTGTTTACATACCGTGGGATTGGTTAGGATGGAGGTGGTGTGGGTGTGTTTTATTTGTGTTTACATACCGTGGGTTTGTTTGGATGGAGGTGGTGTGGGTGTGTTTTATTTGTGTTTACATACCGTGGGATTGGTTAGGATGGAGGTGGTGTGGGTGTGTTTTATTTGTATTTACATACCTTGGGATTGGTTAGCATGGAGGTGGTGTGGGTGTGTTTTATTTGTGTTTACATACCGTGGGATTGGTTAGGATGGAGGTGGTGTGGGTGTGTTTTATTTGTGTTTACATACCGTGGGTTTAGTTAGGATGGAGGTGGTGTGGGTGTGTTTTATTTGTGTTTACATACCGTGGGTTTGGTTAGGATGGAGGTGGTGTGGGTGTGTTTTATTTGTGTTTACATACCGTGGATTTAGTTAGGATGGAGGTGGTGTGGGTGTGTTTTATTTGTGTTTACATACCGTGGGTTTAGTTAGGATGGAGGTGGTGTGGGTGTGTTTTATTTGTGTTTACATACCGTGGGTTTGGTTAGGATGGAGGTGGTGTGGGTGTGTTTTATTTGTGTTTACATACCGTGGGTTTAGTTAGGATGGAGGTGGTGTGGATGTGTTTTATTTGTGTTTACATACCGTGGGTTTGGTTAGGATGGAGGTGGTGTGGGTGTGTTTTATTTGTGTTTACATACCGTGGGTTTAGTTAGGATGGAGGTGGTGTGGGTGTGTTTTATTTGTGTTTACATACCGTGGGTTTGGTTAGGATGGAGGTGGTGTGGGTGTGTTTTATTTGTGTTTACATACCGTGGGTTTGGTTAGGATGGAGGTGGTGTGGGTGTGTTTTATTTGTGTTTACATATCGTGGGTTTGATTAGGATGGAGGTGGTGTGGGTGTGTTTTATTTGTGTTTACATACCGTGGGTTTAGTTAGGATGGAGGTGGTGTGGGTGTGTTTTATTTGTGTTTACATACCGTGGGCTTGGTTAGGATGGAGGTGGTGTGGGTGTGTTTTATTTGTGTTTACATACGTGGGTTTGGTTAGGATGGAGGTGGTGTGGGTGTGTTTTATTTGTGTTTACATACCTTGGGTTTGGTTAGGATGGAGGTGGTGTGGGTGTGTTTTATTTGTGTTTACATACCGTGGGTTTAGTTAGGATGGAGATGGTGTGGGTGTGTTTTATTTGTGTTTACATACCGTGGGTTTAGTTAGGTTGGAGGTGGTGTGGGTGTGTTTTATTTGTGTTTACATACCGTGGGTTTGATTAGGATGGAGGTGGTGTGGGTGTGTTTTATTTGTGTTTACATACCGTGGGTTTGGTTAGGATGGAGGTGGTGTGGGTGTGTTTTATTTGTGTTTACATACCGTGGGTTTGATTAGGATGGAGGTGGTGTAGGTGTGTTTTATTTGTGTTTACATACGTGGGTTTGGTTAGGATGGAGGTGGTGTGGGTGTGTTTTATTTGTGTTTACATACCGTGGGTTTGGTTAGGATGGAGGTGGTGTGGGTGTGTTTTATTTGTGTTTACATACCGTGGGTTTAGTTAGGATGGAGGTGGTGTGGGTGTGTTTTATTTGTGTTTACATACCATGGGTTTGGTTAGGATGGAGGTGGTGTAGGTGTGTTTTATTTGTGTTTACATACCGTGGGTTTGGTTAGGATGGAGGTGGTGTGGGTGTGTTTTATTTGTGTTTACATACCGTGGGTTTAGTTAGGATGGAGGTGGTGTGGGTGTGTTTTATTTGTGATTACATACCGTGGGTTTGGTTAGGATGGAGGTGGTGTGGGTGTGTTTTATTTGTGTTTACATACCGTGGGTTTAGTTAGGATGGAGGTGGTGTGGGTGTGTTTTATTTGTGTTTACATACCGTGGGTTTGGTTAGGATGGAGGTGGTGTGGGTGTGTTTTATTTGTGTTTACATACCGTGGGTTTGGTTAGGATGGAGGTGGTGTGGGTGTGTTTTATTTGTGTTTACATACCGTGGGTTTGGTTAGGATGGAGGTGGTGTGGGTGTGTTTTATTTGTGTTTACATACCGTGGGTTTAGTTATGATGGAGGTGGTGTGGGTGTGTTTTATTTGTGTGTACATACCGTGGGTTTAGTTAGGATGGAGGTGGTGTGGGTGTGTTTTATTTGTGTTTACATACCGTGGGTTTGGTTAGGATGGAGGTGGTGTGGGTGTGTTTTATTTGTGTTTACATACGTGGGTTGGTTAGGATGGAGGTGGTGTGGGTGTGTTTTATTTGTGTTTACATACCGTGGGTTTAGTTAGGATGGAGGTGGTGTGGGTGTGTTTTATTTGTGTTTACATACCGTGGATTTAGTTAGGATGGAGGTGGTGTGGGTGTGTTTTATTTGTGTTTACATACCGTGGGTTTGGTTAGGATGGAGGTGGTGTGGGTGTGTTTTATTTGTGTTTACATACCGTGGGTTTGGTTAGGATGGAGGTGGTGTGGGTGTGTTTTATTTGTGTTTACATACCGTGGGTTTGGTTAGGATGGAGGTGGTGTGGGTGTGTTTTATTTGTGTTTACATACCGTGGGTTTAGTTAGGATGGAGGTGGTGTGGGTGTGTTTTATTTGTGTTTACATACCGTGAGTTTGGTTAGGATGGAGGTGGTGTGGGTGTGTTTTATTTGTGTTTACATACCGTGGGTTTAGTTAGGATGGAGGTGGTGTGGGTGTGTTTTATTTGTGTTTACATACCGTGAGATTGGTTAGGATGGAGGTGGTGTGGGTGTGTTTTATTTGTGTTTACATACCGTGGGTTTAGTTAGGATGAAGGTGGTGTGGGTTTGTTTTATTTGTGTTTACATACCGTGGATTTAGTTAGGATGGAGGTGGTGTGGGTGTGTTTTATTTGTGTTTACATACCGTGGGTTTGGTTAGGATGGAGGTGGTGTGGGTGTGTTTTATTTGTGTTTACATACCGTGGGTTTGGTTAGGATGGAGGTGGTGTGGGTGTGTTTTATTTGTGTTTACATACCGTGGGTTTGGTTAGGATGGAGGTGGTGTGGGTGTGTTTTATTTGTGTTTACATACCGTGGGTTTAGTTAGGATGGAGGTGGTGTGGGTGTGTTTTATTTGTGTTTACATACCGTGAGTTTGGTTAGGATGGAGGTGGTGTGGGTGTGTTTTATTTGTGTTTACATACCGTGGGTTTAGTTAGGATGGAGGTGGTGTGGGTGTGTTTTATTTGTGTTTACATACCGTGAGATTGGTTAGGATGGAGGTGGTGTGGGTGTGTTTTATTTGTGTTTGCATACCGTGGGTTTAGTTAGGATGAAGGTGGTGTGGGTTTGTTTTATTTGTGTTTACATACCGTGGGTTTGGTTAGGATGGAGTTGGTGTGGGTGTGTTTTATTTGTGTTTACATACCGTGGGTTTGGTTAGGATGGAGGTGGTGTGGGTGTGTTTTATTTGTGTTTACATACCGTGGGTTTGGTTAGGATGGAGGTGGTGTGGGTGTGTTTTATTTGTGCTTACATACCGTGGGTTTGGTTAGGATGGAGGTGGTGTGGGTGTGTTTTATTTGTGTTTACATACCGTGGGTTTAGTTAGGATGGAGGTGGTGTGGGTGTGATTTATTTGTGTTTACATACCGTGGGTTTGGTTAGGATGGAGGTGGTGTGGGTGTGTTTTATTTGTGTTTACATACCGTGGGTTTAGTTAGGATGGAGGTGGTGTGGGTGTGTTTTATTTGTGTTTACATACCGTGGGTTTGGTTAGGATGGAGGTGGTGTGGGTGTGTTTTATTTGTGTTTACATACCGTGGGCTTGGTTAGGATGGAGGTGGTGTGGGTGTGTTTTATTTGTGTTTACATACCGTGGGTTTGGTTAGGATGGAGGTGGTGTGGGTGTGTTTTATTTGTGCTTACATACCGTGGGTTTAGTTAGGATGGAGGTGGTGTGGGTGTGGTTCATTTGTGTTTACATACCGTGAGTTTGGTTAGGATGGAGGTGGTGTGGGTGTGTTTTATTTGTGTTTACATACCGTGGGTTTAGTTAGGATGGAGGTGGTGTGGGTGTGTTTTATTTGTGTTTACATACCGTGGGTTTGGTTAGGATGGAGGTGGTGTGGGTGTGTTTTATTTGTGTTTACATACCGTGGGTTTAGTTAGGATGGAGGTGGTGTGGGTGTGTTTTATTTGTGTTTACATACCGTGGGTTTGGGTAGGATGGAGGTGGTGTGGGTGTGTTTTATTTGTGTTTACATACGTGGGTTTGGTTAGGATGGAGGTGGTGTGGGTGTGTTTTATTTGTGTTTACATACCGTGGGTTTGATTAGGATGGAGGTGGTGTGGGTGTGTTTTATTTGTGTTTACATACCGTGGGTTTAGTTAGGATGGAGGTGGTGTGGGTGTGTTTTATTTGTGTTTACATACCGTGGGTTTGGTTAGGATGGAGGTGGTGTGGGTGTGTTTTATTTGTGTTTACATATCGTGGGTTTGGTTAGGATGGAGGTGGTGTGGGTGTGTTTTATTTGTGTTTACATACCGTGGGTTTAGTTAGGATGGAGGTGGTGTGGGTGTGTTTTATTTGTGTTTACATACCGTGGGGTTTGGTTAGGATGGAGGTGGTGTGGGTGTGTTTTATTTGTGTTTACATATCGTGGGTTTAGTTAGGATGGAGGTGGTGTGGGTGTGTTTTATTTGTGTTTACATACCGTGGGTTTGGTTAGGATGGAGGTGGTGTGGTCGTGTTTTATTTGTGTTTACATACCGTGGGTTTGGTTACGATGGAGGTGGTGTGGGTGTGTTTTATTTGTGTTTACATACCGTGGGTTTAGTTAGGATGGAGGTGGTGTGAGTGTGTTTTATTTGTGTTTACATACCGTGGGCTTAGTTAGGTTGGAGGTGGTGTGGGTGTGTTTTATTTGTGTTTACATACCGTGGGTTTGATTAGGATGGAGGTGGTGTGGGTGTGTTTTATTTGTGTTTACATACCGTGAGCTTGGTTAGGATGGAGGTGGTGTGGGTGTGTTTTATTTGTGTTTACATACCGTGGGTTTGATTAGGATGGAGGTGGTGTAGGTGTGTTTTATTTGTGTTTACATACCTGGGTTTGGTTAGGATGGAGGTGGTGTGGGTGTGTTTTATTTGTGTTTACATACCGTGGGTTTGGTTAGGATGGAGGTGGTGTGGGTGTGTTTTATTTGTGTTTACATACCGTGGGTTTAGTTAGGATGGAGGTGGTGTGGGTGTGTTTTATTTGTGTTTACATACCATGGGTTTGGTTAGGATGGAGGTGGTGTGGGTGTGTTTTATTTGTGTTTACATACCGTGGGTTTGGTTAGGATGGAGGTGGTGTGGGTGTGTTTTATTTGTGTTTACATACCGTGGGTTTAGTTAGGATGGAGGTGGTGTGGGTGTGTTTTATTTGTGTTTACATACCGTGGGTTTGATTAGGATGGAGGTGGTGTGGGTGTGTTTTATTTGTGTTTACATACCGTGGGTTTAGTTAGGATGGAGGTGGTGTGGGTATGTTTTATTTGTGTTTACATACCGTGGGTTTGGTTAGGATGGATGTGGTGTGGGTGTGTTTTATTTGTGTTTACATACCGTGGGTTTGGTTAGGATGGAGGTGGTGTGGGTGTGTTTTATTTGTGTTTACATACCGTGGGTTTTGTTAGGATGGAGGTGGTGTGGGTATGTTTTATTTGTGTTTACATACCGTGGGTTTGGTTAGGATGGAGGTGGTGTGGGTGTGTTTTATTTGTGTTTACATACCGTGGGTTTGGTTAGGATGGAGGTGGTGTGGGTGTGTTTTATTTGTGTTTACATACCGTGGGTTTGGTTAGGATGGAGGTGGTGTGGGTGTGTTTTATTTGTGTTTACATACCGTGGGTTTAGTTAGGATGGAGGTGGTGTGGGTGTGTTTTATTTGTGTTTACATACCGTGGGTTTGGTTAAGATGGAGGTGGTGTTGGTGTGTTTTATTTGTGTTTACATACCGTGGGTTTGGTTAGGATGGAGGTGGTGTGGGTGTGTTTTATTTGTGTTTACATACCGTGGGTTTGGTTAGGATGGAGGTGGTGTGGGTGTGTTTTATTTGTGTTTACATACCGTGGGTTTGGTTAGGATGGAGGTGGTGTGGGTGTGTTTTATTTGTGTGTACATACCGTGGGCTTAGTTAGGATGGAGGTGGTGTGGGTGTGTTTTATTTGTGTTTACATACCGTGGGTTTGGTTAGGATGGAGGTGGTGTGGGTGTGTTTTATTTGTGTTTACATACCGTGGGTTGGTTAGGATGGAGGTGGTGTGGGTGTGTTTTATTTGTGTTTACATACCGTGGGTTTAGTGAGGATGGGGGTGGTGTGGGTGTGTTTTATTTGTGTTTACATACCGTGGGTTTAGTTAGGATGGAGGTGGTGTGGGTGTGTTTTATTTGTGTTTACATACCGTGGGTTTGGTTAGGATGGAGGTGGTGTGGGTGTGTTTTATTTGTGTTTACATACCGTGGGTTTGGTTAGGATGGAGGTGGTGTGGGTGTGTTTTATTTGTGTTTACATACCGTGGGTTTGGTTAGGATGGAGGTGGTGTGGGTGTGTTTTATTTGTGTTTACATACCGTGGGTTTAGTTAGGATGGAGGTGGTGTGGGTGTGTTTTATTTGTGTTTACATACCGTGAGTTTGGTTAGGAAGGAGGTGGTGTGGGTGTGATTTATTTGTGTTTACATACCTTGGGTTTAGTTAGGATGGAGGTGGTGTGGGTGTGTTTTATTTGTGTTTACATACCGTGGGTTTGGTTAGGATGGAGGTGTTGTTGGTGTGTTTTATTTGTGTTTACATACCGTGGGTTTAGTTAGGATGAAGGTGGTGTGGGTTTGTTTTATTTGTGTTTACATACCGTGGGTTTGGTTAGGATGGAGTTGGTATGGGTTTGTTTTATTTGTGTTTACATACCGTGGGTTTGGTTAGGATGGAGGTGGTGTGGGTGTGTTTTATTTGTGTTTACATACCGTGGGTTTAGTTAGGATGGAGGTGGTGTGGGTGTGTTTTATTTGTGTTTACATACCGTGGGTTTGGTTAGGATGGAGGTTGTGTGGGTGTGTTTTATTTGTGTTTACATACCGTGGGTTTGGTTAGGATGGAGGTGGTGTGGGTGTGTTTTATTTGTGTTTACACCCGTGGGTTTAGTTAGGATGGAGGTGGTGTGGGTGTGTTTTATTTGTGGTTACATACCGTGGGTTTAGTTAGGATGGAGGTGGTGTGGGTGTGTTTTATTTGCGTTTACATACCGTGGGATTGGTTAGGATGGAGGTGGTGTGGGTGTGTTTTATTTGTGTTTACATACCGTGGGTTTGGTTAGGATGGAGGTGGTGTGGGTGTGTTTTATTTGTGTTTACATACCGTGGGTTTGGTTAGAATGGAGGTGGTGTGGGTGTGTTTTATTTGTGTTTACATACCGTGGGTTTAGTTAGGATGGAGGTGGTGTGGGTGTGTTTTATTTGTGTTTACATACCGTGAGTTTGGTTAGGATGGAGGTGGTGTGGGTGTGTTTTATTTGTGTTTACATACCGTGGGTTTAGTTAGGATGGAGGTGGTGTGGGTGTGTTTTATTTGTGTTTACATACCGTGGGTTTGGTTAGGATGGAGGTGGTGTGGGTGTGTTTTATTTGTGTTTACATACCGTGGGTTTGGTTAGGATGGAGGTGGTGTGGGTGTATTTTATTTGTGTTTACATACCGTGGGTTTGGTTAGGATGGAGGTGGTGTGGGTGTGTTTTATTTGTGTTTACATACCGTGGGTTTAGTTAGGATGGAGGTGGTGTGGGTGTGTTTTATTTGTGTTTACATACCGTGAGTTTGGTTAGGATGGAGGTGGTGTGGGTGTGTTTTATTTGTGTTTGCATACCGTGGGTTTAGTTAGGATGGAGGTGGTGTGGGTGTGTTTTATTTGTGTTTACATACCGTGAGTTTGGTTAGGATGGAGGTGGTGTGGGTGTGTTTTATTTGTGTTTACATACCGTGGGTTTAGTTAGGATGGAGGTGGTGTGGATGTGTTTTATTTGTGTTTACATTCCGTGAGTTTGGTTAGGATGGAGGTGGTGTGGGTGTGTTTTATTTGTGTTTACATACCGTGGGTTTAGTTAGGATGGAGGTGGTGTGGGTGTGTTTTATTTGTGTTTGCATACCGTGGGTTTGGTTCGGATGGAGGTGGTGTGGGTGTGTTTTATTTGTGATTACATACCGTGGGTTTAGTTAGGATGGAGGTGGTGTGGGTGTGTTTTATTTGTGTTTGCATACCGTGGGTTTGGTTCGGATGGAGGTGGTGTGGGTGTGTTTTATTTGTGTTTACATAACGTGGGTTTGGTTAGGATGGAGGTGGTGTGGATGTGTTTTATTTGTGTTTACATACCGTGGGTTTAGTTAGGATGGAGGTGGTGTGGATGTGTTTTATTTGTGCTTACATACTGTGGGTTTAGTTAGGATGGAGGTGGTGTAGGTGTGTTTTATTTGTGTTTACATACCGTGGGTTTAGTTAGGATGGAGGTGGTGTGGGTGTGTTTTATTTGTGTTTACATACCGTGGGTTTGGTTAGGATGGAGGTGGTGTGGGTGTGTTTTATTTGTTATTACATACCGTGGGTTTGGTTAGGATGGAGGTGGTGTGGGTGTGTTTTATTTGTGTTTACATACCGTGGGTTTGGTTAGGATGGAGGTGGTGTGGGTGTGTTTTATTTGTGTTTGCATACCGTGGGTTTGGCTAGGATGGAGGTGGTGTGGGTGTGTTTTATTTGTGTTTACATACCGTGGGTTTAGTTAGGATGGAGGTGGTGTAGGTGTGTTTTATTTGTGTTTACATACCGTGGGTTTGGTTAGGATGGAGGTGGTGTGGGTGTGTTTTATTTGTGTTTACATACCGTGGGTTTGGTTAGGATGGAGGTGGTGTAGAGTGTTTTATTTGTGTTTACATACCGTGTGATTGGTTAGGATGGAGGTGGTGTGGGTGTGTTTTATTTGTGTTTACATACCATGGGTTTGGTTAGGATGGAGGTGGTGTAGGTGTGTTTTATTTGTGTTTACATACCGTGGGATTGGTTAGGATGGAGGTGGTGTGGGTGTGTTTTATTTGTGTTTACATACCGTGGGTTTAGTTAGGATGGAGGTGGTGTGGGTGTGTTTTATTTGTGTTTACATACCGTGGGTTTGGTTAGGATGGAGGTGGTGTGGGTGTGTTTTATTTGTGTTTACATACCGTGGGTTTGGTTAGGATGGAGGGGGTGTAGGTGTGTTTTATTTGTGTTTACATACCGTGGAATTGGTTAGGATGGAGGTGGTGTGGGTGTGTTTTTTTTGTGTTTACATACCGTGGGTTTGGTTAGGATGGAGGTGGTGTGGGTGTGTTTTATTTGTGTTTACATACCGTGGGTTTAGTTAGGATGGAGGTGGTGTGGGTGTGTTTTATTTGTGTTTACATACCGTGGGTTTGGTTAGGATGGAGGTGGTGTGGGTGTGTTTTATTTGTGTTTACATACCGTGGGATTAGTTAGGATGGAGGTGGTGTGGGTGTGTTTTATTTGTGTTTACATACCGTGGGCTTGGTTAGGATGGAGGTGGTGTGGGTGTGTTTTATTTGTGCTTACATACCGTGGGTTTGGTTAGGATGGAGGTGGTGTGGGTGTGTTTTATTTGTGTTTACATACCGTGGGTTTAGTTAGGATGGAGGTGGTGTGGGTGTGTTTTATTTGTGTTTACATACCGTGGGTTTGATTAGGATGGAGGTGGTGTGGGTGTGTTTTATTTGTGTTTACATACCATGGGTTTGGTTAGGATGGAGGTGGTGTGGGTGTGTTTTATTTGTGTTTACATACCGTGGGTTTGATTAAGATGGAGGTGGTGTAGGTGTGTTTTATTTGTGTTTACATACCGTGGGTTTGGTTAGGATGGAGGTGGTGTGGGTGTGTTTTATTTGTGTTTACATACCGTGGGTTTGGTTAGGATGGAGGTGGTGTGGGTGTGTTTTATTTGTGTTTACATACCGTGGGTTTGGTTAGGATGGAGGTGGTGTGGGTGTGTTTTATTTGTGTTTACATACCGTGGGTTTAGTTAGGATGGAGGTGGTGTGGGTGTGTTTTATTTGTGTTTACATACCGTGGGTTTGGTTAGGATGGAGGTGGTGTGGGTGTGTTTTATTTGTGTTTACATACCGTGGGTTTGGTTAGGATGGAGGTGGTGTGGGTGTGTTTTATTTGTGTTTACACACCGTGGGTTTGGTTAGGATGGAGGTGGTGTGGGTGTGTTTTATTTGTGTTTACATACCGTGGGTTTAGTTAGGATGGAGGTGGTGTGGGTGTGTTTTATTTTTGTTTACATACCGTGGGTTTGGTTAGGATGGAGGTGGTGTGGGTGTGTTTTATTTGTGTTTACATACCGTGGGTTTAGTTAGGATGGAGGTGGTGTGGGTGTGTTTTATTTGTGTTTACATACCGTGAGTTTGGTTAGGATGGAGGTGGTGTGGGTGTGTTTTATTTGTGTTTACATACCGTGTGTTTAGTTAGGATGGAGGTGGTGTGGGTGTGTTTTATTTGTGTTTACATACCGTGAGTTTGGTTAGGATGGAGGTGGTGTGGGTGTGTTTTATTTGTGTTTACATACCGTGGGTTTAGTTAGGATGGAGGTGGTGTGGATGTATTTTATTTGTGTTTACATACCGTGAGTTTGGTTAGGATGGAGGTGGTGTGGGTGTGTTTTATTTGTGTTTACATACCGTGGGTTTAGTTAGGATGGAGGTGGTGTGGGTGTGTTTTATTTGTGTTTGCATACCGTGGGTTTGGTTCGGATGGAGGTGGTGTGGGTGTGTTTTATTTGTGATTACATACCGTGGGTTTAGTTAGGATGGAGGTGGTGTGGGTGTGTTTTATTTGTGTTTGCATACCGTGGGTTTGGTTCGGATGGAGGTGGTGTGGGTGTGTTTTATTTGTGTTTACATAACGTGGGTTTGGTTAGGATGGAGGTGGTGTGGATGTGTTTTATTTGTGTTTACATACCGTGGGTTTAGTTAGGATGGAGGTGGTGTGGATGTGTTTTATTTGTGTTTACATACCGTGGGTTTAGTTAGGATGGAGGTGGTGTAGGTGTGTTTTATTTGTGTTTACATACCGTGGGTTTAGTTAGGATGGAGGTGGTGTGGGTGTGTTTTATTTGTGTTTGCATACCGTGGGTTTGTTTAGGATGGAGGTGGTGTGGGTGTGTTTTATTTGTGTTTACATACCGTGGGTTTGGTTAGGATGGAGGTGGTGTGGGTGTGTTTTATTTGTGTTTACATACCGTGGGTTTGGTTAGGATGGAGGTGGTGTGGGTGTGTTTTATTTGTGTTTGCATACCGTGGGTTTGGCTAGGATGGAGGTGGTGTGGGTGTGTTTTATTTGTGTTTACATACCGTGGGTTTAGTTAGGATGGAGGTGGTGTAGGTGTGTTTTATTTGTGTTTACATACCGTGGGTTTAGTTAGGATGGAGGTGGTGTGGGTGTGTTTTATTTGTGTTTACATACCGTGGGTTTGGTTAGGATGGAGGTGGTGTAGAGTGTTTTATTTGTGCTTACATACCGTGGGATTGGTTAGGATGGAGGTGGTGTGGGTGTGTTTTATTTGTGTTTACATACCGTGGGTTTGGTTAGGATGGAGGTGGTGTAGGTGTGTTTTATTTGTGTTTACATACCGTGGGATTGGTTAGGATGGAGGTGGTGTGGGTGTGTTTTATTTGTGTTTACATTCCGTGGGTTTAGTTAGGATGGAGGTGGTGTGGGTGTGTTTTATTTGTGTTTACATACCGTGGGTTTGGTTAGGATGGAGGTGGTGTGGGTGTGTTTTATTTGTGTTTACATACCGTGGGTTTGGTTAGGATGGAGGGGGTGTAGGTGTGTTTTATTTGTGTTTACATACCGTGGGATTGGTTAGGATGGAGGTGGTGTGGGTGTGTTTTATTTGTGTTTACATACCGTGGGCTTGGTTAGGATGGAGGTGGTGTGGGTGTGTTTTATTTGTGTTTACATACCGTGGGTTTAGGTAGGATGGAGGTGGTGTGGGTGTGTTTTATTTGTGTTTACATACCGTGGGTTTGGTTAGGATGGAGGTGGTGTGGGTGTGTTTTATTTGTGTTTACATACGTGGGTTTAGTTAGGATGGAGGTGGTGTGGGTGTGTTTTATTTGTGCTTACATACCGTGGGTTTGGTTAGGATGGAGGTGGTGTGGGTGTGTTTTATTTGTGCTTACATACCGTGGGTTTGGTTAGGATGGAGGTGGTGTGGGTGTGTTTTATTTGTGTTTACATACCGTGGGTTTAGTTAGGATGGAGGTGGTGTGGGTGTGTTTTATTTGTGTTTACATACCGTGGGTTTGATTAGGATGGAGGTGGTGTGGGTGTGTTTTATTTGTGTTTACATACCATGGGTTTGGTTAGGATGGAGGTGGTGTGGGTGTGTTTTATTTGTGTTTACATACCGTGGGTTTGATAAAGATGGAGGTGGTGTAGGTGTGTTTTATTTGTGCTTACATACCGTGGGATTGGTTAGGATGGAGGTGGTGTGGGTGTGTTTTATTTGTGTTTACATACCGTGGGTTTGGTTAGGATGGGGGTGGTGTGGGTGTGTTTTATTTGTGTTTACATACCGTGGGTTTGGTTAGAATGGAGGTGGTGTGGGTGTGTTTTATTTGTGTTTACATACCGTGGGTTTAGTTAGGATGGAGGTGGTGTGGGTGTGTTTTATTTGTGTTTACATACCGTGGGTTTGGTTAAGATGGAGGTGGTGTGGGTGTGTTTTATTTGTGTTTACATACCGTGGGTTTGGTTAGGATGGAGGTGGTGTGGGTGTGTTTTATTTGTGTTTACATACTGTGGGTTAGGTTAGGATGGAGATGGTGTGGGTGTGTTTTATTTGTGTTTACACACCGTGGGTTTGGTTAAGATGGAGGTGGTGTTGGTGTGTTTTATTTGTGTTTACATACCGTGGGTTTGGTTAGGATGGAGGTGGTGTGGGTGTGTTTTATTTGTGTTTACATACCGTGGGTTTGGTTAGGATGGAGGTGGTGTGGGTGTGTTTTATTTGTGTTTACATACCGTGGGTTTGGTTAGGATGGAGGTGGTGTGGGTGTGTTTTATTTGTGTGTACATACCGTGGGCTTAGTTAGGATGGAGGTGGTGTGGGTGTGTTTTATTTGTGTTTACATACCGTGGGTTTGGTTAGGATGGAGGTGGTGTGGGTGTGTTTTATTTGTGTTTACATACCGTGGGTTGGTTAGGATGGAGGTGGTGTGGGTGTGTTTTATTTGTGTTTACATACCGTGGGTTTAGTGAGGATGGGGGTGGTGTGGGTGTGTTTTATTTGTGTTTACATACCGTGGGTTTAGTTAGGATGGAGGTGGTGTGGGTGTGTTTTATTTGTGTTTACATACCGTGGGTTTGGTTAGGATGGAGGTGGTGTGGGTGTGTTTTATTTGTGTTTACATACCGTGGGTTTGGTTAGGATGGAGGTGGTGTGGGTGTGTTTTATTTGTGTTTACATACCGTGGGTTTGGTTAGGATGGAGGTGGTGTGGGTGTGTTTTATTTGTGTTTACATACCGTGGGTTTAGTTAGGATGGAGGTGGTGTGGGTGTGTTTTATTTGTGTTTACATACCGTGAGTTTGGTTAGGAAGGAGGTGGTGTGGGTGTGATTTATTTGTGTTTACATACCGTGGGTTTAGTTAGGATGGAGGTGGTGTGGGTGTGTTTTATTTGTGTTTACATACCGTGGGTTTGGTTAGGATGGAGGTGTTGTTGGTGTGTTTTATTTGTGTTTACATACCGTGGGTTTAGTTAGGATGAAGGTGGTGTGGGTTTGTTTTATTTGTGTTTACATACCGTGGGTTTGGTTAGGATGGAGTTGGTATGGGTGTGTTTTATTTGTGTTTACATACCGTGGGTTTGGTTAGGATGGAGGTGGTGTGGGTGTGTTTTATTTGTGTTTACATACCGTGGGTTTAGTTAGGATGGAGGTGGTGTGGGTGTGTTTTATTTGTGTTTACATACCGTGGGTTTGGTTAGGATGGAGGTGGTGTGGGTGTGTTTTATTTGTGTTTACATACCGTGGGTTTGGTTAGGATGGAGGTGGTGTGGGTGTGTTTTATTTGTGTTTACACCCGTGGGTTTAGTTAGGATGGAGGTGGTGTGGGTGTGTTTTATTTGTGTTTACATACCGTGGGTTTAGTTAGGATGGAGGTGGTGTGGGTGTGTTTTATTTGCGTTTACATACCGTGGGATTGGTTAGGATGGAGGTGGTGTGGGTGTGTTTTATTTGTGTTTACATACCGTGGGTTTGGTTAGGATGGAGGTGGTGTGGGTGTGTTTTATTTGTGTTTACATACCGTGGGTTTGGTTAGAATGGAGGTGGTGTGGGTGTGTTTTATTTGTGTTTACATACCGTGGGTTTAGTTAGGATGGAGGTGGTGTGGGTGTGTTTTATTTGTGTTTACATACCGTGAGTTTGGTTAGGATGGAGGTGGTGTGGGTGTGTTTTATTTGTGTTTACATACCGTGGGTTTAGTTAGGATGGAGGTGGTGTGGGTGTGTTTTATTTGTGTTTACATACCGTGGGTTTGGTTAGGATGGAGGTGGTGTGGGTGTGTTTTATTTGTGTTTACATACCGTGGGTTTGGTTAGGATGGAGGTGGTGTGGGTGTGTTTTATTTGTCTTTACATACCGTGGGTTTGGTTAGGATGGAGGTGGTGTGGGTGTGTTTTATTTGTGTTTACATACCGTGGGTTTAGTTAGGATGGAGGTGGTGTGGGTGTGTTTTATTTGTGTTTACATACCGTGAGTTTGGTTAGGATGGAGGTGGTGTGGGTGTGTTTTATTTGTGTTTACATACCGTGGGTTTAGTTAGGATGGAGGTGGTGTGGGTGTGTTTTATTTGTGTTTACATACCGTGAGTTTGGTTAGGATGGAGGTGGTGTGGGTGTGTTTTATTTGTGTTTACATACCGTGGGTTTAGTTAGGATGGAGGTGGTGTGGATGTGTTTTATTTGTGTTTACATTCCGTGAGTTTGGTTAGGATGGAGGTGGTGTGGGTGTGTTTTATTTGTGTTTACATACCGTGGGTTTAGTTAGGATGGAGGTGGTGTGGGTGTGTTTTATTTGTGTTTGCATACCGTGGGTTTGGTTCGGATGGAGGTGGTGTGGGTGTGTTTTATTTGTGATTACATACCGTGGGTTTAGTTAGGATGGAGGTGGTGTGGGTGTGTTTTATTTGTGTTTGCATACCGTGGGTTTGGTTCGGATGGAGGTGGTGTGGGTGTGTTTTATTTGTGTTTACATAACGTGGGTTTGGTTAGGATGGAGGTGGTGTGGATGTGTTTTATTTGTGTTTACATACCGTGGGTTTAGTTAGGATGGAGGTGGTGTGGATGTGTTTTATTTGTGTTTACATACTGTGGGTTTAGTTAGGATGGAGGTGGTGTAGGTGTGTTTTATTTGTGTTTACATACCGTGGGTTTAGTTAGGATGGAGGTGGTGTGGGTGTGTTTTATTTGTGTTTACATACCGTGGGTTTGGTTAGGATGGAGGTGGTGTGGGTGTGTTTTATTTGTGTTTGCATACCGTGGGTTTGGCTAGGATGGAGGTGGTGTGGGTGTGTTTTATTTGTGTTTACATACCGTGGGTTTAGTTAGGATGGAGGTGGTGTAGGTGTGTTTTATTTGTGTTTACATACCGTGGGTTTGGTTAGGATGGAGGTGGTGTGGGTGTGTTTTATTTGTGTTTACATACCGTGGGTTTGGTTAGGATGGAGGTGGTGTAGAGTGTTTTATTTGTGTTTACATACCGTGGGATTGGTTAGGATGGAGGTGGTGTGGGTGTGTTTTATTTGTGTTTACATACCATGGGTTTGGTTAGGATGGAGGTGGTGTAGGTGTGTTTTATTTGTGTTTACATACCGTGGGATTGGTTAGGATGGAGGTGGTGTGGGTGTGTTTTATTTGTGTTTACATACCGTGGGTTTAGTTAGGATGGAGGTGGTGTGGGTGTGTTTTATTTGTGTTTACATACCGTGGGTTTGGTTAGGATGGAGGTGGTGTGGGTGTGTTTTATTTGTGTTTACATACCGTGGGTTTGGTTAGGATGGAGGGGGTGTAGGTGTGTTTTATTTGTGTTTACATACCGTGGGATTGGTTAGGATGGAGGTGGTGTGGGTGTGTTTTTTTTGTGTTTACATACCGTGGGTTTGGTTAGGATGGAGGTGGTGTGGGTGTGTTTTATTTGTGTTTACATACCGTGGGTTTAGTTAGGACGGAGGTGGTGTGGGTGTGTTTTATTTGTGTTTACATACCGTGGGTTTGGTTAGGATGGAGGTGGTGTGGGTGTGTTTTATTTGTGTTTACATACCGTGGGTTTAGTTAGGATGGAGGTGGTGTGGGTGTGTTTTATTTGTGTTTACATACCGTGGGTTTGGTTAGGATGGAGGTGGTGTGGGTGTGTTTTATTTGTGCTTACATACCGTGGGTTTGGTTAGGATGGAGGTGGTGTGGGTGTGGTTTATTTGTGTTTACATACCGTGGGTTTAGTTAGGATGGAGGTGGTGTGGGTGTGTTTTATTTGTGTTTACATACCGTGGGTTTGATTAGGATGGAGGTGGTGTGGGTGTGTTTTATTTGTGTTTACATACCATGGGTTTGGTTAGGATGGAGGTGGTGTGGGTGTGTTTTATTTGTGTTTACATACCGTGGGTTTGATTAAGATGGAGGTGGTGTAGGTGTGTTTTATTTGTGTTTACATACCGTGGGTTTGGTTAGGATGGAGGTGGTGTGGGTGTGTTTTATTTGTGTTTACATACCGTGGGTTTGGTTAGGATGGAGGTGGTGTGGGTGTGTTTTATTTGTGTTTACATACCGTGGGTTTGGTTAGGATGGAGGTGGTGTGGGTGTGTTTTATTTGTGTTTACATACCGTGGGTTTAGTTAGGATGGAGGTGGTGTGGGTGTGTTTTATTTGTGTTTACATACCGTGGGTTTGGTTAGGATGGAGGTGGTGTGGGTGTGTTTTATTTGTGTTTACATACCGTGGGTTTGGTTAGGATGGAGGTGGTGTGGGTGTGTTTTATTTGTGTTTACACACCGTGGGTTTGGTTAGGATGGAGGTGGTGTGGGTGTGTTTTATTTGTGTTTACATACCGTGGATTTAGTTAGGATGGAGGTGGTGTGGGTGTGTTTTATTTTTGTTTACATACCGTGGGTTTGGTTAGGATGGAGGTGGTGTGGGTGTGTTTTATTTGTGTTTACATACCGTGGGTTTAGTTAGGATGGAGGTGGTGTGGGTGTGTTTTATTTGTGTTTGCATACCGTGGGTTTGGTTCGGATGGAGGTGGTGTGGGTGTGTTTTATTTGTGATTACATACCGTGGGTTTAGTTAGGATGGAGGTGGTGTGGGTGTGTTTTATTTGTGTTTGCATACCGTGGGTTTGGTTCGGATGGAGGTGGTGTGGGTGTGTTTTATTTGTGTTTACATAACGTGGGTTTGGTTAGGATGGAGGTGGTGTGGATGTGTTTTATTTGTGTTTACATACCGTGGGTTTAGTTAGGATGGAGGTGGTGTGGATGTGTTTTATTTGTGTTTACATACCGTGGGTTTAGTTAGGATGGAGGTGGTGTAGGTGTGTTTTATTTGTGTTTACATACCGTGGGTTTAGTTAGGATGGAGGTGGTGTGGGTGTGTTTTATTTGTGTTTGCATACCGTGGGTTTGTTTAGGATGGAGGTGGTGTGGGTGTGTTTTATTTGTGTTTACATACCGTGGGTTTGGTTAGGATGGAGGTGGTGTGGGTGTGTTTTATTTGTGTTTACATACCGTGGGTTTGGTTAGGATGGAGGTGGTGTGGGTGTGTTTTATTTGTGTTTGCATACCGTGGGTTTGGCTAGGATGGAGGTGGTGTGGGTGTGTTTTATTTGTGTTTACATACCGTGGGTTTAGTTAGGATGGAGGTGGTGTAGGTGTGTTTTATTTGTGTTTACATACCGTGGGTTTAGTTAGGATGGAGGTGGTGTGGGTGTGTTTTATTTGTGTTTACATACCGTGGGTTTGGTTAGGATGGAGGTGGTGTAGAGTGTTTTATTTGTGCTTACATACCGTGGGATTGGTTAGGATGGAGGTGGTGTGGGTGTGTTTTATTTGTGTTTACATACCGTGGGTTTGGTTAGGATGGAGGTGGTGTAGGTGTGTTTTATTTGTGTTTACATACCGTGGGATTGGTTAGGATGGAGGTGGTGTGGGTGTGTTTTATTTGTGTTTACATTCCGTGGGTTTAGTTAGGATGGAGGTGGTGTGGGTGTGTTTTATTTGTGTTTACATACCGTGGGTTTGGTTAGGATGGAGGTGGTGTGGGTGTGTTTTATTTGTGTTTACATACCGTGGGTTTGGTTAGGATGGAGGGGGTGTAGGTGTGTTTTATTTGTGTTTACATACCGTGGGATTGGTTAGGATGGACGTGGTGTGGGTGTGTTTTATTTGTGTTTACATACCGTGGGTTTGGTTAGGATGGAGGTGGTGTGGGTGTGTTTTATTTGTGTTTACATACCGTGGGTTTAGGTAGGATGGAGGTGGTGTGGGTGTGTTTTATTTGTGTTTACATACCGTGGGTTTGGTTAGGATGGAGGTGGTGTGGGTGTGTTTTATTTGTGCTTACATACGTGGGTTTAGTTAGGATGGAGGTGGTGTGGGTGTGTTTTATTTGTGTTTACATACCGTGGGTTTGGTTAGGATGGATGTGGTGTGGGTGTGTTTTATTTGTGCTTACATACCGTGGGTTTGGTTAGGATGGAGGTGGTGTGGGTGTGTTTTATTTGTGTTTACATACCGTGGGTTTAGTTAGGATGGAGGTGGTGTGGGTGTGTTTTATTTGTGTTTACATACCGTGGGTTTGATTAGGATGGAGGTGGTGTGGGTGTGTTTTATTTGTGTTTACATACCATGGGTTTGGTTAGGATGGAGGTGGTGTGGGTGTGTTTTATTTGTGTTTACATACCGTGGGTTTGATTAAGATGGAGGTGGTGTAGGTGTGTTTTATTTGTGCTTACATACCGTGGGATTGGTTAGGATGGAGGTGGTGTGGGTGTGTTTTATTTGTGTTTACATACCGTGGGTTTGGTTAGGATGGGGGTGGTGTGGGTGTGTTTTATTTGTGTTTACATACCGTGGGTTTGGTTAGAATGGAGGTGGTGTGGGTGTGTTTTATTTGTGTTTACATACCGTGGGTTTAGTTAGGATGGAGGTGGTGTGGGTGTGTTTTATTTTTGTTTACATACCGTGGGTTTAGTTAAGATGGAGGTGGTGTGGGTGTGTTTTATTTGTGTTTACATACCGTGGGTTTGGTTAGGATGGAGGTGGTGTGGGTGTGTTTTATTTGTGTTTACATACTGTGGGTTAGGTTAGGATGGAGATGGTGTGGGTGTGTTTTATTTGTGTTTACACACCGTGGGTTTGGTTAGGATGGAGGTGGTGTGGGTGTGTTTTATTTGTGTTTACATACCGTGGGTTTAGTTAGGATGGAGGTGGTGTGGGTGTGTTTTATTTGTGGTTACATACCGTGGGTTTAGTAAGGATGGAGGTGGTGTGGGTGTGTTTTATTTTTGTTTACATACCGTGGGTTTGGTTAGGATGGAGGTGGTGTGGGTGTGTTTTATTTGTGTTTACATACCGTGGGTTTTGTTAAGATGGAGGTGGTGTGGGTGTGTTTTATTTGTGTTTACATACCGTGGGTTTAGTTAGGATGGAGGTGGTGTGGGTGTGTTTTATTTGTGTTTACATACCGTGGGTTTGGTTAGGATGGAGGTGGTGTGGGTGTGTTTTATTTGTGTTTACATACCGTGGGTTTAGTTAGGATGGAGGTGGTGTGGGTGTGTTTTATTTGTGTTTACATACCGTGGGTTTGGTTAGGATAGAGGTGGTGTGAGTGTGTTTTATTTGTGTTTACATACCGTGGGTTTGGTTAGGATGGAGGTGGTGTGGGTGTGTTTTATTTGTGTTTACATACCGTGGGCTTAGTTAGGATGGAGGCGGTGTGGGTGTGTTTTATTTGTGTTTACATACCGTGGGTTTAGTTAGGATGGAGGTGGTGTGGGTGTGTTTTATTTGTGTTTACATACCGTGGGTTTGATTAGGATGGAGGTGGTGTAGGTGTGTTTTATTTGTGTTTACATACCGTGGGTTTAGTTAGGATGGAGGTGGTGTGGGTGTGTTTTATTTGTGTTTACATACCGTGGGTTTGGTTAGGATGGAGGTGGTGTGGGTGTGTCTTATTTGTGTTTACATACCGTGGGTTTGGTTAGGATGGAGGTGGTGTGGGTGTGTTTTATTTGTGTTTACATACCGTGGGTTTAGTGAGGATGGAGGTGGTGTGGGTGTGTTTTATTTGTGTTTACATACCGTGGGTTTGGTTAGGATGGAGGTGGTGTGGGTGTGTTTTATTTTTGTTTACATACCGTGGGTTTGGTTAGGATGGAGGTGGTGTGGGTGTGTTTTATTTGTGTTTACATACCGTGGGTTTAGTTAGGATGGAGGTGGTGTGGGTGTGTTTTATTTGTGTTTACATACCGTGGGTTTGGTTAGGATGGAGGTGGTGTGGGTGTGTTTTATTTGTGTTTGCATACCGTAGGTTTGGTTAGGATGGAGGTGGTGTGGGTGTGTTTTATTTGTGTTTTCATACCGTGGGTTTAGTTAGGATGGAGGTGGTGTGGGTGTGTTTTATTTGTGTTTACATACCGTGGGTTTAGTTAGGATGGAGGTGGTGTGGGTGTGTTTTTTTTGTGTTTACATACCGTGGGTTTAGTTAGGATGGAGGTGGTGTGGGTGTGTTTTATTTGTGTTTACATACCGTGGGTTTAGTTAGGATGGAGGTGGTGTGGATGTGTTTTATTTGTGTGTACATACCGTGGGTTTAGTTAGGATGGAGGTGGTGTGGATGTGTTTTATTTGTGTTTACATACCGTGGGCTTAGTTAGGATGGAGGTGGTGTGGATGTGTTTTATTTGTGTTTACATACCGTGGGTTTAGTTAGGATGGAGGTGGTGTAGGTGTGTTTTATTTGTGTTTACATACCGTGGGTTTAGTTAGGATGGAGGTGGTGTGGGTGTGTTTTATTTGTGTTTGCATACCGTGGGTTTGTTTAGGATGGAGGTGGTGTGGGTGTGTTTTATTTGTGTTTACATACCGTGGGTTTGGTTAGGATGGAGGTGGTGTGGGTGTGTTTTATTTGTGTTTACATACCGTGGGTTTGGTTAGGATGGAGGTGGTGTGGGTGTGTTTTATTTGTGTTTGCATACCGTGGGTTTGGCTAGGATGGAGGTGGTGTGGGTGTGTTTTATTTGTGTTTACATACCGTGGGTTTAGTTAGGATGGAGGTGGTGTAGGTGTGTTTTATTTGTGTTTACATACCGTGGGTTTAGTTAGGATGGAGGTGGTGTGGGTGTGTTTTATTTGTGTTTACATACCGTGGGTTTGGTTAGGATGGAGGTGGTGTAGAGTGTTTTATTTGTGCTTACATACCGTGGGATTGGTTAGGATGGAGGTGGTGTGGGTGTGTTTTATTTGTGTTTACATACCGTGGGTTTGGTTAGGATGGAGGTGGTGTAGGTGTGTTTTATTTGTGTTTACATACCGTGGGATTGGTTAGGATGGAGGTGGTGTGGGTGTGTTTTATTTGTGTTTACATTCCGTGGGTTTAGTTAGGATGGAGGTGGTGTGGGTGTGTTTTATTTGTGTTTACATACCGTGGGTTTGGTTAGGATGGAGGTGGTGTGGGTGTGTTTTATTTGTGTTTACATACCGTGGGTTTGGTTAGGATGGAGGGGGTGTAGGTGTGTTTTATTTGTGTTTACATACCGTGGGATTGGTTAGGATGGAGGTGGTGTGGGTGTGTTTTATTTGTGTTTACATACCGTGGGTTTGGTTAGGATGGAGGTGGTGTGGGTGTGTTTTATTTGTGTTTACATACCGTGGGTTTAGGTAGGATGGGGGTGGTGTGGGTGTGTTTTATTTGTGTTTACATACCGTGGGTTTGGTTAGGATGGAGGTGGTGTGGGTGTGTTTTATTTGTGTTTACATACGTGGGTTTAGTTAGGATGGAGGTGGTGTGGGTGTGTTTTATTTGTGTTTACATACCGTGGGTTTGGTTAGGATGGAGGTGGTGTGGGTGTGTTTTATTTGTGCTTACATACCGTGGGTTTGGTTAGGATGGAGGTGGTGTGGGTGTGTTTTATTTGTGTTTACATACCGTGGGTTTAGTTAGGATGGAGGTGGTGTGGGTGTGTTTTATTTGTGTTTACATACCGTGGGTTTGATTAGGATGGAGGTGGTGTGGGTGTGTTTTATTTGTGTTTACATACCATGGGTTTGGTTAGGATGGAGGTGGTGTGGGTGTGTTTTATTTGTGTTTACATACCGTGGGTTTGATTAAGATGGAGGTGGTGTAGGTGTGTTTTATTTGTGCTTACATACCGTGGGATTGGTTAGGATGGAGGTGGTGTGGGTGTGTTTTATTTGTGTTTACATACCGTGGGTTTGGTTAGGATGGGGGTGGTGTGGGTGTGTTTTATTTGTGTTTACATACCGTGGGTTTGGTTAGAATGGAGGTGGTGTGGGTGTGTTTTATTTGTGTTTACATACCGTGGGTTTAGTTAGGATGGAGGTGGTGTGGGTGTGTTTTATTTTTGTTTACATACCGTGGGTTTGGTTAAGATGGAGGTGGTGTGGGTGTGTTTTATTTGTGTTTACATACCGTGGGTTTGGTTAGGATGGAGGTGGTGTGGGTGTGTTTTATTTGTGTTTACATACTGTGGGTTAGGTTAGGATGGAGATGGTGTGGGTGTGTTTTATTTGTGTTTACACACCGTGGGTTTGGTTAGGATGGAGGTGGTGTGGGTGTGTTTTATTTGTGTTTACATACCGTGGGTTTAGTTAGGATGGAGGTGGTGTGGGTGTGTTTTATTTGTGGTTACATACCGTGGGTTTAGTAAGGATGGAGGTGGTGTGGGTGTGTTTTATTTTTGTTTACATACCGTGGGTTTGGTTAGGATGGAGGTGGTGTGGGTGTGTTTTATTTGTGTTTACATACCGTGGGTTTTGTTAGGATGGAGGTGGTGTGGGTGTGTTTTATTTGTGTTTACATACCGTGGGTTTAGTTAGGATGGAGGTGGTGTGGGTGTGTTTTATTTGTGTTTACATACCGTGGGTTTGGTTAGGATGGAGGTGGTGTGGGTGTGTTTTATTTGTGTTTACATACCGTGGGTTTAGTTAGGATGGAGGTGGTGTGGGTGTGTTTTATTTGTGTTTACATACCGTGGGTTTGGTTAGGATAGAGGTGGTGTGAGTGTGTTTTATTTGTGTTTACATACCGTGGGTTTGGTTAGGATGGAGGTGGTGTGGGTGTGTTTTATTTGTGTTTACATACCGTGGGCTTAGTTAGGATGGAGGCGGTGTGGGTGTGTTTTATTTGTGTTTACATACCGTGGGTTTAGTTAGGATGGAGGTGGTGTGGGTGTGTTTTATTTGTGTTTACATACCGTGGGTTTGATTAGGATGGAGGTGGTGTAGGTGTGTTTTATTTGTGTTTACATACCGTGGGTTTAGTTAGGATGGAGGTGGTGTGGGTGTGTTTTATTTGTGTTTACATACCGTGGGTTTGGTTAGGATGGAGGTGGTGTGGGTGTGTCTTATTTGTGTTTACATACCGTGGGTTTGGTTAGGATGGAGGTGGTGTGGGTGTGTTTTATTTGTGTTTACATACCGTGGGTTTAGTGAGGATGGAGGTGGTGTGGGTGTGTTTTATTTGTGTTTACATACCGTGGGTTTGGTTAGGATGGAGGTGGTGTGGGTGTGTTTTATTTTTGTTTACATACCGTGGGTTTGGTTAGGATGGAGGTGGTGTGGGTGTGTTTTATTTGTGTTTACATACCGTGGGTTTAGTTAGGATGGAGGTGGTGTGGGTGTGTTTTATTTGTGTTTACATACCGTGGGTTTGGTTAGGATGGAGGTGGTGTGGGTGTGTTTTATTTGTGTTTGCATACCGTAGGTTTGGTTAGGATGGAGGTGGTGTGGGTGTGTTTTATTTGTGTTTTCATACCGTGGGTTTAGTTAGGATGGAGGTGGTGTGGGTGTGTTTTATTTGTGTTTACATACCGTGGGTTTAGTTAGGATGGAGGTGGTGTGGGTGTGTTTTATTTGTGTTTACATACCGTGGGTTTAGTTAGGATGGAGGTGGTGTGGGTGTGTTTTATTTGTGTTTACATACCGTGGGTTTAGTTAGGATGGAGGTGGTGTGGATGTGTTTTATTTGTGTGTACATACCGTGGTCTTAGTTAGGATGGAGGTGGTGTGGGTGTGTTTTATTTGTGTTTACATACCGTGGGTTTAGTTAGGATGGAGGTGGTGTGGGTGTGTTTTATTTGTGTTTACATACCGTGGGTTTAGTTAGGATGGAGGTGGTGTGGGTGTGTTTTATTTGTGTTTACATACCGTGGGTTTAGTTAGGATGGAGGTGGTGTAGGTGTGTTTTATTTGTGCTTACATACCGTGGGTTTAGTTAGGATGGAGGTGGTGTGGGTGTGTTTTATTTGTGTTTACATACCGTGGGTTTAGTTAGGATGGAGGTGGTGTGGGTGTGTTTTATTTGTGTTTACATACCGTGGGTTTAGTTATGATGGAGGTGGTGTGGGTGTGTTTTGGTGTATTGTTCTTTATTTCGGAATTTCACTTTTTGTTTTTATTGATTTTTATTTTATTTTGGCTTGCTTGTATATATTTGTGTTGTTGGTGTTTTCCTTTAGGTGTTTATTTCAATGTTTGTTTGTTTGCTTATTTATTTCGTTTGTATTCCCTTTTTGTATTTATTTATTTTTTATGTTATGTGACTACTTTATCATTTTTTTTTCTTTGAAAGTATATCTTGCTCTAAAACGAGATTATCATATTCTGTTTGTTTACTGATTGATTGTATACGTTGTATTCTTGAAAATTTCTCGTAATATCTTATGTATAATCTAGTGAAATTATAATTAAAATAATTCAGTTCACATTTTTTATTTTCATATAAATCAATTATATTTCGCGATTTTTTTTTAGCTATTATATAATTATAGTTTCTACAATGCACGCATTCTTTTTTGCCATGCTTGTTCAAAAATGACACACACAAAAATTAAGGTCATGAATTAATTTTTAATTAGGGTCGCTTGAGTAAGCGGAAACACATCGTTATTTTTTCAGGTTTGGTATATCTTTGTATTTAGTTTTTGCTCTTTTGTTTGTTGTTTTTCAAGTTTTGATATCGTTTGTTTGTTTTTAGTTTCGCTTTTTTGTTGTTGTTGTTTATTTGTTTTAATTTTAATAGAAAACTATAGAAAAATATAGAAGTAGCGCGACGTTATTTTGCCGTCGATAAGAACAAACGTTTACTGGACAAATTGGGTAACATTCTACAATTTTACGTAGAAATCGTAATTTTTATCCGAAATCAAGTTTGTTAAGTTCATTCTCTGCCACTGAAAATGAACATTTTTGTTATTTGGATGTAGCACGAAAATTATGAGCGAAAAATATAGTTTCGAATGTGTAAAGTTTTATACTTCATGGTTTTTTTACGTCAAGTTGCAACTGGACATTTTGTTGACCTTACTCCTTTAGGAATATTTTTTAACTTGCTTTTAAAAAATCATTTTTGAAAAGACTTTTTCGTTTTTGAAGATGATAACATTTGAAATGTGTACTTTTTTGTAAAAATTTTGTAAGACATAGCTGAAATAAAGCTTGTTATTTAGCATGCAGATGTTTTTCCTTCAACGTTACGTTCTTTTCTTTCCATGAACTTACCAATTTTTTCCTTCAAGCATTGCTTTAATTAGAAATCGTTAATGGGGTCATAGAGCACGCTGACTCTGCTTCCGGTCCCACAAAACAAATGGTCCGAAAAACGTATTTTTAGGTTTTACTGAGAAAAATGTAAAAGACATACGGATATTTTGTAACGCGTTACATGAGAAAATTGTGCGTTAACGACGTTTTCTTCCAATAAATTCGTTTTCAAAAACAAAAATAAACCTAATCTAATATAATAAAACAATTATTCGTATAATTCCCTATACAAGCATGTATCGGAAATAAAAATCCATCAATCTAAAAAAAAATCTACATTCGTTTTACTTATTTCATGTTCTATTTAGTCAAAGTATCACCAATAGCGCGCGTAACGTCTATGCATAAAATTTGTGTTGATACAAGTTTTAACACAGGAACTTATGGAAAAATGATGACATAATTTGTCTAAGAAACTAAAAACTTGATTAAGCTCGAATAGTACATGACTAATTATTGGAAGGTCCTTAAAGAAATATGTCTTATACTTAATGTTTGTCGGTAACTTGCTGCAGTGGTTTTCTCCGGGTACTCAGATTTTCTCCACCAATAAAATTGTGTGACTCCCACAAAGATGGTCGCCTAAGATACATGCATAACGTTTTCATGTTTTGATTATTCTGTAAATAGTAATTGATTAATTTTCAGAGTAATTACTTCCGTTTTATAACGGAATGAAATATATGTTATGTCATGGCATCTTTATTTAGTAACGGGAACACTAAATTATCTGTTACTCCCTAACTTCAGGGTTTCATATTAAAAAGAAAGAATTAAAATTAATTGAAACAATTTTCGACGAAATTATCAAATATAATGTCCGTTACGTAATACTTAAAGCTAATAATAAAACATATAAAAGCACACAAATGTTGTTTGTAGCTTTGTAAGAGATAAAATGTCATACAATATGTGGACAATCAGGGTAGACTACTTTATAGTGTTGAGGTATTTTATATGTATTGAGGGTATATTGAGGTATTTTATATGTATTGAGGGTATACCGTTTCCAGTTAATTGTATTTTTTTTGTTTTAATATTCAGAGAACAAGATTTATAATATTAATGGTTGTTACATAAATTTTATTTCTAAGGCTCTGTTGGTCAATCACTATAAATAAAAGTGTTATTAATGTCATCGTTACAGAATATTACTAAACCAACAACTTCCAGTTAGGATGATCGGGAAAGGAATCATGGACAATAATGATTTGAAAACTGCTTACTTCAGTATTTTAACATTGCATAATGAAATAAAATTATAATATATATGGTGTTTGACGCCACTTTCAACAATATTTCAGCTATATCGTGCCGGTCAGTTTTATTGGTGGAGTAAATGAGACTACCCGGAGAAAACCACTCACTTGTCGCAAGTCACTGACAAATTTATCACATACTGTTGTATCGAGTACAATTCGCATGAGCGGGATTCGAACTCACAACGTTAGTGGTGATAGTTAAACCCAACTACCATGCGATCATAACCACGACGGCCCCTGTTCACTTCAGTATTTTAGCAATTTCAAATGAAATAAGATTATAGTATATGATATCCAGTATTGTATATATTTTATATAGAAAAAATATATAATAGAACTGTATTATTCTTTTTCAAAAACCTATCCATGATCTTATCTGTGTTGTAAATATTGTAATTTTTGAAAATCAAGGCAGGCAATCCCTTTTATACTCATGTTGTTAGTTTAAGTCAAATGTGTGTTTGACCAACAATGAAGCTTATATAATTAACAACAATTACAATATATATAATCGGGGAAAAATCAAGTTGTATAATAAAAGAATATTTTATAAACATTAGACAGTGGATAGATCTACGAGTGTCCAAGCCATTGTCAAAACATTAATCATATCATGGTGGTCAGTTTATTGGTGAAGAAAACATTAGCTTCGGCGAAAACCACAGCTTGCTGTTGGTCCCTGACAAACTTTATCATATTGTATATTGTGAGCTTTTAAATTTTTTTAATTTCTCTTTGGTTCCAACGGGAATTAGGCTTCTACGACGGGTGCCAATAATGACGCAGTCGATGTTAAGCCTGCTGGTATTTCTGGAAAATTTCTTTATTTAATTTCTGCATGTGGTGCTCTTTGCTAAAATGTTGGAAAAACAAAATTTAAATATTGTAAAATAGTTTAATAAATTTAAAATATATTCAATGATGCTATTTTCCAAAAACACACATGGATCAGTCATATTCCTCAACACAAAGGTTTCAATTATCGCCAATGTCGACGTGGGTAAACATGTTATCGTCTATCTTTCCTATGAGGCTAGTGCCAAACGAGATCGTCAGTGAATAACACTTGTGTCTACTGGATCTTTTGAAAACGATTTGGTGCACATGTACTCCGTTATTGGAATCGACGTTGACACTCCCATTGTATACCAACGCAGGGAGGCCGTGGTCTTAAATTGAGCCTCCACAACCGATTCCGAAATATTACGATCATGAGTGCGTGCATGCAAGCTGTTTTGCGGTCTCCATCAGAAATGCTTACAGAAGTAACTCGTATGCCGATATCTCGACGTTGCGGCGTATCCTGTTGGCGTCGGCTCCTGAATGGTCAAATAATGTTCTTATGACAATAAACCAAAACAAACTATCGTTGGTCCAGTGAAAGCAAAGTTCCGGACCTGTAAGATAGCCATTGTTCCCTCTTATGCATGTTTCGACCCTTTAGTTTTCTAGCATGGACCATGTTGCTCTCCAAATAGGCTTTCCGAGTAATAAGCCGGCAACACTCCATTCCATCACTTCAATTTCATCACAAAACATGCATTTCAACAGAGTTTAACGTAAAATGGTCATTGAAATGTGTATTATGTAATCCATGTCGCTCTAACAATAAATGCTAAAGTGCACAAGAATTAAATCTGAACTTTTTGGAATACAAAACGCCAAGAGACACACCACTTATTAGGACAACTAGACTGGTCAGTTATGTAATATTCATCATACATGCCCCATGTATACATTAATAGCACGTGTTCTAGTATGTAATGTGTGATTTATAGTCCCCTTATCTCTAACGACATTGTTGTACAGGCGACATTTCCGGAGCACGTGCGTTTAACCCGGTTTTTAGTGGGATTCGTGTTACTCGAGCTTTAGTTTTCTGTGTAATGTTTTGTAGACCACTGTATGTCTCTTTGTCCTTTGTCTTTTGGCCATTGTATTGTAATACCCTCTTCTATTAACGGCTTCTGATTACCAATTTTAGTATATTCATATTTTTCTTCCTCATTTATTTTAATTATTGAACTCATAAAAGAAAATAGAAAAAAATTGTAGAATAATTTGCTGACATCTGTTTTAGTACTCCTGGTTCAGTAAATTATAACAAATAAAAGATGTATTTTATTCATTTGATGATGATTTAATAATCAATTAAAAGTGCAAGAGTATTAGGTTTGAACTTTGTGAATAATAAAATGTCCGTGGATACTGGAAATTTAGAGACTTCTGGGTCGGCACTGTTGTATATGTCTTTCATGCGCGCAGCACATATTTCATAAAAAAACAAATTTTGTACCGATATGCGTGGTATGTATTCGTAACCATGACCCTTTCTTATTGTAGAGAGACAAATCGATTTCATATAAATCACGATGAAATATAAGGCTTATTAATAGCTTAGATACATGTACTTTCATTATCTGGTACCGGCATGGAAATCCCGATATAGAAATAGATCATAAGGTTTCCGACATGCAGAATGGTATAGGACCTATCCCAAATGGACATCCGATGATAGAAATATTTTCTCCAGCTTGCTGGATACGACCAATTCTTTATGGGTATTCGATGGTAGGACACAAATTCTCTGGTGTACAGCTGCCTGATATATTCAACTTGCATGATGGCCCTGTGGGATATTGAAATATACAACCACCATCTCCCGCGGGATGTCGACTGCCACCCTCTTTAATTTGTTCTCGTCATGAATATATATGTAATACAGCTCACTTTAAGTGAAACTGGCATCCCTATATCTTGTTCTTGTTATAAATACATTTTGTATAGCTGAAATGCAGTTCATTGTGAGCTAAGCAATAACCAATCAATCAAAGAATCTCTAGTAATATTGACTGATTAATGATTCGTTGTGTCACGTCAAGTAAGCAAACAATTAATTATGTAGATAAAAGATGGAATTGGAACTGACATTTGGACGGATGTGTTGGTTGACACACGTGACAAAATGGTGAGAAAAGAAAAGGAATCATTGCCTTACAATGGGCCACCAATAACAACTATGTGTGACGAATCAAATGGGGAAATTCACCCTGAATACAGGGCGTAAATGATTCATCGTGATTGGAGAATATGAATAGAAAATTCATGCAGTGTTGTTCAATAATTCAACCAATATGAACAAAACAAACAATCTGAAATCAATTCACACTCATTCCATACAAGATTCAACTTACATTAGTTTCAAATGAATAACACCTAGCTAGGTCGTTAAACAATCTGAAATCAATTCACGCTCATTCCATACAAGATTCAACTTACATTAGTTTCAAATGAATAACACCTAGCTAGGTCGTTAAACAATCTGAAATCAATTCACGCTCATTCCATACAAGATTCAACTTACATTAGTTTCAAATGAATAACACCTAGCTAGGTCGTTAAACAATCTGAAATCAATTCACGCTCATTCCATACAAGATTCAACTTACATTAGTTTCAAATGAATAACACCTAGCTAGGTCGTTAAACAATCTGAAATCAATTCACGCTCATTCCATACAAGATTCAACTTACATTAGTTTCAAATGAATAACACCTAGCTAGGTCGTTAAACAATCTGAAATCAATTCACGCTCATTCCATACAAGATTCAACTTACATTAGTTTCAAATGAATAACACCTATCTAGGTCGTTAAACAATCTGAAATCAATTCACGCTCATTCCATACAAGATTCAACTTACATTATTTCAAATGAATAACACCTAGCTAGGTCGTTAAACAATCTGAAATCAATTCACGCTCATTCCATACAAGATTCAACTTACATTAGTTTCAAATGAATAACACCTAGCTAGGTCGTTAAACAATCTGAAATCAATTCACGCTCATTCCATACAAGATTCAACTTACATTAGTTTCAAATGAATAACACCTAGCTAGGTCGTTAAACAATCTGAAATCAATTCACGCTCATTCCATACAAGATTCAACTTACATTAGTTTCAAATGAATAACACCTAGCTAGGTCGTTAAACAATCTGAAATCAATTCACGCTCATTCCATACAAGATTCAACTTACATTAGTTTCAAATGAATAACACCTAGCTAGGTCGTTAAACAATCTGAAATCAATTCACGCTCATTCCATACAAGATTCAACTTACATTAGTTTCAAATGAATAACACCTAGCTAGGTCGTTAAACAATCTGAAATCAATTCACGCTCATTCCATACAAGATTCAACTTACATTAGTTTCAAATGAATAACACCTAGCTAGGTCGTTAAACAATCTGAAATCAATTCACGCTCATTCCATACAAGATTCAACTTACATTATTTCAAATGAATAACACCTAGCTAGGTCGTTAAACAATCTGAAATCAATTCACGCTCATTCCATACAAGATTCAACTTACATTAGTTTCAAATGAATAACACCTAGCTAGGTCGTTAAACAATCTGAAATCAATTCACGCTCATTCCATACAAGATTCAACTTACATTAGTTTCAAATGAATAACACCTAGCTAGGTCGTTAAACAATCTGAAATCAATTCACGCTCATTCCATACAAGATTCAACTTACATTAGTTTCAAATGAATAACACCTAGCTAGGTCGTTAAACAATCTGAAATCAATTCACGCTCATTCCATACAAGATTCAACTTACATTATTTCAAATGAATAACACCTAGCTAGGTCGTTAAACAATCTGAAATCAATTCACGCTCATTCCATACAAGATTCAACTTACATTAGTTTCAAATGAATAACACCTAGCTAGGTCGTTAAACAATCTGAAATCAATTCACGCTCATTCCATACAAGATTCAACTTACATTAGTTTCAAATGAATAACACCTAGCTAGGTCGTTAAACAATCTGAAATCAATTCACGCTCATTCCATACAAGATTCAACTTACATTAGTTTCAAATGAATAACACCTAGCTAGGTCGTTAAACAATCTGAAATCAATTCACGCTCATTCCATACAAGATTCAACTTACATTAGTTTCAAATGAATAACACCTAGCTAGGTCGTTAAACAATCTGAAATCAATTCACGCTCATTCCATACAAGATTCAACTTACATTAGTTTCAAATGAATAACACCTAGCTAGGTCGTTAAACAATCTGAAATCAATTCACGCTCATTCCATACAAGATTCAACTTACATTATTTCAAATGAATAACACCTAGCTAGGTCGTTAAACAATCTGAAATCAATTCACGCTCATTCCATACAAGATTCAACTTACATTAGTTTCAAATGAATAACACCTAGCTAGGTCGTTAAACAATCTGAAATCAATTCACGCTCATTCCATACAAGATTCAACTTACATTAGTTTCAAATGAATAACACCTAGCTAGGTCGTTAAACAATCTGAAATCAATTCACGCTCATTCCATACAAGATTCAACTTACATTAGTTTCAAATGAATAACACCTAGCTAGGTCGTTAAACAATCTGAAATCAATTCACGCTCATTCCATACAAGATTCAACTTACATTAGTTTCAAATGAATAACACCTAGCTAGGTCGTTAAACAATCTGAAATCAATTCACGCTCATTCCATACAAGATTCAACTTACATTAGTTTCAAATGAATAACACCTAGCTAGGTCGTTAAACAATCTGAAATCAATTCACGCTCATTCCATACAAGATTCAACTTACATTAGTTTCAAATGAATAACACCTAGCTAGGTCGTTAAACAATCTGAAATCAATTCACGCTCATTCCATACAAGATTCAACTTACATTAGTTTCAAATGAATAACACCTAGCTAGGTCGTTAAACAATCTGAAATCAATTCACGCTCATTCCATACAAGATTCAACTTACATTAGTTTCAAATGAATAACACCTAGCTAGGTCGTTAGTAGTCCGTTGTAAGGTAAAAGGTATTAATAGAAAAAAAACTATGCATTTAATCTCCTTTTTACCTCTGTAGCAATCTAAATTCCCGCCCATAGGCAAATCACAGACTCGTATTAGTTCTCGTTTTTAATATATCTGAAATACTGCTCACAGTAAATGAATAATCGATCATCAATCAGCTTACTTGATCTTAGACAACAATCACTCAATCAATCGAGCAACAACTACCCCCAGCATACATGCTCATTTGCTGGAGCATATTATAAAGATATAAAGAATATAGAAAATGTTGGTTAATTAAACAAATCTGAATTGGTTTATTCCCACTAAAGAGGTTATTCAAATAAAATATTTGTTTTATTAAACCTTTCTTACACTTGTCAAATAAAATATAATAGTTACAAACTTGTTCAATTTAAAAGAAATTCACAATCAGAATATAATTTAAAAAACATAGAAACGAAAAGCTAGTAGTATAAAGAAGCAAATGACATCGATAGAGAATGACGTCACACCTCTGTTTATATTGGTGATTCGTGATACTCTTGATTCTTCTTTGTAGTGTTGTGTGGCCCATTGCTTGATTGTTTTTTTGTCCTCTTTCTTTTGAGCATAATACTCGCACCCGATCGATTGATGTAAGATCAACATCGGTACTTCCTTGTGTTTCCCCAAAAATAGTAAAATAATTAGACAGTGGTAACAAAAGAGTAAGCATTATTTACATCCAAGATATAAACGTAAGACTACTTCGATGCGACACCGGATATAACACATTGAATCATTGAATAAGCCTTGTCAAAGATGAATAACTCTTCTTTGATTTATATTCCTACAATATATGACTTGTCTCCCCTTGATGAATATATATGAATAACACAGAAACCCATGTAAGTCTCAAAGGGGAAGGGTTGATATGTTAGAATAAATTGATTGAATTGATTGATTGGGGTTTAACGTCAACCTTAGCATTAAATCAACCATATCAAATTGCATAAATTAATTTACGTAATCACAAGACATAAGAACAAATTGAGTATAAAGCAATCATGTTATTTATATAATACAAAAAAAAAGAAAAAAAAGAAAGATAATAATGATAAAAAAAATTATATTCAGAAAGGTTGTTATCTTTGTAAATTTTAGTATATTATGTATATAAATTTCTTTCTTTTTTTTTAATCTCGAAATTGTTTCGCCTGGGACATTGTAAATAAATCGTATAAAGAGTTGATGCTGTAGAATGTTTTCCGAACATCAACAACATACGCACAGCTAATAAAAACATGTGTTGAATATTTGGTTTGTTTTTCTTCGTATTGTGTACCCTATGTAGCCAGATTATTATCTCATTCGTCATTCGAATGAAAACATCAGAATAACCGGAGTAAACCACAACTCACAACGTTCGTGGTAATATGCACTGATTGCATGGGTAGTCATGACGGCCCCTTAGTAAGAAGGAATATAAATGTAAATGGACATTACACTTAGACACAAATAAATGTAAAGGAACAGCATATTTGTCGTTTGAAACGTAACATTATTGCTGCAATATTTGCTGTGACCCGATAATCTATTTATTCGCGTAGAAAGACTCACATAATTACCTTCATGATTAACTGTTTGCAAACTTGGTCTGGTAATGAATAATAACTGATATACTTCTCACTAGATACTAATTATCAATCAATCGATCATCTATTTCCTGTATAACAGTAAGCAATAAACTAAATCATAATTCGAACAGACACAATTTGACAAAAGGAATAAAGAAAAAATCAATAATTTGTCTGTCTTTTACTCTTGGTCATTGTATTGTCTGTCTTTTACTCTTGGTTATTGTATTGTCTGTCTTTTCCTCTTTGTTATTATATTGTCTGTCTTTTGCTCTTGGTCATTGTATTGTCTGTCTTTTACTCTTGGTCATTGTATTGTCTGTCTTTTACTCTTGGTTATTGTATTGTCTGTCTTTTACTCTTGGTTATTGTATTGTCTGTCTTTTACTCTTGGTCATTGTATTGTCTGTCTTTTACTCTTGGTCATTGTATTGTCTGTCTTTTACTCTTGGTCATTGCATTGTCTGTCTTTTACTCTTGGTTATTGTATTGTCTGTCTTTTACTCTTGGTTATTGTATTGTCTGTCTTTTACTCTTGGTCATTGTATTGTCTGTCTTTTACTCTTGGTTATTGTATTGTCTGTCTTTTACTCTTGGTTATTGTATTGTCTGTCTTTTACTCTTGGTCATTGTATTGTCTGTCTTTTACTCTTGGTCATTGTATTGTCTGTCTTTTACTCTTGGTCATTGTATTGTCTGTCTTTTACTCTTGGTTATTGTATTGTCTGTCTTTTACTCTTGGTTATTGTATTGTCTGTCTTTTACTCTTGGTCATTGTATTGTCTGTCTTTTACTCTTGGTCATTGTATTGTCTGTCTTTTACTCTTGGTCATTGTATTGTCTGTCTTTTACTCTTGGTCATTGTATTGTCTGTCTTTTACTCTTGGTCATTGTATTGTCTGTCTTTTACTCTTGGTCATTATATTGTCTGTCTTTTACTCTTTGTCATTGTATTGTCTGTCTTTTACTCTTGGTTATTGTATTGTCTGTCTTTTACTCTTGGTTATTGTATTGTCTGTCTTTTACTCTTGGTTATTGTATTGTCTGTCTTTTACTCTTGGTCATTGTATTGTCTGTCTTTTACTCTTGGTTATTGTATTGTCTGTCTTTTCCTCTTGGTTATTGTATTGTCTGTCTTTTACTCTTGGTCATTGTATTGTCTGTCTTTTACTCTTGGTTATTGTATTGTCTGTCTTTTACTCTTGGTTATTGTATTGTCTGTCTTTTACTCTTGGTTATTGTATTGTCTGTCTTTTACTCTTGGTCATTGTATTGTCTGTCTTTTACTCTTGGTTATTGTATTGTCTGTCTTTTACTCTTGGTTATTGTATTGTCTGTCTTTTACTCTTGGTTATTGTATTGTCTGTCTTTTCCTCTTGGTTATTGTATTGTCTGTCTTTTCCTCTTGGTCATTCTATTGTCTGTCTTTTCCTCTTTGTTATTGTATTGTCTGTCTTTTACTCTTGGTCATTGTATTGTCTGTCTTTTACTCTTGGTTATTGTATTGTCTGTCTTTTACTCTTGGTTATTGTATTGTCTGTCTTTTCCTCTTTGTCATTGTATTGTCTGTCTTTTACTCTTGGTTATTGTATTGTCTGTCTTTTACTCTTGGTCATTGTATTGTCTGTCTTTTACTCTTGGTTATTGTATTGTCTGTCTTTTACTCTTGGTTATTGTATTGTCTGTCTTTTACTCTTGGTTATTGTATTGTCTGTCTTTTACTCTTGGTCATTGTATTGTCTGTCTTTTACTCTTGGTCATTGTATTGTCTGTCTTTTACTCTTGGTTATTGTATTGTCTGTCTTTTACTCTTGGTTATTGTATTGTCTGTCTTTTACTCTTGGTTATTGTATTGTCTGTCTTTTACTCTTGGTTATTGTATTGTCTGTCTTTTACTCTTGGTCATTGTATTGTCTGTCTTTTACTCTTGGTTATTGTATTGTCTGTCTTTTACTCTTGGTCATTGTATTGTCTGTCTTTTACTCTTGGTTATTGTATTGTCTGTCTTTTACTCTTGGTTATTGTATTGTCTGTCTTTTACTCTTGGTTATTGTATTGTCTGTATTTTACTCTTGGTTATTGTATTGTCTGTCTTTTACTCTTGGTTATTGTATTGTCTGTCTTTTACTCTTGGTTATTGTATTGTCTGTCTTTTACTCTTGGTTATTGTATTGTCTGTCTTTTACTCTTGGTCATTGTATTGTCTGTCTTTTACTCTTGGTTATTGTATTGTCTGTCTTTTCCTCTTGGTTATTGTATTGTCTGTCTTTTACTCTTGGTCATTGTATTGTCTGTCTTTTACTCTTGGTTATTGTATTGTCTGTCTTTTACTCTTGGTTATTGTATTGTCTGTCTTTTACTCTTGGTTATTGTATTGTCTGTCTTTTACTCTTGGTTATTGTATTGTCTGTCTTTTACTCTTGGTCATTGTATTGTCTGTCTTTTACTCTTGGTTATTGTATTGTCTGTCTTTTCCTCTTGGTCATTGTATTGTCTGTCTTTTACTCTTGGTTATTGTATTGTCTGTCTTTTACTCTTGGTTATTGTATTGTCTGTCTTTTACTCTTGGTTATTGTATTGTCTGTCTTTTACTCTTGGTCATTGTATTGTCTGTCTTTTACTCTTGGTCATTGTATTGTCTGTCTTTTACTCTTGGTCATTGTATTGTCTGTCTTTTACTCTTGGTCATTGTATTGTCTGTCTTTTACTCTTGGTCATTGCATTGTCTGTCTTTTACTCTTGGTTATTGTATTGTCTGTCTTTTACTCTTGGTTATTGTATTGTCTGTCTTTTACTCTTGGTCATTGTATTGTCTGTCTTTTACTCTTGGTTATTGTATTGTCTGTCTTTTACTCTTGGTTATTGTATTGTCTGTCTTTTACTCTTGGTCATTGTATTGTCTGTCTTTTACTCTTGGTCATTGTATTGTCTGTCTTTTACTCTTAGTCATTGTATTGTCTGTCTTTTACTCTTGGTTATTGTATTGTCTGTCTTTTACTCTTGGTTATTGTATTGTCTGTCTTTTACTCTTGGTCATTGTATTGTCTGTCTTTTACTCTTGGTCATTGTATTGTCTGTCTTTTACTCTTGGTCATTGTATTGTCTGTCTTTTACTCTTGGTCATTGTATTGTCTGTCTTTTACTCTTGGTCATTGTATTGTCTGTCTTTTACTCTTGGTCATTATATTGTCTGTCTTTTACTCTTTGTCATTGTATTGTCTGTCTTTTACTCTTGGTTATTGTATTGTCTGTCTTTTACTCTTGGTTATTGTATTGTCTGTCTTTTACTCTTGGTTATTGTATTGTCTGTCTTTTACTCTTGGTCATTGTATTGTCTGTCTTTTACTCTTGGTTATTGTATTGTCTGTCTTTTCCTCTTGGTTATTGTATTGTCTGTCTTTTACTCTTGGTCATTGTATTGTCTGTCTTTTACTCTTGGTTATTGTATTGTCTGTCTTTTACTCTTGGTTATTGTATTGTCTGTCTTTTACTCTTGGTTATTGTATTGTCTGTCTTTTACTCTTGGTCATTGTATTGTCTGTCTTTTACTCTTGGTTATTGTATTGTCTGTCTTTTACTCTTGGTTATTGTATTGTCTGTCTTTTACTCTTGGTTATTGTATTGTCTGTCTTTTCCTCTTGGTTATTGTATTGTCTGTCTTTTCCTCTTGGTCATTGTATTGTCTGTCTTTTCCTCTTTGTTATTGTATTGTCTGTCTTTTACTCTTGGTCATTGTATTGTCTGTCTTTTACTCTTGGTTATTGTATTGTCTGTCTTTTACTCTTGGTTATTGTATTGTCTGTCTTTTCCTCTTTGTCATTGTATTGTCTGTCTTTTACTCTTGGTTATTGTATTGTCTGTCTTTTACTCTTGGTCATTGTATTGTCTGTCTTTTACTCTTGGTTATTGTATTGTCTGTCTTTTACTCTTGGTTATTGTATTGTCTGTCTTTTACTCTTGGTTATTGTATTGTCTGTCTTTTACTCTTGGTCATTGTATTGTCTGTCTTTTACTCTTGGTCATTGTATTGTCTGTCTTTTACTCTTGGTTATTGTATTGTCTGTCTTTTACTCTTGGTCATTGTATTGTCTGTCTTTTACTCTTGGTTATTGTATTGTCTGTCTTTTACTCTTGGTTATTGTATTGTCTGTCTTTTACTCTTGGTCATTGTATTGTCTGTCTTTTACTCTTGGTTATTGTATTGTCCGTCTTTTACTCTTGGTCATTGTATTGTCTGTCTTTTACTCTTGGTTATTGTATTGTCTGTCTTTTACTCTTGGTTATTGTATTGTCTGTCTTTTACTCTTGGTTATTGTATTGTCTGTATTTTACTCTTGGTTATTGTATTGTCTGTCTTTTACTCTTGGTTATTGTATTGTCTGTCTTTTACTCTTGGTTATTGTATTGTCTGTCTTTTACTCTTGGTTATTGTATTGTCTGTCTTTTACTCTTGGTCATTGTATTGTCTGTCTTTTACTCTTGGTTATTGTATTGTCTGTCTTTTCCTCTTGGTTATTGTATTGTCTGTCTTTTACTCTTGGTCATTGTATTGTCTGTCTTTTACTCTTGGTTATTGTATTGTCTGTCTTTTACTCTTGGTTATTGTATTGTCTGTCTTTTACTCTTGGTTATTGTATTGTCTGTCTTTTACTCTTGGTTATTGTATTGTCTGTCTTTTACTCTTGGTTATTGTATTGTCTGTCTTTTACTCTTGGTTATTGTATTGTCTGTCTTTTACTCTTGGTTATTGTATTGTCTGTCTTTTCCTCTTGGTTATTGTATTGTCTGTCTTTTCCTCTTGGTCATTGTATTGTCTATCTTTTCCTCTTTGTTATTGTATTGTCTGTCTTTTACTCTTGGTCATTGTATTGTCTGTCTTTTACTCTTGGTTATTGTATTGTCTGTCTTTTACTCTTGGTTATTGTATTGACTGTCTTTTCTTCTTTGTCATTGTATTGTCTGTCTTTTACTCTTGGTTATTGTATTGTCTGTCTTTTACTCTTGGTCATTGTATTGTCTGTCTTTTACTCTTGGTTATTGTATTGTCTGTCTTTTTCTCTTGGTTATTGTATTGTCTGTCTTTTACTCTTGGTCATTGTATTGTCTGTCTTTTACTCTTGGTTATTGTATTGTCTGTCTTTTACTCTTGGTTATTGTATTGTCTGTCTTTTACTCTTGGTTATTGTATTGTCTGTCTTTTACTCTTGGTTATTGTATTGTCTGTCTTTTACTCTTGGTCATTGTATTGTCTGTCTTTTACTCTTGGTTATTGTATTGTCTGTCTTTTCCTCTTGGTCATTGTATTGTCTGTCTTTTACTCTTGGTTATTGTATTGTCTGTCTTTTACTCTTGGTTATTGTATTGTCTGTCTTTTACTCTTGGTTATTGTATTGTCTGTCTTTTACTCTTGGTCATTGTATTGTCTGTCTTTTACTCTTGGTCATTGTATTGTCTGTCTTTTACTCTTGGTCATTGTATTGTCTGTCTTTTACTCTTGGTCATTGTATTGTCTGTCTTTTACTCTTGGTCATTGCATTGTCTGTCTTTTACTCTTGGTTATTGTATTGTCTGTCTTTTACTCTTGGTTATTGTATTGTCTGTCTTTTACTCTTGGTCATTGTATTGTCTGTCTTTTACTCTTGGTTATTGTATTGTCTGTCTTTTACTCTTGGTTATTGTATTGTCTGTCTTTTACTCTTGGTCATTGTATTGTCTGTCTTTTACTCTTGGTCATTGTATTGTCTGTCTTTTACTCTTAGTCATTGTATTGTCTGTCTTTTACTCTTGGTTATTGTATTGTCTGTCTTTTACTCTTGGTTATTGTATTGTCTGTCTTTTACTCTTGGTCATTGTATTGTCTGTCTTTTACTCTTGGTCATTGTATTGTCTGTCTTTTACTCTTGGTCATTGTATTGTCTGTCTTTTACTCTTGGTCATTGTATTGTCTGTCTTTTACTCTTGGTCATTGTATTGTCTGTCTTTTACTCTTGGTCATTATATTGTCTGTCTTTTACTCTTTGTCATTGTATTGTCTGTCTTTTACTCTTGGTTATTGTATTGTCTGTCTTTTACTCTTGGTTATTGTATTGTCTGTCTTTTACTCTTGGTTATTGTATTGTCTGTCTTTTACTCTTGGTCATTGTATTGTCTGTCTTTTACTCTTGGTTATTGTATTGTCTGTCTTTTCCTCTTGGTTATTGTATTGTCTGTCTTTTACTCTTGGTCATTGTATTGTCTGTCTTTTACTCTTGGTTATTGTATTGTCTGTCTTTTACTCTTGGTTATTGTATTGTCTGTCTTTTACTCTTGGTTATTGTATTGTCTGTCTTTTACTCTTGGTCATTGTATTGTCTGTCTTTTACTCTTGGTTATTGTATTGTCTGTCTTTTACTCTTGGTTATTGTATTGTCTGTCTTTTACTCTTGGTTATTGTATTGTCTGTCTTTTCCTCTTGGTTATTGTATTGTCTGTCTTTTCCTCTTGGTCATTGTATTGTCTGTCTTTTCCTCTTTGTTATTGTATTGTCTGTCTTTTACTCTTGGTCATTGTATTGTCTGTCTTTTACTCTTGGTTATTGTATTGTCTGTCTTTTACTCTTGGTTATTGTATTGTCTGTCTTTTCCTCTTTGTCATTGTATTGTCTGTCTTTTACTCTTGGTTATTGTATTGTCTGTCTTTTACTCTTGGTCATTGTATTGTCTGTCTTTTACTCTTGGTTATTGTATTGTCTGTCTTTTACTCTTGGTTATTGTATTGTCTGTCTTTTACTCTTGGTTATTGTATTGTCTGTCTTTTACTCTTGGTCATTGTATTGTCTGTCTTTTACTCTTGGTCATTGTATTGTCTGTCTTTTACTCTTGGTTATTGTATTGTCTGTCTTTTACTCTTGGTCATTGTATTGTCTGTCTTTTACTCTTGGTTATTGTATTGTCTGTCTTTTACTCTTGGTTATTGTATTGTCTGTCTTTTACTCTTGGTCATTGTATTGTCTGTCTTTTACTCTTGGTTATTGTATTGTCCGTCTTTTACTCTTGGTCATTGTATTGTCTGTCTTTTACTCTTGGTTATTGTATTGTCTGTCTTTTACTCTTGGTTATTGTATTGTCTGTCTTTTACTCTTGGTTATTGTATTGTCTGTATTTTACTCTTGGTTATTGTATTGTCTGTCTTTTACTCTTGGTTATTGTATTGTCTGTCTTTTACTCTTGGTTATTGTATTGTCTGTCTTTTACTCTTGGTTATTGTATTGTCTGTCTTTTACTCTTGGTCATTGTATTGTCTGTCTTTTACTCTTGGTTATTGTATTGTCTGTCTTTTCCTCTTGGTTATTGTATTGTCTGTCTTTTACTCTTGGTCATTGTATTGTCTGTCTTTTACTCTTGGTTATTGTATTGTCTGTCTTTTACTCTTGGTTATTGTATTGTCTGTCTTTTACTCTTGGTTATTGTATTGTCTGTCTTTTACTCTTGGTTATTGTATTGTCTGTCTTTTACTCTTGGTTATTGTATTGTCTGTCTTTTACTCTTGGTTATTGTATTGTCTGTCTTTTACTCTTGGTTATTGTATTGTCTGTCTTTTCCTCTTGGTTATTGTATTGTCTGTCTTTTCCTCTTGGTCATTGTATTGTCTATCTTTTCCTCTTTGTTATTGTATTGTCTGTCTTTTACTCTTGGTCATTGTATTGTCTGTCTTTTACTCTTGGTTATTGTATTGTCTGTCTTTTACTCTTGGTTATTGTATTGACTGTCTTTTCTTCTTTGTCATTGTATTGTCTGTCTTTTACTCTTGGTTATTGTATTGTCTGTCTTTTACTCTTGGTCATTGTATTGTCTGTCTTTTACTCTTGGTTATTGTATTGTCTGTCTTTTTCTCTTGGTTATTGTATTGTCTGTCTTTTACTCTTGGTTATTGTATTGTCTGTCTTTTACTCTTGGTCATTGTATTGTCTGTCTTTTACTCTTGGTCATTGTATTGTCTGTCTTTTACTCTTGGTTATTGTATTGTCTGTCTTTTACTCTTGGTTATTGTATTGTCTGTCTTTTACTCTTGGTCATTGTATTGTCTGTCTTTTACTCTTGGTTATTGTATTGTCTGTCTTTTACTCTTGGTCATTGTATTGTCTGTCTTTTACTCTTGGTTATTGTATTGTCTGTCTTTTACTCTTGGTCATTGTATTGTCTGTCTTTTACTCTTGGTTATTGCATTGTCTGTCTTTTACTCTTGGTTATTGTATTGTCTGTCTTTTACTCTTGGTTATTGTATTGTCTGTCTTTTACTCTTGGTTATTGTATTGTCTGTCTTTTACTCTTGGTTATTGTATTGTCTGTCTTTTACTCTTGGTCATTGTAGTGTCTGTCTTTTACTCTTGGTTATTGTATTGTCTGTCTTTTACTCTTGGTTATTGTATTGTCTGTCTTTTACTCTTGGTTATTGTATTGTCTGTCTTTTCCTCTTGGTCATTGTATTGTCTGTCTTTTCCTCTTGGTCATTGTATTGTCTGTCTTTTCCTCTTGGTCATTGTATTGTCTGTCTTTTACTCTTGGTCATTGTATTGTCTGTCTTTTACTCTTGGTCATTGTATTGTCTGTCTTTTACTCTTGGTTATTGTATTCTCTGTCTTTTCCTCTTGGTCATTGTATTGTCTGTCTTTTACTCTTGGTTATTGTATTGTCTGTCTTTTCCTCTTGGTTATTGTATTGTCTGTCTTTTACTCTTGGTTATTGTATTGTCTGTCTTTTCCTCTTGGTTATTGTATTGTCTGTCTTTTCCTCTTGGTTATTGTATTGTCTGTCTTTTACTCTTGGTCATTGTATTGTCTGTCTTTTCCTCTTTGTCATTGTATTGTCTGTCTTTTCCTCTTGGTTATTGTATTGTCTGTCTTTTCCTCTTGGTTATTGTATTGTCTGTCTTTTACTCTTGGTTATTGTATTGTCTGTCTTTTCCTCTTTGTCATTGTATTGTCTGTCTTTTCCTCTTGGTTATTGTATTGTCTGTCTTTTACTCTTGGTTATTGTATTGTCTGTCTTTTACTCTTGGTTATTGTATTGTCTGTCTTTTCCTCTTGGTTATTGTATTGTCTGTCTTTTACTCTTGGTCATTGTATTGTCTGTCTTTTACTCTTGGTTATTGTATTGTCTGTCTTTTACTCTTGGTCATTGTATTGTCTGTCTTTTACTCTTGGTCATTGTATTGTCTGTCTTTTACTCTTGGTTATTGTATTGTCTGTCTATTACTCTTGGTTATTGTATTGTCTGTCTTTTACTCTTGGTTATTGTATTGTCTGTCTTTTACTCTTGGTTATTGTATTGTCTGTCTTTTACTCTTGGTTATTGTATTGTCTGTCTTTTACTCTTGGTTATTGTATTGTCTGTCTTTTACTCTTGGTCATTGTATTGTCTGTCTTTTACTCTTGGTTATTGTATTGTCTGTCTTTTACTCTTGGTCATTGTATTGTCTGTCTTTTACTCTTGGTCATTGTATTGTCTGTCTTTTACTCTTGGTTATTGTATTGTCTGTCTTTTACTCTTGGTTATTGTATTGTCTGTCTTTTACTCTTGGTTATTGTATTGTCTGTCTTTTACTCTTGGTCATTGTATTGTCTGTCTTTTACTCTTTGTCATTGTATTGTCTGTCTTTTCCTCTTGGTTATTGTATTGTCTGTCTTTTACTCTTGGTTATTGTATTGTCTGTCTTTTACTCTTGGTTATTGTATTGTCTGTCTTTTCCTCTTGGTCATTGTATTGTCTGTCTTTTACTCTTGGTTATTGTATTGTCTGTCTTTTACTCTTGGTTATTGTATTGTCTGTCTTTTACTCTTGGTTATTGTATTGTCTGTCTTTTACTCTTGGTCATTGTATTGTCTGTCTTTTACTCTTGGTCATTGTATTGTCTGTCTTTTACTCTTGGTCATTGTATTGTCTGTCTTTTACTCTTGGTTATTGTATTGTCTGTCTTTTACTCTTGGTCATTGTATTGTCTGTCTTTTCCTGTTGGTCATTGTATTGTCTGTCTTTTACTCTTTGTCATTGTATTGTCTGTCTTTTACTCTTGGTTATTGTATTGTCTGTCTTTTACTCTTGGTTATTGTATTGTCTGTCTTTTACTCTTGGTTATTGTATTGTCTGTCTTTTCCTCTTGGTCATTGTATTGTCTGTCTTTTACTCTTGGTTATTGTATTGTCTGTCTTTTACTCTTGGTTATTGTATTGTCTGTCTTTTACTCTTGGTTATTGTATTGTCTGTCTTTTACTCTTGGTCATTGTATTGTCTGTCTTTTACTCTTGGTCATTGTATTGTCTGTCTTTTACTCTTGGTCATTGTATTGTCTGTCTTTTACTCTTGGTTATTGTATTGTCTGTCTTTTACTCTTGGTCATTGTATTGTCTGTCTTTTCCTGTTGGTCATTGTATTGTCTGTCTTTTACTCTTTGTCATTGTATTGTCTGTCTTTTACTCTTGGTTATTGTATTGTCTGTCTTTTACTCTTGGTTATTGTATTGTCTGTCTTTTACTCTTGGTCATTGTATTGTCTGTCTTTTCCTCTTGGTCATTGTATTGTCTGTCTTTTACTCTTGGTCATTGTATTGTCTGTCTTTTACTCTTGGTTATTGTATTGTCTGTCTTTTACTCTTGGTTATTGTATTGTCTGTCTTTTACTCTTGGTTATTGTATTGTCTGTCTTTTACTCTTGGTCATTGTATTGTCTGTCTTTTACTCTTTGTCATTGTATTGTCTGTCTTTTCCTCTTGGTTATTGTATTGTCTGTCTTTTACTCTTGGTTATTGTATTGTCTGTCTTTTACTCTTGGTTATTGTATTGTCTGTCCTTTACTCTTGGTTATTGTATTGTCTGTCTTTTACTCTTGGTTATTGTATTGTCTGTCTTTTACTCTTGGTTATTGTATTGTCTGTCTTTTCCTCTTGGTCATTGTATTGTCTGTCTTTTACTCTTGGTTATTGTATTGTCTGTCTTTTACTCTTGGTTATTGTATTGTCTGTCTTTTACTCTTGGTCATTGTATTGTCTGCATTTTCCTCTTGGTCATTGTATTGTCTCTCTTTTCCTCTTGGTTATTGTATTGTCTGTCTTTTACTCTTTGTCATTGTATTGTCTGTCTTTTACTCTTGGTTATTGTATTGTCTGTCTTTTACTCTTGGTTATTGTATTGTCTGTCTTTTACTCTTGGTTATTGTATTGTCTGTCTTTTACTCTTGGTCATTGTATTGTCTGTCTTTTACTCTTTGTCATTGTATTGTCTGTCTTTTCCTCTTGGTTATTGTATTGTCTGTCTTTTACTCTTGGTTATTGTATTGTCTGTCTTTTACTCTTGGTTATTGTATTGTCTGTCTTTTACTCTTGGTTATTGTATTGTCTGTCTTTTACTCTTGGTTATTGTATTGTCTGTCTTTTACTCTTGGTTATTGTATTGTCTGTCTTTTCCTCTTGGTCATTGTATTGTCTGTCTTTTACTCTTGGTTATTGTATTGTCTGTCTTTTACTCTTGGTTATTGTATTGTCTGTCTTTTACTCTTGGTCATTGTATTGTCTGCATTTTCCTCTTGGTCATTGTATTGTCTCTCTTTTCCTCTTGGTTATTGTATTGTCTGTCTTTTACTCTTTGTCATTGTATTGTCTGTCTTTTACTCTTGGTCATTGTATTGTCTGTCTTTTACTCTTGGTTATTGTATTGTCTGTCTTTTACTCTTGGTTATTGTATTGTCTGTCTTTTACTCTTGGTTATTGTATTGTCTGTCTTTTACTCTTGGTTATTGTATTGTCTGTCTTTTACTCTTTGTTATTTTATTGTCTGTCTTTTACTCTTGGTCATTGTATTGTCTGTCCTTTACTCTTGGTCATTGTATTGTCTGTCTTTTATTCTTGGTCATTGTATTGTCTGTCTTTTACTCTTGGTCATTGTATTGTCTGTCTTTTACTCTTGGTTATTGTATTGTCTGTCTTTTACTCTTGGCTATTGTATTGTCTGTCTTTTACTCTTGGTTATTGTATTGTCTGTCTTTTACTCTTTGTTATTGTATTGTCTGTCTTTTACTCTTGGTTATTGTATTGTCTGTCTTTTACTCTTGGTTATTGTATTGTCTGTCTTTTACTCTTGGTTATTGTATTGTCTGTCTTTTCCTCTTGGTCATTGTATTGTCTGTCTTTTACTCTTGGTTATTGTATTGTCTGTCTTTTACTCTTGGTTATTGTATTGTCTGTCTTTTACTCTTGGTTATTGTATTGTCTGTCTTTTACTCTTGGTCATTGTATTGTCTGTCTTTTACTCTTGGTCATTGTATTGTCTGTCTTTTACTCTTGGTCATTGCATTGTCTGTCTTTTACTCTTGGTTATTGTATTGTCTGTCTTTTACTCTTGGTCATTGTATTGTCTGTCTTTTACTCTTGGTTATTGTATTGTCTGTCTTTTACTCTTGGTTATTGTATTGTCTGTCTTTTACTCTTGGTTATTGTATTGTCTGTCTTTTCCTCTTGGTTATTGTATTGTCTGTCTTTTACTCTTGGTCATTGTATTGTCTGTCTTTTACTCTTGGTTATTGTATTGTCTGTCTTTTACTCTTGGTCATTGTATTGTCTGTCTTTTACTCTTGGTCATTGTATTGTCTGTCTTTTACTCTTGGTTATTGTATTGTCTGTCTTTTACTCTTGGTTATTGTATTGTCTGTCTTTTACTCTTGGTTATTGTATTGTCTGTCTTTTACTCTTGGTTATTGTATTGTCTGTCTTTTACTCTTGGTTATTGTATTGTCTGTCTTTTACTCTTGGTTATTGTATTGTCTGTCTTTTACTCTTGGTCATTGTATTGTCTGTCTTTTACTCTTGGTTATTGTATTGTCTGTCTTTTACTCTTGGTCATTGTATTGTCTGTCTTTTACTCTTGGTCATTGTATTGTCTGTCTTTTACTCTTGGTTATTGTATTGTCTGTCTTTTACTCTTGGTTATTGTATTGTCTGTCTTTTACTCTTGGTTATTGTATTGTCTGTCTTTTACTCTTGGTCATTGTATTGTCTGTCTTTTACTCTTTGTCATTGTATTGTCTGTCTTTTCCTCTTGGTTATTGTATTGTCTGTCTTTTACTCTTGGTTATTGTATTGTCTGTCTTTTACTCTTGGTTATTGTATTGTCTGTCTTTTCCTCTTGGTCATTGTATTGTCTGTCTTTTACTCTTGGTTATTGTATTGTCTGTCTTTTACTCTTGGTTATTGTATTGTCTGTCTTTTACTCTTGGTTATTGTATTGTCTGTCTTTTACTCTTGGTCATTGTATTGTCTGTCTTTTACTCTTGGTCATTGTATTGTCTGTCTTTTACTCTTGGTCATTGTATTGTCTGTCTTTTACTCTTGGTTATTGTATTGTCTGTCTTTTACTCTTGGTCATTGTATTGTCTGTCTTTTCCTGTTGGTCATTGTATTGTCTGTCTTTTACTCTTTGTCATTGTATTGTCTGTCTTTTACTCTTGGTTATTGTATTGTCTGTCTTTTACTCTTGGTTATTGTATTGTCTGTCTTTTACTCTTGGTTATTGTATTGTCTGTCTTTTACTCTTGGTCATTGTATTGTCTGTCTTTACCTCTTGGTCATTGTATTGTCTGTCTTTTACTCTTGGTCATTGTATTGTCTGTCTTTTACTCTTGGTTATTGTATTGTCTGTCTTTTACTCTTGGTTATTGTATTGTCTGTCTTTTACTCTTGGTTATTGTATTGTCTGTCTTTTACTCTTGGTCATTGTATTGTCTGTCTTTTACTCTTTGTCATTGTATTGTCTGTCTTTTCCTCTTGGTTATTGTATTGTCTGTCTTTTACTCTTGGTTATTGTATTGTCTGTCTTTTACTCTTGGTTATTGTATTGTCTGTCTTTTACTCTTGGTTATTGTATTGTCTGTCTTTTACTCTTGGTTATTGTATTGTCTGTCTTTTACTCTTGGTTATTGTATTGTCTGTCTTTTCCTCTTGGTCATTGTATTGTCTGTCTTTTACTCTTGGTTATTGTATTGTCTGTCTTTTACTCTTGGTTATTGTATTGTCTGTCTTTTACTCTTGGTCATTGTATTGTCTGCATTTTCCTCTTGGTCATTGTATTGTCTCTCTTTTCCTCTTGGTTATTGTATTGTCTGTCTTTTACTCTTTGTCATTGTATTGTCTGTCTTTTACTCTTGGTCATTGTATTGTCTGTCTTTTACTCTTGGTTATTGTATTGTCTGTCTTTTACTCTTGGTTATTGTATTGTCTGTCTTTTACTCTTGGTTATTGTATTGTCTGTCTTTTACTCTTGGTTATTGTATTGTCTGTCTTTTACTCTTGGTTATTGTATTGTCTGTCTTTTACTCTTTGTTATTTTATTGTCTGTCTTTTACTCTTGGTCATTGTATTGTCTGTCCTTTACTCTTGGTCATTGTATTGTCTGTCTTTTATTCTTGGTCATTGTATTGTCTGTCTTTTACTCTTGGTCATTGTATTGTCTGTCTTTTACTCTTGGTTATTGTATTGTCTGTCTTTTACTCTTGGCTATTGTATTGTCTGTCTTTTACTCTTGGTTATTGTATTGTCTGTCTTTTACTCTTTGTTATTGTATTGTCTGTCTTTTACTCTTGGTTATTGTATTGTCTGTCTTTTACTCTTGGTTATTGTATTGTCTGTCTTTTACTCTTGGTTATTGTATTGTCTGTCTTTTCCTCTTGGTCATTGTATTGTCTGTCTTTTACTCTTGGTTATTGTATTGTCTGTCTTTTACTCTTGGTTATTGTATTGTCTGTCTTTTACTCTTGGTTATTGTATTGTCTGTCTTTTACTCTTGGTCATTGTATTGTCTGTCTTTTACTCTTGGTCATTGTATTGTCTGTCTTTTACTCTTGGTCATTGCATTGTCTGTCTTTTACTCTTGGTTATTGTATTGTCTGTCTTTTACTCTTGGTCATTGTATTGTCTGTCTTTTACTCTTGGTTATTGTATTGTCTGTCTTTTACTCTTGGTTATTGTATTGTCTGTCTTTTACTCTTGGTTATTGTATTGTCTGTCTTTTCCTCTTGGTTATTGTATTGTCTGTCTTTTACTCTTGGTCATTGTATTGTCTGTCTTTTACTCTTGGTTATTGTATTGTCTGTCTTTTACTCTTGGTCATTGTATTGTCTGTCTTTTACTCTTGGTCATTGTATTGTCTGTCTTTTACTCTTGGTTATTGTATTGTCTGTCTTTTACTCTTGGTTATTGTATTGTCTGTCTTTTACTCTTGGTTATTGTATTGTCTGTCTTTTACTCTTGGTTATTGTATTGTCTGTCTTTTACTCTTGGTTATTGTATTGTCTGTCTTTTACTCTTGGTCATTGTATTGTCTGTCTTTTACTCTTGGTTATTGTATTGTCTGTCTTTTACTCTTGGTCATTGTATTGTCTGTCTTTTACTCTTGGTCATTGTATTGTCTGTCTTTTACTCTTGGTTATTGTATTGTCTGTCTTTTACTCTTGGTTATTGTATTGTCTGTCTTTTACTCTTGGTTATTGTATTGTCTGTCTTTTACTCTTGGTCATTGTATTGTCTGTCTTTTACTCTTTGTCATTGTATTGTCTGTCTTTTCTTCTTGGTTATTGTATTGTCTGTCTTTTACTCTTGGTTATTGTATTGTCTGACTTTTACTCTTGGTTATTGTATTGTCTGTCTTTTCCTCTTGGTCATTGTATTGTCTGTCTTTTACTCTTGGTTATTGTATTGTCTGTCTTTTACTCTTGGTTATTGTATTGTCTGTCTTTTACTCTTGGTTATTGTATAGTCTGTCTTTTACTCTTGGTCATTGTATTGTCTGTCTTTTACTCTTGGTCATTGTATTGTCTGTCTTTTACTCTTGGTCATTGTATTGTCTGTCTTTTACTCTTGGTTATTGTATTGTCTGTCTTTTACTCTTGGTCATTGTATTGTCTTTCTTTTCCTGTTGGTCATTGTATTGTCTGTCTTTTACTCTTTGTCATTGTATTGTCTGTCTTTTACTCTTGGTTATTGTATTGTCTGTCTTTTACTCTTGGTTATTGTATTGTCTGTCTTTTACTCTTGGTTATTGTATTGTCTGTCTTTTACTCTTGGTCATTGTATTGTCTGTCTTTTCCTCTTGGTCATTGTATTGTCTGTCTTTTACTCTTGGTCATTGTATTGTCTGTCTTTTACTCTTGGTTATTGTATTGTCTGTCTTTTACTCTTGGTTATTGTATTGTCTGTCTTTTACTCTTGGTCATTGTATTGTCTGTCTTTTACTCTTTGTCATTGTATTGTCTGTCTTTTCCTCTTGGTTATTGTATTGTCTGTCTTTTACTCTTGGTTATTGTATTGTCTGTCTTTTACTCTTGGTTATTGTATTGTCTGTCTTTTACTCTTGGTTATTGTATTGTCTGTCTTTTACTCTTGGTTATTGTATTGTCTGTCTTTTACTCTTGGTTATTGTATTGTCTGTCTTTTCCTCTTGGTCATTGTATTGTCTGTCTTTTACTCTTGGTTATTGTATTGTCTGTCTTTTACTCTTGGTTATTGTATTGTCTGTCTTTTACTCTTGGTCATTGTATTGTCTGCATTTTCCTCTTGGTCATTGTATTGTCTCTCTTTTCCTCTTGGTTATTGTATTGTCTGTCTTTTACTCTTTGTCATTGTATTGTCTGTCTTTTACTCTTGGTCATTGTATTGTCTGTCTTTTACTCTTGGTTATTGTATTGTCTGTCTTTTACTCTTGGTTATTGTATTGTCTGTCTTTTACTCTTGGTTATTGTATTGTCTGTCTTTTACTCTTGGTTATTGTATTGTCTGTCTTTTACTCTTGGTTATTGTATTGTCTGTCTTTTACTCTTTGTTATTTTATTGTCTGTCTTTTACTCTTGGTCATTGTATTGTCTGTCCTTTACTCTTGGTCATTGTATTGTCTGTCTTTTATTCTTGGTCATTGTATTGTCTGTCTTTTACTCTTGGTCATTGTATTGTCTGTCTTTTACTCTTGGTTATTGTATTGTCTGTCTTTTACTCTTGGCTATTGTATTGTCTGTCTTTTACTCTTGGTTATTGTATTGTCTGTCTTTTACTCTTTGTTATTGTATTGTCTGTCTTTTACTCTTGGTTATTGTATTGTCTGTCTTTTACTCTTGGTTATTGTATTGTCTGTCTTTTACTCTTGGTTATTGTATTGTCTGTCTTTTCCTCTTGGTCATTGTATTGTCTGTCTTTTACTCTTGGTTATTGTATTGTCTGTCTTTTACTCTTGGTTATTGTATTGTCTGTCTTTTACTCTTGGTTATTGTATTGTCTGTCTTTTACTCTTGGTCATTGTATTGTCTGTCTTTTACTCTTGGTCATTGTATTGTCTGTCTTTTACTCTTGGTCATTGCATTGTCTGTCTTTTACTCTTGGTTATTGTATTGTCTGTCTTTTACTCTTGGTCATTGTATTGTCTGTCTTTTACTCTTGGTTATTGTATTGTCTGTCTTTTACTCTTGGTTATTGTATTGTCTGTCTTTTACTCTTGGTTATTGTATTGTCTGTCTTTTACTCTTGGTTATTGTATTGTCTGTCTTTTCCTCTTGGTCATTGTATTGTCTGTCTTTTACTCTTGGTTATTGTATTGTCTGTCTTTTACTCTTGGTTATTGTATTGTCTGTCTTTTACTCTTGGTTATTGTATTGTCTGTCTTTTACTCTTGGTTATTGTATTGTCTGTCTTTTACTCTTTGTTATTGTATTGTCTGTCTTTTACTCTTGGTCATTGTATTGTCTGTCTTTTCCTCTTGGTCATTGTATTGTCTGTCTTTTACTCTTGGTTATTGTATTGTCTGTCTTTTACTCTTGGTCATTGTATTGTCTGTCTTTTACTCTTGGTCATTGTATATTCTGTCTTTTACTCTTGGTTATTGTATTGTCTGTCTTTTACTCTTGGTCATTGTATTGTCTGTCTTTTACTCTTGGTCATTGTATTGTCTGTCTTTTACTCTTGGTTATTGTATTGTCTGTCTTTTACTCTTGGTTATTGTATTGTCTGTCTTTTCCTCTTGGTCATTGCATTGTCTGTCTTTTACTCTTGGTTATTGTATTGTCTGTCTTTTCCACTTGGTCATTGTATTGTCTGTCTTTTACTCTTGGTTATTGTATTGTCTGTCTTTTCCTCTTGGTCATTGTATTGTCTGTCTTTTACTCTTGGTTATTGTATTGTCTGTCTTTTCCTCTTGGTCATTGTATTGTCTGTCTTTTACTCTTGGTTATTGTATTGTCTGTCTTTTCCTCTTGGTCATTGTATTGTCTGTCTTTTACTCTTGGTCATTGTATTGTCTGTCTTTTCCTCTTGGTCATTGTATTGTCTGTCTTTTACTCTTGGTTATTGTATTGTCTGTCTTTTACTCTTGGTTATTGTATTGTCTGTCTTTTACTCTTGGTCATTGTATTGTCTGTCTTTTACTCTTGGTCATTGTATTGTCTGTCTTTTCCTCTTTGTCATTGTATTGTCTGTCTTTTACTCTTGGCCATTGTATTGTCTGTCTTTTACTCTTGGTCATTGTATTGTCTGTCTTTTACTCTTGGTTATTGTATTGTCTGTCTTTTACTCTTGGTTATTGTATTGTCTGTCTTTTACTCTTGGTTATTGTATTGTCTGTCTTTTACTCTTGGTCATTGTATTGTCTGTCTTTTACTCTTGGTCATTGTATTGTCTGTCTTTTACTCTTGGTCATTGTATTGTCTGTCTTTTACTCTTGGTTATTGCATTGTCTGTCTTTTCCTCTTGGTCATTGTATTGTCTGTCTTTTACTCTTGGTTATTGTATAGTCTGTCTTTTACTCTTGGTTATTGTATTGTCTGTCTTTTACTCTTGGTCATTGTATTGTCTGTCTTTTCCTCTTGGTCATTGTATTGTCTGTCTTTTACTCTTGGTCATTGTATTGTCTGTCTTTTACTCTTGGTTATTGTATTGTCTGTCTTTTACTCTTGGTTATTGTATTGTCTGTCTTTTACTCTTGGTCATTGTATTGTCTGTCTTTTCCTCTTGGTCATTGTATTGTCTGTCTTTTACTCTTGGTCATTATATTGTCTGTCTTTTACTCTATGTTATTGTATTGTCTGTCTTTTACTCTTGGTCATTGTATTGTCTGTCTTTTACTCTTTGTCATTGTATTGTCTGTCTTTTACTCTTGGTCATTGTATTGTCTGTCTTTTACTCTTGGTTATTGTATTGTCTGTCTTTTACTCTTGGTTATTGTATTGTCTGTCTTTTACTCTTGGTCATTGTATTGTCTGTCTTTTCCTCTTGGTCATTGTATTGTCTGTCTTTTTTCCTCTTGGTCATTGTATTGTCTGTCTTTTACTCTTGGTCATTGTATTGTCTGTCTTTTACTCTTGGTTATTGTATTGTCTGTCTTTTACTCTTGGTTATTGTATTGTCTGTCTTTTACTCTTGGTCATTGTATTGTCTGTCTTTTCCTCTTGGTTATTGTATTGTCTGTCTTTTACTCTTGGTTATTGTATTGTCTGTCTTTTACTCTTGGTCATTGTATTGTCTGTCTTTTCCTCTTGGTCATTGTATTGTCTGTCTTTTACTCTTGGTCATTGTATTGTCTGTCTTTTACTCTTGGTCATTGTATTGTCTGTCTTTTACTCTTGGTTATTGTATTGTCTGTCTTTTACTCTTGGTTATTGTATTGTCTGTCTTTTACTCTTGGTTATTGTATTGTCTGTCTTTTACTCTTGGTTATTGTATTGTCTGTCTTTTACTCTTTGTTATTGTATTGTCTGTCTTTTACTCTTGGTCATTGTATTGTCTGTCTTTTCCTCTTGGTAATTGTATTGTCTGTCTTTTACTCTTGGTTATTGTATTGTCTGTCTTTTACTCTTGGTCATTGTATTGTCTGTCTTTTACTCTTGGTCATTGTATATTCTGTCTTTTACTCTTGGTTATTGTATTGTCTGTCTTTTACTCTTTGTTATTGTATTGTCTGTCTTTTACTCTTGGTCATTGTATTGTCTGTCTTTTACTCTTGGTCATTGTATTGTCTGTCTTTTACTCTTGGTTATTGTATTGTCTGTCTTTTACTCTTGGTTATTGTATTGTCTGTCTTTTCCTCTTGGTCATTGTATTGTCTGTCTTTTACTCTTGGTTATTGTATTGTCTGTCTTTTCCACTTGGTCATTGTATTGTCTGTCTTTTACTCTTGGTTATTGTATTGTCTGTCTTTTCCTCTTGGTCATTGTATTGTCTGTCTTTTACTCTTGGTTATTGTATTGTCTCTCTTTTCCTCTTGGTCATTGTATTGTCTGTCTTTTACTCTTGGTTATTGTATTGTCTGTCTTTTCCTCTTGGTCATTGTATTGTCTGTCTTTTACTCTTGGTCATTGTATTGTCTGTCTTTTCCTCTTGGTCATTGTATTGTCTGTCTTTTACTCTTGGTTATTGTATTGTCTGTCTTTTACTCTTGGTTATTGTATTGTCTGTCTTTTACTCTTGGTCATTGTATTGTCTGTCTTTTACTCTTGGTCATTGTATTGTCTGTCTTTTCCTCTTTGTCATTGTATTGTCTGTCTTATACTCTTTGTCATTGTATTGTCTGTCTTTTCCTCTTGGTCATTGTATTGTCTGTCTTTTACTCTTGGTCATTGTATTGTCTGTCTTTTACTCTTGGTTATTGTATTGTCTGTCTTTTACTCTTGGTTATTGCATTGTCTGTCTTTTACTCTTGGTCATTGTATTGTCTGTCTTTTACTCTTGGTCATTGTATTGTCTGTCTTTTACTCTTGGTCATTGTATTGTCTGTCTTTTACTCTTGGTTATTGTATTGTCTGTCTTTTCCTCTTGGTCATTGTATTGTCTGTCTTTTACTCTTGGTTATTGTATAGTCTGTCTTTTACTCTTGGTTATTGTATTGTCTGTCTTTTACTCTTGGTCATTGTATTGTCTGTCTTTTCCTCTTGGTCATTGTATTGTCTGTCTTTTACTCTTGGTCATTGTATTGTCTGTCTTTTACTCTTGGTTATTGTATTGTCTGTCTTTTACTCTTGGTTATTGTATTGTCTGTCTTTTACTCTTGGTCATTGTATTGTCTGTCTTTTCCTCTTGGTCATTGTATTGTCTGTCTTTTACTCTTGGTCATTATATTGTCTGTCTTTTACTCTATGTTATTGTATTGTCTGTCTTTTACTCTTGGTCATTGTATTGTCTGTCTTTTACTCTTTGTCATTGTATTGTCTGTCTTTTACTCTTGGTCATTGTATTGTCTGTCTTTTACTCTTGGTTATTGTATTGTCTGTCTTTTACTCTTGGTTATTGTATTGTCTGTCTTTTACTCTTGGTCATTGTATTGTCTGTCTTTTCCTCTTGGTCATTGTATTGTCTGTCTTTTTTCCTCTTGGTCATTGTATTGTCTGTCTTTTACTCTTGGTCATTGTATTGTCTGTCTTTTACTCTTGGTTATTGTATTGTCTGTCTTTTACTCTTGGTTATTGTATTGTCTGTCTTTTACTCTTGGTCATTGTATTGTCTGTCTTTTCCTCTTGGTTATTGTATTGTCTGTCTTTTACTCTTGGGTATTGTATTGTCTGTCTTTTACTCTTGGTCATTGTATTGTCTGTCTTTTCCTCTTGGTCATTGTATTGTCTGTCTTTTACTCTTGGTCATTGTATTGTCTGTCTTTTACTCTTGGTCATTGTATTGTCTGTCTTTTCCTCTTTGTCATTGTATTGTCTGTCTTTTACTCTTGGTCATTGTATTGTCTGTCTTTTCCTCTTGGTCATTGTATTGTCTGTCTTTTACTCTTGGTTATTGTATTGTCTGTCTTTTACTCTTGGTTATTGTATTGTCTGTCTTTTCCTCTTGGTCATTGTATTGTCTGTCTTTTACTCTTGGTTATTGTATTGTCTGTCTTTTCCTCTTGGTCATTGTATTGTCTGTCTTTTACTCTTGGTTATTGTATTGTCTGTCTTTTACTCTTGGTCATTATATTGTCTGTCTTTTACTCTTGGTTATTGTATTGTCTGTCTTTTACTCTTGGTCATTGTATTGTCTGTCTATTCCTCTTGGTCATTGTATTGTCTGTCTTTTACTCTTGGTCATTGTATTGTCTGTCTTTTACTCTTGGTTATTGTATTGTCTGTCTTTTACTCTTGGTCATTATATTGTCTGTCTTTTCCTCTTGGTCATTGTATTGTCTGTCTTTTACTCTTGGTCATTGTATTGTCTGTCTTTTACTCTTGGTCATTGTATTGTTTATCTTTTACTCTTGGTTATTGTATTGTCTGTCTTTTACTCTTGGTCATTGTATTGTCTGTCTTTTACTCTTGGTTATTGTATTGTCTGTCTTTTCCTCTTGGTCATTGTATTGTCTGTCTTTTACTCTTGGTCATTGTATTGTCTGTCTTTTACTCTTGGTCATTATATTGTCTGTCTTTTACTCTTGGTTATTGTATTGTCTGTCTTTTACTCTTGGTCATTGTATTGTCTGTCTTTTCCTCTTGGTTATTGTATTGTCTGTCTTTTACTCTTGGTTATTGTATTGTCTGTCTTTTACTCTTGGTCATTGTATTGTCTGTCTTTTACTCTTGGTTATTGTATTGTCTGTCTTTTACTCTTGGTTATTGTATTGTCTGTCTTTTACTCTTGGTCATTGTATTGTCTGTCTTTTACTCTTGGTTATTGTATTGTCTGTCTTTTACTCTTGGTCATTATATTGTCTGTCTTTTCCTCTTGGTCATTGTATTGTCTGTCTTTTACTCTTGGTCATTGTATTGTCTGTCTTTTCCTCTTGGTTATTGTATTGTCTGTCTTTTACTCTTGGTCATTGTATTGTCTGTCTTTTACTCTTGGTCATTGTATTGTCTGTCTTTTACTCTTGGTCATTGTATTGTCTGTCTTTTACTCTTGGTTATTGTATTGTCTGTCTTTTACTCTTGGTTATTGTATTGTCTGTCTTTTACTCTTGGTTATTGTATTGTCTGTCTTTTACTCTTGGTTATTGTATTGTCTGTCTTTTACTCTTGGTCATTGTATTGTCTGTCTTTTACTCTTGGTCATTGTATTGTCTGTCTTTTACTCTTGGTCATTGTATTGTCTGTCTTTTACTCTTGGTCATTGTATTGTCTGTCTTTTACTCTTGGTTATTGTATTGTCTGTCTTTTACTCTTGGTCATTGTATTGTCTGTCTTTTACTCTTGGTCATTGTATTGTCTGTCTTTTCCTCTTGGTCATTGTATTATCTGTCTTTTACTCTTGGTCATTGTATTGTCTGTCTTTTCCTCTTGGTTATTGTATTGTCTGTCTTTTACTCTTGGTCATTGTATTGTCTGTCTTTTCCTCTTGGTCATTGTATTGTCTGTCTTTTACTCTTGGTTATTGTATTGTCTGTCTTTTACTCTTGGTCATTGTATTGTCTGTCTTTTCCTCTTGGTCATTGTATTGTCTGTCTTTTACTCTTGGTCATTGTATTTTCTGTCTTTTCCTCTTGGTCATTGTATTGTCTGTCTTTTACTCTTGGTTATTGTATTGTCTGTCTTTTCCTCTTGGTCATTGTATTGTCTGTCTTTTACTCTTGGTTATTGTATTGTCTGTCTTTTACTCTTGGTCATTGTATTGTCTGTCTTTTACTCTTGGTCATTGTATTGTCTGTCTTTTACTCTTGGTCATTGTATTGTCTGTCTTTTCCTCTTGGTCATTGTATTGTCTGTCTTTTACTCTTGGTCATTGTATTGTCTGTCTTTTACTCTTGGTTATTGTATTGTCTGTCTTTTACTCTTTGTCATTGTATTGTCTGTCTTTTCCTCTTGGTCATTGTATTGTCTGTCTTTTACTCTTGGTTATTGTATTGTCTGTCTTTTCCTCTTGGTCATTGTATTGTCTGTCTTTTACTCTTGGTTATTGTATTGTCTGTCTTTTACTCTTGGTCATTGTATTGTCTGTCTTTTACTCTTGGTTATTGTATTGTCTGTCTTTTACTCTTGGTCATTGTATTGTCTGTCTTTTACTCTTGGTTATTGTATTGTCTGTCTTTTACTCTTGGTCATTGTATTGTGTGTCTTTTACTCTTGGTTATTGTATTGTCTGTCTTTTACTCTTGGTCATTGTATTGTCTGTCTTTTACTCTTGGTCATTGTATTGTCTGTCTTTTCCTCTTGGTCATTGTATTGTCTGTCTTTTACTCTTGGTTATTGTATTGTCTGTCTTTTACTCTTGGTCATTGTATTGTCTGTCTTTTACTCTTGGTCATTGTATTGTCTGTCTTTTACTCTTGGTCATTGTATTGTCTGTCTTTTACTCTTGGTCATTGTAGTGTCTGTCTTTTCCTCTTGGTCATTGTATTGTTTATCTTTTCCTCTTGGTCATTGTATTGTTTATCTTTTCCTCTTGGTCATTGTATTGTCTGTCGTTTCCTCTTGGTCATTGTATTGTTTATCTTTTCTTCTTGGTCATTGTATTGTCTGTCGTTTCCTCTTTGTCATTGTATTGTCTGTCTTTTCCTCTTGGTTATTGTATTGTCTGTCTTTTCCTCTTGGTTATTGTAATGTCTGTCTTTTCCTCTTGGTTATTGTATTGTCTGTCTTTTACTCTTGGTCATTGTATTGTCTGTCGTTTCCTCTTGGTCATTGTATTGTTTATCTTTTCTTCTTGGTCATTGTATTGTCTGTCGTTTCCTCTTTGTCATTGTATTGTCTGTCTTTTCCTCTTGGTTATTGTATTGTCTGTCTTTTCCTCTTGGTTATTGTAATGTCTGTCTTTTCCTCTTGGTTATTGTAGTGTCTGTCTTTTCCTCTTGGTCATTGTAGTGTCTGTCTTTTCCTCTTGGTTATTGTATTGTCTGTCTTTTCCTCTTGGTTATTGTATTGTCTGTCTTTTCCTCTTGGTCATTGTATTGTCTGTCTTTTTCTCTTGGTTATTGTATTGTGTGTCTTTTACTCTTGGTCATTGTATTGTCTGTCTTTTACTCTTGGTCATTGTATTGTCTGTCTTTTTCTCTTGGTTATTGTATTGTCTGTCTTTTCCTCTTGGTTATTGTATTGTCTGTCTATTCCTCTTAGTCATTGTAGTGTCTGTCTTTTCCTCTTGGTCATTGTATTGTCTGTCTTTTCCTCTTGGTCATTGTATTGTCTGTCTTTTTCTCTTGGTTATTGTAGTGTCTGTCTTTTCCTCTTGGTTATTGTATTGTCTGTCTTTTCCTCTTGGTTATTGTATTGTCTGTCTTTTCCTCTTGGTCATTGCATTGTCTGTCTTTTCCTTCTATTTCGGGCTTCTGATTACGAAATCGGTATCTTCAAGCTTATTTTATGTCTTAGTAAATAGAATAATGCATATATATTTTACCCTTAGAAGAGTAATATGCAACCAACATGTCCTCATATAAATATATGTATTATGTCATCTATGGTGTTTGTAATAAAAAGCGATCGTCTATTGTCTATTTATATTTGTGTGGTTGCTACAAAGCACCAATTGGAGAGAGCAGAGAGATCCTATTAACCGGTTTTACATCGTTTAGCTTCGCCTGACTTTTTGCTTGTCACAAAGCAGAACTCAAATATATGTTAAATCCTGTGATATTTGGAGCGATCAAGACGTGTGATTGTTTCTGAGATTATTAATTTTTTATTGTTTAATGTCTCTTTTATCAATGAAGATATCTGGTTAGATATGCAGTATTAATACATATTTAATATCACATAGTCCCTATTTTTAAAATACATTTGTCATAAAACTTGTGAAAGTACATAAGAAATTGTTTTATCGTACCTAATATGGATTTTTAATTGTATAATAACTAAAGCAAACTGCAGATGTTCTATTGAAATATCAAATTAAAATGACATAATATTTTAGTTCACATAAAACGTATTGTAACGTTTGATAGGACACAAACGATGAACCAGGATAACATACCAGAATTCTTTAAACTTCTGATGGCAACTATATCTGAATTGTTTGTTAGTTACTTTACTGTGTTAGTGTTTAGTCCATAAAACTTGTTTAACCCTGCCACTTTTTCTCTTATTAAAGTGCATGTATCAAGACAGGAAAGTGAAAGTAAGTACATATATGTATGTGTGTGTATGTTAGGGGTATCCATTTTTGTCTCTTTTTACGAATGTTCGATTAGATTTTAGAATTGTTCTAACAATGTGGTATTTTTAGAATTGTTCCGACAATGTGGTATTTTTAGAATTGTTCCGACAATGTGGTATTTTTAGAATTGTTCCGACAATGTGGTATTTTTTTGTTTTTCATGTTTTTCAGTTCATCAATATAGTCATAGTATTGTAAATAGATCTAATTCCTGATTTTCATGTTGTTTGGTTCGTCTGTACGTCTATTAGATTGTAGAGGATTCACGAGTTATTTTCTATTTGTTTATATTTACGTTATTTGGTTCGTCTTTACTTTCATTAGTTTTGTAGCGAGGTTCATGAGTTATTTTCTATTTGTTTATATTTACGATTTCGATACCAGATAGTGTTCGTGTTTATTATTAGTCTCACAACTGTGCAGGCAATGAAGCAGTAACTGCTTATCCTTCTATAACACACAAATTCAACCTCGATTTGTAGTGGAGTTCCTGTTTATCGACATTTAGTTTTCACATATACGTTTTGTCGATCATTGTTTATTAGTAAGGAAGGATATGTATGTAAATGAACATGACTATCCAGCATTACACTAGTTAGGACCAAATTATAGTAAAGGAACATGACTATCCAGCATTACACTAGTTAGGACCAAATTATAGTAAAGGAACATGACTATCCAGCATTACACTAGTTAGGACCAAATTATAGTAAAGGAACATGACTATCCAGCATTACACTAGTTAGGACCAAATTATAGTAAAGGAACATGACTATCCAGCATTACACTAGTTAGGACCAAATTATAGTAAAGGAACATGTTTGTTTTCTGTTCTACTATTCACAGTCACAGTAGGGTCTTCAACAATGAAATAAATTTGTTCTTATCTTTTGCAAATTTCATTGTCTGTCTTTCGATTTACGTATTCCAATTACCCCTTTAGTATCCTATTTTCAAGCTCGTTAACATTAACTAGTAACATTGGTATTTTTCTTTGAGGTAGAACTGCAATTATTCACATATTCATCCAAATGTGTAGACATCCAGTGTTTCTCCTGTGTCCGTCCGACTAAATGACATATGTATAGGGTTAAAGTAATAACCCTGTCTTCCAGTTGCTAATATAATCTATCAAATCAATAATGTTTACTTGGCTTCGACATGACTAGATTTTTGTGTTTTGTTATTGTTTTTCTTTTGACAATTTCATTATCCTATATTTACGGCTTCTGATTATCCCTTTGGTATCTTCTAACTCTAGACCATTATGTTGCCTGTCCTATGATTTATGGCTTCTGATTATCCCTTTGGTATCTTCTAACTCTAGACCATTATGTTGCCTGTCCTATGTTTACGGCTTCTGATTATCCCTTTGGTATCTTCTAACTCTAGACCATTATGTTGCCTGTCCTATGATTTACGGCTTCTGATTACTCCTTTTGTATCTTCTAACTCTAGACCATTATGTTGCCTGTCCTATGTTTACGGTTTCTGATTATCCCTTTGGTATCTTCTATCTCTAGACCATTATGTTGCCTGTCCTATGATTTACGGTTTCTGATTATCCCTTTGGTATCTTCTAACTCTAGACCATTATGTTGCCTGTCCTATATTTACGGTTTCTGATTATCCCTTTGGTATCTTCTAACTCTAGACCATTATGTTGCCTGTCCTATATTTACGGCTTCTGATTATCCCTTTGGTATCTTCTAACTCTAGACCATTATGTTGCCTGTCCTATGATTTATGGCTTCTGATTATCCCTTTGGTATCTTCTAACTCTAGACCATTATGTTGCCTGTCCTATATTTACGGCTTCTGATTATCCCTTTGGTATCTTCTAACTCTAGACCATTATGTTGCCTGTCATATGATTTACGGCTTCTGATTACTCCTTTGGTATCTTCTAACTCTAGACCATTATGTTGCCTGTCCTATGATTTACGGCTTCTGATTATCCCTTTGGTATCTTCTAACTCTAGACATTATGTTGCCTGTCCTATGATTTATGGCTTCTGATTATCCCTTTGGTATCTTCTAACTCTAGACCATTATGTTGCCTGTCCTATGATTTACGGTTTCTGATTATCCCTTTGGTATCTTCTGACTCTAGACCATTATGTTGCCTGTCCTATGATTTACGGCTTCTGATTACTCCTTTGGTATCTTCTAAATCTAGACCATTATGTTGCCTGTCCTATGATTTACGGTTTCTGATTATCCCTTTGGTATCTTCTAACTCTAGACCATTATGTTGCCTGTCCTATGATTTACGGCTTCTGATTACTCCTTTGGTATCTTCTAACTCTAGACCATTATGTTGCCTGTCCTATGATTTACGGCTTCTGATTACTCCTTTGGTATCTTCTAACTCTAGACCATTATGTTGCCTGTCCTATGATTTACGGTTTCTGATTATCCCATTGGTATCTTCTAACTCTAGACCATTATGTTGCCTGTCATATGATTTACGGTTTCTGATTATCCCTTTGGTATCTTCTAACTCTAGACCATTATGTTGCCTGTCCTATGATTTACGGCTTCTGATTACTCCTTTGGTATCTTCTAACTCTAGACCATTATGTTGCCTGTCCTATGATTTATGGCTTCTGATTATCCCTTTGGTATCTTCTAACTCTAGACCATTATGTTGCCTGTCCTATGATTTACGGCTTCTGATTATCCCTTTGGTATCTTCTAACTCTAGACCATTATGTTGCCTGTCCTATGATTTACGGCTTCTGATTATCCCTTTGGTATCTTCTAACTCTAGACCATTATGTTGCCTGTCCTATATTTACGGCTTCTGATTATCCCTTTGGTATCTTCTAACTCTAGACCATTATGTTGCCTGTCCTATGATTTACGGCTTCTGATTATCCCATTGGTATCTTCTAACTCTAGACCATTATGTTGCCTGTCCTATATTTACGGCTTCTGATTATCCCTTTGGTATCTTCTAACTCTAGACCATTATGTTGCCTGTCCTATGATTTACGGTTTCTGATTATCCCTTTGGTATCTTCTAACTCTAGACCATTATGTTGCATGTCCTATGATTTACGGCTTCTGATTACTCCTTTGGTATCTTCTAACTCTAGACCATTATGTTGCCTATCCTATGATTTACGGCTTCTGATTACTCCTTTGGTATCTTCTAACTCTAGACCATTATGTTGCCTGTCCTATGATTTACGGCTTCTGATTACTCCTTTGGTATCTTCTAACTCTAGACCATTATGTTGCCTGTCCTATGATTTACGGCTTCTGATTATCCCTTTGGTATCTTCTAACTCTAGACCATTATGTTGCCTGTCCTATGATTTATGGCTTCTGATTATCCCTTTGGTATCTTCTAACTCTAGACCATTATGTTGCCTGTCCTATGATTTACGGCTTCTGATTATCCCTTTGGTAGCTTCTAACCCTAGACCATTATGTTGCCTGTCCTATGATTTATGGCTTCTGATTATCCTTTTGGTATCTTCTAACTCTAGACCATTATGTTGCCTGTCCTATGATTTACGGTTTCTGATTATCCCTTTGGTATCTTCTAACTCTAGACCATTATGTTGCCTGTCCTATGATTTACGGCTTCTGATTACTCCTTTGGTATCTTCTAACTCTAGACCATTATGTTGCCTGTCCTATGATTTACGGCTTCTGATTACTCCTTTGGTATCTTCTAACTCTAGACCATTATGTTGCCTGTCCTATGATTTACGGTTTCTGATTATCCCATTGGTATCTTCTAACTCTAGACCATTATGTTGCCTGTCCTATGATTTACGGTTTCTGATTATCCCTTTGGTATATTCACACTTTTCTTACTCGCATATATCATGCTCATAGCTTAATCATTTTTGGTTCAACTTATGAATATGTGATATTAAAAGACGACACCAGTGGTATGTTTACTCTGGATTCATCGGTACATACAGGAACACAATCGGCAACCAGGAGGCAAACGATAAGATTGCTGGCTCAAAAGGTAACTGTGTTATACGGATTTAAAACCATGAATTGTGCAATGTATGTTTAACCCTTGTCAAGATGCTTGAATTACACAAAGGCGAAATAATACTAATTTGTTTAGTGCCTTAGAAGCATCGAACGGTTGTACTATATGCCATGTCCAACGATGTGTTCCCGTGGAGGTCTTTTACATATTGAATTAATGATGTAAACCTGATGCATGTACTCCTATTAAAACATTAGTATGAAGTACCAATTATAATTGAAGCTCAAGTAATCATTACTAAAACATGTACTGTTTGTATAATATGTGATTTCTAATATGAGGTTCGTATTGCGTTTTGCCAGTTTGTTGGGGGGAAGAGACAGGTTTGACATTGAAACTAAAATGACCAGGTAGATATTTCAGTCATACGAGCAATACAAACATACAAGTACGGTACTTTTCTACATTATACGTGTAGTTAATGGAACAGGAGTAACTGATCTTCGTAGAATAGCTGGATTCACTCCTGATTCTGTAGAATATTATATTCTTGATCTTGTGTTGTATCTAACTTTGTGTTTATACTATATTTGTCTGGAGGGGCCGTCGTGGTCGTGATCGCATGCTATATGAATGTACAGCTACCTATGCAATCAGTGCCTATCACCAATAACGTTGTGAGTTCGAATCCCACTCAGGCGAGGTGTACTCGATACAACAGTATGTGATAAAGTTTGTGAGTGATTTGCGACAGGTCGGTGGTTTTGTCCGGTACTCGGGTTTCCTGCATCAATAAAACTGACCACCACGATATAGCTGAAATATTGTTGAAAGTGGCGCTAAAAACCATAAACCTAAACCTAATCTCAATCGGGTCCTCAAACGAATAGTAAAATACAAACGAATAGTAAAATACAAACGAATAAACTTTACATGTATTAATTCATTTTGCTTAAATACATTGCATTGGAAATAAAAACAAACAAAATATCGTTTATAAACATTGCACATAATATAATCAATCACCTGCCATTCGTTCAGAATGAAACACGTGTCCTTTTTCACGTGTACAACTACACTCAGACATCAACCATCATAGTTTTATCCACAGTATTAGATATTCCATACGCCACACATCAAGTAAACATACTCTCCTTTATAAACTTAAAGTCACTGCATGTGTTATAGATTTAAATGCCATTCTGATGAATATGTTCGTCCATGGAAGGAACTAATTTGGCCAATTGCAGAGGAAATAATACGTAATAGATCAACTGTGTAGCCATTGTTGGTGTCGTCGCCATATCCTACATGTGAGAACACTTTTATTATTTCAGGTGGAACACTTTTATTATAAGATTGTTTTATTTGTAATGTTGACTCCGTCAAATATTTGTTAGATATCTGAAATGAAAACAAAATAATAAAATGTATCCTGCAATTGTGTGTTTTTTGAGTACTAATAAAGTGGGTCAAATAAACTTCAGTGTTATCTAGTAAAGGACCCAACAAAAATATAGAAACATTACTCTTTGGAAACGATGAAATTAGTATAAACGAAAATTCTAATATCTTCAATAAAGTTCGAGCATATATTAGACAAACAAAAAGATTCTAATCAGTGGTCGGTCATCTGGTCTACATCAACATCAATTTATTTCCCATGTTTCACTATATTGTGTTAAATATTATTTATATTTGTGTATGTGTTATTTTTGTTGACATTATTATATGTGTATTATTTGTAGGGAGAGGACAGTCCATAAGTTGTGATAACTTTTTGTCCAATCCCATTGCTGTTTTATTTGCAATAAAATAATATTAAACTAAACATTCCTGGTACTTGATTCATGTTGAGCGACAGAAATAAACGGTATTTCATGTTAAAAACTTTCATTATAATTGACATGATATTATCGAAACATATGTTTACAAAGAATAAATAGCGTCGTTGTACTATGCACTCGCATAGTACTATTGTTGGAGTCATTACTATGCTGATGGGCGGAGCTTAGAACAATGTTACGTCATTTAAATAGGCGGGGGTCTAAACAGGATCACCTTAGCGCTTTTAACAGTGTACAATTTACAATGTAGTATACGTTTTTCTTTAACGTTGATGTTGTCGTCTGTCGAAACAATGGTCAGTTCCAGGTTTTGGAATTAAATATTTAATAGTTCATTGTTATTGTTGAAATTGAACATTTCTTGAATTTATATGAATATTATTTGCCAATCTTTATACTATCAATGCACTTTCATTTTAAATAAAATCTTTTATGTTGCCTAGGTTCTCATTCAGTTTTAGTTACAACTACATAGAGTTGTGATTGCATCGCAATCTACTTTTTGTTAGGTTCAATCAAGGAAGTACAGATAATGTATTTTTAGACTTTGTAGTTTTCCGACTAAAACTTTTCTTATTTGAATAACAGTTCTTTTATCAAATAAATTTTAAATCATTGATTTTAAATTTTTTATATTAAACCAATGAAATTAATCCATTCAGATCACGTGTTCGCTGTTGGAAGATTCTTAAAGGGGAAAGTCACGCTTGTTGATTTACAACTTTTTGTTTATTTTCCCACCACTTCCCCATCTAGTCCACCTCATTCATTTTGAGGCATTGTTATTATGTTGTTAATATTTGCAATTTAGAATAGTTTATGCCATTTTTTGAGTGCCACCCCTTTTTGTTATGGGGAATTATACATTTTGCAAGGGAGTGAAGTGTCAATGAGCAACTTTGTACTTTTATTTGATACTTGGTTTTTACTTCACTCCCTTATTTTACTAATGTTTTTATGCTTGTTAGTTTACTTGTATTACGTCATTTAATAAATGACATTTAACTGGAAATTATCTTCGTTTTATTCTCCCAACAAAAACAGGCGGAGTTGTTACTGCGGGAAAACCAGTTATAGGGTCCCAATCTTGTAGCAGAGAAATCCAAACCGTAGTGCAATATAAATACATTTTAGAGAACTTCATTTTTTTAAATCACCAAACTTTCCAAAGACATTCAGAGTAATAATAACAATAATATGAGTAGGCACGGCATATAGAGAGGACGGAAGTATTTGAACTTTAAATGATACTAAAAATACCTTTATATCCCCTATGACATCCACTGGAAAGTTACATGAACACGGCCACCAATCTCTCTAACGCATATTCAAATGATATGCTAACGGTAAAGTTATCGGGATTTCCGGATATGCCATGGCCGTAGCGCAATGGAGGCAAATGAGGAAAATTCCTCACTTTTGAAACGGCAAGTATAACCTTTGAAAACAAATAAAATCTTTTTGTTTCTTCAAATTTTTCTAATTTCACCCATAAATTCATTGCTATAATATCACGGATTATAAATTCATTGGACGTAATATTTGATTAACAGTTGTTAGACAGTGTTATTCGGCAGCTGTATGTCATAAATTCAGATGAAAAACGATGAGAATATCCGAAGTTGCTCCCGCGAAAAATACAAATAAATAAATTCATCTGTTTTTTTTATCGCAAACTCGCTAGTAATCTCGTAATGGTAATTGCTCGTCATTTATTGTTCTATGGTCTATTTAATACAAAAAATGCTATGAATGAAATAACACATTTACCAGATTCCCAGAAAAAAATATGTCTAGAAAATCCAACTAACTGGCAATATCTAGAATAACACTCAAACAGGTCTGAGGAGGTACAATATGCAGTAAACAGTTATATTTCTGACTTTTAAAAGGCATTTTCAATTTAGAATTTAGTCTAAGAATTACAAAAAAGGCGTCAGCTCCCGGACCCCCTTTACTTAATGGGGAATCTTCCCCCAAACCCCCGCTGGAGGGGAATATCCCCCCCAAACCCCCCTTCGCCTCACTTTATTCAGACCCGGCCTACGGCCGTGTATGCATTAGCGGGATCTTTTTACGTCTACAAGGAGGTAGGTTGCACATTATTATCTTGTATTCAAGCACTTTTTACAAAAAGGGCCATGTAATTCGACGCAATTTAAAAATTCCTAATGCCAGAGTAAGCCGTTTCGTTGACTGATGTGCCGTAATGACGCTAGAATCTTTCTCCTGCGTATTTTGTCAATCGTTCAAGAGTTCGATCGTGTAACTGATTGACTGAAGCACAGTCTACAAGCAATTGTGGTGTATGTCAAGTATCTTTTTATGTTCCAAAATGATTATAAAAGACTTAGCCACAGTGTAATTTGTATAGCATTGACTATTGATTGTTGTATGTCAATCGAAAATTCAAATGATATGAGTCATCGGGATCAGAAATGAATTCTGTCTGTTTAATTGGCAAATAAAATATGTTTTAACTAAAAATAAAATATGTTTAAAATAAAAATAAAATGTGTTGAAGCTTTTTCAAGGTGCAATCTGTTTAGGTATTATAATATTATATTGTTTATACAGAAAATAAAAGAAGGAACGTGATTGAAGAAAAGTTTGAAGATATTAAAGTGGTCATCAGAAGCCGTATTGACAAAAATACAATGGACAAAAGAAAAAAAAATACGAAAAGACAAAAATGATCCGGCAAAATACAACACAGAAAACAAAAGACTGAACAACATGAACTCCAATATAACCGTGGGTGAAGTGCCCGAAAGCTTCAGCAATTCCAGCTCCACAGGTGGCATACATCGTGCTACTTATCATGCTAAAAATCAGATGACAAATCATGAATGGGTAAAGGACTGAATTTGACAATGACAAAAGGAACATATATCAGTGATTATATGAGACACAGTTATTCCATAACGTTTAATCAAGTCAAGAATGTCGTCTTTTTTATCGCTAGAAAGCATTGGTTATGTAGCTTCCTTGTTATCAACAACTCTATATCAAGGAAACACAAATACTGAATATGGTATTAACTAAGAGATATATGCTCCATATGCCGGTGTTTATTATATGTACTTCTACTTTTCTGCCTTTTTCTGATTATTTTAAATATTAATAAAACTACGGTTCTCCTCTCTCAGGCATAGGTGACCTTAGTTCTCCTCTTTCAGACATAAGTGACCTTAGTCGATTTTGACTATTCTGTTTAGGCCCTTTGGTTTTATTGCTCCTAAACCTTTGAAATGTTTGGCTGTCCAATCTTTCGATTTGAGCGTACCTGAAGGTTATTCCAGAAAGGCGTCGTGCACACTAAATTAGATATCTACGTAATTATTATTATTCTGATTTGCTTCTGAACGTATTATAATGAAATGTAAGTACCGGTATTTTGTCTTAAAAGACCACTGAATTAATCAGAAAATAACATATTGACAATATACTACGAAGTAATATGGTAAGTATTTTGTAGATATATAATTTGATTTGAACAACAAGTATGAATTAAACTTGTGGTAAGTTCAGAAATGACAAATAGTTAATTTATGCAGACTCAACACGAAGTTCCATTTTACTTGCTAAATAAGAGTAAATTCATTCACTATATCATTGATTACACGTGCAATTATTTTGAAACGGAGCACACATTTGGCATCTGGTACTATATTAAACATTGTATTTATTGTATTGTATTAAAATGTGCTTAATAATATATAAACGATGTTATAGGGTGTCGTATTAAAAGGTGTGATTGTTTTTGGATCTCGTGTAATAACTATTACTGATTTAAACAGTTTCTATAAAGAGTCAGTTTGAACTTCAAACTTACACAGGTGTGTAATTTAGTTTTTTTGTGAGTATGAAATATTAATATTATATATAAAATAAAAGTGATGTTTTTACACAATTGGTACCCTAGGGAAACATCACTGTTGTTCACCGGTCGACAAATGTAATGTTCCATGTCTGTCCGGAAATGTATCCGTTTTTGCATTCCGGAATTACAATCTTAACCGGAAGTTAAAAACACAAATATGAAGTTTATGAAAACACAAGATAAAAACACACAAATAAGTGTTTATTGCATCCAACATTATTGTAAATAGAGTTTCGGTATAATAAAACAATTATTGCCTGCACTTGCAGTGAACATCATAATTGTTCACCTTAAGTGCAGGCAATAATTGTATATTATTATACCTCACTAACTTCTCATTGGCTTAAATTAAATCACATGACCTGAAACAATTTTAATGTTTTGTGAAAATTAAACCAAACGGGAAACAACTAGTTGTTTACCGGGTAACAACCCTATTGTTTCCCAGTAAACAACCCATTGCGTGCCTCAAAAGGGAAACAACTCTTTAAAAAATTTCATAAAATTTCAAAATTCTAAAATCAATAAAAATTTTAAAAAAATTAAAGTTCAAAATATTCAAAAAATTTCAATATTTCAAAATTTTTAAAAAGTTTCAAAAATTTCAGTTTTCATAAAATTTCAAAATTTTAATATTTAAATAATAATATTGAAAAATGATAAAACAATTATAGCCTACCATTTCGGTCAATACTATTGCCTTCTTCAAAAAGAATGAAGATTACCTAAAATTGAAATTGATTGGTTAATAAAAGAATTAAGAAATGGGTGTTTTCATAATGGACCGGTTATATGTCCAAGGTTAGTCATAATGACTCAAGGAAGGTTGTATTGGCCCGAGGCAATTTTTGAAGTTATTAAAACACACATTCTAAATCTGTTGAAAATATTATTGATGGCCGGTGTGTGCCCTATATCACTGGTTGTGTTGTGAACTTTAATATAAACATGAAATAGTTTAACATTTGTTAAAAATTTGTCAAAAGTTATTAAACACACATTTTGCTTAAATACATGTATTTATTTAAATGCCCAATCCTTTTTCTGTTGTTCGGAATAATAAAACAGTTATTGCCTTCAATGGATTGTAAACATCAGAATTGTTAACCCTCAAGAGGTTGTTTCCCTCGGGCTAAAGCCCTCGGAAAACAACCGCCATCAGGTTAACAATTCTGGATGTTTACATCCATTGAAGGCAATAATTGTTTGATGTCTCACGATTTATTTATAGATAACGATCTTCGGGGTGATATAGATCATAGTACTATAGGTGTTTAAATCATGAACAAACACAGTTACGTACATAAAGACGAGGTAAAAATAATAAACCAAACGGTTTTTTTTAATTATTTTTATGTGGCGAGAAAATGTGTTAAAGCATTTTCGTTCCAGTTATCATCGCCGCGGTCGTATGATAGTTGGATTTACATCTACATGTGCAGTCATGAATTATCACAAGAAAAGTTGTGGGTTCGATACTCGTCTATGACGATGTGTAATCGATACAAATTTGTGGAATAATGCTACACGACAGGTACCACTAATGGTACAGGAACTGCTAACACTGCAGGATCACCCGAGTTCCTCTCCATGTTTTCTGTTTTGCTCACGTTTTAGTTTTCTACATAGTGTTTTCTCCTTATTTCATTTTTTTGTCCATATTATTGTCTGTCCTTCTTTGATTTCTGGCTTCTAATTACTCATTTGATATCTTCAAACTTTGCGAAGCAAGCGTCTCTCCTTAAAAACAGTGGTAATTTTACTTACCAAATAAATTTTCTTTAAATTCACTTTATTGGAAATATCTAAAGTCCACCTCGTCTTTAAAAAGTTAGCTAAGACTAACACGACATCTTTTCCTCTTGAATCGTTCACAGTAACTAACTTAATTAATGATTGGTCATATCCAGATTGTCCATACATGCTTATGATATGTACCTCCTTCTTTGTTACAGTTGTCACAGACCGACAGAAATAAGTAGGACTTCTTTGAGATATGTAGTCATCATTTCTCTTTGTTTTACGAATTACACATCCATTTACAACAGCTGAAAATAAAAATAGTTCACTGTTATGGTCATGTTATGAGATTCAAGATTAGGATTCTGCGTTTTATCCAACAACACTGCTGACCAAATTAATATGTGATGCTTGACATTTTATTCACGCCTTTACCATTTTAATTAGAGTAAAATTTCAGGTCGATTTGGGCCTTCGTGGTCGTGATCGCATAACAGTTGGATTTAAATCTACATATGCAATCAGTGCCTATCACTACTAGTTGTGAGTTCGAGTCCAGCTCATGGCGAGGTGTACTCGATACAACTTTATGTGATAAAGTTTGTCAGTAATATATTCTGATTTTTAATTTTGGTATGCATATTTTACATGTTATTAAAGTATATTGCCTAATGCGAAACGAATAACATTACATTATATTAATGGCATAATATCCAAACTAACTGACTGTTCAATAATTATATTTTTCGATTGGTGATTTGTTTTTATACAGAACAGTTTGTCATACCATAGTATATAATTATCTAGGCTCGGAATAGGTTCGTTCTCTATGTGAAATCGACTGTGGTATTTTGGTTAAATACAACATGCACATCACTTCATGTTAAATTTACCATATCAATTAATTGCAAGCTCCAAATAATTTTTTTTTCAATATACAAGCTCGATAATTATGATGCAGCAAAAAATTAATATTATCTTCTTGGTACAAATTTGGTACACCATTTATTCATATTTAATTTAGAGGTTATAAAACTTGAAGACATTTCTGAAATAAATATATTTTGATTGATGCACTGTAAGTACTAGCATAGCATAATGCACAATGGAGGTAGAGAAAAAATAGACCCCCGGAAAGAAATTTCTTCATTCAGGTTTTTGATTATCCGTAATAGTAAAAAAAAAATGATATAGAAAGATACATGTACTTCTTTGATGACCAATCCCTGTTTAAACCTCTATAAATATACTTGTAGTTCTCACAACCACAATAATAATATATAACAATATAAATGGGGGTCAACAAAACACATGCCATTAACAGGTCAATTACACATGCTATTAACAGACCGGAATACATGGAGTCTGTTGAATTTGCGGTTTCTGAGATACACTCCAGACAACTTCATGGGTCGGAGAAAGAAAGAAATAAAAATACCAATATGAAACGCACCAAAAACAATTTAATAAATGTATGTTATAACAACTGCCTCGGTTGAAATTTTGTCCAGCACATTGCATAAGTAAGCAAAAGATAAATTCTAACTGAATCGTATTTTGAGCAGTGTATATATACACTTATAATAAGCATTGCAAACCAGTTTGTATACATAATGTAGTAAATATAGAGGCGACTATTAATAGAACACAAAGTACTTTGCTTTTATTCAGCGTTCATTGGATCTGCCTCTGTTGTTTTACAACTCTATTTACAGCATTGCCAGGGGGTGCAATCTTACGTGTTTTTATCTTTAATTAATCTTTTATCAATTTAACCATTTTATGTATTGATATTATTTCATAGTTTTTACATAAGTAATAGAGTAAGTAACCGACATTCCTTGTTTAATATTAAAGTGGTAAATTCAAATTTCACGCCACGATATGGCTGAAATATTTCAAAAGGACACAGGGGCATGAGCTTCAAAATTGAAAGAAATTGCAACGAATGCATGTGTCATTCTATTTAGCCTTTTTTAATTTCAAGGCTAAAAAAGCAATGGGCTTCAATGGAAATAATTTGCACGGAATATAGATGCCATTATATTTATGTAAGGTACATATAACATGACTTTGCTAAGCGGGGCGTCGTGGTCGTGATCGTATGGTAGTTAGATTTACAACTACACATGCAATTAGTGCCTATCACCATTAACGTTGTGAGTTCGAATTCCGCTCAGACGAGGTGTACTCGATACAACAGTATGTGATAAAGTTTGTCAGTGACTTGCGACAGGTCGGTGGTTTTCTCCGGGTACTCTGGTTTTCGGTAATTACCCTTATTTTCCTCCACCCGAAAAACTGACCGCCACGATAGCTGAAATATTATTGAAAGTGACATTAAACACCATAACTCTAACCCTAACTTGGCTAAGTATACTTACGTAAACATGTAAGCGTATTATAAAATGGACTGTTACATTTACATTTCCCAAGGACACACGTTGACTTAAATCTAAATGCCGAGTACTGATGACAGGTTGATCGGCAAGGCACAAACTGATTTAAAACAGCTCTGTTGTGTTTGATATCTGAATTATAGATTGATTTATTGTTATTTTACGTCACATGACAAGTATTTCTATAGTACTCATGTTGAGAAGTATTACAACTATGCTAATGTGAGAAGGACTTCAGCTATGTTCATGTGTGAAGTATTGCAGCTACATGTATACTAAAATGAGAAACTATTGATATGTTATTACTACAGACAAAAATAAGTAAAAATTATTGATATGTTATTACTACAGACAAAAAATAAGTATAAATTATTGATATGTTATTACTACAGACAAAAATAAGTATAAATTATTGATATGTTATTACTACAGACAAAAATAAGTAAAAATTATTGATATGTTATTACTACAGACAAAAATAAGTATAAATTATTGATATGTTATTACTACAGACAAAAATAAGTAAAAATTATTGATATGTTATTACTACAGACAAAAATAAGTAAAAATTATTGATATGTTATTACTACAGACAAAAATAAGTATAAATTATTGATATGTTATTACTACAGACAAAAATAAGTATAAATTATTGATATGTTATTACTACAGACAAAAATAAGTAAAAATTATTGATATGTTATTACTACAGACAAAAATAAGTAAAAATTATTGATATGTTATTACTACAGACAACAATAAGTATAAATTATTACCGTTCGTGGTGTTCTTCTGTTTCATTGCAAGTTCTATTATAGTATTGTTATTTTTTAGCTGAAAAAATACAAAAACTAATAAGGTCAAGTGAACAACATTTCAGCTATATTTATGACGAGGACAAGGCTACAAACAAAATATATATAGATCAGATCTAGGTCGATTGATTAATTGCTGTTTCACGTCAGCAGTATTTCAGCTATATTTATGACGAGGGCTACAAACAAAATATATATAGATCAGATCTAGGTCGATTGATTGATTGCTGTTTCACGTCAGCAGTATTTCAGCTATATTTATGACGAGGGCAAGGCTACAAACTAAATATATATAGATCAGATCTAGGTCGATTGATTGATTGCTGTTTCACGTCAGCAGTATTTCAGCTATATTTATGACGAGGACAAGGGTACAAACAAAAAATATATAGATAGATCTAGGTCGATTGATTGATTGCTGTTTCACGTCAGCAGTATTTCAGCTATATTTATGACGAGGGCACAAACAAAATATATATAGATCAGATCTAGGTCGATTGATTGATTGATTGCTGTTTCACGTCAGCAGTATTTCAGCTATATTTATGACGAGGACAAGGGTACAAACAAAAAATATATAGATCAGATCTAGGTCGATTGATTGATTGCTGTTTCACGTCAGCAGTATTTCAGCTATATTTATGACGAGGGCACAAACAAAATATATATAGATCAGATCTAGGTCGATTGATTGATTGCTGTTTCACGTCAGCAGTATTTCAGCTATATTTATGACGAGGGCACAAACCAAATATATATAGATCAGATCTAGGTCGATTGATTGATTGCTGTTTCACGTCAGCAGTATTTCAGCTATATTTATGACGAGGGCTACAAACAAAATATATATAGATCAGATCTAGGTCGATTGATTGATTGCTGTTTCACGTCAGCAGTATTTCAGCTATATTTATGACGAGGGCTACAAACAAAATATATATAGATCAGATCTAGGTCGATTGATTGATTGCTGTTTCACGTCAGCAGTATTTCAGCTATATTTATGACGAGGGCACAAACAAAATATATATAGATCAGATCTAGGTCGATTGATTGATTGCTGTTTCACGTCAGCAGTATTTCAGCTATATTTATGACGAGGTCAAGGCTACAAACAAAATATATATAGATCAGATCTAGGTCGATTGATTGATTTCTGTTTCACGTCAGCAGTATTTCAGCTATATTTATGACGAGGGCAAGGCTACAAACAAAATATATATAGATCAGATCTAGGTCGATTGATTGATTGCTGTTTCACGTCAGCAGTATTTCAGCTATATTTATGACGAGGGCAAGTGTACAAAGAAAATATATATAGATCAGATCTAGGTCGATTGATTGATTGCTGTTTCACGTCAGCAGTATTTCAGCTATATTTATGACGAGGACAAGGCTACAAACAAAATATATATAGATCAGATCTAGGTCGATTGATTGATTACTGTTTCACGACAGCAGTATTTCAGCTATATTTATGACGAGGACAAGGGTACAAACAAAATATATATAGATCATATCAAGGTCGATTGATTGATTGCTGTTTCACGTCAGCAGTATTTCAGCTATATTTATAACGAGGACAAGGGTACAAACAAAATATATATAGATCAGATCTAGGTCGATTGATTGATTACTGTTTCACGTCAGCAGTATTTCAGCTATATTTATGACGAGGACAAGGCTACAAACAATATATAAATATAGATCAGATCTAGGTCGATTGATTGATTGCTGTTTCACGTCAGCAGTTTTTCAGCTATATTTATGACGAGGACAAGGCTACAAACAAAATATATATAGATCAGATCTAGGTCGATTGATTAATTGCTGTTTCACGTCAGCAGTATTTCAGCTATATTTATGACGAGGGCTACAAACAAAATATATATAGATCAGATCTAGGTCGATTGATTGATTGCTGTTTCACGTCAGCAGTATTTCAGCTATATTTATGACGAGGGCAAGGCTACAAACTAAATATATATAGATCAGATCTAGGTCGATTGATTGATTGCTGTTTCACGTCAGCAGTATTTCAGCTATATTTATGACGAGGACAAGGGTACAAACAAAAAATATATAGATAGATCTAGGTCGATTGATTGATTGCTGTTTCACGTCAGCAGTATTTCAGCTATATTTATGACGAGGGCACAAACAAAATATATATAGATCAGATCTAGGTCGATTGATTGATTGATTGCTGTTTCACGTCAGCAGTATTTCAGCTATATTTATGACGAGGACAAGGGTACAAACAAAAAATATATAGATCAGATCTAGGTCGATTGATTGATTGCTGTTTCACGTCAGCAGTATTTCAGCTATATTTATGACGAGGGCACAAACAAAATATATATAGATCAGATCTAGGTCGATTGATTGATTGCTGTTTCACGTCAGCAGTATTTCAGCTATATTTATGACGAGGGCACAAACCAAATATATATAGATCAGATCTAGGTCGATTGATTGATTGCTGTTTCACGTCAGCAGTATTTCAGCTATATTTATGACGAGGGCTACAAACAAAATATATATAGATCAGATCTAGGTCGATTGATTGATTGCTGTTTCACGTCAGCAGTATTTCAGGTATATTTATGACGAGGGCTACAAACAAAATATATATAGATCAGATCTAGGTCGATTGATTGATTGCTGTTTCACGTCAGCAGTATTTCAGCTATATTTATGACGAGGGCACAAACAAAATATATATAGATCAGATCTAGGTCGATTGATTGATTGCTGTTTCACGTCAGCAGTATTTCAGCTATATTTATGACGAGGACAAGGCTACAAACAAAATATATATAGATCAGATCTAGGTCGATTGATTGATTGCTGTTTCACGTCAGCAGTATTTCAGCTATATTTATGACGAGGGCAAGGCTACAAACAAAATATATATAGATCAGATCTAGGTCGATTGATTGATTGCTGTTTCACGTCAGCAGTATTTCAGCTATATTTATGACGAGGGCAAGTGTACAAAGAAAATATATATAGATCAGATCTAGGTCGATTGATTGATTGCTGTTTCACGTCAGCAGTATTTCAGCTATATTTATGACGAGGACAAGGCTACAAACAAAATATATATAGATCAGATCTAGGTCGATTGATTGATTACTGTTTCACGACAGCAGTATTTCAGCTATATTTATGACGAGGGCAAGGCTACAAACAAAATATATATAGATCAGATCTAGGTCGATTGATTGATTGCTGTTTCACGTCAGCAGTATTTCAGCTATATTTATGACGAGGGCACAAACAAAATATATATAGATCAGATCTAGGTCGATTGATTGATTGCTGTTTCACGTCAGCAGTATTTCAGCTATATTTATGACGAGGGCACAAACCAAATATATATAGATCAGATCTAGGTCGATTGATTGATTGCTGTTTCACGTCAGCAGTATTTCAGCTATATTTATGACGAGGGCTACAAACAAAATATATATAGATCAGATCTAGGTCGATTGATTGATTGCTGTTTCACGTCAGCAGTATTTCAGCTATATTTATGACGAGGGCTACAAACAAAATATATATAGATCAGATCTAGGTCGATTGATTGATTGCTGTTTCACGTCAGCAGTATTTCAGCTATATTTATGACGAGGGCACAAACAAAATATATATAGATCAGATCTAGGTCGATTGATTGATTGCTGTTTCACGTCAGCAGTATTTCAGCTATATTTATGACGAGGTCAAGGCTACAAACAAAATATATATAGATCAGATCTAGGTCGATTGATTGATTGCTGTTTCACGTCAGCAGTATTTCAGCTATATTTATGACGAGGGCAAGGCTACAAACAAAATATATATAGATCAGATCTAGGTCGATTGATTGATTGCTGTTTCACGTCAGCAGTATTTCAGCTATATTTATGACGAGGGCAAGTGTACAAAGAAAATATATATAGATCAGATCTAGGTCGATTGATTGATTGCTGTTTCACGTCAGCAGTATTTCAGCTATATTTATGACGAGGACAAGGCTACAAACAAAATATATATTGATCAGATCTAGGTCGATTGATTGATTACTGTTTCACGACAGCAGTATTTCAGCTATATTTATGACGAGGACAAGGGTACAAACAAAATATATATAGATCATATCAAGGTCGATTGATTGATTGCTGTTTCACGTCAGCAGTATTTCAGCTATATTTATAACGAGGACAAGGGTACAAACAAAATATATATAGATCAGATCTAGGTCGATTGATTGATTACTGTTTCACGTCAGCAGTATTTCAGCTATATTTATGACGAGGGCTACAAACAAAATATATATAGATCAGATCTAGGTCGATTGATTGATTGCTGTTTCACGTCAGCAGTATTTCAGCTATATTTATGACGAGGGCTACAAACAAAATATATATAGATCAGATCTAGGTCGATTGATTGATTGCTGTTTCACGTCAGCAGTATTTCAGCTATATTTATGACGAGGGCTACAAACAAAATATATATAGATCAGATCTAGGTCGATTGATTGATTGCTGTTTCACGTCAGCAGTATTTCAGCTATATTTATGACGAGGGCTACAAACAAAATATATATAGATCAGATCTAGGTCGATTGATTGATTGCTGTTTCACGTCAGCAGTATTTCAGCTATATTTATGACGAGGGCACAAACAAAATATATATAGATCAGATCTAGGTCGATTGATTGATTGCTGTTTCACGTCAGCAGTATTTCAGCTATATTTATGACGAGGGCACAAACCAAATATATATAGATCAGATCTAGGTCGATTGATTGATTGCTGTTTCACGTCAGCAGTATTTCAGCTATATTTATGACGAGGGCTACAAACAAAATATATATAGATCAGATCTAGGTCGATTGATTGATTGCTGTTTCACGTCAGCAGTATTTCAGCTATATTTATGTCGAGGGCTACAAACAAAATATATATAGATCAGATCTAGGTCGATTGATTGATTGCTGTTTCACGTCAGCAGTATTTCAGCTATATTTATGACGAGGGCACAAACAAAATATATATAGATCAGATCTAGGTCGATTGATTGATTGCTGTTTCACGTCAGCAGTATTTCAGCTATATTTATGACGAGGTCAAGGCTACAAACAAAATATATATAGATCAGATCTAGGTCGATTGATTGATTGCTGTTTCACGTCAGCAGTATTTCAGCTATATTTATGACGAGGGCAAGGCTACAAACAAAATATATATAGATCAGATCTAGGTCGATTGATTGATTGCTGTTTCACGTCAGCAGTATTTCAGCTATATTTATGACGAGGGCAAGTGTACAAAGAAAATATATATAGATCAGATCTAGGTCGATTGATTGATTGCTGTTTCACGTCAGCAGTATTTCAGCTATATTTATGACGAGGACAAGGCTACAAACAAAATATATATTGATCAGATCTAGGTCGATTGATTGATTACTGTTTCACGTCAGCAGTATTTCAGCTATATTTATGACGAGGACAAGGGTACAAACAAAATATATATAGATCATATCAAGGTCGATTGATTGATTGCTGTTTCACGTCAGCAGTATTTCAGCTATATTTATAACGAGGACAAGGGTACAAACAAAATATATATAGATCAGATCTAGGTCGATTGATTGATTACTGTTTCACGTCAGCAGTATTTCAGCTATATTTATGACGAGGGCTACAAACAAAATATATATAGATCAGATCTAGGTCGATTGATTGATTGCTGTTTCACGTCAGCAGTATTTCAGCTATATTTATGACGAGGGCTACAAACAAAATATATATAGATCAGATCTAGGTCGATTGATTGATTGCTGTTTCACGTCAGCAGTATTTCAGCTATATTTATGACGAGGGCTACAAACAAAATATATATAGATCAGATCTAGGTCGATTGATTGATTGCTGTTTCACGTCAGCAGTATTTCAGCTATATTTATGACGAGGGCACAAACAAAATATATATAGATCAGATCTAGGTCGATTGATTGATTGCTGTTTCACGTCAGCAGTATTTCAGCTATATTTATGACGAGGACAAGGCTACAAACAAAATATATATAGATCAGATCTAGGTCGATTGATTGATTGCTGTTTCACGTCAGCAGTATTTCAGCTATATTTATGACGAGGACAAGGCTACAAACAAAATATATATAGATCAGATCTAGGTCGATTGATTGATTGCTGTTTCACGTCAGCAGTATTTCAGCTATATTTATGACGAGGGCAAGGCTACAAACAAAATATATATAGATCAGATCTAGGTCGATTGATTGATTGCTGTTTCACGTCAGCAGTATTTCAGCTATATTTATGACGAGGACAAGGCTACAAACAAAATATATATAGATCAGATCTAGGTCGATTGATTGATTGCTGTTTCACGTCAGCAGTATTTCAGCTATATTTATGACGAGAGCAAGGCTACAAACAAAATATATATAGATCAGATCTAGGTCGATTGATTGATTGCTGTTTCACGTCAGCAGTATTTCAGCTATATTTATGACGAGGACAAGACTACAAACAAAATATATATAGATCAGATCTAGGTCGATTGATTGATTGCTGTTTCACGTCAGCAGTATTTCAGCTATATTTATGACGAGGGCAAGGCTACAAACAAAATATATATATATCACATCTAGGTCGATTGATTGATTGCTGTTTGACGTCAGCACTATTTCAGCTATATTTATGACGAGGACAAGGGTACAAACAAAATATATATAGATCACATCTAGGTCGATTGATTGATTGCTGTTTCACGTCAGCAGTATTTCAGTTATATTTATGACGGGGACAAGGGTACAAATAAAATATACATAGATCAGATCTAGGTCGATTGATTGATTGCTGTTTCACGTCAGCAGTATTTCAGCTATATTTATGACGAGGGCACAAACAAAATATATATAGATCAGATCTAGGTCGATTGATTGATTGCTGTTTCACGTCAGCAGTATTTCAGCTATATTTATGACGAGGACAAGGGTACAAACAAAATATATATAGATCAGATCTAGGTCGAATGATTGATTGCTGTTTCACGTCAGCAGTATTTCAGCTATATTTATGACGAGGGCAAGGCTACAAACAAAATATATATAGATCAGATACAGGTCGATTGATTGATTGCTGTTTCACGTCAGCAGTATTTCAGCTATATTTATGACGAGGGCAAGGGTACAAACAAAATATATATAGATCAGATCTAGGTCGATTGATTGATTACTGTTTCACGTCAGCAGTATTTCAGCTATATTTATGACGAGGACAAGGCTACAAACAATATATATATAGATCAGATCTAGGTCGATTGATTGATTACTGTTTCACGTCAGCAGTATTTCAGCTATATTTATGACGAGGACAAGGCTACAAACAATATATATATAGATCAGATCTAGGTCGATTGATTGATTGCTGTTTCACGTCAGCAGTATTTCAGCTATATTTATGACGAGGACAAGGCTACAAACAATATATATATAGATCACATCTAGGTCGATTGATTGATTGCTGTTTACCGTCAGCAGTATTTCAGCTATATTTATGACGGGGACAAGGGTACAAATAAAATATATATAGATCAGATCTAGGTCGATTGATTGATTGCTGTTTCACGTCAGCAGTATTTCAGCTATATTTATGACGAGGGCAAGGCTACAAACAAAATATATGTAGATCAGATCTAGGTCGATTGATTGATTGCTGTTTCACGTCAGCAGTATTTCAGCTATATTTATGACGAGGGCTACAAACAAAATATATATAGATCAGATCTAGGTCGATTGATTGATTACTGTTTCACGTCAGCAGTATTTCAGCTATATTTATGACGAGGGCACAAACAAAATATATATAGATCAGATCTAGGTCGATTGATTGATTGCTGTTTCACGTCAGCAGTATTTCAGCTATATTTATGACGAGGTCAAGGCTACAAACAAAATATATATAGATCAGATCTAGGTCGATTGATTGATTGCTGTTTCACGTCAGCAGTATTTCAGCTATATTTATGACGAGGGCAAGGCTACAAACAAAATATATATAGATCAGATCTAGGTCGATTGATTGATTGCTGTTTCACGTCAGCAGTATTTCAGCTATATTTATGACGAGGGCAAGTGTACAAAGAAAATATATATAGATCAGATCTAGGTCGATTGATTGATTGCTGTTTCACGTCAGCAGTATTTCAGCTATATTTATGACGAGGACAAGGCTACAAACAAAATATATATAGATCAGATCTAGGTCGATTGATTGATTACTGTTTCACGACAGCAGTATTTCAGCTATATTTATGACGAGGACAAGGGTACAAACAAAATATATATAGATCATATCAAGGTCGATTGATTGATTGCTGTTTCACGTCAGCAGTATTTCAGCTATATTTATAACGAGGACAAGGGTACAAACAAAATATATATAGATCAGATCTAGGTCGATTGATTGATTACTGTTTCACGTCAGCAGTATTTCAGCTATATTTATGACGAGGGCTACAAACAAAATATATATAGATCAGATCTAGGTCGATTGATTGATTGCTGTTTCACGTCAGCAGTATTTCAGCTATATTTATGACGAGGGCTACAAACAAAATATATATAGATCAGATCTAGGTCGATTGATTGATTGCTGTTTCACGTCAGCAGTATTTCAGCTATATTTATGACGAGGGCTACAAACAAAATATATATAGATCAGATCTAGGTCGATTGATTGATTGCTGTTTCACGTCAGCAGTATTTCAGCTATATTTATGACGAGGACAAGGCTACAAACAAAATATATATAGATCAGATCTAGGTCGATTGATTGATTGCTGTTTCACGTCAGCAGTATTTCAGCTATATTTATGACGAGGACAAGGCTACAAACAAAATATATATAGATCAGATCTAGGTCGATTGATTGATTGCTGTTTCACGTCAGCAGTATTTCAGCTATATTTATGACGAGGGCAAGGCTACAAACAAAATATATATAGATCAGATCTAGGTCGATTGATTGATTGCTGTTTCACGTCAGCAGTATTTCAGCTATATTTATGACGAGGACAAGGCTACAAACAAAATATATATAGATCAGATCTAGGTCGATTGATTGATTGCTGTTTCACGTCAGCAGTATTTCAGCTATATTTATGACGAGAGCAAGGCTACAAACAAAATATATATAGATCAGATCTAGGTCGATTGATTGATTGCTGTTTCACGTCAGCAGTATTTCAGCTATATTTATGACGAGGACAAGACTACAAACAAAATATATATAGATCAGATCTAGGTCGATTGATTGATTGCTGTTTCACGTCAGCAGTATTTCAGCTATATTTATGACGAGGGCAAGGCTACAAACAAAATATATATATATCACATCTAGGTCGATTGATTGATTGCTGTTTGACGTCAGCACTATTTCAGCTATATTTATGACGAGGACAAGGGTACAAACAAAATATATATAGATCACATCTAGGTCGATTGATTGATTGCTGTTTCACGTCAGCAGTATTTCAGTTATATTTATGACGGGGACAAGGGTACAAATAAAATATACATAGATCAGATCTAGGTCGATTGATTGATTGCTGTTTCACGTCAGCAGTATTTCAGCTATATTTATGACGAGGGCACAAACAAAATATATATAGATCAGATCTAGGTCGATTGATTGATTGCTGTTTCACGTCAGCAGTATTTCAGCTATATTTATGACGAGGGCAAGGCTACAAACAAAATATATGTAGATCAGATCTAGGTCGATTGATTGATTGCTGTTTCACGTCAGCAGTATTTCAGCTATATTTATGACGAGGGCAAGGCTACAAACAAAATATATATAGATCAGATCTAGGTCGATTGATTGATTGCTGTTTCACGTCAGCAGTATTTCAGCTATATTTATGACGAGGACAAGGGTACAAACAAAATATATATAGATCAGATCTAGGTCGAATGATTGATTGCTGTTTCACGTCAGCAGTATTTCAGCTATATTTATGACGAGGGCAAGGCTACAAACAAAATATATATAGATCAGATACAGGTCGATTGATTGATTGCTGTTTCACGTCAGCAGTATTTCAGCTATATTTATGACGAGGGCAAGGGTACAAACAAAATATATATAGATCAGATCTAGGTCGATTGATTGATTACTGTTTCACGTCAGCAGTATTTCAGCTATATTTATGACGAGGACAAGGCTACAAACAATATATATATAGATCAGATCTAGGTCGATTGATTGATTACTGTTTCACGTCAGCAGTATTTCAGCTATATTTATGACGAGGACAAGGCTACAAACAATATATATATAGATCAGATCTAGGTCGATTGATTGATTGCTGTTTCACGTCAGCAGTATTTCAGCTATATTTATGACGAGGACAAGGCTACAAACAATATATATATAGATCACATCTAGGTCGATTGATTGATTGCTGTTTACCGTCAGCAGTATTTCAGCTATATTTATGACGGGGACAAGGGTACAAATAAAATATATATAGATCAGATCTAGGTCGATTGATTGATTGCTGTTTCACGTCAGCAGTATTTCAGCTATATTTATGACGAGGGCAAGGGTACAAATAAAATATATATAGATCAGATCTAGGTCGATTGATTGATTGCTGTTTCACGTCAGCAGTATTTCAGCTATATTTATGACGAGGGCAAGGCTACAAACAAAATATATGTAGATCAGATCTAGGTCGATTGATTGATTGCTGTTTCACGTCAGCAGTATTTCAGCTATATTTATGAAGAGGGCAAGGCTACAAACAAAATATATATAGATCAGATCTAGGTCGATTGATTGATTGCTGTTTCACGTCAGCAGTATTTACAGCTATATTTATGACGGGGGCAAGGGTACAAACAAAAAATATATAGATCAGATCTAGGTCGAATGATTGATTGCTGTTTCACGTCAGCAGTATTTCAGCTATATTTATGACGGGGGCAAGGGTGCAAACAAAATATATATAGATCAGATCTAGGTCGATTGATTGATTGCTGTTTCACGTCAGCAGTATTTCAGCTATATTTATGACGAGGGCAAGGGTACAAACAAAATATATATAGATCAGATCTAGGTCGATTGATTGATTACTGTTTCACGTCAGCAGTATTTCAGCTATATTTATGACGAGGACAAGGCTACAAACAATATATATATAGATCAGATCTAGGTCGATTGATTGATTACTGTTTCTCGTCAGCAGTATTTCAGCTATATTTATGACGAGGGCAAGGCTACAAACAATATATATATAGATCAGATCTAAGTCGATTGATTAATTGCTGTTTCACGTCAGCAGTATTTCAGCTATATTTATGACGAGGACAAGGCTACAAACAAAATATATATAGATCAGATCTAAGTCGATTGATTGATTGCTGTTTCACGTCAGCAGTATTTCAGCTATATGTATGACGAGGACAAGGGTACAAACAAAATATATATAGATCAGATCTAGGTCGATTGATTGATTGCTGTTTCACGTCAGCAGTATTTCAGCTATATTTATGACGAGGGCAAGGGTACAAACAAAATATATATAGATCAGATCTAGGTCGATTGATTGATTGCTGTTTCACGTCAGCAGTATTTCAGCTATATTTATGACGAGGGCAAGGGTACAAACAAAATATAAACAGATCAGATCTAGGTAGATTGATTGATTGCTGTTTCACGTCAGCAGTATTTCATCTATATTTATGACGGGGACAAGGGTACAAACAAAATATATATAGATCAGATCTAGGTCGATTGATTGATTGCTGTTTCACGTCAGCAGTATTTCAGCTATATTCACGACCAGAACAAGTTTACGCACAACAAATGATGAAGATGAAAAAGTGGCGCTGATGCGAAAATGAACCGTAGCTTACAATTACAATGTATGTGTAATTAGATGTTCCACTAATATCAGGATCGTGACTGCTTCACTGATATTGTTTTGTTTATCTATATGTGTTGCTTTGTTCCACTGATATTGTTTTGTGTATCTCAATAGTGAGTTCCATAGGTGTGCATGTTTAATTATCAGGATGGTGGGTTTGTGTCACTAGATAACAGTAATTGAGTTGGCTTCACTGTGCCTATTTTGCCCTTTAAATGCAATTGTGGTTATTATATTCTCACCTTTCGTCTTACCATTACTTTATGGTTATTATATTCTCACCTTTCGTCTTACCATTACTTTATGGTTATTATATTCTCACCTTTCGTCTTACCATTACTTTATGGTTATTATATTCTCACCTTTCGTCTTACCATTACTTTGTGGTTATTATATTCTCACCTTTCGTCTTACCATTACTTTATGGTTATTATATTCTCACCTTTCGTCTTACCATTACTTTGCATTATCAACCAAGCGAGGAAATATAATGTATGGGGAAAATTGATTTTCGCCTCCGAATATTGATGTTTTTGGATTTATTTTGATAAACATATCAGCATTGATAACCTATTTAATAATATAAGTTAGCAGTGCTTTATTGGCGCACTGTTGTTTTCACTGCCCCTGTCTCTTTTTGTGAGACTGTACTTGGACGGGGCCGTTGTGATCGTGATCGTATGGTAGTTGAATTTATAACTACCTCTGTAATCGGTGCCTATCACCACTAACGTTGTGAGTTCAAACACCGCTCAGGCGAGGTGTAATCGATACAACATTATGTGATCAAGCTTATCAGTAACTTGTGGCAGGTCAGTGGTTTTTTCCAATACTCCAGTTTCCTCCACCAATAAACTGACCGTCACGATTTTACTGAAATATTGTTGAAAGTGGCGTAAAACACCATAACCCTAACCCTAACCCCCTGTACAACACCATAACCCTAACCCCCCGCACAACACCATATCCCTAACCCCCTGTACAACACCATATCCATAACCCTTACCCCCTGTACAACACCATAACCCTAACCCTAACTCCCTGTACAACACCATAACCCTAACCCTAACCCCCTGAACAACACCATAACCCTAACATGTACAACACCATAACGCTAACCCCCTGTACAACACCATAACTCTAACCCTAACCCCCTGTAAAACACCATAACCCTAACCCATTGTACAACACCATAACCCTAACCATAATCCCCTGTACAACACCATAACCCTAACCCTAAACTCCTGTACAACACCATAACCCTAACCCTAAACTCCTGTACAACACCATAACCATCATTCCCTGTACAACACCATAACCCTAACTCCCTGTACAACACCATAACCCTAACCCTAACCCCCTGTACAACACCAAAACCCTAACCCCCTGTACAACACCATAACCCCAACCCTAACCTCCTGTACAACACCATAACCCCAACCCTAACCTCCTGTACAACACCATATCCATAACCCTAACCCCCTGTACAACACCATAACCCTAACCCTAACTCCCTGTACAACACCATAACCCTAACCCTAACCTCCTGTACAACACCATAACCCCAACCCTAACCTCCTGTACAACACCATAACCCCAACCCTAAACTCCTGTACAACACCATAACCATCATCTCCTGTACAACACCATAACCCTAACTCCCTGTACAACACCATAACCCTAACCCTAACCCCCTCTACAACACCATAACCCTAACTCCCTGTATAACACCATAACCCTAACCCTAACCCCCTGTACAACACCATAACCCTAACCCCCTGTACAACACCATAACCCCAACCCTAACCTCCTGTACAACACCATAACCCCAACCCTAACCTCCTGTACAACACCATAACCCTAACACTAACCCCCTGTACAACACCATAACCCCAACCCTAACCTCCTGTACAACACCATAACCCCAACCCTAACCTCCTGTACAACACCATAACCCCAACCCTAACCCCCTGTACAACACCATAAACATCATCCCCTGTACAACACCATAACCCTAACCCTAACCCCCTGTACAACACCATAACCCTAACCCTAACCACCTGTACAACACCATAACCCTAACCACCTGTACAACACCATAACCCTAACCTCCTGTACAATACCATAACCCTAACCCCCTGTACAACACCATAACCCTGACCCTAACCCCCTGTACAACACCATAACCCTAACCCTAACTCCCTGTACAACATCATAACCCTAACCCTAACCCCCTTTACAACCCCAGAACTCTAACCCTAACCCCCTGTACAACACCATAACCCTAACCCCCTGTACAACACCATAGCCCTAATCCCCTGTACAACACCATAACTCTAACCTCCTGTACAACACCATAACCCTAACCCCATGTACAACACCATAACCCTAACCCCATGTACAGCACCATAACTCTAACCCCCTGTACAACACCATAACCCTAACCCCCTGTACAACATCATAACACTAACTCTAACCACCTGTACAACACCATAACCCTAACCCTAATCCCCTGTACAACACCATAACTCTAACCCTAACCCCCTGTACAACACCATAACTCTAACCCTAACCCCCTGTACAACACCATAACCCTAACCCTAACCCCCTGTACAACACCATAACCCTAACCTTCTGTACAACACCATAACCCTAACCCTAACTCCCTGTACAACACCATAACCCTAATCCCCTGTACAACACCATAACCCTAACCCTAACCCCCTGTACAACACCATAACCCTAACCCTAACCCCCTGTACAACACCATAACCCTAACCCCCTGTACAACACCATAACCCTAACCCTAACCCCCTGTACAACACCATAATCCTAACATGTACAACACCATAACCCTAACCCCCTGTACAACACCATAACTCTAACCTCCTGTACAACACCATAACCCTAACCCCATGTACAACACCATAACCCTAACCCTAACCCCATGTACAGCACCATAACCCTAACCCCCTGTACAACACCATAACCCTAACCCCCTGTACAACATCATAACACTAACTCTAACCACCTGTACAACACCATAACCCTAACCCTAATCCCCTGTACAACACCATAACCCTAACCCCCTGTACAACACCATAACCCTAACCCCCTGTACAACACCATAACCCTAACTCTAACCTCCTGTACAACACCATAACCCTAAGCCTAACCCCTATGTAACACCATAACCCTAACCCCCTGTACAACACCATAACCCTAACCCACTGTACAACATCATAATACTAACTCTAACCACCTGTACAACACCATAGCCCTAACCTTAATCCCCTGTACAACACCATAACCCTAACCCCCTGTACAACACCATAACCCTAACTCTAACCTCCTGTACAACACCATAACCCTAACCCTAATCCCCTGTACAACACCATAACCCTAACCCCCTGTACAACACCCTAACCCTAACTCTAACCCCCTGTACAACATCATAACCCTAACCTCCTGTACAACACCATAACCCTAACCCCCTGTACAACACCATAACCCTAACCTCCTGTACAACATCATAACCCTAACCTCCTGTACAACACCATAACCCTAACCCCCTGTACAACACCATAACCCTAACCTTCTGTACAACACCATAACCCTAACCCCCTGTACAACACCATAACCCTAACCTCCTGTACAACACCATAACCCTAACCTGTACAACACAATAACCCTAACCCCTTGTACAACACCATAACCCTAACTCTTACCCCCTGTACAACACCATAACCCTAACCTCCTGTACAACACCATAACCCTAACCCTAATCCCCTGTACAACACCATAACCATAACCTTCTGTTCAACACCATAACCCTAACCCTAACCCCCTATACAACACCATAACCCTAAACTTCTGTACAACACCATAACCCTAACCCTAACTCCCTGTACAACACCATAACCCTAACCCCCTGTACAACACCATAACCCTAACCCCCTGTACAACACCATAACCCTAACCCTAATCCCCTGTACAACACCATAACCATAACCTTCTGTTCAACACCATAACCCTAACCCTAACCCCCTATACAACACCATAACCCTAAACTTCTGTACAACACCATAACCCTAACCCTAACTCCCTGTACAACACCCTAACCCTAACCCCCTGTACAACACCATAATCCTAACATGTACAACACCATAACCCTAACCCCCTGTACAACACCATAACTCTAACCTCCTGTACAACACCATAACCCTAACCCCATGTACAACACCATAACCCTAACCCTAACCCCATGTACAGCACCATAACCCTAACCCCCTGTACAACACCATAACCCTAACCCCCTGTACAACATCATAACACTAACTCTAACCACCTGTACAACACCATAACCCTAACCCTAATCCCCTGTACAACACCATAACCCTAACCCCCTGTACAACACCATAACCCTAACCCCCTGTACAACACCATAACCCTAACTCTAACCTCCTGTACAACACCATAACCCTAAGCCTAACCCCTATGTAACACCATAACCCTAACCCCCTGTACAACACCATAACCCTAACCCACTGTACAACATCATAATACTAACTCTAACCACCTGTACAACACCATAGCCCTAACCTTAATCCCCTGTACAACACCATAACCCTAACCCCCTGTACAACACCATAACCCTAACTCTAACCTCCTGTACAACACCATAACCCTAACCCTAATCCCCTGTACAACACCATAACCCTAACCCCCTGTACAACACCCTAACCCTAACTCTAACCCCCTGTACAACATCATAACCCTAACCTCCTGTACAACACCATAACCCTAACCCCCTGTACAACACCATAACCCTAACCTCCTGTACAACATCATAACCCTAACCTCCTGTACAACACCATAACCCTAACCCCCTGTACAACACCATAACCCTAACCTTCTGTACAACACCATAACCCTAACCCCCTGTACAACACCATAACCCTAACCTCCTGTACAACACCATAACCCTAACCTGTACAACACAATAACCCTAACCCCTTGTACAACACCATAACCCTAACTCTTACCCCCTGTACAACACCATAACCCTAACCTCCTGTACAACACCATAACCCTAACCCTAATCCCCTGTACAACACCATAACCATAACCTTCTGTTCAACACCATAACCCTAACCCTAACCCCCTATACAACACCATAACCCTAAACTTCTGTACAACACCATAACCCTAACCCTAACTCCCTGTACAACACCATAACCCTAACCCCCTGTACAACACCATAACCCTAACCCCCTGTACAACACCATAACCCTAACCCTAACCCCCTGTACAACACCATAACCCTAGCATGTACAACACCATAACCCTAACCCTAACCCTGTACAACACCATAACTCTAACCCTAACCCCCTGTACAACACCATAACTCTAACCCTAACCCCTGTACAACACCATAACCCTAACCCTGTACAACACCATAACTCTAATCTTAACCCCCTGTACAACACCATAACTCTAACCCTAACCCCCTGTACAACACCATAATCCTAACCCTAACCCCCTGTACAACACCATAGCCCTAACCTGTACAACACCATAACCCTAATCCCCTGTACAACACCATAATCCTAATCCCCTGTATAGCACCCTAACCCTAACTCTAACCCCCTGTACAACACCATAACCCAAACTCTAACTCACTGTACAACACCATAACCCTAACCCTAACCCCCTGTACAACACCATAACTCTAACACTAAGCCCCTGTACAACACCATAACTCTAACACTAACCCCCTGTACAACACCATAACCCTAACCCCTTGTACAACACCATAACTCTAACACTAACCCCCTGTACAACACCATAACTCTAACACTAACCCCCTGTACAACACCATAACTCTAACACTAACCCCCTGTACAACACCATAACTCTAACCCTAACCCCCTGTACAACACCATAACCCTAACCCTAACCCCCTGTACAACACCATAACCCTAACCCCCTGTACAACACCATAACTCTAACACTAACCCCCTGTACAACACCATAACTCTAACACTAACCCCCTGTACAACACCATAACCCTAACCCCTTGTACAACACCATAACTCTAACACTAACCCCCTGTACAACACCATAACTCTAACACTAACCCCCTGTACAACACCATAACTCTAACACTAACCCCCTGTACAGCACCATAACTCTAACCCTATCCCCCTGTACAACACCATAACCCTAACCCTAACCCCCTGTACAACACCATACCCCTAACCCCCTGTACAACACCATAACTCTAACCATAACTCTAACACTAACCCCCTGTACAACACCATAACTCTAACACTAACCCCCTGTACAACACCATAACTCTAACACTAACCCCCTGTACAACACCATAACTCTAACACTAACCCCCTGTACAACACCATATCTCTAACACTAACCCCCTGTACAACACCATAACTCTAACCCTAACCCCCTGTACAACACCATAACCCTAACCCCCTGTACAACACCATAACCCTAACCCCCTGTACAACACCATAACTCTAACACTAACCCCCTGTACAACACCATAACTCTAACACTAACCCCCTGTACAACACCATAACTCTAACACTAACCCCCTGTACAACACCATAACTCTAACACTAACCCCCTGTACAACACCATAACCCTAACCCTAACCCCCTGTACATGGACTATGAACCGTAAACAATTATGATCAGGACATAAATCAGTATAAGGTGGTATAATTAAGTCAAATATCGTGTGTCACACTTACCTTTGAAAGGTGAGGTAACTGATGGGGATCGTTATCAAACTGTTGAATGGTTACAGCTACTATTACTGATATAAAAATAACGACTGCCAGTACAATACCACAAAGACCAAGCTTTCTCTTTCTACTTTTATAATGTTCTACTATTACAATTGGTGAGTGGATTTTAATGTATTTGATATGGGTCGGAAATTCTTCTTTGTGTACAGTAAATAATGGTTCCAGGTCGTCTTCGTACTAAAATAAATTAAAATGTATATTTTTAGCATGAATATGTATATGGATAGGTCTATTAAGAAAGATTTATTTGTAATTAATATACCGGTAAGCTTTTAGTGTCGTTGGTTAATCATTTTAATTAAATTGTGGGAAAAGTAAGATGATGTTATTTATTTTTCGAAAAATAGTTCAGTGACTGCAGTATTTCAGTTATATACTTTATTCCGTTCATCTTGTACGTATATACAGTCAAACCTGTATTAAGAGGTCATGACCTTTGGGACAAAGAAAAAGTGGTCTTATAAGACAGGTGACCTCTTAAAAGAGGTTCAAATCTTATGACATTTTCTATGCCAGGACGAGAAAAAAGTGACCTCTTAATACAAGTGACTGCTTAATAGAGGTGACCGCATGGGCAGGTTTGACTATTTTATTTTATCATTGAACATTATACATCGTATCGCTGTAATTGAAAATATCAAAATGCGTTGATTATATATATATATAATAAAAAAAATATATATTATAAGCAATTTTTGCTTATTTGATTAAATAACTCACTTCTTGTTCACAAAAGTTGCACATTTGCAGTAAGGCAATATATATATATATAATTACATTTTTATTTTCACGTTATATAACATGGAAATAAAAATGTAATTATATATATATATTGCCTTACTGCAAATGTGCAACTTTTGTGAAAAAGAAGTGAGTTATTTAATCAAATAAGCAAAAATTGCTGACGTGGAACAAATGTTATGATATATTTGCCAAATTAATATCGTTTGCGGTTTTATTGAGTTTTTGACACCCTAAATGCAATATAATATGTGAATCAAAATAGCTATTTGTACATATCAAAGTAAATCTTTCTGGGACAAGGGTCCTGTGTCTAGTGTCCGTAATACCCTTGTCTTAAAAATGTCGCCAAATTTGAAGAGAAAGACTTTTAAGATTTTGTAATTTATATTACTTTGATATAAAACCGAAAATGATAGCTCTTACTGGATTTAATCTGATGGGGGAAGGGGGCGGGGATGTGGGACGTACTATATTTGTGTTACTTTGAATGGTACATAATAATAGGAAGCGACTTTAGACCTTAAAATATAGTATGTCGCCAATGTCTAATGTAATGTTTCTAAGCCTAATTTTGGTTTTCTTTTAGCTTTCTCCAATCTGTTGACTTTGAGCGTCATGTACACTAAAATAGATATTGACGTTTTCCGTTTTATTATACGAAAAAAACCTACATTATTTAGATAGCCAGTATATAAATAAGCCCTACATTATTTAGATAGACAGTATATAAATAAACCCTACATTATTTAGATAACCAGTATATAAATAAACCCTACATTATTTAGATAACCAGTATATAAATAAACCCTACATTATTTAGATAGCCAGTATATAAATAAACTCTACATTATTTAGATAACCAGTATATGAATAAACCCTACATTATTTAGATAGCCAGTATATAAATAAACCCTACATTATTTAGATAGCCAGTATATAAATAAACTAGACATTATTTAGATAACCAGTATATAAATAAACCCTACATTATTTAGATAACCAGTATATAAATAAACCCTACATTATTAAGATAGCCAGTATATAAATAAACTCTACATTATTTAGATAGCCAGTATATAAATAAACTACATTATTTAGATAGCCAGTTTATAAATAAACCCTACATTATTTAGATAGCCAGTATATAAATAAACTCTACATTATTTAGATAGCCAGTATATAAATAAACTCTACATTATTTAGATAGCCAGTATATAAATAAACTCTACATTATTTAGATAACCAGTATATAAATAAACTCTACATTATTTAGATAACCAGTATATAAATAAACCCTACATTATTTAGATAGCCAGTATATAAATAAACCCTACATTTATTTAGATAGCCAGAATATAAATAAACCTTGTTCTTAGAAGGCTTGTTTACTGAGCAGGTGTCCATGAAACTTTAGACGAAATTGCTTTTAATATTTATAGAAAATGTGGTAATAGGTCGCTGTATTTCTTCTTTTCTTTTTTATTATATCTATATTACACCTGTGAACAATTTACCTCTGGGTGCCAGGAAACCTCAAAGGTTTACAAATATTTACAATGAACAATATAATTAAATAAATAAATACCGGTACAGTTGTAGTAAGAATACAATACCATAAGCAAATAAATCATATTTTATCTCTCATATTCAATTTATAAACATACATTTTTACACAGTAAACAATGAAAGGAATTATTAATACAACTAAATTCATAATGTATCCAATAATAGCTGTAATTTCCTAATATTATATAAGTTTCGAACTTCTGGGTTCTTAATCATCATTTGTATATTACTTCTGAGTTCATTTTTGAGATTTGTGATAACTATTGCTTCCCTGTAAGTACTTTTATTATATTTTATATAATTTCTTGTTTTCCAAATTACCCATTTTAATACACAAATTACTAATTTCATTAAAAGTAGAATTTCAGTTATTTCTCCCTCATACACCCCAATGATTAAGTTTTCCTCAACAAGTACTATATTTTTTTCAAAAATGCTATTAAAAATGTGTTTTAATTCATCTAAGACATGTTTAATTTTATGACACCTGTAAAACAAATGCATAAGGGACTTTATTTCATTTTTACAAAAATGACATTGACCATCTGATTTTCCCATTTTTTGTAATCTATATTCTGAATAGACAATGTTATGCAAACATTTCCATTGGAACTGGATAATGCTTTGTTTACATTTAATCTTGTTCAGTATATACCAAATTGATATCCAGTTAAATTTCTTTTCATAAATTGTATCCCATTTGAATTGACATTTTGGCGTAATTGGTTTACGTATTTCTTTCTGGATGATCTTCAGTTTCAGCTCTTTTGGAACAATGATTTTATTATTATGATTTCTAATATTCAAATAACTATCTATTTTTAAACCTAATGATTTTTTTATCTTTTCGTTATCATCGGATTTTAATTTCTTAACAAAATTTTCTGGTATTGATTTTTTTATTTTTGCCCATTCTGATATCCAGTTCCTTTTATCATCCAGTCTATTAAATATAGTCTGATTATCAACAAAGGTATTATTGTTTTTATCCCATATATCGTTTATTTTAAATATATTATTTCTCAAAAACGATTTTTATTAAATTTGATCTCAGAGTTACCAAATATGTTTTTATCTAAAATGTCATTTTTAGACTCCGTAGAACATGACCCCAAAAAATTGTTCCATGCTTGTATAGCGTCTTGATAGTATTTTGGAATGGATGCAATATCTAAACCTTTAATATCGGAGCATTTACAAAGAAAAAAATCAATTCCAAATTGTTTATCGTATTTCTGTAACCAGTGTTTACCTATCGCATTCCATGAGTCCATCTGTTGATTATTTTGTATATAAATTTTATCTGTTTACTTTTGACAAAATTGTCTATGTTAATCATTCCCATCCCCCCTTCATTAATATTTAAGCAACATACGTTTCTTTCTATTTGGTTTGGTTTATTGTCCCAAAGAAATTTCCAAATCAAATCATTCACCTCTTTTTTATATTTCTCTGGTATCCCCCTCATTTCAGTTTCAAATCCCATTTGAGCTAACAGAAAATTTTTGACGATTAAAGTTTTCCCCCTAAAGGTTAAATTTCTGGTTTTCCAAACCTGAGTGCAGCTTTTCATTTTATTTATAAATTTTTTCCAAATGTCATCAGTGTCTATATTGTACCCGTGAAAAACACCTAAAGTCTTTATATTATCTGAAATCCATGATATGTTAGTTAATCTGGGTCGTTTCCCCCTTAATCTACCAATAAATAATCCTTTTGTTTTTTTCATAAATTATCTTAGAGCCGGATGCCTTTTCAAATTTCGAAAGAATTAAAAAGGATTGTTCAACAGATTCTTCGTTTTTGTTTAAGAGTTGCGTGTCGTCTGCAAACATGCATATTTTTGCTTCCTTTACGGGCTGCCCCTCACAGTCGGGTAGTTTGATACCATGTATTTCCGGAGTGTTTCGGATAGCACAAGCCATCGGATCTGCCTGAATAATGTACAAGATCGGTGCAGCAGGACATCCTTGTCTGGCTGAACGCGATATTGCGAAAAATTTTGATATGAAACCATTTGTTTTTATACAGGTTTTTCCCTTTTTAAATAGCATATAAACCCATTCACGAAATTTCAGTCCAAAATTAAAACATTCCATAGCATAATTTAACCACCCCCATTCCATTCTATCAAATGCTTTTTGCTGATCAACAAAAATAATTACACCTTCCTCATCTTCATTATCTACAAATTCTATAATATCATCAATCATACGATTATTTTCGCTTATATTTCTCCCTGCTACGAATCCTTTTTGATCCGTATGAATAATTTTGTTTAATACTGGCTTCATGCGATTTGCTAAAAGTTTTGATATGATTTTATAATCACTATTTAATAAAGTTATTGGACGCCAGTTACGTATGTTATCTCTATCCCCCCCCCCCCCCCCCCCCCTTTATGGAGTAGTGTCAACATTCCTCGACACTGGGAATCACATATTTCAAATTTATCAAACATTTCTAGTAATACTTCAAATAAATCTTCCTTTATTGTATCCCAATATATCTGATAAAATTCATTTATAATCCCGTCTAATCCAGGTGATTTGTATTGTTTCATCGAAAAAATTATTTTCTTAATTTCATTAATTGTCAAGTCTTTTTCTAAATCTTCACTTTCGTCGCATGTTAATTTTTTATCCATATGAGTAATCAGTTCCTCTGCTACATTTTTATCCCACCCTTCTGTCGAAAATAGATTTGCGTAAAAATTTATCTGTTCATCTAGTATCTCGTCGATATCATATTTTAAATTACCGTCTAGACCCCTGATTTTTTGCCATAATTTATTTTGCCCATTTTTTCTCTCTAGATTAAAAAAATATTTAGTTGATTGTTCCCCCTTCTCGTACCAGTCAACTTTAGCTCTTAACCTTGCGGCGTCAGTTTTATTTTCATAATGTGAGTGTATTTGGTTTTCTAAGTCTGCTAACTCTTCTAATTGTTGCCTGGAGGGTTCAGATATATCCTTTAATGTCTCTAATTTATTTTCTAGAGCCTTTATCTTGTCGTCAGTAGTGTTTACCTTTTTAGACGCTTCTATAGTTATCGATTTAATCTTAATGTTGGCTATGTCGCTGTATTTCTTAGAAATATATCAATAGGTATGAATTTGAGAAGAAAGAAAAAAATAATACAAAATAGGTATTATATAGTTCTGAAATATATTAATAAAGAAGGTTATGGTTATCTAAGTCTTAATTTACACCAATATAACATGGAAGTTACCATCTCATAGAATTTATCAAGTGTTAATCTTTAATAATGAAGTTAATACGAGTAGCATTTACTTTCAAATTGACATGATCAAATTTCCACCTTTATTCTACCCTGGGATATGATTATCAATCTATTGTTGGTCTATGTTTTCATGCATGCATTGTTAATAGCTCTTGTGGTATAATAAATAATGAACGATTTAAAAGTGTACACGTTGTGTAATAAATCCCATATAGTCAAATTAAATTGACCTTCCCTTCAGTTTTATTTTTGGATGAAACTTTCGTATTGTTGCTAACTTCGAGTGAGTAGTATGTATGTCATATTCATGACGTGAACGAGTTTACAAAACTGTAACGGGTCCGATACTCTACACAAGGTTACGTAGTAGTTCTATAAACACCATCCGCTAACTACGTTAGGGGAGATATCATTTAGCTGTGTTGGTAGAGCGTTGCCTTGCAATTCTAGAGGTCACGGGATTGCATCCTATGGTGGACATAGCATTTTCAGATATAAATTATTCATTAGAACCCAATTAATATTGCTGAAATATTGCTAAGGTTGGCGTTAAGAAGAAGAGTTTGAAGATAAGATACCAAAGGGGTAATCAGAATCCGCCAATCGAAGAAGAACAGACAACACAATGGCCAAAAGAAAAAGGACAAAAGGGCAAACAACGATCTGCAAAACACTACACTGAAAACTGCGGGTGAATGCAGGTGCTACGGAAGGGTAAGCAGTTCCTGCTCCACTAGTGGCACCCGTCGTGTTACTCTAGTTACAAACTCGATGACAAGTCATTATGTTCAAAAGTATTAAATACTATGTAAAATATTGCATTAACTAAATATCATAAAAGTGCGCGTATCAAATTTTATCATTTTATAAAGCATTATTTGTTTTATATAAATATTTCGTGATTTAGCAAAATTTTTAGTCAGAAGTTAATTTACGGGATTGTCTGTTATTTAACGTTATTACAGACAGGAATATCAAAATGTTTTAAGATAAGGACATCAACCAAAAGTTTCATCAAGACAAACCAAGTAATATCTGAGATATTACTTGCATTTTAACTTAGACTTTGATATACCAATACAAATTTAAAAGGTGGAACCATAAAACATTGCAAAAGTTCACTGTAAAAGGTGAAGTATCAATTAGTGTGAACAGTAAAAATCAAAATGCAGAAAGACAAAAGAACACTAGTAGAACATGAATGTACATCATGGAAAGACAAAGCAACACTAGTATAACATGAATGTACGTCTTGGAAAGACAAAGCAATACCAGTGAAATAGAAAATTCCAAATGAATAAATTAACTAAACAATCGGATAACACCATCCCCCCTCCCCCCAAAATAAAAAAAAATTAAAAAAAATACAAAGAAAACAACAAACAAACACTCTCCCCCCAAGCAACCAGAAACAAAGCAAAGCAAAACAAAAATTAAAGAAAAGGCGATAACAAAACAACTGGTAGGTTCGGCAGTGATACCCGGTAATTATTGATCACAAATTGCAGATTTATTCAAATAAATCCACAATTAACCTAAATATTCATTAGGGGTACATAAATAATGTAATCTAAAAAAACAAACCATTCTTACCTTTGCATTTATTCTAAGATTCCTTTTGTTTTTCATTACTTTCGTCTCCAAATTATTTTTTAGAAACATAATTTTTGCATGTTCTAATAACTTCTAAAACACAATATTATTTGCAAGTGATATTTTTGCACTGCATCTATTTTGCTCTCAAGCATATAGAAGATTAATCCAAATATTTTGAATTGCTAATTTAATGATAGGATCAATGCATTTGAGGGAGATCTGTCGAATATATTTACTAACTATTGGTGTGTAACAATTACTATGAAGTTATAATACTACAGGTAAAGATGGTTTGATGATTTTTTCATCGTTGGCCACATGGCTTGTGAACCTCGACACCTGAATCCTTACCTGTTGATTATATTATCGTCTTACAACAGGTGAGAATTATATCACAGACGGTAGACGAGGATTTTGAAGTTTTAAATGCAGTAATTAACCACAAATGTTTAAATCTAACAGCCAGTTGGTGACAATGGTAGAAAAAAAACACGCGTGTTCGTGATGTGATGTTGTTTTTAAGAAAATAAAATCTTGCGTGTCTTTTAATGAATAAATCAACATCATGTTTCATTATATCTTCAAAAACGTCAGATTTCTATTGTCTGAAAATAACAAAAGTTGAAAGATATAAAGAGGGAAACTAAAAGCCATAAATCAAAGGTACAACATTCCATTTTATTTTGTCCGAAGTGTAATAGTCTTTAATCATTATATTGTACATTCTTACCTAGTAGACAGTTTAATACGAATGCGTATTTACTAACGCTGCTACTGTACTGTCCATGTTTTATGGTACAGTGTGTGGTCTTTTAGGATAGACGTGAATCCGTAATGTTTTGTTTATTGATATCTGTATTGTCGTTGGAAATCCAATTATCAGAGAGAGTTAACTGGTTTACCCACCCCTTCCCCACAGACAATTTTTGTATCTGTGGACCTGCAATTACAATGCCATATGTTCTAGTCTTTTTTTGTGTTCAGTGGTTTGAGGAGAGATGTGGTAGTTTTGTTAATATTGGTGGAATTGTTGACCATCGCTGTTTACACTTTCTTTTCGTCATCGGAGATGAAACTCTTAATATCACCCCGTGTTCGACATAACTTGGAATAATTCATAGTTGTTTCTTAAAAAGTACGGGAAAATGAAATATTTTATAATGTCATGAACTAGAAAAACAAGTAACGAAGTATTTCAAACGTTGCATACAGATGAGCTTAATCCGGCCAGCCACTTTTTACTGAAGTGCCTGTACCAAGCAAGAAAAGTGAGGGATTATGTAGTTTTATATTAGGGGTATCGATTTTGCCTTTGTTTCTTCCGACAACGAGGGTACCTTTTGTTTTTCATTTTATCATTAAATTAATCAACATTTAAATGGATTTTCTGCAATTCACATGAAAACGTTCTTTTGCAAATGTACAATTTTTATGTCGTGAATTTAGTCAAAGAAAAAATAATAATCACAGCAGTGAATCCAAATTACTTACGATTTCTTTTTAGATTTCTTTGATGTGAAAAGGAAGATGCATGTTAGGTGATATAAAACATTTAATTATTTTTCTTTATAAAATATACTATTTAATGTTACATAGATATTACTTTTATGTACTCCGTGCCTTTTCGTATTTGAATGCAGATTTGACCTACTTTCCCCCACATTTGCATTTATACCCCTTACTGGTGGACTACTATTCCTCAAAGGTATCATCCGCCTGGAGTAATCAGTGTTTCGGCACAGACTTGGTTTATTAGATATATTTGTTATCGAAATTTACAGTTCCTAAATCATATAATTATTATTAAAACTAAGGTTCTCCTCCCTCAGACATAGGTGACATTAGCCGATGTTGGCTATTCTGTTCAGACCTATTAAAAGACTTATAGCTTATTTGGCTTTCCGATTTTTCGATTTTGAGCGTATCAGATGAAGAGAGAGAGAGAGAGAGAGAGAGAGAGAGAGAGAGAGAGCAATGATATTTAACGCCACTTTCAACAATATTTCAACTATAGTCGTGGTAGTCAGTTTTATTGGTGGAGGAATCCGGACTTCCCGAAGAATACCACCGACCTGTCGCAAGTCATTGACAAACTTTATCACATAATGTTGTATCAAGTACACCTCGCCTGATCTAGATTCGAACTCACAACGTTACTGGTGACAGGCACTGATTGCATAGGTAGTTTATCAGATGAAGGTTATTCCAGAAACGCGTTGTGTGCACAGCATTTGAGATCTACTTTTTAACCACTTAGATATACGTAGGACATACATAACAACGTATATCATACATATACAAATTCAATAAAGGTTAGAAGATACCAACGGTGCAATCAGGAACTGCAACTCTAAGAAAAAGAATGAAAAATTACCACAATCTCGGAACAGTTCTAAAATCCAATAGAAAAAATTGTAGAAAGAGGAAAAATTAATACTCTTAACACACAAATACAAGAAAGACAGACAATGCAATAGTCAAAACAAAAAGGGCAAAAAGACAAACAATTGTCGAGAAAATACTACACAGAAAACCACATTTCACTCAGGTGAACGAATGAATTGATTTCTACAAGTAAAAAGGAATAACAATGGATATATAGGGTCGGAATTGTTTTCTGATTCAGAGACAACTAAGTTTTGCTCTTCTCCTCAATGCTACTTGATTAGCGGAGAAACAGCAAATACCAACTGCATAGTCTTTGGATTGACCTGATTGGGAGGGGGGTAGAGAATTGGGTCAGAACCAACGATCTAACCGCATTAAAGGCGACCATAATTACCATTACACCACCTATGCTGTGGGCAAGAATCTCCCCCTGGACGTGTCATAAATAGGCTTCTTATAAAGAGTCGTTACATTGCAATAGTTTACGACATCATCTATCATTGTATTTTTTCCTTGAGGTATTTAAAAGATATATCGATAAGAGGGTCATTCCAATGCTACCTCTTTACTTGTTTGAAGAGGTAATTCATTGAACATGTCCCTTAAATTAATATTCAGTTAAATTGGAACAACGTTTTCTGGGTGATACAATTATACTAATTTTATGTAGACCACAATCAGCGAATGAAATCTGTAAAATGTTATAAGTCAGACCTATAATTGTATACAGGTATTTATATATTAAATTTGCAAAAAACATAAATAATTTTCACCTTTTATTACAGTAAATTAAAATACCATTAATCATGTTTGAATACATGTATATATAATTGACACATATTGCATTTATAGACGGTGTCATAATGAAATGCGATTTATTTAATAATATGTTTCATTTGCACTTCGTAAAACATCTGCATACACATACAGGTAAAAGTCGTTTATTCGTATGAATTTTCACGTGATTGTCATTCCTTTACCATTTACTTAATCATTTCAATCGAAATTTATTTTGAAAGAAAGGACCAGATGCACTTAAGGGCGCAATTTTCACACTGGTTATATTGCACCTTGCAACGTATTTTTAGTTTCAATGTTTTGTTCTCTGACCATCCACTGTTTTAAGGGAGTAAATATACAACAGATGGATGTCACTATTGGAGCAGGAACTGCTTATATTACCGGAGCAGCTGAGTGCACGCCCGGGTTGTGGTAGGGATCGTGTTGCTCAAGCATTAGTTTCCTGTGCATTGTTTTTAGATCATTCTTTGTCCTTTTTGACCATTGTATTGTGTGTCTTTTTTCGAATTACGGCTTCTGATTACCCATTTGGTATCTTTACACTTTTCTAAGATGGCATCGGTGGTGTAATGGTTATCGTGCTCGCCTCGAGTGCGGTAGATCATCGATGGTGTAATGGTTATCGTGCTTGCCTCGAGTGCGGTAGATCATCGATGGTGTAATGGTTATCGTGCTCGCCTCGAGTGCGGTAGATCATCGATGGTGTAATGGTTATCGTGCTCGCCTCGAGTGCGGTAGATCATCGATGGTGTAATGGTTATCGTGCTCGCCTCGAGTGCGGTAGATCATCGATGGTGTAATGGTTATCGTGCTCGCCTCGAGTGCGGTAGATCATCGATGGTGTAATGGTTATCGTGCTCGCCTCGAGTGCGGTAGATCATCGATGGTGTAATGGTTATCGTGCTCGCCTCGAGTGCGGTAGATCATCGATGGTGTAATGGTTATCGTGCTCGCCTCGAGTGCGGTAGATCATCGATGGTGTAATGGTTATCGTGCTCTCGCCTTGAGTGCGGTAGATCGTGGGTTCAAGCCCCGATCGGATCAAACCGAAGACTCTAAAAATGGTATTTGTGGTTTCTCCGCTAATCACATGCAGCATTAAGGAGAAAGAGCAGACTGGTTGGCTCGGAATCAGGATAATGTGTCCGAGTGGGACGACATGTCTATCTGCGGACTGTTGTTTCAGTGAACTAGCACTATAAAAATCAAACTAACCGTGTTGGTCTAGTACAAAGAGGTCCTCATTATCATCTCATTGAAAATTAACTTGTTCTCGTTGTGATATTATACAATTATAGTCTTTTGTTGAGGTCAATACGAGTTTTTATGGACCTTAAAAACGATATTCACCGAAGCCTTTAGGTTGAGGTGAATATTGATTTCTAAGGTCCATAAAAACTCGTATTGACCGATACAAAAGACTGTAATTGTTTTATTACATTAAAATGAAAAGTGAAAGTGAAACCAAGTCAATATGAAATTAATCACTTCATTATGACGTCGTACATAATGCAATGGAAAGTGAAAGTGAAAGCGAGTCAATACGAGTTTTAATCAAACAATATCAAATTTTACGGAATGTCAGGTGACAGCATGATAGCCAATACAATTGTTTAAATAAAATCATTATGTAATAAAGCTGAAAATTGTTGGCGTTAAAAAACAATCAATCACTCACTCACTTTTCTGAAATAGTAATTAGCGGAATATGAAAATACTCATCTTAAAAAGAAACTTTTCCATTTGTTCGTCCCCTATAGTATAAAGTCAATTATGCTGCAGATGAGAATTGTTAACATATCGTGTGGTGACATCTGCTCGGCCATGCAATAAAGTCGGTCACTTGTTTTGATCTACAATTCTCGCGCAGCAAGAGACCGATGACATCATTCTGTATGTTCATAACGTACATAAACACCGAGGGAATTCTTTTAAACTTCAAAATTACAAGATGAGATTAAAACAGATAAGATTGAATTGAATACATTCCATGCAAGTAAAAAAGATCCTTTTTACTAATGTCTTTTTTTCCTGATCATTATGCTTGTTAAATATGTTTTAAGCGATGGTATTTCCCAATCATTTTTACCTTTCCGGTTTGATGGTGTAATCGTCATCACAGATCATGACCTTTTCTGGAATGCAGGCTAAGCAAATTGTATTTTAAAATACTTTGAAAATATGATGATTGATCATTCAGATTCCATAATTTTCTAGAAAATTGCTGATTTTACCGGGAAAATACATACAAGTGCTCTCCATTAGTCACAAAATGGCAGATTATTTTGCATTTCCACTGCTGCTTTAATAACAAATACTGTATACCCCTTACTTCTTGGGGTAATGAAATGATATTCACAGAGAAGATAGAAAAATAATTAATTTAACAGCAATAATCAAAATTTATAGCATAAATTGAACAGAGAATTAAATTAAACCAGACAGAAAAATGAGATTATCTGGGGGAAAAAACCTGTCATTATTAAAAATAGCATCAACAAAACTGTATAGTTACCACTCTGTGATAATACATGTGATTGAAATAAACAGAAATCAGTCATTAATTGTTTTACAAAATATGGCAGTATGTAGTCAGTCTAATATATTGCATTGACATAAACAAAAACATCAAATTCACTGGATTAAATATTTTATGTTTAAATAGTTCAATGTTGCATCAAATAAATAATTTCTAAAACTTCAATTTCAAACTATTTAAAAAAAAACATATTTTGAAATTTTTCAGACAAAACAGTTACACAGAAAAAGCTAAAATACTGTACTTTCTTAATCTGGTTTACTTTTTAAGTTTGGTTGGCCTATAACTAAATCACGTGATTTATTTACCACTGACCGGCCTTATGTGACGTAATACGACGCCATTTGGAAAAAGGGTAGTAAACAAATATGGGTCAGTGTGTCATTATTATCGATCTTTTTTCCATGGAATTTTACACATGTGAGCTAGAATACATGAGGAACATAATTAAAAAGAAAAAAATATTTACTTTTCAAACATGAAAAAAAGAATCAAACATTATCCAATGACTGGCCGACTTATTGTCACACGGAGATATTTGTTATGATGTACAAGTAATATATATTTATCCCGGAATGTTAAATGCAATTTGTTGTACATTTAACACTATGGAATTCATTCATATAATTTGAATTATTTTCAAGGTCGGACAAGATTATTAAGATTTCTAACAAAATGTAATTCAACTCCAGTGGGGCTCGTATTAATATGAATACACATTTATTAGATATGGTAGGTTATTGCAGAATTTGATCAACGTATATATAATTAGTTTTACTGTGCAAAATCATGAGAAAATTATTATGTATTTGTATATATCTATTAAGAGATCTTCGTTTTCCTCCTGTGTGTGGTATGCTTAAATGGCAAATATATCGACTCACACGAGAAAAATAGTCATATTTTAAAATGATTTTAACACAACATACAGATGGTACTAACTTAGTATGACCACAATAACTATATTTTAAATAATTAATATAAAGGATTAGGGATAGAGTTATGGTTTTTAGCGTCACTTTCAACAATATTTCAGCTTTATTGGTGGAGGAACTCGGAGTACCCGGAGAAAACCACCGACCTCATGCAAGTCACTGACAGACTTTATCATATAATGTTGTATCGAGTACACCTCGCCTGAGATTAATATAAAAAATAGAAATCTAACAAATCGTTGAAGAATAGTCTGAAAAGAAATGAAAGAAAAGTTTGAAAATACCAAAGCGGTAATCGAAGAACGATAAACAATAAAATGACTATAAAAAGCAAAAGCCGAATAAACAAACACTACACAGTAATTTACAAAACTAAACAAACCCCACTAAAAAATAGAATACAATTTTGTAAAACTTTTCCTCTTAATTAAATACTTACCATTTTTTTCTGATAACACATAGGTTATTCCATTCTTCTGGAATACAAAAGGCCACACACAGGAGCTCCTAATAATCATCATGTTGTTAGGATTGGTCGTTGGTAGCTTGATGGCAGACCAACACTCCCCTCCCCTCATCCACCATCCCCCTGTTCCTATTGACAATTACATCATACTTCCATCGTCAAATCTCAGCACCAGTTCTTTGTCAAATTGAAAAGAAATGAAATGCTGCTCACTTGATGTTAAGATCCACGAATCAACACTTAATCGTTGTGCACAATACAGGATAAAAAGTATATTTGTTCTGATAGATCCACGAATCACACTTAATCGTTGTGTACAATACAGGATCAAAAGTCCATTTGTTCTGATAGATCCACGAATCACACTTAATCATTGTGTACAATACAGGATCAAAAGTCCATTTGTTCTGATAGATCCACGAATCACACTTAAACCTTGTGTACAATACAGGATCAAAAGCCCATTTGTTCTGATAGATCTACGAATCAACACTTAATCGTTGTGTGCAATACAGGATCAAAAGTCTATTTGTTCTGATAGATCCACGAATCAACACTTAATCGTTGTGTACAATACAGGATCAAAAGTCCATTTGTTCTGATAGATCCACGAATCAACACTTAATCGTTGTGTACAATACAGGATCAAAAGTCCATTTGTTCTGATAGATCCACGAATCAACACTTAATCCTTGTGTACAATACAGGATCAAAAGTCCATTTGTTCTGATAGATCCACGAATCACACTTAATCCTTGTGTACAATACAGGATCAAAAGTCCGTTTGTTCTGATAGATCCACGAATCACACTTAATCCTTGTGTACAATACAGGATCAAAAGTCCATTTGTTCTGATAGATCCACGAATCACACTTAATCCTTGTGTACAATACAGGATCAAAAGTCCATTTGTTCTGATAGATCCACGAATCACACTTAATCCTTGTGTACAATACAGGATCAAAAGTCCATTTGTACTGATAGATCCACGAATCACACTTAATCCTTGTGTACAAAACAGGACCAAAGTCCATTTGTTCTGATAGATCCACGAATTACACTTAATCCTTGTGTACAATACAGGATCAAAACTCCATTTGTTCTGATAGATCCACGAATCACACTTAATCCTTGTGTACAATACAGGATCAAAAGTCCATTTGTTCTGATAGATCCACGAATTACACTTAATCCTTGTGTACAATACAGGATCAAAACTCCATTTGTTCTGATAGATCCACGAATCACACTTAATCCTTGTGTACAATACAGGATCAAAAGTCCATTTGTTCTGATAGATCCACGAATCACACTTAATCCTTGTGTACAAAACAGGATCAAAAGTCCATTTGTTCTGATAGATCCACGAATCACACTTAATCCTTGTGTACAAGACAGGATCAAAAGTCCATTTGTTCTGATAGATCCACGAATTACACTTAATCCTTGTGTACAATACAGGATCAAAAGTCTATTTGTTCTGATAGATCCACGAATTACACTTAATCCTTGTGTACAATACAGGATTAAAAGTCCATTTGTTCTGATAGATCCAGGAATCAACACTTAATGTACAATACAAGATAAAAAGTCCATTTGTTCTGATAGATCCACGAATCAACATTTAATCCTTGTGTACAATACAGGATCAAAAGTCTATTTGTTCTGATAGATCCACGAATTACACTTAATCCTCTGTGTACAATACAGGATCAAAAGTTTATTTGTTCTGATAGATCCACGAATCAACACTTAATCGTTGTGTACAATACAGTATAAAAAGTCCATTTGTTCTGATAGATCCACGAATCAACACTTAATCGTTGTGTACAATACAGGATCAAAAGTCCATTTGTTCTGATAGTTCCACGAATTATACTTAATCCTTGTGTACAATACAAGATGACAAGTCCATTTGTTCTGATAGATCCACGAATCACACTTAATCCTTGTGTACAATACAGGATCAACAGTCCATTTGTTCTGATAGATCCACGAATCACACTTAATCCTTGTGTACAATACAGGATCAAAAGTCCATTTGTTCTGATAGATCCACGAATCACACTTAATCCTTGTGTACAATACAGGATCAAAAATCCATTTGTTCTGATAAATCCACGAATCACACTTAATCCTTGTGTACAATACAGGATCAAAAGTCCATTTGTTCTGATAGATCCACGAATCACACTTAATCCTTGTGTACAAAACAGGATCAAAAGTCCATTTGTTCTGATAGATCCACGAATTACACTTAATACTTGTGTGCAATACAGGATCAAAAGTCTATTTGTTCTGATAGATCCACGAATCACACTTAATCCTTGTGCACAAAACAGGATCAAAAGTCCATTTGTTCTGATAGATCCACGAATCACACTTAATCCTTGTGTACAATACAGGATCAAAAGTCTATTTGTTTTGATAGATCCACGAATCACACTTAATCCTTGTGTACAATACAGGATCAAAAGTCCATTTCGTCTGATAGATCCACAAATCACTTAATTGTTGTGTACAATGCAGGATCAAAAGTCCATTTGTTCTGATAGATCCACGAATCACACTTAATCCTTGTGTACAATACAGGATCAAAAGTCCATTTGTTCTGATAGATCCACGAATCACACTTAATCCTTGTGTACAATACAGGATCAAAAATCCATTTGTTCTGATAGATCCACGAATCACACTTAATCCTTGTGTACAATACAGGATCAAAAGTCCATTTGTTCTGATAGATCCACGAATTACACTTAATCTTTGTGTACAATACAGGATCAAAAGTCCATTTGTTCTGATAGATCCACGAATCACACTTAATCCTTGTGTACAATACAGGATCAAAAGTCCATTTGTTCTGATAGATCCACGAATCACTTAATCGTTGTCTACAATACAGGATCAAAAGTCCATTTGTTCTGACAGAGTAATATGTCATTGATGCTGATCCTTCTGTCAACAATTTCCAGTCATTTCATGTATAAAAGACTTAATAGCGAAGAAAAGACCGGACAGATATAGAAAACGTGCTAGTGAAAACTGAGTATATAACTGTCTGGAAACTTTGACATTGGAGGTAGGATTGGGGACGTGAATCAACGTCAGTGTTGTTATGACTCTTATGAGAAGTCGACGAATTGAACATTTGAGTTAGGCATCGGGGGGCGAACCAATGTCACTGATGTAAGGATTCCGGTCAGAAATCAACGACCTTGATATTTGGGACAGGCTTTGGGGTACGCATCCACGTCATTGATCCGACGTCGACGACCTGATACATGTATTTTTATATTTATTTTATTATTACACATACATTTGTACATGATTATATTCATTTCTATAAAACATATTTCATTTCATTTCAATGAAATATATTTCATAGCAATAAAATGCCTTCAATCTAAGTAAAAAAAACATAAATAAGCAAATATATATAAAGAGAAAATGATTAGTGTGTTTTAAACTTGACACAGTGTGTTTAATTTACCATGTAGTTTATCCCTGGGTAATCAGTCAAATATTTAGGCATTGACCAAATCGTTCTGAAAATGTATAAATCCATGATAAAATTGCTCATATACTCTATAAAAACATTGAATATGTTAAACCAATATTATCACCCATTAAACTATATAGTTACAGATGGATTGATGTTTGTTGACGTGAGCAGTATTTCAGGTATATTAAAAACAAGAAATGTCTACAATTATCAAATGTGGCTTTGGGATGGGCATATAGACTACAGTTTAGTTTGCCACAGTAGATAAGATGGGCAAATGTTTGTCACATTTTGGTGTCTGTCTCAAACCAGGACCTGGATTTCTAACGTTATATGTTGTGGCTTTTTATTTTGTATTCAGTGAGTTAAGGTTCGCTTTATTGATATTGATGGAATTGCTGACCATCACTGTTTAAACTCTCTTTTTGTGTTCGGAGAGTTAAGATGAGAGGTGATTGTTCGTTTTGTTTATATTTGTGGATTGGTTGACCATTACTGTTTAAGCTGTCTTTTTGTGTTCAGAGAGTTAAGATGAGAGGTGATTGTTTTGTCGATATTGGTGGAATGGTTGACCATCACTGTTTAAGCCTTTTTTCATAATTACAACGGACCATCCTTAACTGTTGTTTATTATAAGCTGCTACAAGGATAGTGACATTCTGAAGACATGATGCACTCATTTTTGTCCCGTATCAGTGGAGACCTATGTAGTGGACGCCTTTTTTTTGGAGGTACGACCCAGCGGCAGAGAAGTTATGTCATAATTCTATACCCGGGGATCCCATATTTTAAGGGGATGAACTATATTAGATAAGAAAAATATACAATATACGTACACTGTCGGAAAATAAAAATACAATTTATTTACTTTTAGAAACATGTAGAAAAGCGAGCCGTTGGTGCATTTTTCCTCCCTGTTTCGCAGCGAGTGTAAATGAATTTAATATTTAACGACAATATATGTATATTGTGTTTATCCTGCTATATCAAAAAGTCCAAAAAGAGCTACGAAATTGTCTGAAAATAGCTGAAATAAGCCTCACTGTAATCGTTTTCAATGGTGTCATCTGTGACTAAGTGCTTATACTGTTACCGTTTCTTTCTGTCGCTATACATGAATCAGGTACCAGACATGCCTTTATTAAGTCCATGACTAAATAACACTGAAGTTTATTTGAACCCCTTTGTTAATACTCAAAATCACATAATTGCAAGATAAGCAATAATAACAGTGAAACAACGATGCAAAACGTATGAACATACTAAAAATCCTACCTTTTTTCATTATTTTTTCTACATTAAAATAGTTGTTGCAAAGAGATGCAAAAAAAACCCTCTTATTCTTAAATATCGAGATACAGTCACGAGTGATTTTACGTTAATATAACAGACCTGACTAATTGTATTGATCGTCTTTGACCTTACATTGTGAACATCTCTTTTATTTCCGCTTTTCATCAACAAAATAAGAAAAAAAAAAATCTAAGCGAGAGGAGGCCGTGGTGATATAAGTAAAGGTACTGTGCTATTGTGTTTAGCGAAAATTAAATGTGGTAACACGTATGTAGATTGATTTTTCAAGGTATTACTTTCCAAAAGACACAGCTCTTCGTGGTAGGTGGACAGACTCCATTAAAGTAAAAGGTTTCTAGCTTAGGATTGGGTTTGACAAAAAAAAAAGTAAGTTGAATGAGGATGCAATACCGTCAATAAACCAGGAAAAACTGCTGTTAAATATCAGAGCTTTCAACACCAATACAACCCATTATCTATCTTCGACTTACGGCTTCTGATCAACCCTTTGGTATGTTCTTATTTAGCTATTTATTATTGACTTATTACTGCCTTCTGATACATGTCTATAAGTGAGTGAATGATGTTCTTTAGTCCCAAGGGAGCAATTGTTCAACAATATCAGTACAAGAATAAGTTACATTTCGATGAGATGATGATGGTTCCCTCTTTGTACTTGACCAACACTCTTAGTTTGACTTTCATACTGCAAGCTCAACAGAACAACAGTCCACTCGAACACATGCAACACCAAGACAGTCCATTGTATTATGAGTTGTTCTTGGGATTTACGGTTTCTGATTACCCTTTCAATCCTTTTCGATTACAGATTAAATGAAAAATGAATTTTACTTATACATCAAATGACCCGTAATATGCGTTAAATAACGATATACTCATATGCTTTAGCAGGAGCCATACCGTGCAGGCAAATTTTCAAACATTTGACAGTGTTTCGTGATAAGTTGTTTTTGTTGCTGTGTAAAAATGGACAATCCAGAGAAACTGGCAACATATGGTACACAAACACGAAGAAAAACAAAACAAAAACTCAACACAATATGCGTTGGACATCATTATACGCAAGCAAACACAAAGAACGCAAATAAGACATGAGCCTACAAACAATTGGAGGTAAAGACGAACAAAACATCTTTTTTATACCGAAATCGTAACGGACATCACCAGACGGAACTCAGAACGTAAAGACACATAATAGGACAACACAAAAAACTAAAAGATGAACAACACGAACCCCACCATAAAACCGGGGCTAAAAAAATATATAAAAACATAATGAAAAATAAAACCACTTAGATATATAACTTAGTGCGCACAACGCGTTTCTGGAATAACCTTCATCAGGTACGTCAAAATAACCTTCATCAGGTACGTCAAAATAACCTTCATCAGATACGTCAAAATAACCTTCATCAGGTACGTCAAAATAACCTTCATCAGATACGTCAAAATAACCTTCATCAGGTACGTCAAAATAACCTTCATCAGGTACGTCAAAATAACCTTCATCAGGTACGTCAAAATAACCTTCATCAGATACGTCAAAATAACCTTCATCAGATACGTCAAAATAACCTTCATCAGATACGTCAAAATAACCTTCATCAGGTACGTCAAAATAACCTTCATCAGGTACGTCAAAATAACCTTCATCAGGTGACGTTCAGAATAACCTTCATCAGGTACGTCAAAATAACCTTCATCAGGTACGTCAAAATAACCTTCATCAGGTACGTCAAAATAACCTTCATCAGAAACGTCAAAATAACCTTCATCAGATACGTCAAAATAACCTTCATCAGATACGTCAAAATAACCTTCATCAGGTACGTCAAAATAACCTTCATCAGGTACGTCAAAATAACCTTCATCAGGTGACGTTCAGAATAACCTTCATCAGGTACGTCAAAATAGCCTTCATCAGGTACGTCAAAATAACCTTCATCAGGTACGTCAAAATAACCTTCATCAGGTACGTCAAAATAACCTTCATCAGGTACGTCAAAATAACCTTCATCAGGTACGTCAAAATAACCTTCATCAGGTACGTCAAAATAACCTTCATCAGGTGACGTTCAGAATAACCTTCATCAGGTACGTCAAAATAACCTTCATCAGGTACGTCAAAATAACCTTCATCAGGTACGTCAAAATAACCTTCATCAGGTGACGTTCAGAATAACCTTCATCAGGTACGTCAAAATAGCCTTCATCAGGTACGTCAAAATAGCCTTCATCAGGTACGTCAAAATAGCCTTCATCAGGTACGTCAAAATAACCTTCATCAGGTACGTCAAAATCAATAGATTGGAAAGCAAGATTTATAAAAACACTTAAATATCTAATTAATCAAAGTCAAAAGATTGAAAAGCCAAATAATTTATTAATGTATCACATAATTGTCGCTGAATCTTTATTTTTGACTAAAAATGGATGTATAATGCCTGACAGGATTGTTAATGGATGGCACGTTACAGATACAGTTATGTGAGCAAATTATATGGAAAACAAATTCAGCGTGTAATATATATATCAGTTCAAGTTATTAAACGTCATGTTTATGGAACAAAATCAATCCTTTTATGTGAGTCTATTAGAGAATTTGATTTTACCGGCAGTAAAATGTTGACAGTACGTGTGTAAATTATATAATTTTTGAAAGGACAATAAAATATTTGCTAAGTCATATTTTTTACTCTAAATAGCACAATATTTAAATTGCATTGAAGATGAAATATGTGTTGAATATGTACGAAACAATGGATTCACAAGACTATTTCCTGTTTCATGGCTTTTGACTTTAAAATCAAATAAGTGATGTTCGTTACTGAAAACTGATTGTAGGAGGGCTTATGTCTTATTTACATTATTTGTGTCTTTTTTGCGCATAGTGTTGTCTAATGCATAATGTGTTGTGTTTTTAGTTTTTTTCTTCGTCTTGTGTACCATAGGTCGCCAGTGTCTGGATTGTCCATTTGGTTTGCCCCTTTGGTGTTCACTAATGTTTATTTAGAAGTAATTATGCCAGTTGTGGAGAGGTTGAATTATTTCCGTCAAAACATAAAGTTAAATCATCACATACTGAACATTTTTGATTTAGCTTTTCCTGCATCTATTACGATTAAGATAACAAGATTCCGTAGGTCAAAGATCAATCATACCCATGACCTTTGACCTTGAGGCCATTTTGGTGATAATAATGAGGAGGATTGTAGGTTAACACCAATGTAACAAATATTCAGTTATATCATGGCGAAAATAAGTTACATGTCGATGAGATGATGATCCCCGATTTGAATAGTGATAGGTGATTTTAAAGAGTTTAAAGATATCAAATGAATAATAAGAATTCGTAAATCGAGGCAGAACAGACAACATAATGGAGAAAGGAAAAATGACAAACAACGATCTACTAAACATTATACAGAAAACTAAAGATCGAGCAACACGAACCTCACTAAAACAGGGGGTGAACTCAGGTGCTTCGGAATTGTAGGCAGTTCCGTCTTCCATAGTAACACCCGTCGTGTTACTCTAGTTACAAATACACCTACGATACGACGATCATCGCCGTGATATCTTCATTTAGCATAGGATGCATGTTAATACAAAAAAGTATGATTAAATCGTCATGGAAACCTGTAAATGTTTGAAATATTGGCAATGACTTAAATAGTATATAGGGACAGCCAAAGTCGTATTTTTGGAGGTGGTGCGAGGTGGTGCTACCGGAAGTGACGTCACCGGCAGCATCCCTGACAGGAAATGACGTCACCGGAAGTCACATGAACGGAACTGGAAGTCACGTGACCGGAACTGGAAGTCACATGACTGGAAGTGATCGCGTGCGCATGCGCAACCGGTTCCCGTGCTTTTTCTGACTACAAAATGTACCATTGCGCAAGACCGGAAGTAGCATGGCTACCGGATGTGACCTCACCAAGCGTCACGTGACCCCTAAGGGGTTCCATTGGAAGGGTGGGGTGCGCGCATGCACAACCGGAAGTTGCGCTATATTCGCCCTAGTGGGGCCTTTTCACCGGAAGTGACGTCATCAAACGTCACGTGACCCGAAGGGATTCCCTTAGAAAGGTGGGGTGCGCGCATACGCAACCCGAAGTTGTGCGGTATCCGATCAAACGTCACCCGCCGGCTTGCCCTGGAAATATGGGAGCCCACCCTGATTTGTCCACGATCAATTGGAAGTAAGAAATTTATCACTTGAATTTTTTTTAATTTTTATTTATAGATTTTGATGAAAAGAATTAACAACAACAAAAATTCAAAAGACAAAGAAAAGCATTACATCATCTGATCGCTCCATTGGACATTATTTACAAACACTTTAGTTCCTCCTATTGTATGTCGTAATACCCATAAGTCATAGCGATTTACTATTTCCGGTTTGACGGATTTTTTCAATGAATGCATCCAGGCGTTAATGTAGCGACCAGCGGGAGCGTAATGTAACGACTGGATCGTTCGGGTTACCACTAGGGTGGATATTGCGGAGCTTCCGGTTGCGCATGCGCGCACCCCACCCTTCCAAGGGAACACTAACGTTTGATGATGTCACTTCCGGTAGCCATGCTACTTCCGGTCATGCGCAATGGTACATTTTATACTACTATAGTAAGAAAAAAAGCGCGGGAATCGGTTGCACATGCGCACGCGATCACTTCCGGTCACGTGACTTCCAGTTCCAGTCACGTAACTTCCGATGACGTCATTTCCGGTCAGGGTCGCTTCCGGTGACGTCACTTCCGGTAGCACCACCTCGCTCCACCTCCTCAAATACGACTTTAACTGTCCCTATATACTACTGACTTAGGTGAATACTTTGTAAACATAGCACCATCAATTTAAATGCTCAAGTAATTATTGTAATTGTCTCAGGTGAATCCAGAGGACAGATCGATTGTTTAAACCAATACTACTATGACATGTAGGAAAACACCACAAATCAATGATAATTAGTAAAGCCTTTTAAATTAAGACCGTCAATTATCCACCAGTAAGTTAATACTAATATTTCAATTTTAATGGGAATTTGTGTTGTTCAATATTTAGATTGCTCTGGTATTGTGTTAACCATCAGAGTTTTTTCTTTTTTATCGTCCTGTCAAATTGTTTTGTTTTCACCTTTGTCGTAGATCATAAAGACCGAGTATACATATATACCGTAGCATTGATTGTATTTATTGTTGCTACCCTAACACGGAAATGCTAAAAGGGTGATTAATAAATCGCTGTCTTGTCGTCTAATCAACATTCAATTTTAATTTGCTTGCAGTAACTATTGGACAGGGAGGTTTTATTGATTGCAAGGTTCGCGTTTGTGGTTTCTTTACTAACATTTATTCTAGAACGAACATTTAAGGTGATTATTACCCAAGGAAGTAGAGAAATCATGAACCCTGTTCTGATGCTCTGGGTAATTTCTTCTGCGTTTGCAGCAACATATTCTGATGTGAACAATCTTAACAAATATTTGCTGAGCAACTATTCACGAACTTTAAAACCTAGAATAAATCAGGATGAACAAGTATTCGTAAACGTGGACATGATTTTAAATTCTGTGATAGACTTTGATGTAATTTCTGGAATTCTGTCTTTTGTTGGAATATTTTCGATAACTTGGACCGACGAACAAATAGGAACGACATGGAATGGGTCAACTACTTTCCAAGACATAAACTCGACCTCATTTAATGTTCATGACGTATGGATACCAAAATTTTATATTAGAAACCTGGCTGATCAATCCTCTATATTTCAGTTTAATAGTCAAATTGACAGCGAAACAACATTTGTGGCGTATACCAATAATGGAACAGCTTTAATTCAAGTAATAACAGTTTTACAAATAACTTGTGAAACTGACGTAACACTTTTTCCGTTTGACACACACTCGTGCAGTGTTGTTGTATTGCCACAAAACCAACTTAATGCAATAACGATAACAACGTCAATGACGTCGATTTTGTCACAATTTACGTTTCCCAACTCAGAATGGAGTATTGCGTCATCTGTTGAACATGAAGTCATGGCAAATACTATTCAATATATCATATATATCATAAAACTGTCAAGAAAACCTAGATTCCTTGTTGTGAATTTAGTCCTGCCATCCTTGTTCATCTGCGCTGTGAATAGTCTATCATTTCTTATCCCCATTGAATCCGGAGAGAAGTTGTCATTTGGGATAAGTTTACTTTTAACGTTCATTGTGTTTCTTACAACAGTACTAGAGAAGCTCCCATCCAGTGATGCAATCTCTATCTTTAATGTCTGTGTATTTCTGCAGCTTTCATACAGCAGTTTAATTGTATATGGAATAATAAAAACGCTACAGTATTATCACTATAAAGGTAAAAATGGTGTACCCGAATGGTTAAGTAAAGTAGTGCAATTTATTTTGCGTCCTCGCTGCAATGTGAAAACAACACCAGAAGAAACAAGGAAAGAAAAATCAAATTTTGTCACTTCTTATCTTAACGACAACAAAGACATTGCAATGATTCCGGATAACAGAAACAACGATTCGTGTCAGGTTGAAGACAATATGACACATTCTAGTGCACCTGACGTAATCACATGGCAAGATGTTGGTCTAGCCTTAGACAAGGTACTGAAAATTGTATCATATTGTGTCATATTTTTTATTATTGTTCAAGTTATTATAATCACAATTGCCCTAAACATTTGAAAACAAAGTTTCTTTGTTAGTTATGTTGTAATGACACTTGTGGGGTCTGTGTTGATGTTTCTTTGTTAGTTATGTTGTAATGACACTTGTGGGGTCTGTGTTGATGTTTCTTTGTTAGTTATGTTGTAATGACACTTGTGGGGTCTGTGTTGATGTTTCTTTGTTAGTTATGTTGTAATGACACTTGTGGGGTCTGTGTTGATGTTTCTTTGTTAGTTATGTTGTAATGACACTTGTGGGGTCTGTGTTGATGTTTCTTTGTTAGTTATGTTGTAATGACACTTGTGGGGTCTGTGTTGATGTTTCTTTGTTAGTTATGTTGTAATGACACTTGTGGGGTCTGTGTGATCTGGCCTCAGAGTTCTTTATTATTTATGAAATAAAAGTTAGAGAATATCGTAGGGGCAATCAAAATTGGACAAGCAAGAGAAGCTAAAATTTGTACTATCTCAATGGTGAATTTTCAGTGCTAAATATGAAAGGTTGATAATATCTCGTATTGACTATTTGCAGCACATTAAAAATCATGTTAATCTCCTGCGTAAATGGTGTAGTAATCAATATTTAAACTCAATAAGGTACACTTTGTGACTTTAAAAGAATTCTCAGAAGTTTATATTTGACTACGTGTGATGTATTAGATATTCCCGTGAGGGTGTTAATGCTATATTTTGTATATGCTTTCTAAATTCTGCACGTATTCTCTTCCAAATGTATGCTTTGTAGTTTTTTTAATAAACGTTAGAGAACACGAAAGGGGCAATAAAAAAATGAACAATCCAGAGAAACTGGCAGTATTGGGTACACATGACACAAGTTGAAGACAAACAAACCAAAATACATACCACTATACGTAATACATACCACTATACGTAATACATACCACTATACGTAAACAAACACAAATAACACAAATATGACATGGACCCCAGGCCTCCTACAAACAACTGGGAATAAATTAATTAAATATGACATGGACCCCAGGCCTCCTACAAACAACTGGGAATAAATTAATTAAATATGACATGGACCCCAAGCCTCCTACAAACAACTGGGAATAAATTAATTAAATATGACATGGACCCCAGGCCTCCTACAAACAACTGGGAATAAATTAATTAAATATGACATGGAGCCCAGGCCTCCTACAAACAACTGGGAATAAATTAATTAAAGAACACCGTTTTTATGAGTAAATCGTAATACAAAATATACATTTGTCACTATGTAAACGGTTTCCTCTATGAAATGTGCTTTCACGTTTTCGGGGTCCTATGGCTTCTATTTTTTAACACCACACGAAGGTAGGACATTCTGTTTAGTTTGTATGGTTTTCCTATTGCATGAAATTGCGACTGAGGCCGGACTGGTTTGGGGCCGGAACGACTCGATATCTGGAAAGTTATGGTATAATCGAATCTTCGGGATCGTTTAGTTCATTCTGCAGATCTATTCTGTTTGTACTGTTGACCTAGCTAATGCTTTCCGGAACACAGTTCAATCTGGTATTTAGAAGATTAACTCTTGTATACTAACCATTAAGATCTCTATATAGCTTTGTGCAGATTCGTGAAGTGGGGTGACCTGAACGGAAATATTGACCCAATTTCACAAGATGTTTGGTACACGATGCCGAAATGTCAATAGCTTTACTGAAGAACAAATAACCGTTAGAGAATACAGAAGGGGCAATCAAAAATGGACAATCCAGAGAAACTGGCAACATATATAGGGTACACAAGACGAAGACAATACAAAAAACTAAAAAAAATATGTTTTCCAGTTAATACCATTTGTTCTTCAGTCAATGACTTGATGTCAACATGAGTCACCAACCTTTCAAAACTTGGATATTATATTGAATGCAGCTGAAATAATGTAAAATATTCTTGCAGAACTGAAAGTTTATGACATTTACCATTTGTATAGTGAATGTTTACTGCTATACATGGTCATCGCGAACAGCACAACTTTGGTTAGGGTTATGGTGTTTAAGGCCACTTTCAACAATATTTCAGCTATATCGTGGCAGTAAGTTTTATTGATGGAGGAAATTGGAGTACCCAGAGAAAACCACCGACTTGTTGCAAGTCACTGACAAATTTTATCACATAATGTTGTATCGAGTACACCCGCCATTAGTGGTGATAGGCACTGATTGTATATATAGGTATCATACAATTAATTTACCTAGAGTGGTAAGTAATCTTTATTTCCCGATTGTTTTAATAAAAGCGAAGGTTGTCATAGAATAAAACTCCTACACACAAAACTGCTCAAATGAAGAATATGACATTGTTCAATGTTGCTTCAGCTTCTATCCTGTAGGTGGCAACTAACCCTTCCACAGCACATGAGTTCAACCACTGTTTTAGTTTGGTTCTTGTCGCTCGATCTTTAGTTTTCTTTGTAGTGTTTGTAGATCATTGCATTGTCTATCTTCATTGATTTACAGCTTCTGATTACCCCTTTGAGTTAGGGTTATGGTGTTTAACACCACTTTCAACAATTTTTCAGCTATATCGTGGCAGTCAGTTTTATTGGTGGAGGAAACCGGAGTACCTGGAAAAAACCACCGACCTGTTGCATGTCACTGACAAACTTTATCTCATAATATTGTTTCGAGTACACCTCTCCATGAGCGGGATTCGAACTCACAACGTTAGTGGTGATAGGCACTGATTACATAGGTAGAAATAAATCCAACCACCATATGTCCACGACCACGGCGGAATTAATAAAATATCAAACAATCGGCATGTATTATAGATGTCGTTTATTTCAACATAATCAATATAAAAATGTTAAATTAAAAGTATGCCCAAGAAGATATATTTACAATGACACATGTATTACAATACCGTATGGCGGGTTATTTTCGCGGGGTGCTAATTTTCGCGTACCTTCCAAAAACGCTAAATTAACATTTTGAAGTGAAGTACTTTCAGCTATATTCAGATTTTTTTTTTTTCATTGATAGAAGATTTGTTAATTTGTCACACGGTTTTCCAATAGTAAACAAATGTTACTGACAAAACAACATGTCAATGATTAATTAACATCAAAGACATACAAACAGGTTCATAAAATCAACCTGTTGAGACTGCTAGACGCCCACCAATTATATTTATTGATTAACAGATTAAAGTGTCATCTTGGCTATACCTTTATTTAATCCAGTAATTTATAAATAAATTTTGTAGTAATTTTTGCAAACAAATATTTACTCCCGATTTTTTTTTCCAGGAGATTTCCTTCCTCCTCAAATTATATACGGAGGTAAAACTGAGAAATGTCATCCTGTGTACAAATTTCGTCAACATTTTAATAATAAATATTTTTTAATATAAAGATTTGTATTTGTGGCAGAAATTTAAGGTTCAATATTACTGCATCACTTAGCGTCCGCCAAATTTTTCTTTTCATCACTTAGCATCTGTCAAATTTAAAAACGCCAACATTTTTCATATACCTTATTGATTCAAAATCGCGAAAATAACCCGCCATATGGTATATATGACATGTCAATCAACACATGTTGTATTAAATGCCATAGAATCCAATGCCACATTCTGAAAAATATAACATGGAGTACAACGACACATGATATACAATATATCATTGAGTTTAATGCCATGTACCATGGAGTCCAATGACACATGTTATACTATATATCATTGATTTCAATGACACATGTGTTATTTGCCATGGAGTCCAAAGACACATGTTATACTATATATCACTGAGTTCAATGACACATGTTAAACTAGATAGCACAGAGTTCAATGACACATGTTATACTATATATCATTGAGTTCATTGACACATATGTTATTTGCCATGGAGTCCAAAGACACATGTTATACTTTGTATGCTGGAGTTCAATGACACATGTACATGTGCTGTACAATATACTCTGTTGACACATGTGCTATATACAAATGTACACATGTTTTATTACAATGTTAAATGATATCTTGAATACATGTAAAAACTGTTGTATCATAACAGTAAACAAAAATATTTATCATTTACAATTATTGGTCTATTTAAATTGAAACTGCTAAAATGATATTCTTGGATAGTTTAATGAATTATAGCTTCATACATTAGAATTAAATTGTTACATATATTGGGTGTTTAATTAAGAAATAATTCTTGGATGCCGGGCTCTATGCTTATTTTAACATGGGTAGGCAATATATTTGTCATTATTTTACACCGAGCGAAAGCGAGCTGTAAAATCTTGGCAAATATAATGCCTATCCATGTTAAAATAAGCATAGAGTCTGGCATCCAAGAATTATTTTGATTCTAACAGGGCATTTACGGTAATTTTATGCCTTCAAGCGTACCTAGACAGAGGTTATTTTAGGCGCTGTTCCAATTACCTCCCGCTATTATTTACAAGAATATATAATGCTACAGAAACGTTATAGAAATTGATAACGATGAAAAATGAGTTTCATCTGATTTTAGAAATAATTATCTCATGTCATGCTTTATGCTCATATGACCATGGTGAATACAAATATAAACATTCTAGAATTGTTTCTTGACATATGACTTTTTCCAGAAAAAATACTTAAGACAACCATCTATCGACTTTGACTTTTGTAACTTGTCGTCATCCGGTGACATAGTTTACAAGGAACGCTGGTGACATTGACACAAGCTGGTTACTGATTTATTTTACGATTTTGTGGGCATTTTACTTGTTTAAGTAGCTAAATGCAAAATGCCATCAAATTGGAAAATATCAGTAACTTAATTACATCACCGTCTAGTTATCAATGTAGGAAAAGTATATGACATGAAGGTTAGTTGATGTTGTTATGTTATGCATTTCCATTATATTTCCTACTAGAATCGAAATAATTCATGGAAGAGATAGTTTGTATAACAAAGGTAACATTATTTTCGTTTAATTTAGTCATTACTTTTCTGTTTTTCATCGTAGAATGCGAAATTGTCATTCGGGGAGGTAATCGGCAAATCATTCAGTATCCATAAGGCCGCATTGATTTACAAAATTATTGTAAATGCCCTATTAGAATAGAAATGATTCTCCCATGTCATGTTTGTAAATGCCCTATTAGAATAGAAATAATTCTCCCATGTCATGTTTTATGCTCATTTGGTGTATTTATTATTGTTATTCTTTTAATTTAACATACAAAGTACAAATATGCAAAATACACTGTTGATTAGATATGCCTTCTGCACATGTGCTTTGGGTGTTCTGTGCTATTTAGAGCCCTCTATTGTTTTCAAAGCTAAAGTAGCACGCCATGTTAGAATCATCTATTAACACTGGGCGCCCTGTTATACGTGAAGGTTGGCATTTTACTCACATGTGGAGAGAACTTTGAATTGTTCCGACAGTGTGGTATTTTTTGTTTTAATTTTAGTACTATTACAAATATTGATTGGTTTGGTTTGGTTTATGGTGTTTAACTCCACTTTCAACAATATTTCAGTTATATTGTGGCAGTCAATTTTATTGGTGGAGGAAACCAGAGAACCAGGAGAAAACCACTGACCTGTCACAAGTCACTGACAAAGTTTATCACATAAAGTTGTATCAAGTACACCTCGCAATACACAGGAATTTGAACTCACAACTTTAGTGGTACTGGTAATAGACACTGATTGCACAGGTAGTTGTAAATCCAACTACATGTACCATACAATCACGACCACGACGACCCCTAATTTAATTATACAGATTATGAAATACAACAAAATATGTCTACCCTTTATACGAGTAGTGCCTGTTTTTGGTTTTATTAATTATTAATGCAGGTAGGAATATATCCCTCCATGATATTTCCCCCCATAGTGCTATTAATATCATAATAATAGTATATTTGCTGTGCCAAACTGGAATCTGGAGAGACATACAATCTTCAAAGATTGAGGTAGTTTTGAAACAGTGTGTAAAAGGTAAAATTCATTTAGGAAATTAATACCAACTATATACAAGTGTTGTTAAAAAATATGCATATTTAGAAACAGTATGTCCACTATCAAAATATAATGGGAACGAATATAAACAATTTACTTCATTTACAAAGTAGACCTTACTTTCCAAAGCACGAACGGATTGAAATAATATTATGTTAAAATGTGTCATGTGCAATTAAAAATGATCAAAATATTTTATAGACTGAACTATGAATATATGATCAAGAAACACTCTCTTTAGCCATTAGTACATATTTTACAAAAAAAACAAACTGTCAAAACATTGCAATGTTATAACATTGTTCTATAGCTGTCATTCACATTACGATCACCATATAATACACTTTTTAATTGGATTCATGTATGTTCCTGCCTGACAGTTAAATGTTTTTGAAAATTCATCAAAGTTTTGAAGAGGTCCGACCACCCTGAAATTATAGAAGATATTACATTATTACAATGTACAATCAGGAAAAAAAAGAGATTATGTCCATCAAATTAAATCAAAGTTAAATGAGAGATACAATAAAATCTTCAATATTACAATCACTGTAAAAGTAATAACACAATTACTAACATAAAGGCAATCATCATACAGACATGGACTTCTGTATGGTTAGGGTTATGGTGTTTAATGCCACTTTCAACAATATTTCAGTTATATCGTGGCCAGTCAGTTTTAATGGTGGAAGAAACCGGAGTACCCGTAGAAAACCACTGACAAACTTTATCATATAATGCTGTATCAAGTACATATCACCATGAGCGAGATTCGAAATCTCAACTTTAGTGGTGATAGACACTGTAAACATAGGTAGTTATAAATCTAACTACCATACGATCACGACCACGACAGCCCCCAAAGTTAAATGAGTGATACAATAAAATCTACAATAATACAATCACTGTAAACGTAATAACACAATTACTAACATAAAGGCAATCATCATACAGACATGGACTTATGTAGGTGACAGAAAAACAACACAAGTCTACATTTGTTGTCATAGATACGTCTATTATTTAAGAAATAATTCAGGGCAGCTGTAGATTTGTGCTCATTTAACCATGGGTTGGGCATTTATATTCAATTATGTTTTCCCCAGAGCACTAGCGAGGGATAAAATACGAATATAAATGCCCAACCCATGGTTAAATGTACACAAATCTACGGCTGCCATTAATTATTTCTTTTCTAATATGACAAATACGGTAATTTTTATGACCCTAGGCGACCTTAGAATCCACCACACAATGGCTGTTCTGTTTAGCCCCCTTCACATATGAATACGAATATTGGTTGTTTACGTCGTCAAAATTTCATGTGGGAAGTGGCCGGAACATCCATCAGGGAAAACCCCCCATGAGTGCATTTTCATTGCATATTTGTGTATACATGTAAACAAAGTAATATAATGTGTAGTTGTTGTGTATGACCTCACGGAAACAGCCTTGTAGGCTTTTATTCATTACAGAAACTTTTTAAATTATGTTTTTTTGTTTCCAATTGATAATTTGAGTGCGCAAGTGCTAAAGGTAGATATATACCGACATATACTGGTTGACGATATATAGGCCGTCATATTAGAAATTTAAATATATATATCACCATAGAAATGTAATTTAAATTCACGAATATTACAATATTCGCATTACTTTAATTTTACAGAGATTGCTGTAGGAAAATTTCCTATTCATGAGTATATATCAGAATCAGCAGAAAAAGGAGTATATTGTTATATTAAAATGAATTTAAACCAAGAATTACAATTGTAATAAAAGGCACCATGATTAATCCCAAATATTACTAAAGTTGGCACTATACATTAATTAATAATAATGGAAATAGGGTTGGGGTTTTGGTATTTAATGCCACTTTCAACAATATTTCAGTTATATCATGGCGGTCAGTATTATTGGTGGGAGTACCTGGAGAAAACCACCGACCTGTCGCAAGTTACTGACAAACATTATCACATAATGTTGTATCTAGTGCACCTTTCCTGAACAGGATTCGAACTCACAACGATAGTGGTGATAGGCACTGATTACATGGGTAGTTGTAAATATAACTACCATACGATCATGACCACAACGGCCCATAATGGAAATAGGTCAAATCAGAAATTATAGATATTTAAACATCAGAGCAGTCATTCAGTTTTGCTCATTGTTGCAGACACTACTGTGACTAAAATATAGAATGGCTATACAAGCCTTGTTCTTTTACTTTAGCTATACAACCCTTGTTCTTTTACTTTAGCTATACAAGCCTTGTTCTTTTACTTTAGATATACAAGCCTTGTTCTTTTACTTTAGCTATACAAGCCTTGTTCTTTTACTTTAGCTATACAAGCCTTGTTCTTTTACTTTAGCTATACAAGCCTTGTTCTTTTACTTTAGCTATACAAGCCTTGTTCTTTTACTTTAGCTATACAAGCCTTGTTCTTTTACTTTAGCTATACAAGCCTTGTTCTTTTACTTTAGCTATACAAGCCTTGTTCTTTTACTTTAGCTATACGAGCCTTGTTCTTTTACTTTAGCTATACGAGCCTTGTTCTTTTACTTTAGCTATACGAGCCTTGTTCTTTTACTTTAGCTATACGAGCCTTGTTCTTTTACTTTAGCTATACGAGCCTTGTTCTTTTACTTTAGCTATACGAGCCTTGTTCTTTTACTTTAGCTATACAAGCCTTGTTCTTTTACTTTAGCTATACAAGCCTTGTTCTTTTACTTTAGCTATACAAGCCTTGTTCTTTTACTTTAGCTATACAAGCCTTGTTCTTTTACTTTAGCTATACAAGCCTTGTTCTTTTACTTTAGCTATACAAGCCTTGTTCTTTTACTTTAGCTATACAAGCCTTGTTCTTTTACTTTAGCTATACAAGCCTTGTTCTTTTACTTTAGCTATACAAGCCTTGTTCTTTTACTTTAGCTATACAAGCCTTGTTCTTTTACTTTAGCTATACAAGCCTTGTTCTTTTACTTTAGCTATACAAGCCTTGTTCTTTTACTTTAGCTATACAAGCCTTGTTCTTTTACTTTAGCTATACAAGCCTTGTTCTTTTACTTTAGCTATACAAGCCTTGTTCTTTTACTTTAGCTATACAAGCCTTGTTCTTTTACTTTAGCTATACAAGCCTTGTTCTTTTACTTTAGCTATACAAGCCTTGTTCTTTTACTTTAGCTATACAAGCCTTGTTCTTTTACTTTAGCTATACAAGCCTTGTTCTTTTACTTTAGCTATACAAGCCTTGTTCTTTTACTTTAGCTATACAAGCCTTGTTCTTTTACTTTAGCTATACAAGCCTTGTTCTTTTACTTTAGCTATACAAGCCTTGTTCTTTTACTTTAGCTATACAAGCCTTGTTCTTTTACTTTAGCTATACAAGCCTTGTTCTTTTACTTTAGATATACAAGCCTTGTTCTTTTACTTTAGCTATACAAGCCTTGTTCTTTTACTTTAGCTATACAAGCCTTGTTCTTTTACTTTAGCTATACAAGCCTTGTTCTTTTACTTTAGCTATACAAGCCTTGTTCTTTTACTTTAGCTATACAAGCCTTGTTCTTTTACTTTAGCTATACAAGCCTTGTTCTTTTACTTTAGCTATACAAGCCTTGTTCTTTTACTTTAGCTATACAAGCCTTGTTCTTTTACTTTAGCTATACAAGCCTTATTCTTTTACTTTAGCTATACAAGCCTTGTTCTTTTACTTTAGCTATACAAGCCTTGTTCTTTTACTTTAGCTATACAAGCCTTGTTCTTTTACTTTAGATATACAAGCCTTGTTCTTTTACTTTAGCTATACAAGCCTTGTTCTTTTACTTTAGCTATACAAGCCTTGTTCTTTTACTTTAGCTATACAAGCCTTGTTCTTTTACTTTAGCTATACAAGCCTTGTTCTTTTACTTTAGCTATACAAGCCTTGTTCTTTTACTTTAGCTATACAAGCCTTGTTCTTTTACTTTAGCTATACAAGCCTTGTTCTTTTACTTTAGCTATACAAGCCTTGTTCTTTTACTTTAGCTATACAAGCCTTGTTCTTTTACTTTAGCTATACAAGCCTTGTTCTTTTACTTTAGCTATACAAGCCTTGTTCTTTTACTTTAGCTATACAAGCCTTGTTCTTTTACTTTAGCTATACAAGCCTTGTTCTTTTACTTTAGCTATACAAGCCTTGTTCTTTTACTTTAGCTATACAAGCCTTGTTCTTTTACTTTAGCTATACAAGCCTTGTTCTTTTACTTTAGCTATACAAGCCTTGTTCTTTTACTTTAGCTATACAAGCCTTGTTCTTTTACTTTAGCTATACAAGCCTTGTTCTTTTACTTTAGCTATACAAGCCTTGTTCTTTTACTTTAGATATACAAGCCTTGTTCTTTTACTTTAGCTATACAAGCCTTGTTCTTTTACTTTAGCTATACAAGCCTTGTTCTTTTACTTTAGCTATACAAGCCTTGTTCTTTTACTTTAGCTATACAAGCCTTGTTCTTTTACTTTAGATATACAAGCCTTGTTCTTTTACTTTAGCTATACAAGCCTTGTTCTTTTACTTTAGATATACAAGCCTTGTTCTTTTACTTTAGATATACAAGCCTTGTTCTTTTACTTTAGCTATACAAGCCTTGTTCTTTTACTTTAGATATACAAGCCTTGTTCTTTTACTTTAGCTATACAAGCCTTGTTCTTTTACTTTAGATATACAAGCCTTGTTCTTTTACTTTAGCTATACAAGCCTTGTTCTTTTACTTTAGCTATACAAGCCTTGTTCTTTTACTTTAGATATACAAGCCTTGTTCTTTTACTTTAGATATACAAGCCTTGTTCTTTTACTTTAGCTATACAAGCCTTGTTCTTTTACTTTAGATATACAAGCCTTGTTCTTTTACTTTAGATATACAAGCCTTGTTCTTTTACTTTAGCTATACAAGCCTTGTTCTTTTACTTTAGCTATACAAGCCTTGTTCTTTTACTTTAGATATACAAGCCTTGTTCTTTTACTTTAGATATACAAGCCTTGTTCTTTTACTTTAGCTATACAAGCCTTGTTCTTTTACTTTAGCTATACAAGCCTTGTTCTTTTACTTTAGCTATACAAGCCTTGTTCTTTTACTTTAGCTATACAAGCCTTGTTCTTTTACTTTAGCTATACAAGCCTTGTTCTTTTACTTTAGCTATACAAGCCTTGTTCTTTTACTTTAGCTATACAAGCCTTGTTCTTTTACTTTAGCTATACAAGCCTTGTTCTTTTACTTTAGATATACAAGCCTTGTTCTTTTACTTTAGATATACAAGCCTTGTTCTTTTACTTTAGCTATACAAGCCTTGTTCTTTTACATTAGATATACAAGCCTTGTTCTTTTACTTTAGCTATACAAGCCTTGTTCTTTTACTTTAGATATACAAGCCTTGTTCTTTTACTTTAGCTATACAAGCCTTGTTCTTTTACTTTAGCTATACAAGCCTTGTTCTTTTACTTTAGCTATACAAGCCTTGTTCTTTTACTTTAGATATACAAGCCTTGTTCTTTTACTTTAGCTATACAAGCCTTGTTCTTTTACTTTAGATATACAAGCCTTGTTCTTTTACTTTAGATATACAAGCCTTGTTCTTTTACTTTAGCTATACAAGCCTTGTTCTTTTACTTTAGCTATACAAGCCTTGTTCTTTTACTTTAGATATACAAGCCTTGTTCTTTTACTTTAGATATACAAGCCTTGTTCTTTTACTTTAGCTATACAAGCCTTGTTCTTTTACTTTAGCTATACAAGCCTTGTTCTTTTACTTTAGCTATACAAGCCTTGTTCTTTTACTTTAGCTATACAAGCCTTGTTCTTTTACTTTAGCTATACAAGCCTTGTTCTTTTACTTTAGCTATACAAGCCTTGTTCTTTTACTTTAGCTATACAAGCCTTGTTCTTTTACTTTAGCTATACAAGCCTTGTTCTTTTACTTTAGCTATACAAGCCTTGTTCTTTTACTTTAGCTATACAAGCCTTGTTCTTTTACTTTAGCTATACAAGCCTTGCTCTTTTACTTTAGCTATACAAGCCTTGTTCTTTTACTTTAGCTATACAACCCTTGTTCTTTTACTTTAGCTATACAAGCCTTGTTCTTTTACTTTAGCTATACAAGCCTTTTTCTTTTACTTTAGCTATACAAGCCTTGTTCTTTTACTTTAGCTATACAACCCTTGTTCTTTTACTTTAGCTATACAAGCCTTGTTCTTTTACTTTAGCTATACAAGCCTTGTTCTTTTACTTTAGCTATACAAGCCTTGTTCTTTTACTTTAGCTATACAAGCCTTGTTCTTTTACTTTAGCTATACAAGCCTTGTTCTTTTACTTTAGCTATACAAGCCTTGTTCTTTTACTTTAGCTATACAAGCCTTGTTCTTTTACTTTAGCTATACAAGCCTTGTTCTTTTACTTTAGCTATACAAGCCTTGTTCTTTTACTTTAGCTATACAAGCCTTGTTCTTTTACTTTAGCTATACAAGCCTTGTTCTTTTACTTTAGCTATACAAGCCTTGTTCTTTTACTTTAGCTATACAAGCCTTGTTCTTTTACTTTAGCTATACAAGCCTTGTTCTTTTACTTTAGCTATACAAGCCTTGTTCTTTTACTTTAGCTATACAAGCCTTGTTCTTTTACTTTAGCTATACAAGCCTTGTTCTTTTACTTTAGCTATACAAGCCTTGTTCTTTTACTTTAGCTATACAAGCCTTGTTCTTTTACTTTAGCTATACAAGCCTTGTTCTTTTACTTTAGCTATACAAGCCTTGTTCTTTTACTTTAGATATACAAGCCTTGTTCTTTTACTTTAGATATACAAGCCTTGTTCTTTTACTTTAGCTATACAAGCCTTGTTCTTTTACTTTAGCTATACAAGCCTTGTTCTTTTACTTTAGCTATACAAGCCTTGTTCTTTTACTTTAGCTATACAAGCCTTGTTCTTTTACTTTAGATATACAAGCCTTGTTCTTTTACTTTAGCTATACAACCCTTCTTCTTTTACTTTAGCTATACAAGCCTTGTTCTTTTACTTTAGCTATACAAGCCTTGTTCTTTTACTTTAGCTATACAAGCCTTGTTCTTTTACTTTAGCTATACAAGCCTTGTTCTTTTACTTTAGCTATACAAGCCTTGTTCTTTTACTTTAGCTATACAAGCCTTGTTCTTTTACTTTAGCTATACAAGCCTTGTTCTTTTACTTTAGCTATACAAGCCTTGTTCTTTTACTTTAGCTATACAAGCCTTGTTCTTTTACTTTAGCTATACAACCCTTCTTCTTTTACTTTAGCTATACAAGCCTTGTTCTTTTACTTTAGCTATACAAGCCTTGTTCTTTTACTTTAGCTATACAAGCCTTGTTCTTTTACTTTAGCTATACAAGCCTTGTTCTTTTACTTTAGCTATACAAGCCTTGTTCTTTTACTTTAGCTATACAAGCCTTGTTCTTTTACTTTAGCTATACAAGCCTTGTTCTTTTACTTTAGCTATACAAGCCTTGTTCTTTTACTTTAGCTATACAAGCCTTGTTCTTTTACTTTAGCTATACAAGCCTTGTTCTTTTACTTTAGCTATACAAGCCTTGTTCTTTTACTTTAGCTATACAAGCCTTGTTCTTTTACTTTAGCTATACAAGCCTTGTTCTTTTACTTTAGCTATACAACCCTTCTTCTTTTACTTTAGCTATACAAGCCTTGTTCTTTTACTTTAGCTATACAAGCCTTGTTCTTTTACTTTAGCTATACAAGCCTTGTTCTTTTACTTTAGCTATACAAGCCTTGTTCTTTTACTTTAGCTATACAAGCCTTGTTCTTTTACTTTAGCTATACAAGCCTTGTTCTTTTACTTTAGCTATACAAGCCTTGTTCTTTTACTTTAGCTATACAAGCCTTGTTCTTATACTTTAGCTATACAAGCCTTGTTCTTTTACTTTAGCTATACAAGCCTTGTTCTTTTACTTTAGCTATACAAGCCTTGTTCTTTTACTTTAGCTATACAACCCTTCTTCTTTTACTTTAGCTATACAAGCCTTGTTCTTTTACTTTAGCTATACAAGCCTTGTTCTTTTACTTTAGCTATACAACCCTTGTTCTTTTACTTTAGCTATACAAGCCTTGTTCTTTTACTTTAGCTATACAAGCCTTGTTCTTTTACTTTAGCTATACAAGCCTTGTTCTTTTACTTTAGCTATACAAGCCTTGTTCTTTTACTTTAGCTATACAAGCCTTGTTCTTTTACTTTAGCTATACAAGCCTTGTTCTTTTACTTTAGCTATACAAGCCTTGTTCTTTTACTTTAGCTATACAAGCCTTGTTCTTTTACTTTAGCTATACAAGCCTTGTTCTTTTACTTTAGCTATACAAGCCTTGTTCTTTTACTTTAGCTATACAAGCCTTGTTCTTTTACTTTAGCTATACAAGCCTTGTTCTTTTACTTTAGCTATACAAGCCTTGTTCTTTTACTTTAGCTATACAAGCCTTGTTCTTTTACTTTAGCTATACAAGCCTTGTTCTTTTACTTTAGCTATACAAGCCTTGTTCTTTTACTTTAGCTATACAAGCCTTGTTCTTTTACTTTAGCTATACAAGCCTTGTTCTTTTACTTTAGCTATACAAGCCTTGTTCTTTTACTTTAGCTATACAAGCCTTGTTCTTTTACTTTAGCTATACAAGCCTTGTTCTTTTACTTTAGCTATACAAGCCTTGTTCTTTTACTTTAGCTATACAAGCCTTGTTCCTTTACTTTAGCTATACAAGCCTTGTTCTTTTACTTTAGCTATACAAGCCTTGTTCTTTTACTTTAGCTATACAAGCCTTGTTCTTTTACTTTAGCTATACAAGCCTTGTTCTTTTACTTTAGCTATACAACCCTTGTTCTTTTACTTTAGCTATACAAGCCTTGTTCTTTTACTTTAGCTATACAAGCCTTGTTCTTTTACTTTAGCTATACAAGCCTTGTTCTTTTACTTTAGCTATACAAGCCTTGTTCTTTTACTTTAGCTATACAAGCCTTATTCTTTTACTTTAGCTATACAAGCCTTGTTCTTTTACTTTAGCTATACAAGCCTTGTTCTTTTACTTTAGCTATACAAGCCTTGTTCTTTTACTTTAGCTATACAAGCCTTGTTCTTTTACTTTAGCTATACAAGCCTTGTTCTTTTACTTTAGCTATACAAGCCTTGTTCCTTTACTTTAGCTATACAAGCCTTGTTCTTTTACTTTAGCTATACAAGCCTTGTTCTTTTACTTTAGCTATACAAGCCTTGTTCTTTTACTTTAGCTATACAAGCCTTGTTCTTTTACTTTAGCTATACAACCCTTGTTCTTTTACTTTAGCTATACAAGCCTTGTTCTTTTACTTTAGCTATACAAGCCTTGTTCTTTTACTTTAGCTATACAAGCCTTGTTCTTTTACTTTAGCTATACAACCCTTGTTCTTTTACTTTAGCTATACAAGCCTTGTTCTTTTACTTTAGCTATACAACCCTTGTTCTTTTACTTTAGCTATACAAGCCTTGTTCTTTTACTTTAGCTATACAAGCCTTGTTCTTTTACTTTAGCTATACAAGCCTTATTCTTTTACTTTAGCTATACAAGCCTTGTTCTTTTACTTTAGCTATACAAGCCTTGTTCTTTTACTTTAGCTATACAAGCCTTGTTCTTTTACTTTAGCTATACAAGCCTTGTTCTTTTACTTTAGCTATACAAGCCTTGTTCTTTTACTTTAGCTATACAAGCCTTGTTCTTTTACTTTAGCTATACAAGCCTTGTTCTTTTACTTTAGCTATACAAGCCTTGTTCTTTTACTTTAGCTATACAAGCCTTGTTCTTTTACTTTAGCTATACAAGCCTTGTTCTTTTACTTTAGCTATACAAGCCTTGTTCTTTTACTTTAGCTATACAACCCTTGTTCTTTTACTTTAGCTATACAAGTCTTGTTCTTTTACTTTAGCTATACAAGCCTTGTTCTTTTACTTTAGCTATACAAGCCTTGTTCTTTTACTTTAGCTATACAAGCCTTGTTCTTTTACTTTAGCTATACAAGCCATGTTCTTTTACTTTAGCTATACAAGCCTTGTTCTTTTACTTTAGCTATACAAGCCTTGTTCTTTTACTTTAATCTATGTCTAAGTGTAATATTGTATAGTTTAACATGTTCATTTACATCCTTATTCTTTCTTACTAATTAACATACCTTGATCTAGCATCACTATGTGGATCAATAATAATTCTTCTGACAGCTTCCTTAGGTCTTATTATACCACACCATACCTGTAAGAATTCATTTATATCAAAAGGATCAAATTATAACAATGATGTCTCTCGAGTCTGTCATTAAGTAACTTATGTTTTGGTACTATTTTATCGGAACACGTTCAATCAATCCATTCAATCGATTTCAGACTATTTATTTTGCTACATCAACTGGCGAGCAGCAAATTATTGTATCTCACCCAGACATGTGAACTCACCAGAATGGCTAGTACTTGGATAGTAATAATTGCCAAAATCATCTTACAATCGCTTTTGGCGAGCGGTGGTTTCCCACACTGTAATTGGTATTTTCCTTTCAGATTGGATCAAACCAAAGATAAAATTGGCATATGCTATATGTGTACTCAATTAGATATCTACGTTTTTATTTTTAGTTACTATTACTGGTTCAATCATGTCTAAGCCCTTTGGTTTACTTGCACTTAAAGACTTTTCAGTTATTTGGCTTTCCAATCTTTTGACTATAAGTGTATACGTACATGGCTTTCCAATCTTTTGACTATAAGTGTATACGTACATGGCTTTCCAATCTTTTGACTATAAGTGTATACGTACATGGCTTTCCAATCTTTTGACTATAAGTGTATACGTACATGGCTTTCCAATCTTTTGACTATAAGTGTATACGTAAATGGCTTTCCAATCTTTTGACTATAAGTGTATACGTACATGGCTTTCCAATCTTTTGACTATAAGTGTATACGTACATGGCTTTCCAATCTTTTGACTATAAGTGTATACGTACATGGCTTTCCAATCTTTTGACTATAAGTGTATACGTACATGGCTTTCCAATCTTTTGACTATAAGTGTATACGTACATGGCTTTCCAATCTTTTGACTATAAGTGTATACGTACATGGCTTTCCAATCTTTTGACTATAAGTGTATACGTACATGGCTTTCCAATCTTTTGACTATAAGTGTATACGTACATGGCTTTCCAATCTTTTGACTATAAGTGTATACGTACATGGCTTTCCAATCTTTTGACTATAAGTGTATACGTACATGGCTTTCCAATCTTTTGACTATAAGTGTATACGTACATGGCTTTCCAATCTTTTGACTATAAGTGTATACGTACATGGCTTTCCAATCTTTTGACTATAAGTGTATACGTACATGGCTTTCCAATCTTTTGACTATAAGTGTATACGTACATGGCTTTCCAATCTTTTGACTATAAGTGTATACGTACATGGCTTTCCAATCTTTTGACTATAAGTGTATACGTACATGGCTTTCCAATCTTTTGACTATAAGTGTATACGTACATGTGCACACTAATCAATCTTTTGACTATAAGTGTATACATACATGTGCACACTAATCAATCTTTTGACTATAAGTGTATACGTACATGTGCACACTAATCAATCTTTTGACTATAAGTGTATACGTACATGTGCACACTAATCAATCTTTTGACTAAGTGTATACGTACATGTGCACACTAATCAATCTTTTGACTATAAGTGTATACGTACATGTGCACACTAAATTAGACATCTACATGTTTAATTCCCCACAAAGCAAACAACATTATAATGGTTAAGTGAACAGATTAGTCGGCTCGATGTCTACCCGTTCACAACTATATTACAGTACGTTAGCATTATGAAAATCCACCAGTAGGCATCATCATTTTGAATCAAAACAGTAATTTGTTCAACAATCAGTCAATCACACTTGATAGTGTTAAAACATGTTCTTACAATTCTTCCCTCATGCCTTATTTCATAACAATGGGATAGCAACAATAGTAATAAAAGAATTTATCGGCAAATGGGACATTCTTCCTTTGATGTGTGCCACTGATAAAGTCTGGATCACTGAACTGACCTTAATCCACAATAATATTAGGTCAGTTCGTAACTCGCATGCGCCAGTTTATCGGTCTATCTGACATAAAAAAAACATTTATGACGTCAGCGATAAAGACAATAACGTTAGTTTTGAAGGCCTCGACAGACATTATCACAAATAACCCAGCTCTTCCTATCGGACTCGTTGAGATATTAGTGATAATGTCTGTCTCGACCTTCAAAAGTTTTGTTATTCTATATATAACATTTACTTTCACATTCAACATTGATACTTACTTGTGCAGCATTTAGAAAAAATAGCTGGTTAGGTGTGAACCCTAAACCAGGAAGTGGTTTCTCTTCATTTCCTTTATGTTTGTCATCAACTAGTTTCCTGTAAGCCTACAATATTGTTTAACTAATATTATACACACTAATCAATAAATGGATTAAAAATAAATATGAAGAGTTGTTCTAATCACAAACACTGTAACAAGTCATGAAGTGGAACATATCCGTGGTCATTTGTGACACAGATATTTCGTAACAGTTAACCAAGTCATGGTGGAGACTAAAACTTTCGAAGTGATGACTTCAACTTAACCAATAGGAACCTTTGGTTCAGAAGCTTCTTTGTTAGCGCAACCCTCTATCAAGGAAATCCTGCGAGGTACCACAAGTTCGAGAATATCGGATCAACTGAGATATATATATGAAATTAGTCTCACTGAAGAGAACGAAATAACTCCACTATTTCCAAATGAATAGTATAACAATATGTCATCTCTTTGTGGTGCGAGGTATTGGGTGAACCAGAAAAGTGGTCATCCATGTTGTGGTTCCTAAAATTGTCTATTAATACTGTGTACAGTTTTGTACTTTTCTATTGGAGATTATCACTCACAGCTGTAATATGTTTTACTTTAGATATTGGTATTCATGTACATCATGGTTTTTGGTTTAGGTTTGGTTTGGTTTGGTTTAGGTTTGGTTTGGTTTAGGTTTGGTTTGGTTTAGGTTTGGTTTGGTTTAGGTTTTGTTTGGTTTAGGTTTGGTTTGGTTTAGGCTTGGTTTGGTTTAGGTTTGGTTTGGTTTAGGCTTGGTTTGGTTTAGGTTTGGTTTGGTTTAGGTTTGGTTTGGTTTAGGCTTGGTTTGGTTTAGGTTTGGTTTGGTTTAGGCTTGGTTTGGTTTAGGCTTGGTTTGGTTTAGGTTTGGTTTGGTTTAGGTTTGGTTTAGGTTTGGTTTAGGTTTGGGTTTGGTTTGGTTTAGGTTTGGTTTGGTTTAGGTTTGGGTTTGGTTTGGTTTAGGCTTGGTTTGGTTTAGGTTTGGTTTAGGCTTGGTTTGGTTTGGTTTGGTTTGGTTTAGGTTTGGTTTAGGTTTAGGTTTGGTTTAGGTTTGGTTTAGGCTTGGTTTGGTTTGGTTTAGGTTTGGTTTGGTTTAGGTTTGGTTTGGTTTAGGTTTGGTTTGGTTTAGGTTTGGTTTGGTTTAGGTTTGGTTTAGGTTTAGGTTTGGTTTAGGTTTGGTTTAGGCTTGGTTTGGTTTGGTTTAGGTTTGGTTTGGTTTAGGTTTGGTTTAGGCTTGGTTTAGGTTTGGTTTGGTTTAGGTTTGGTTTAGGTTTGGTTTGGTTTAGGTTTGGTTTGGTTTAGGCTTGGTTTGGTTTAGGTTTGGTTTAGGCTTGGTTTGGTTTGGTTTAGGTTTGGTTTAGGTTTGGTTTAGGTTTGGTTTGGTTTAGGTTTGGTTTGGTTTAGGTTTGGTTTAGGCTTGGTTTGGTTTAGGTTTGGTTTAGGTTTGGTTTAGGTTTGGTTTAGGTTTGGTTTAGTTTAGGTTTGGTTTAGGTTTGGTTTGGTTTAGGTTTGGTTTGGTTTAGGCTTGGTTTGGTTTAGGTTTGGTTTAGGCTTGGTTTGGTTTGGTTTAGGTTTGGTTTAGGTTTGGTTTAGGTTTGGTTTGGTTTAGGTTTGGTTTAGGTTTGGTTTGGTTTAGGTTTGGTTTAGGTTTGGTTTGGTTTAGGCTTGGTTTGGTTTAGGTTTGGTTTGGTTTGGTTTGGTTTAGGTTTGGGTTTGGTTTGGTTTAGGCTTGGTTTGGTTTAGGTTTGGTTTAGGCTTGGTTTGGTTTGGTTTGGTTTAGGTTTAGGTTTGGTTTAGGTTTGGTTTAGGCTTGGTTTGGTTTGGTTTAGGTTTGGTTTAGGTTTGGTTTGGTTTAGGTTTGGTTTAGGTTTGGTTTGGTTTAGGTTTGGTTTGGTTTAGGCTTGGTTTGGTTTAGGTTTGGTTTAGGCTTGGTTTGGTTTGGTTTAGGTTTGGTTTAGGTTTGGTTTAGGTTTGGTTTGGTTTAGGTTTGGTTTGGTTTAGGTTTGGTTTAGGCTTGGTTTGGTTTAGGTTTGGTTTAGGTTTGGTTTAGGTTTGGTTTAGGTTTGGTTTAGGTTTGGTTTGGTTTAGGTTTGGTTTAGGTTTGGTTTAGGTTTGGTTTGGTTTAGGTTTGGTTTGGTTTAGGCTTGGTTTGGTTTAGGTTTGGTTTAGGCTTGGTTTGGTTTGGTTTAGGTTTGGTTTAGGTTTGGTTTAGGTTTGGTTTGGTTTAGGTTTGGTTTAGGTTTGGTTTAGGTTTGGTTTGGTTTAGGTTTGGTTTAGGCTTGGTTTGGTTTAGGTTTGGTTTAGGTTTGGTTTAGGTTTGGTTTAGGTTTGGTTTAGGTTTGGTTTAGGTTTGGTTTAGGTTTGGTTTGGTTTAGGTTTGGTTTAGGTTTGGTTTAGGTTTGGTTTGGTTTAGGTTTGGTTTGGTTTAGGTTTGGTTTAGGCTTGGTTTGGTTTAGGTTTGGTTTAGGTTTGGTTTAGGTTTGGTTTGGTTTAGGCTTGGTTTAGGTTTGGTTTGGTTTAGGTTTGGTTTGGTTTAGGTTTGGTTTGGTTTAGGCTTGGTTTGGTTTAGGTTTGGTTTAGGCTTGGTTTGGTTTGGTTTAGGTTTGGTTTGGTTTAGGTTTGGTTTAGGTTTGGTTTAGGCTTGGTTTGGTTTAGGTTTGGTTTAGGTTTGGTTTGGTTTAGGTTTGGTTTGGTTTAGGCTTGGTTTAGGTTTGGTTTAGGTTTGGTTTGGTTTGGTTTAGGTTTGGCTTGGTCTAGGTTTAGGCTTGGTTTGGTTTAGGTTTGGTTTGGTTTAGGTTTGGTTTGGTTTAGGTTTGGTTTAGGTTTAGGTTTGGTTTAGGCTTGGTTTGGTTTAGGTTTGGTTTAGGCTTGGTTTAGGCTTGGTTTGGTTTAGGTTTGGTTTAGGTTTGGTTTGGTTTAGGTTTGGTTTAGGTTTGGTTTGGTTTAGGTTTGGTTTAGGCTTGGTTTGGTTTAGGTTTGGTTTAGGTTTGGTTTAGGTTTGGTTTGGTTTAGGTTTGGTTTGGTTTAGGTTTGGTTTGGTTTAGGCTTGGTTTGGTTTAGGTTTGGTTTAGGCTTGGTTTGGTTTGGTTTAGGTTTGGTTTGGTTTAGGTTTGGTTTAGGTTTGGTTTAGGCTTGGTTTGGTTTAGGTTTGGTTTAGGTTTGGTTTGGTTTAGGTTTGGTTTGGTTTAGGCTTGGTTTAGGTTTGGTTTAGGTTTGGTTTGGTTTGGTTTAGGTTTGGCTTGGTCTAGGTTTAGGCTTGGTTTGGTTTAGGTTTGGTTTGGTTTAGGTTTGGTTTGGTTTAGGTTTGGTTTAGGTTTAGGTTTGGTTTAGGCTTGGTTTGGTTTAGGTTTGGTTTAGGCTTGGTTTAGGCTTGGTTTAGGCTTGGTTTGGTTTAGGTTTGGTTTAGGTTTGGTTTAGGTTTGGTTTAGGTTTGGTTTAGGTTTGGGTTTGGTTTGGTTTAGGTTTGGTTTGGTTTAGGTTTGGGTTTGGTTTGGTTTAGGCTTGGTTTGGTTTAGGTTTGGTTTAGGCTTGGTTTGGTTTGGTTTGGATTAGGTTTAGGTTTGGTTTAGGTTTGGTTTAGGCTTGGTTTGGTTTGGTTTAGGTTTGGTTTAGGTTTGGTTTGGTTTAGGTTTGGTTTAGGTTTGGTTTGGTTTAGGTTTGGTTTAGGTTTGGTTTAGGCTTGGTTTGGTTTAGGTTTGGTTTAGGCTTGGTTTGGTTTGGTTTAGGTTTGGTTTAGGTTTGGTTTAGGTTTGGTTTGGTTTAGGTTTGGTTTAGGTTTGGTTTAGGTTTGGTTTAGGTTTGGTTTGGTTTAGGTTTGGTTTAGGCTTGGTTTGGTTTAGGCTTGGTTTGGTTGGTTTGGTTTAGGTTTGGTTTGGTTTAGGTTTGGTTTGGTTTAGGCTTGGTTTGGTTTAGGTTTGGTTTAGGCTTGGTTTGGTTTGGTTTAGGTTTGGTTTGGTTTAGGTTTGGTTTGGTTTAGGTTTGGTTTGGTTTAGGTTTGGTTTAGGTTTGGTTTAGGCTTGGTTTGGTTTAGGTTTGGTTTAGGTTTGGTTTGGTTTAGGTTTGGTTTGGTTTAGGCTTGGTTTAGGTTTGGTTTAGGTTTGGTTTGGTTTGGTTTAGGTTTGGTTTGGTCTAGGTTTAGGCTTGGTTTGGTTTAGGTTTGGTTTGGTTTAGGTTTGGTTTGGTTTAGGTTTGGTTTAGGTTTAGGTTTGGTTTAGGCTTGGTTTGGTTTAGGTTTGGTTTAGGCTTGGTTTGGTTTGGTTTAGGTTTGGTTTAGGTTTGGTTTGGTTTAGGTTTGGTTTGGTTTGGTTTAGGTTTGGTTTAGGTTTGGTTTAGGTTTGGTTTAGGTTTGGTTTGGTTTAGGTTTGGTTTGGTTTGGTTTAGGTTTGGTTTAGGTTTGGTTTAGGTTTGGTTTGGTTTAGGCTTGGTTTGGTTTAGGTTTGGTTTGGTCTAGGTTTAGGCTTGGTTTGGTTTAGGTTTGGTTTGGTTTAGGTTTGGTTTGGTTTAGGCTTGGTTTGGTTTAGGTTTGGTTTAGGCTTGGTTTGGTTTGGTTTAGGTTTGGTTTGGTTTAGGTTTGGTTTGGTTTAGGTTTGGTTTAGGTTTGGTTTGGTTTAGGCTTGGTTTGGTTTAGGTTTGGTTTGGTTTAGGCTTGGTTTGGTTTAGGTTTGGTTTGGTCTAGGTTTGGTTTAGGTTTGGTTTAGGTTTGGTTTAGGTTTGGTTTGGGATTGGTTTGGTTTAGGTTTGGTTTAGGCTTGGTTTGGTTTAGGTTTGGTTTGGTTTAGGCTTGGTTTAGGTTTGGTTTAGGCTTGGTTTAGGCTTGGTTTAGGTTTGGTTTAGGCTTGGTTTGGTTTAGGTTTGGTTTAGGATTGGTTTGGTTTAGGTTTGGTTTAGGCTTGGTTTGGTTTAGGTTTGGTTTGGTTTAGGTTTGGTTTGGTTTAGGTTTGGTTTAGGTTTGGTTTGGTTTGGTTTAGGTTTGGTTTGGTTTAGGTTTGGTTTAGGTTTGGTTTAGGCTTGGTTTAGGTTTGGTTTGGTTTAGGTTTGGTTTGGTTTAGGTTTGGTTTAGGTTTGGTTTGGTTTAGGTTTGGTTTGGTTTAGGTTTGGTTTGGTTTAGGCTTGGTTTGGTTTGGTTTAGGTTTGGTTTAGGTTTGGTTTGGTTTAGGTTTGGTTTGGTTTAGGTTTGGTTTGGTTTAGGCTTGGTTTAGGCTTGGTTTGGTTTAGGTTTGGTTTAGGTTTGGTTTGGTTTAGGCTTGGTTTGGTTTAGGCTTGGTTTGGTTTGGTTTAGGTTTGGTTTAGGCTTGGTTTGGTTTAGGTTTGGTTTGGTTTAGGTTTGGTTTGGTTTAGGCTTGGTTTAGGCTTGGTTTGGTTTAGGTTTGGTTTAGGTTTGGTTTAGGTTTAGGTTTGGTTTAGGTTTGGTTTGGTTTAGGTTTGGTTTGGTTTAGGTTTGGTTTGGTTTAGGTTTGGTTTAGGTTTGGTTTGGTTTAGGCTTGGTTTAGGCTTGGTTTGGTTTAGGTTTGGTCTAGGCTTGGTTTAGGTTTGGTTTGGTTTAGGCTTGGTTTGGTTTGGTTTAGGTTTGGTTTGGTTTAGGTTTGGTTTGGTTTAGGTTTGGTTTGGTTTAGGCTTGGTTTGGTTTAGGTTTGGTTTGGTTTAGGTTTGGTTTAGGCTTGGTTTAGGTTTGGTTTGGTTTAGGTTTGGTTTGGTTTAGGTTTGGTTTGGTTTAGGTTTGGTTTAGGTTTGGTTTAGGTTTGGTTTGGTTTAGGTTTGGTTTGGTTTAGGCTTGGTTTGGTTTAGGTTTGGTTTGGTTTAGGCTTGGTTTGGTTTAGGTTTGGTTTGGTTTAGGTTTGGTTTGGTTTAGGTTTGGTTTGGTTTAGGTTTGGTTTAGGTTTGGTTTGGTTTAGGTTTGGTTTGGTTTAGGTTTGGTTTAGGTTTGGTTTGGTTTGGTTTAGGTTTGGTTTAGGTTTGGTTTGGTTTAGGTTTGGTTTGGTTTAGTTTGGTTTAGGTTTGGTTTAGGTTTGGTTTAGGTTTGGTTTGGTTTAGGTTTGGTTTAGGTTTGGTTTAGGTTTGGTTTGGTTTGGTTTGGTTTAGGCTTGGTTTGGTTTAGGTTTGGTTTGGTTTAGTTTGGTTTAGGTTTGGTTTAGGTTTGGTTTAGGTTTGGTTTGGTTTAGGTTTGGTTTGGTTTAGGTTTGGTTTAGGTTTGGTTTAGGTTTGGTTTAGGTTTGGTTTGGTTTAGGCTTGGTTTGGTTTAGGTTTGGTTTAGGCTTGGTTTAGGTTTGGTTTGGTTTAGGTTTGGTTTAGGTTTGGTTTAGGTTTGGTTTGGTTTGGTTTGGTTTAGGTTTGGTTTGGTTTAGGTTTGGTTTGGTTTAGGTTTGGCTTGGTCTAGGTTTAGGCTTGGTTTGGTTTAGGTTTGGTTTGGTTTAGGTTTGGTTTGGTTTAGGTTTGGTTTAGGTTTGGTTTGGTTTAGGTTTGGTTTGGTTTAGGTTTGGTTTGGTTTGGTTTAGGTTTGGTTTGGTTTAGGTTTGGTTTGGTTTAGGCTTGATTTGGTTTAGGCTTGGTTTAGGCTTGGTTTGGTTTAGGCTTGGTTTGGTTTAGGCTTGGTTTGGTTTAGGTTTGGTTTGGTTTAGGTTTGGTTTAGGTTTGGTTTGGTTTAGGTTTGGTTTGGTTTAGGTTTGGTTTGGTTTAGGTTTGGTTTGGTTTAGGCTTGATTTGGTTTAGGCTTGGTTTGGTTTAGGTTTGGTTTAGGCTTGGTTTGGTTTAGGTTTGGTTTGGTTTAGGTTTGGTTTGGTTTGGTTTAGGTTTGGTTTGGTTTAGGTTTGGTTTGGTTTAGGCTTGATTTGGTTTAGGCTTGGTTTGGTTTAGGTTTGGTTTGGTTTAGGTTTGGTTTGGTTTAGGTTTGGTTTGGTTTAGGCTTGGTTTGGTTTAGGTTTGGTTTGGTTTAGGTTTGGTTTGGTTTAGGTTTGGTTTGGTTTAGGTTTGGTTTGGTTTAGGCTTGGTTTGGTTTAGGTTTGGTTTGGTTTAGGTTTGGTTTGGTTTAGGTTTGGTTTGGTTTAGGCTTGGTTTGGTTTAGGTTTGGTTTGGTTTAGGCTTGGTTTGGTTTAGGTTTGGTTTGGTTTAGGTTTGGGTTTGGTTTGGTTTAGGTTTGGTTTGGTTTAGGTTTGGGTTTGGTTTGGTTTAGGTTTGGTTTGGTTTGGTTTAGGTTTGGTTTAGGTTTGGTTTGGTTTAGGTTTGGTTTGGTTTAGGTTTGGTTTGGTTTAGGTTTGGTTTGGTTTAGGTTTGGTTTGGTTTAGGTTTGGTTTGGTTTAGGTTTGGTTTAGGTTTGGTTTAGGTTTGGTTTGGTTTAGGTTAGGTTTAGGTTTGGTTTAGGTTTGGTTTGGTTTAGGTTTGGTTTGGTTTAGGTTTGGTTTGGTTTGGTTTAGGTTTGGTTTGGTTTAGGTTTGGTTTGGTTTAGGCTTGATTTGGTTTAGGCTTGGTTTAGGCTTGGTTTGGTTTAGGCTTGGTTTGGTTTAGGCTTGGTTTGGTTTAGGTTTGGTTTGGTTTAGGTTTGGTTTAGGCTTGGTTTGGTTTAGGCTTGGTTTGGTTTAGGCTTGGTTTGGTTTAGGTTTGGTTTGGTTTAGGCTTGATTTGGTTTAGGCTTGGTTTGGTTTAGGTTTAGGTTTGGTTTAGGTTTGGTTTGGTTTAGGTTTGGTTTGGTTTAGGCTTGGTTTGGTTTAGGTTTGGTTTGGTTTAGGTTTGGTTTAGGCTTGGTTTAGGTTTGGTTTGGTTTAGGTTTGGTTTAGGTTTGGTTTAGGTTTGGTTTAGGTTTGGTTTGGTTTAGGTTTAGGTTTGGTTTAGGTTTGGTTTAGGTTTGGTTTAGGTTTGGTTTGGTTTAGGTTTGGTTTAGGCTTGGTTTGGTTTAGGCTTGGTTTAGGTTTGGTTTAGGCTTGGTTTAGGTTTGGTTTGGTTTAGGTTTGGTTTAGGTTTAGGTTTGGTTTAGGCTTGGTTTGGTTTAGGTTTGGTTTGGTTTAGGCTTGATTTGGTTTAGGCTTGGTTTAGGCTTGGTTTAGGTTTGGTTTAGGCTTGGTTTGGTTTAGGTTTGGTTTAGGTTTAGGTTTGGTTTAGGTTTGGTTTGGTTTAGGTTTGGTTTGGTTTAGGTTTGGTTTGCTTTATGGTGCTTAAAGGGAAACTTCGTGATTTTTTACATGTTAGCTAAATATGTTCCTGGTGATATAAAATACATATTCACAAAGTTTTATCAACATATTTCCATAAATAACGAAGCAAATCGCAAATTTGTAATTTTAATTACTACTTTTTCCATCGGGTCATGATGTTTTCGCCTGATAATGCATTGTGGGATTGAAATTTAAAGTCTGGGTCGCTGATGTTAAATTCGCTTCATTTAAAGTGCTCAGAGGACTGTAATTTAAATCTAATAACCGTTGGAAAATTAAATACTGAATTCAACAGCTACGTACCTTTTTGACAAACAACTATTTTAAAAGAACAAAAAGTTTCATTTCCTTTATATTTACAACGGAAAGAGTGTTTTACAACAGTCACCTATATTCACTATATATAGGATCCCTTTTACAATTATGTTCATTTTGTTTTACTGCTAATGTGCTGAAAAATATAATGGATAATTTTGACAACGTGTAACTTGTGTATTGATCTCTAGATTCTGTTTGACCTTATTATCATTATTCGGCATGTTGTTAAACGGTTCTTTTGATCTCCGCATGTAGATGTCTGCTTGAGTACTTTCTAGCCGGAGGGTAAAAGTATACAGGTGTAAAATTCAAGGTGACCGGATTAATAAAATGGGAATTTCAATACACACTATTTGCTTTCCAAGTCGAGTTGGTAGATCGTTTATTATTTATTAAAGATAAAATATTTTTAAAACATTAGAATAAATATAATGTTGAAATAACAGGAACAATTATAATTGTAATTATGTTTTAGATGATAAAAAAGTATACACCATCCTTGAAACTAGGAAGAACTGTTTTAGATACCTAAAACTTATGTCTCCCCTTAATGCAGCCATCTGTACAACAATAAGTTACACATTATGAGTTGAATGATACTATTTAAAAAACAATTATTTGTCTTTGAGGCCAAAGGTCAAAGTCCCACGAAGGTCATTATGGTGTGTGACACACCGCCTTATGGTCATGCACCCACATACCAAATATCATTGACCTATCTCAAAAGACAAAAATGCAATGGCCCAGACAAGAACATACTGTATAAAAACCAATTATTTGACCTTGAGGTCAAAGGTCAAGGTCCAACGAAGGTCGTTACGGTACGCGACACACCACCTTATGGTCATGCACCCACATACCAAATATCATTGACCTATCTCGAAAGATAAAAAAGTTATGGTCCAGACAAGCTTAGCTGAGAAGAAGCGGAAGAAGAAGAAGTGGAAGCGGAAGAACAAATCAGACTAAAACAATATGTCTCCCTTCGCTCGAAGGAGAGACATAATTATAAGTTTTCACTATGAGAGGTGCCAAATTGGCCTAACTATTATAGTTTATATAGCTGTCTCATCATAATTAATATGTATTCACAATTTTAACGATCGATGTTCATAAAAGATGTTTTAATTTTATTTTTAAATCAAATGATTTAGGCCGAAACGCTTAGAAATGGATTTTTCTTTTTAACAATAAAAACAAATGATTATGATTTTACTCAATCATTAATTTCTGAAATAAGATGTGAAAGGCGGGATTTACTTATTTTTATTTTCATTCTGAAAACGACAGGTACATTCACACCAGTTCACTTAGCAGGGTACCTAATTGCGTAATGAGTTTAGGTCCACCCAGGAAGTTGCCAGGCAGAATATACAAGTGTCATTTTACATCTGGTCGACGGGACTCTGACCGAATACCTGAATACATGTGTCACAATCTTTGGCAATAATCAGAAACGCAATACACATTTTGTGACCCGTGACTAGAATTGGAGATGCAATAAACATTTTAAAGGTTCTAATAGGTGATCAAAATACACGACCCTGATCAAGTATACATTAGGAATGGGTGCATATTAATGCACACTGGCGGATCAAGGGGGTGTTCGACAATTTAGTAAAATTTGTGTATAAATTGGGTAAAAATTGGCAAACAGGAGCCTGGGACCCCGTTTAGTACTGGTGAAGCTTGTTTCTTCTATGTTGAGGTTGGTCAGCCAAGTCATGTAGAACTCTTTCTTTTTAACGGGGTCAGGAAAACAAAATAGGCTTTTGCCATACCCTTGTCGGGTTAAATATGTACGTCTGACAAGCCATATCGACTCTGAATGAAGACCCTGGTTTGTCACGCTTGTTTTGGGATGTGGTGGTATTTAGACATCATGTGATAATTGGTATCGAGATGCTATCAAAATGGTGACATCCATCTATCGTTGACCGAATTTTAATATCGATTTCATTCCCTTATCCAACATAATAAAACGCTAATATACATATAAACATCCATATTTATTCATCAGGAAAAAAATAAAAAAAAATTGTTTTGCAAAGTTTCCCTTTAATACTCCTTTCAACAATATTTCAGTTATATCATGGCAGTCAGTTTTATTGCTGGAGGAAACCGGAGTACCAGGAGAAAACCACTGTCCTGTCGCAAGTCACTGACGAACTTTATCACATAATGTTGTATCGATACACCTCACCAAGAACTGGGTTCGAACTCAGAACTTGAGTGGTGATAGGCACAGATTGCACAGGTAGTTGTAAATCTAACTACCATATGACCACAACCAAGACGGCCCCCGTGAGCTTTTAAATAGGTTGTAGTATGCTAAGAATTTGTATATATGGTTGTATCAAGAACATAGGTCTTAAATCATTTCGTATATCGTCAAATCTCAATATATAGAAATTGCGGGTAACACAATTTAATTTCCAATTATCTGAATATTCATGTTAACCGAAAAAGTCGTAGGTTATTATATTACCGGTAGTACTGCAAACGACCGTCATAGCACTACCATCTATCCAATAAAACGACCTTTCCTATTTCTAGATTACGAAAGTTCGATAATATTATAAACAATAAATACAAACAACAACAAAATCGGTGTTCCTGTACTTTAATATGTGTCTAAGAATAATGTTTGGTAGTTTCTCATGTTCATTTACAGCCATATCCTTTCTTACTAAAAGTTACATTCCAATGAACTAATTTAATAGATTTAACCCTTCCCCATTTTTGTGCTTACACCAACACATTTGAATAAATAAATCATATTAAAAAAGGGGCCGTCATGTTCGTGATCGTATGGTAGTTGTATTTACAGCTACCTGTACAATCAGTGCCTATCACCACTAACGATGTGAGTTTGAATCGTGCTCATGCGAGATGTACTCAATACAACATTATGTGATAAAGTTTGTCAGTGACTTGCGGTAGGTTGGTGGTTTTCTCTGGGTACTCTGGTTTCCTCCACCAATAAAAATGAGCACCACGATACAATTGAAATATTGTTGAATGTGGCATTCAACACCATAACCCCTCTAATCTCATATTAAAAAGATATTATGATTCAGTTCCAATTACCTGAAAACTTTCCCTTATTCCACCATTATCAGCGATATTTTCTCCCAGCGTCAGTTTTCCATTAAGCTTGAATAATAAAGCAATCAACCAATTAATACAACCATGCATTATACACACTAGGTATTGCCAGAAGACGGTAAATACGAAAATAAACTGAACGGTAATCAGCTCAGATACAATTGGAGAATTGGATATATATATTCTTCCAAAAATGGAGCTTGTCAATGGGAGACACTTGTTCTATTTGAGCAGTCAAATTGTATTGACTCGATAAATTTTTGTTAAATACAGTCACTGATCAAGATATAATATTACTGGTACCCGATTCATGTTGAGTGATGGTAACAGAAAATGACAATGACTGTCTGCAATTTTTACAAATGATCTTTACTCTTTCATTAGATACGGAAGAAATAGATTCTTCAATTCAGCTTAAATTAAGAATCTGAATATCTTTCACTCCTGTATGAAATTCAACTTTTTTCACACTCGTTAAACTACGTTCAACTTGAGAAATGATGCATTTATCACACTTGTGAAAGATATATATACCTCATGCCTATAGATATATAATTATTCTTCAATAAATGGAGCTTGTCCATGGGAGACAACCCATAGAAGATAAGTTCACATGATGCTGTTTTTTATGGGATTGCTTGTCCAATGAAACCTTGGAACTGTGAATACGTCCCAGTTAAACTAAGTAGAAAATGACATTGACTGTTCCCTAAATTGATCTTTACTCCTTCATTAGATATGGAAGAAATAGGTTTTTCAATACGGCTTAAATAAAAAATGTGAAGATATATCTTTCATGTGTAGATGACATTTAAAGTATAATCGTGTAAGATATTCTACTTCTCGTCTTAAAGAAGAAACTATTGCTCTTATTATTACCAAAAATATCACAGCACATACCATTTATGGGCCAGCATATGCTAATCCTTCTGGGACACTTTGCTTTATTGTCAGTTTTTGCTGGAGTTTGTGTTGTATCCTAACTTTTGTTTTCTTTTTGTTTTCGTCTACCCACGACAATTTATAATAAATTCTCAGTATTTGATAAAAATATGTGCCAATCCAAATTAGAAAAATGAAGATTTAAGATATGCCTTATGAACTACTAGAATTTTCAATGTCAGTCACAGAAAGTAGTGTACACAAAATTAAACACAAATACACATATATATGTGTCATGCACACTAAATTAAATTTATCCTGCACTTGTTATATTTGAGCAGTCAAATTGTATTGACTATATAATTTTTTTTAATTACGGTCACTGATCAAGATATAATATTTCTTGTATCCGATTCATGTTGAGTGATGGTAAGAAATGATAACAGTATAATTGTGGACTTCACAGAGGACATAATCAAAAAACAATTAGAATGACGCTCTTTTTAGACAATTTGACAGTTATTTTGGGCTTTTTGACATTGCAGGATAAATATAATGTATGTACACATATTGTCGGAAAATATAAAATTCATTTAAATTCTCTGGGAAACAGGACAGAAAAGCTTGCCAAAGGCTCAAAAGGGTACAAATAAATATATATTTTCCGATAATGTACATATATTGTTTATATCTATGGGTTTTTCTTAAATAAAGTTCTTACATTCATATTAGCAGCTTTAACAGTGTAATTCCCATACTGATTCTCTATACATTCAGCTTTAGATTTAAAGTTGTCAATCGACGTCTGTGTCCACCATTGATTTAACTTGCCGTCCTTGTCGTATTTCCTTCCTGATGAACATCAATAATAATAATAATAATAAATGATATTATTTAATGATTATAATAAATATATATCATCATCAACCGCATCGGTGGTGTAATTGTTAGCGTGTTTGCCTCGAGTGGGGTAGATCTTGGATTCGAGCCCCGATCGGGTCAAACCAAAGACTATAAAATTGGTATTTGTTGCTTCTCCACTAAGCACGCAGCATTAAGGAGAAAGAGCAAAGATTGGTTGGCTCGGAATCAGAATAATGTGTCCGACTGAGAAGACATGTCTATCTGCGGCCTGTTGTTTCAGTGAGCTAGCACTATAAAAATCCAACTAAGTGTATTGGTCTAGTACAAAGCGGACCTCATCATCATCTCTTTGAAAATTAACTTGTTCCCACCATGATAATAGCTGAAAAATTGCTGACTTAGCGTTAAACAATAATCACTCACTCACTCACTATATATTATCGTTGGTGCGATATACGATGAGAAGTCCATTTCGAGCAAATTATCTCAACAATAGTGAGTTTATAAAGAATTTACCCAGGAGAATTTAGTGATGTTATTATAACTTACCATAGTTAAACATAGAAATGACCGATAATAGCTCGGCAATAGTTATCATCGTGTGTAAAGAAAAAAGGAAACATTTACGAATATTTAATAGTTAATATTTCTGACTATATGATGTGAAATATCAGACCAACCCTATCATGATTGATTGATTGTTGTTTAATGTCTAATGATTATTTGAGCTACGCTCAACCTTATTATTTGACCTCTATCCATAGCGAGAACTAGTTTATTAATAAATACCATGGGGAAAATATAGCACAAGGAAAGGCATACATATAGACTTATTGATGGCCACAAGTAAAAGGATAAACTCATAATATTTTGCCTTGCAACCAGCCACCAACAATCACTACTAATAAACTTGATCACTAAGATATGTTGTAAATTATCATTTATGTGCAATGGGTTAGGGTTAGTATTATGGTGCTTAATGCCACTTTCAACAATATTTCAGCTATATCGTGGCGGTTAGTTGTATTTTTGAAGGAAACTGGATTACCCGAAGAAAACCACCAACCTGTCGGAAGTCACTGATAAACATTATCACATAATGTTGTATCGAGTACACCTTGCCATTAGTGGGATTCGAACTTATAACTTTAGTGGTGATAGGCACCGATTGCATACTTTGTATACTTGATTGGTTATGCAGACTCTACAGATGCCGATTTCGGAAGGAGTGTACAATATATATATATATATATATATATTTCAATCGTCTGAAATACGCATCACAATTACACAAATAAAACATACCTGAATCGTCGAAACCATGTGTTATCTCATGACCAATGACGTATCCAATCCCACCATAATTCAAATAGCTGCAAATACATAATATATTTAGAAATTTAAATGACAATGTTTTACTGTCATCTAATATTTGCATGTTTCTTTCATCATTTGTAGAGCTAAGAATACGATTTTGTGATATTTAACAACACATTCACAATTATGGCGGTCAGCTTTATACGGAAAGTCGATTGTACTCAAACTTCAACCTTCTGTATGTCACTAACAACATTCATCACAAAGCCTCATATACACCTCATCCAGCCATTGGCCTATCAATAATCACTTTGTTAAATAATCAATTTGTATTTTGTTTTAATATGTGTCTGAGCAAATCCATTTTGTAATAATGAAAGTGCTTTTTCTTTTTCTTTTTAGATGATTCAGTCTATTTTGTAATGATTAATATACATTCATATTTCACATGTGGGACTCAATTTTGTAATCATCAATGTGCATATTTTTTACATGGGTCACACAATTTTGTATTAATTACATATACGATTTCTAGCTATTAACTCCACCAATAACACTGACCGCCATGATATAACTGAAATATTGTTGAAAGTGGCATTAAACACCATAAACCTAACCCTATCCTTTAGTTATAAGATAGTCTTTTAACATAGTCTTTATTTTCAAGGATTAAAAACTATATAAGAAACTGGTTTTATTATGTCTATTATGCCGATGTAATGTTAGTTGGAAGAAAACCTATCACTTGAAGAATTGAAACAGTACAGGCTGTTGCCCCAAGAACAATTTATATTTGTTACCATATAAGGGACATATAATATACTTACTCTGGATAATTTTTATGGTAAAATGGTGGTTGTAGTATACCTGCTGGGAACACTGAAATATATTACACATATATAAAAACTTATTTACAAAAACTAAATGAACTTAGTATGTGTGATGGATGTCAAAAGAATATTTAACTGAGTAATGTAAATGAATGTACACATTACATGTTTATTCCTTTTCAAAAATAAACAAATTACAAAAACTATTACTGTTTTAGATGAATGCAATATTTCTTTAGTCAGCATTATATCAAATATGCCAATATTTTATTGCCATATTATGATGACACTGTTTCTTTAAATTAGACAATAAAAGTGCTGTTCCTTACTTGATTCTGTGCCTAAGTGTAATCTTGGATAGTCCCTCATGTTCATTTACATCCATATCCTTTCTTACTACAAGCTGTTCCTTTACTTTAATTTGTATCTAAGTGTAAAGTTGGATAGTCTCTCATATTTATTTACATCCACATTCTTTCCTACTAATTCAATCTGCTATGGTTTTTATTTTGGACTATATTACAATGAATTAGAACTGGACTATTTCAAAAAGATCCAACAAACATTTAAGTCTAATTTAATAGCTCTATGATGCAATGTGTCTCTAGTTTACATTAATTCAATAGTGTATTATGTTCACCATGCTATAATTGATTAAAGGGTTTGGTTTATGATGCTTAACACCACTTTCAACAATATTTCAGTTATATCGTGGCCGTCAGTTTTATTGGTGGACTACCTGGAGAAAACCACTGACCTGTCGCAAATCACTGACAAACAAATGTTGTATCGAGTACACCTCGCCATGTCAACTGGGCTCGAACTCACAACCTTAGTGGTGATAGGTACTGATTGCAAAGGTAGTTGTAAATCCAACTACTATACGAGCACAACCACGACAGCCCCCTGCTCGATTAAAGGTAAACAGTGAACATGTGGATGAAAACATTAGAGCAAAGATACTGAATAAACATTCTCACTTTATAGCAATACACACGAGTACTAAGTTTGGTCCCTTTCTAGAGATAATCAATGATTTATTATACTGGTGAGAATCATGAGCAATTTAAAATAAACATAGTCAGGTGCTGATCATGAGCAAATTATGGCTTGGGCCCATAAAACTACTTTAACCTCGCTAGTTTTTATTGAAGTACCAGTACCAAGCCAGCTAGAAAAGTGAGCGGTCATGCATATACATGTTAAGGGTATCGATTTTGCCTTTGTTTCCATGATTTGTCAATTTGAATTCTTCTGACAGTGTGGTATTTTTTGTTGTTATTTTTATCTAGACCAAGTATATAATCAATGTTATGCTTGTCTATTCATTGCTTACTGATTTGGTTCTTTTGTGGATCGTAAAAGGCGTTTACTGTTGCTGGTGCTGTGTCCCATCTGTAAATTAAATAAACAAGCATTACAGGAAATTACATTTGACCACTGTATTTACATATGAAAAATTTCGAGCTACACAAGAATGAAATTTATGCGATAGACTGCAAAAGTTTATTTTTGATATCTGCCTCTCAGAGTATTGGTCATGTCAAATAGGTGCTTGTGAAGTGCTAAAGGTTAATCAATTAAATGTATTTACATTATTTGAGAGGGGGCGGAGGCAGTCATGATGGTGATCGCCTAGTTGTTGGATTTACAACTACCTATGTAATCAGTGCCACTGCCTATCACTAAAGTTGTGAGTTTGAATACCACTCATGACAAGGTGTTATAGCATTATGTGATAAGAGTTTGTAAGTGACTTGCGGGAGGTCGGAAGTTTTCTCAGGGAACTCCTGTTTCCTCCATCAGTAAAACTGACCACCATGATATAACTGAAATATTGTTGAAAGTGGCGTTAAACATCATAATCCTAACATTATTTGAGAATTTAACCAAACAACAGACATCCAACCAGATTTTGAACCAAAATTATGAACAACACATTATTTGAATTATCCCATGTAGTTTTAACAATTAAACCAATGATATTGATGTAGAAGATACAAAATTTAAGTGGTACTGGTACTTACTTTGATTTGTCGACTGGTTCCCTTAATTCTTTAATATTTTTAACAGATGAAGAATACATGATGTTCTTTGTATTGGTGAAAAATTCATCATCTTTTATTTCTATCTGAAAACATAATACAAGACAAGATCCAGTTATGAAAAGAAAGTCTGAACAGTTCCACCAATATGATAAGAACATCTGAACAGTTCCACCAATATGATAAGAACGTCTGAACAGTTCCACCAATATGATAAGAACGTCTGAACAGTTCCACCAATATGATAAGAACGAATAACCAACTCCCACCTCCAATCATTGAACATAAAAATGGTTTGAGACAGGCATAAAAATGTGGCAGGTTTAAACTGGTTAATTGGACCCTCTTGATAAAAGGTTCTTCAATGACAGTAAAGATATAAACAAACAACAAAAACCTTCAGAGATTTGCTTCTACCCAAAAAGATCACACACTATTATAACATTGCACAACATATACAGTATACACAGGGTCAGTGAATGCTCATACTGAACTGACTTTATAAACTTGAGTATGTTGCAAAAAATCGAGTATAATTCAAATTTAGTCAAAATGTTCACATATTAAATTACATAAAATGTTTAATTTATTCTTGGGCCCGGGTGGCTCAATGAGTTAGGTAGTTGGATTACCTAATAACTCACCTATCACCAATACGGCGTGGGTTTGCGCACGGCTTTGTAAATTACAAAAAAGGGTACATTCGACTAGCAACCGCAAGTGATAAAGTTCACCAGTTGCTTTCCCATGGTCGGTGGTTCTCTCTGGGTACTCCGGCTTCTTCCACCACTAAAACTGGTCGCCATGATATAGATGAAATATTGCTGAAACGTGATTTGATTGATTTTTGATGTTTAATGCCACATTAAACATAAAAAATCAATCAAATCATTAATTTATTCTTAATGGAGGTTTGTGCAACCTATGTTTGGTACATAAGCCATTAACTAATAACATTTTTAGTATCAATCTATATTTTTGTCATCATAAAATCATAAAATTGTGTTTGCAATACCTTTTATATTCTCTTGTTTTCAATGTACAAGATCAAATGTTCTTAAATCTTGGACAGAGGCAAGGTGTATATATATTTAAGACTCGACGTCCAATCCTCAAACCCATGTCCGATTTCTACGTCACAGACATTTGTACCTCAGATCTATGTCCTTTTTTCAAATTCTCAAATCGGCGTCTAATTCTCAAATCTATGGTCGTTTCTCACTTTCTCAAATTGACATCCACTAACATCACTGACATATGCACTAACCCTAACCCTAACCAATAAATCTGGAAAGGACTTTGATTTGAGAATACCCTTAAATCGGACCATGACTTGAGATAATGACGTCAGTGGATGCCGATTGGAGGAGTGGACGCCAATTTCAGCCTGAACGCTGATCTGATTCTATCATATATAGAGTAAAAACATCAGTTTAGTATTTTGTTTATTAATTATCATTGATGTGATACGCGAGGGTTGGCATCTTACTCCCATGTGAAAAGCACTTGCATAATTGCATCATTTCACTAATCCCCACATTTTAATGAAGTGCCTGTACCAAGTAAGGAAAGTGAGCAGTCATGTATTTGTGTGTTATGGTATCAATTTTGCCTCATTCTACGATTTTGATATTTGTTTTTTTGAATTGTTCCGACAGTGTGGTATTTTTGAATTGTTGCGACAGTGTGGTATTTTTGAATTGTTGCGACAGTGTGGTATTTTTGAATTGTTGCGACAGTGTGGTATTTTTTGAATTGTTGCGACAGTGTGGTATTTTTTTAATTGTTCCGACAGTGTGGTATTTTTGAATTGTTGCGACAGTGTGGTATTTTTGAATTGTTCCGACAGTGTGGTATTTTTGAATTGTTCCGACAGTGTGGTATTTTTGAATTGTTCCGACAGTGTGGTATTTTTGAATTGTTCCGACAGTGTGGTATTTTTGAATTGTTCCGACAGTGTGGAATTATTGAATTGTTCAGACAGTGTGGTATTTTTGAATTGTTCCGACAGTGTGGTATTTTTAGAATTGTTCCGACAGTGTGGTATTTTTAGAATTGTTCCGACAGTGTGGTATTTTTGAATTGTTGCGACAGTGTGGTATTTTTTTAATTGTTCCGACAGTGTGGTATTTTTGAATTGTTGCGACAGTGTGGTATTTTTGAATTGTTGCGACAGTGTGGTATTTTTGAATTGTTGCGACAGTGTGGTATTTTTGAATTGTTGCGACAGTGTGGTATTTTTGAATTGTTGCGACAGTGTGGTATTTTTTGAATTGTTGCGACAGTGTGGTATTTTTGAATTGTTCCGACAGTGTGGAATTATTGAATTGTTCAGACAGTGTGGTATTTTTGAATTGTTCCGACAGTGTGGTATTTTTAGAATTGTTCCGACAGTGTGGTATTTTTAGAATTGTTCCGACAGTGTGGTATTTTTGAATTGTTGCGACAGTGTGGTATTTTTAGAATTGTTCCGACAGTGTGGTATTTTAGAATTGTTCCGACAGTGTGGTATTTTTTGAATTGTTCCGACAGTGTGGTATTTTTGAATTGTTGCGACAGTGTGGTATTTTTGAATTGTTGCGACAGTGTGGTATTTTTGAATTGTTGCGACAGTGTGGTATTTTTGAATTGTTGCGACAGTGTGGTATTTTTGAATTGTTGCGACAGTGTGGTATTTTTTGAATTGTTGCGACAGTGTGGTATTTTTTTAATTGTTCCGACAGTGTGGTATTTTTGAATTGTTGCGACAGTGTGGTATTTTTGAATTGTTCCGACAGTGTGGTATTTTTGAATTGTTCCGACAGTGTGGTATTTTTGAATTGTTCCGACAGTGTGGTATTTTTGAATTGTTCCGACAGTGTGGTATTTTTGAATTGTTCCGACAGTGTGGAATTATTGAATTGTTCAGACAGTGTGGTATTTTTAGAATTGTTCCGACAGTGTGGTATTTTTGAATTGTTGCGACAGTGTGGTATTTTTGAATTGTTCCGACAGTGTGGAATTATTGAATTGTTCAGACAGTGTGGTATTTTTGAATTGTTCCGACAGTGTGGTATTTTTAGAATTGTTCCGACAGTGTGGTATTTTTAGAATTGTTCCGACAGTGTGGTATTTTTGAATTGTTGCGACAGTGTGGTATTTTTGAATTGTTGCGACAGTGTGGTATTTTTAGAATTGTTCCGACAGTGTGGTATTTTAGAATTGTTCCGACAGTGTGGTATTTTTGAATTGCTGCGACAGTGTGGTATTTTTAGAATTGTTCCGACAGTGTGGTATTTTTAGAATTGTTCCGACAGTGTGGTATTTTTGAATTGTTGCGACAGTGTGGTATTTTTGAATTGTTCTGACAGTGTGGTATTTTAGAATTGTTCCGACAGTGTGGTATTTTAGAATTGTTCCGACAGTGTGGTATTTTAGAATTGTTCCGACAGTGTGGTATTTTTGAATTGTTGCGACAGTGTGGTATTTTAGAATTGTTCCGACAGTGTGGTATTTTTAGAATTGTTCCGACAGTGTGGTATTTTAGAATTGTTCCGACAGTGTGGTATTTTTGAATTGTTGCGACAGTGTGGTATTTTTTGTTTTTCATTTGATTATCAATGTAATGTGATCTTTGTGTCTTCTTTATTGTAGCAAACTTACAATGCCCCACTTGATAGCATATTATTATATTACGAATTTAGTTTGTTACACATATTTTCATTGGTTCTTCAACCCTGAATGTCAGCATATATTCGGTAAACAGACGGGGTATATATTTCAGTCCCCAAAAACGATTAAAACATGGACGACAAAACATTAAGCTTCACTGAATCAATGGTATAATACGGGATAATAAATGTATTTTTACCAAATTAAATGCTGTTTTTATACTCAAAACGGCTGCATGAACAAAAAAATATTACAACGGTTAATTCCGTCACAAATACCTGATCGATTCAGTAAACTCCTATGTTCCACGGCTGTACCATAACAAATAAACAAAACGTTGAGCCTTGAAAACTTTCGACGTCATGGGGCCACACCAAGGTTTTATTTACATGTAGTTAACATTTAAATTATTGAAACTGTTTCGCAAACCCGTTGTTTTGTTATGTGATATATTAATGTTATATTTATAAAGTTTATAAAATTTACTACATATGAAACTGTATTGATTTAGAAATTTAGTACAGTATTTTCCTTCACGAGACACCCTGTACATGAAATATGACGTGACATATATTTTGACGTCATTGAAGAATGACGTCAAAGGTACGGACATCTAGAGATACGAAAAATGAAAATAAAAGAGGCAAATTTATTTAATACAGTTGGATGTTGTATTTAAAAAAAAGGTTAAATCCGTAATATATCTGTTATTCAGCTATCAGACAGGGTATATAATGTGACATTCCCGGCTTATGATGTATATTCCCTTCGGCTGCGCCTCAGGGAATATAGATCCTAAGTCGGGAATGTCACATTATATACCCTGTCTGATAGCTGAATAACATATAATATTATATATAAATGACCAATATATCACATTTATGCCTATGTCAGTTATCTAAACTTTTTTATGTCACTTCCTGTTTTAATATCTGACCTAAAATAAGTTGGCAGGTTATGCAGCTGACCTGTTACCCAAGGCAATAACTTCACCATATGATGATGTATACTCGATATACACTGTATACTAGATAAAATGAATGGGTAGCTATAGGTCACTCAAACTACAGACTGCATGAAGATATGTCACTTCACACAATATCCTACCCAGTCTTTTCTCTTACTTATTTGTGGTGCAAGCTTGGCGGAGAAGCAACAAATACCAATTTAAAGGTCTTTACTTGACCCAATCGGGAATCGAATCAATGATATTCCACACTAACGGTGTGCACGCTAAGGGCTTTCCCAGGAAAAAATACCCGGTAGGGTCGGAACGCCATTGATTTTTTTTTATCTAGGTGGGGGGCGTTAAACGTATTTCTTTTCTGGGGGTTGTTGTCAAATTTCTATTTAATTAATCGCAGTTGTCGGTATTTTTACCATTTCGGTATATCAAAATAGACCTACTTGCCGTCAAGTCGTGTCACTGTGTTGTTCATTAAACGGTGTATAATATTCGGTTGTTTGTTCTGCGATTTCGCTTCTTTTGCACGATTTTTAGGCCAAATTGTCTCCCTTTATCTTCCAAAATATTCCGAATGATATGTTATGTAAAAGATTGAGAAATACGAATGATGAACTGGTACCTGGTTCTTTTATTTTCGTTCCTGGGTTCCGAGATAAAAAGTACCAGTCGAAAACGAAACGTGGTCAAATGCCGAAATGGACTGGGACAATGAACAAATTTGCCACTGGTTAACAGCCGTGGGGGCCTGTGGGAATATGTTCAGGTGCTTAGAGGTATATTTGTCAAACTAGGTGTCACAGGAAAGGAATTGTCTGCTTTCGGCGGTTTCGCTTTACCTTTTGGTGAGGGAAAGAGGGGTCCTCGTTTCAAATTTAATTTCTATATTCTAGGTGGGGGTCATTTTAAGTATATATATTTATGTGGTGGTACCCCAAAAATAATTAAAATTCTGGTGGTAGTACCCCAAATTATTGACGGAGTTCCGACCCCTCCAGGTATTTTTTCCTGGAAAAGCCCTAACCATTAATATTGTTTTGACAAAACAATCTATAATATTTGATACTAACCAATTCATATTCTTTGTTTACTTTGGCTTCCAAATCGACTTCATCCGGGTATCCAATTCTTGGTGTGACATAGTCTGCCTTATAACATAATATAATAATTTATCATTTTATTGTATATCATTGATTTTCATTTTGATATTTCTAGTGTTGTCTATGATTATATGGATATATTTATAAAAGAACACAAAAGATACAAATGTTGTAATCGGAAGCTGTAAATCGAATCTCAGACAATAACTGTTTTAGTTAACAGTCTGCATAATATTACAATTTTACTGAATATTATTTGATAATAAAAAAAATATTTCCTACCTAAAATAATTGTGCTTCATAGCCTAATAAGTAAAACAGATGCGAATAAAAACAGAGATGAAAATTATTGATTTTATTTTCGAAACTTTAGTGAGGTACAGTTGATACAAATTTGTGTCATGGAGATAGTAGGTGACTTATAGCAGGTCGATGGTCTTCTCCAAATGGTCCAGCTTCCTCTACCTATAAAATTGACAGCCATGATATAAGTGAAATAATTTTGAAAGTGACAATAAACACACCTAATAAACACGAAACAAAGATATGGTTTTATTTCAATTATTTTCCACAATTTTATAGCCTAAAGAATTACAATTACCTTTTCTCTGGCGACATTTTTTGTTGTTTCATCCATCCAGGCATTCCCAGATATAAGTTTTTTCATTGCATATCGTAGTTTCTTTATCATGTTTTCAACCTGCAAATTAAATACAATATTTGGCAAAAAATGTTTTGGTTTCAGAAGTAATAAAAATTGAAAAAAAATTCTTTTTATCTATTCATTTTGTTGTCTCTTTTTTTGTTTGTTTTTGTTTTATAGTTACCTGGACAGTCTTCACACTAACCCACTTGCCAAAGCCCGCAACAAGCAAAACTGGATTCGGACAAGTGAAAATTATGAAAGAATTTCTTTGAATAAATAGAAAAATTTTCTTAATTTGGCTTTTGGGCAACTAAGTGAAAACCAGAGGCTCTCAAGAGCCTGTATCGTTCACCTGGTAATAAAAAGAACCAATTGGTCCTATGTAAAAACTATGTCTTGCAGTGGTAGTCATCTTGGAATTACGATCAACATAAAAAACACAAAGTTTGTAAAGGACCTTCCAATGATTGATGCACAGTTTAGGTTCAAACAGTGCAATAGCTTCAGAGAAGAATATTTTTCTGTATTTTCCCCATATGGTCCTGTGTTAATACTATGACCTGTGGTGGTAGCCATCTTGGATTTCCGATCGGCATAAAAAACAGAGGACCTTCCAATGATCATTCCTGGGCAGTTTGGTTTCAACTGTCCCAGTGGTTTCAGAGAAGAAGCGTTTTCAAACATTTTTCCCATAGGGTCCAATGTTAAACTAAGTCCTGCCGTAGCCGCCATTTTGAATTTCATATCAGAACAAAAAACGTAAAGTTTGTAGAGGACCATCCAATGAACATTCATGTACAGTTTGGCTTTAATCATATTTGTAGTTTCTGAGAAGAAGGCATTTGAACATTTTCCCATAGGGTCCAATGTTAATCTATGTCCTGCGGTGGTGGCCATCTTGGATTTCCGATCGGCATAAAAAACACACACTTTGTAGAGGACCATCCAATGATCATTCCTGGGCAGTTTGGTTTCAATTATCCAAGTGGTTTCAGAGAAGAAGCGTTTTGAAACATTTTTCCCATAGGGTCCAATGTTAAACTAAGTCCTGCCATAGCCGCCATTTTGAATTTCATATCAGAACAAAAAACGTAAAGTTTGTAGAGGACCATCCAATTAACATTCATGTACAGTTTGGCTTTAATCATATTTGTAGTTTCTGAGAAGAAGGCATTTGAACATTTTCCCATAGGGTCCAATGTTAATCTATGTATTGCGGTGGTGGCCATCTTGGATTTCCGATCGGCACATAAAACAAAATTTTGTAGAGGACCTTCCAATGATCATTCCTGGGCAGTTTGGTTTCAATTGTCCAAGTGGTTTCAGAGAAGAAGCGTTTTCAAACATTTTTCCCATAGGGTCCAATGTTAAACTAAGTCCTGCCGTAGCCACCATTTTGAATTTCATATCGGAACAAAAAACGTAAAGTTTGTAGAGGACCATCCAATGAACATTCATGTACAGTTTGGCTTTAATCATATTTGTAGTTTCTGAGAAGAAGGCATTTGAACATTTTCCCCATAGGGTTCAATGTTAATCTATGTATTGCGGTGGCGGCCATCTTGGATTTCCGATCGACATAAAAAACACACACTTTGTAGAGGACCTTCCAATGATCATTCCTGGGCAGTTTGGTTTCAATTGTCCAAGTGGTTTCAGAGAAGAAGCGTTTTCAAACATTTTCCCCATAGGGTCCAATGTTAAACTAAGTTCTGCCGTAGCCGCCATTTTGAATTTCATATCGGAACAAAAAACGTAAAGTTTGTAGAGGACCATCCAATGAACATTCATGTACAGTTTGGCTGTAATCATATTTGTAGTTTCTGAGAAGAAGGCATTTGAACATTTTCCTATAGGGTTCAATGTTAATCTATGTATTGCGGTGGCGGCCATCTTGGATTTCCGATCGGCATATAAAACAAAATTTTGTAGAGGACCTTCCAATGATCATTCCTGGGCAGTTTGGTTTCAATTGTCCTAGTGGTTTCAGAGAAGAAACGTTTTGAAACATTTTTCCCATAGGGTCCAATGTTAATCTATGTCCTGCGGTGGCGGCCATCTTGGATTTCCGATCGGCATAAAAAACAGTAACTAGGTAAAGGACATTCCAATGATCATTCATTTACAGTTTGGGTTCAGTCAGTTCATTAGTTTCAGAGAAGAAGATCTTTGAAATTTCAGCCAATCAGAGCATATTATTGGTCCTGGCAGTCATGTTGAATATCCGACTGGAACGAAAAACAGTAACTTTGTAGAGGACCATCCCAGGAACATTCCTGCTAAGTTTGGTTCCAATTGGCCCAGTGGTTTCGGAGAAGAAGCTTGAAATGTGAAAAGTTTACAGACGACAGACAACAGACGACGGACGCCAAGTGATGGCAATAGTTCACCTGGACCTTTGGTCCAGGTGAACTAAAAATTAAAGCAAAAACTTCCTGGATATGTGATATATTTTGCTGTCTATTAGAATAGGATGAGAAAGGCAAAATTTAATCCAACAAAAAACAAAATTACGGATGTATATCTACCTGGGTGTAAACCAATTACAGTGAAATTAATATTTTGCATTTTTCTTTATTTGGAAACAAAACAATAAATGGACATCTACTGATAAAAAACTAGTATTACTGTGAGCACAGCTCACTAAGATATACCCTCCACTCCCCACATCTGTCCAACCTATTTCCATAACCAAAACATTACTGATCGTTCCGACAAAAAATGAAAGGGACCCTCCTCTTTTCACCGGTAAGCTGCTGATAAAATTTCAAAACATTCTGAGAAACACTACTCAAGTTATCATACGACATAGGGTAAAAATCCTATTTTCCGTCATATCAAGTCCAACAAGATATGATTATAATCTAACGATTATGAAGTCTCCCAAACCGGCCACAGACAACCGGTTTAAAAAAATAATTAAAAGCTACCTTTGAAATCGAACAATGCTGAATTTTTGTGGTATTGTGGCGACCATTTTGAAAATGGCGACCGGTAGAAATTTTTCGATGTCAGGAATCAATTCAGGACGTTGAAATCGAACAATGTTGAATTTGTGCGGTATTGTGGTGGCCATTTTGAAAATGGCGACCGGTAGAAATTTTTCGATGTCAGGAATCATTTCGGGACATCATAATCTACCCACATATGAAATGTCGTTGAAATTGAACAATGTTGAATTTGTGCGGTATTGTGGTGGCCATTTTGAAAATGGTGACCGGTAGAAATTTTTCGATGTCAGGAATCATTTCGGGACATCATAATCTACCCACATATGAAATGTCTTTGAAATTGAACAATGTTGAATTTGTGCGGTATTGTGGCGGCCATTTTGAAAATGGCGGCCGGTAGAAATTTTTCAATGTCGGGAATCAATTCGGGACATCATTATCTACCCACATATCAAATTTTGATGATATCGGACAATGTTGAATTTTTACCCCCCATTTTTATGCCGTGTTTTGGCAGTCATTTTGAAAATGGCAGACATTTTGAAAATTGCTCCTCTAATGGTGACCTATCACTATGTCAAATTTTATGTCTCTATCATTATCCAGTTAGAAGTTATCAACATTAATGTACGAAATTTCAAGTTTCCCATAGGATTCTATAGTAACCCCCACCCCCTTTGAACCCCCAAAAATATGGCTTTGACCCCCTTTACCACAAATCTGAAAACTTTAGGATCAACTAGAAACATATATCTATAACTCAACCAAGTATCATGAAATTCGGTCCTGTAGTTCCTGAGATCTGCCGTGGACAAGTTCATGGTGCACAGAAAGAAAGAAGAATAAGAATAAGAATAAGAATAAGAATAATAATAATAAGAAACGGAGCAAAAACAATAAGTCCCCCAAACTTTGTTTGGGAGACTTAATAACTCTGGAACGGCAAAAGTGAAAATCGTCAAAAATGAAAGGGATCCTCCTCTCTTCGCCAGTAAACAGCTGATAAAATTTTTAAAATATTCTGAGAAACACAACTCAAGTTATCGTACGACATAGGATTTGTCTACAGACAGACGGACGGACATGGTGAAACCAGTATACCCCCCTACAACTTCGTTGCGGGGGGTATAACTATCATTATATACTATACTTACATCAACTTTAGCTTCCGGTCCAAAATATTCATGTATGAACATATTTCCAACAGATAAGCCGAAGTGACTGTTGGCGGCTCCGGCACAAGTTTTCCATCGAGGTGCAATTTGAGCAGTTCCTACCAAAGCCTAAAAATGTGAGGTTAACATAATTAAATCCTTCAAACAACCTTTTGAATTTGGGAACTAGAGGCTTGCATGAGCATGAATCACCCGTTTGGTAATACTATTGTAAATTGAAGGATAACTGTATGAAAAAATATTCCCTTAAAAGACTATGTAATACTTATTATTTCATATCTTTTTCATAGGTGTAGACATGGTCATGTGTCATGCATTAATCTGCGTTAAAGAAACCTACCAGTCAATGGCCGCTCGAGGTTTAAGAGTCGCGTTCTCTTTTTTAAAATGCAACGGAGATTGCATTTGTCAATGTAAACCAACATTGTACTAAAAGGAACAAAATTATTTAGAAAGTCTTATTTCCTTCAATGAAATAAAAATTATAGTTACTTATGTATATGGCATTATCGTGATAGATAGACTGCCCTTGGGACAGTAGTATTGACTTCAACACTAATTATGCCCTCTCCTGCAGCTCAGGCATTATCAATGTTTCAGTCAATACTACTGTCCCTTGAGCAGTCTATAAATCACGATAATGCCCTATACATAAGTAACTATTACATAAGTATTAAATCCCTAAATGATTACATTTATTCCGCTTATTTGCAAAGCCTATTTGTCAGAGAAAATTTTGCAATTAAGCAGACTTTGCTATAAAACAAAATGCTATTCAGACCTGAAGTATAGACTACAGGTGCCGTGACATTGACATTTTGTTTACCTGGAGCTGATATTGCTGATATGTTGATAAAGTAAATACATGAATGTAAATAATAAATTAGAATATTTAATGAAAGTCTTTGTTGTTTATTACTGGTGTAAATAATATTTCCATCATTTCTGTGTATTGGGGGAGCTTATTGTGTACATCGAGTGTATTTGTGAAACTTCTGAGGAGATTCTTTTAAGCATTTTTCCATAGGTCCATAGTTTAACTATGTCTAAATATGGCTGCAATCTTGATTATCCAATGTACATAAAGCATTGCAAAGGGCATTCCAGTGAACACTCATGTGCAGATAAAATTCCTTTCGCTCTGTCCTTTCTGATAGGGAGACTTTTTTTATTCAAGGAAGGTTTCAGCCAAGTTTGTTCATTTGATACTGTGTTTCAGAGAAGATTTACATGATGTAAGTAGTATACCTATAGACAAGGGATGATAACAAAGGAAGGTTGATGACTATGCATTTTTCATGGGTCATAAAAAAATAGCACAGGATAAAATGAAAAACAAAAAATACCACACTGTCGGAACAATTCAAAAATACCACACTGTCGGAACAATTCAAAATTACCACACTGTCGGAACAATTCAAAAATACCACACTGTCGGAACAATTCAAAAATCAAATATCAAAATCGTAGAAAGAGGAAAAATCGATACTCTTAACACACAAATACATGACCGCTCAGTTTCCTGGCTGGGTACAGGCACTTCAATAAAGGTGCGCCCAAATACATACCGTAAAAAGTCTTCTATTAGCTGCATTGGTGCATAATCCGCACCCCCATCCCCGAAAATCCCTTTAAGGGTAAATCTTTGTGGCTAATACAAGGCTTTTAAGTTGTTGTTGGATAACTATTAAATTTAATACTGACCTTTCTGTACTTTATGTATAATTCCTGAATACGTTCAGGAAGGACATTGGGTAACCGCATAACAAAACGCCATACCATGTAGTTGGCGATGGTTCTGAAATATTATAATATAAATAAAAAATAAATAATTAGATATTAGCTAAGCGTATATATATTAAACGAATCAAAACGAAAAGAAAGCGAGTTTTTTCACTACTACGGAAAATAAATCTGCTTTATTTGTTTAAAAAGTTAAGCAATCAAAATGAAATAAATACGTAGATATCAAAGTTAGTGCACACAACTCGTTTCTGAAATAACCTTCGTCATAATATTTACATGATTTAAGAACTGTAAATTTCAATAAAAAATATATTTAACTTTCTAACAATTTATTACCATGGTGAATACATTAAGCCACTGATTGTTAATCATGATTAAAGTTTGGTTACATGTTTCCACTTGATAGAAAAATGTGCATGCTAAAAATATTGCAATTGTAAAACATTGCCATGCACAATGGCACTTGAGTTATTACTCCAATGGTTTTTGTTACATTTATAACATTAATATTATTGAGATGGTATTCATTATTGTAATTATTATTGAATTTAAATTACAAAGTTTAGTATATATGAAACTTACCTTTTTGGTGTATTATTTAGAATGTTTAATAAATGACGAAAATATTCTGGATTTCTGTTGACAATTGGTTCAGTTGCAGTAATTGCGATGTTAAGGTTATCAATTTTCAATATTTCAGTGAAATATTTCATCCAATCAAACTGAAATATAATAAATGTTCTATTAGAAAAATTCAGTCACAAAAAAACACCTCATAATCGTTGTACAGCTAAAAAACGATGGAATATTTAGATTTGGCTGGTTTTCGGGTGTTTAACGCCACTTTCAACAATATTTCATCTATATCATGGCAGTCAGTTTTATTGGTGAAGGCAACGGGAGGACCTGGAGAAAACCTACGATCTGCTGCAAGTCACTGACAATCTTTATCACATAATGTTGTACACCTCGCCCTGAGCGGAATTCGAACTCACAACATCAGAGGTGATAGGCACCGACTACATAGGAAATTGTCAATCCAACTACCATGCAATCACGACCACGACGGCCCTTGGACATCTTTAGAAGATGATGAATTTAGATTAATCCTCGTTAAAGTGAATGAATGAGTGGTAGTTGTTTTTTAATGTCAAAATAGTATGTCTACAGCTATATGATGACATGAATAAGTTATCTTTTGATGAGATGATGTCCAACTCTGCTTTATATTCTACTAACAGCTTGAGTTGGATGGTGCCATCTTAGTGAAACAACAGTTCCCAGCTTATTCTTCTAGAGCACTCTGGAGTTAACCCTGATTATTAGTGTGTTTGTGTTACTCAAACTGTTTTGTCAACTATTGTTTGTCATCTTGTCTTCTTTCTGTTTGGCCATTGAATTGTCTGTCGTACTTCGATTTTTGGTTTCCAAGTATCCCTTTGTTATATTTCAACTATTCTGAAGGACCTCTGCATTATAGACGGACAAAATATTATCTATGCATTTACTGAATTATTGTTGAATAAACCAACAAAACTGATTTGTTCAAAGTATACAAAAGCAATGTGATTGTCACATTTGGAATCCATTGGAGTCCAAACATACCAAACATTGTTAAGTTTCACTGATCTTCCGCAGGGCTCCTGGATTTCAACTGCATTTTTGGTCAAGCTCACGGCTACCAGATCGGACAAAAACCTCACAGATGAAGATTGCTGCCCCCAAAAATAAAATTGTACTATATTTTCTTCGCGGGTGCTAACCGAATTTTTAACATAGTTAATATACAAAAATACGTTTTCGTTTTTAATGTTGAAACATAATTAACTTACAACAGGAATCAATGCTGACAGACAAAAATATAATAAAAACAAGATAAAGACGTACCCCTGTATAAGTATCTATCAGTTCCTGTAGACTCTGTAAGTTGTACATTTTTATGTCATCCCTTCGTTCAGCTTCTGGTAGAGAGATCTGAATATAGAGAAGAAGGAACATACAACTGACATTGTTTCTCCTCTGATATAAAACTATTCTGAACTTGAATTATCTAACCCAGCATTAAAATACTGATCTGACAGTTTCACTTGGGTGTAATTTTTGTTTGTTTCATCCTAGACAAAATATACAAAATATTTCATCACAGAGAATATATTAAAAAAATTAGTAATCCAGTAAATAAGGACAAATGAGCAGAATGCTACTAAAATGAAATTGTGAATATACTCCCAGGCCAGTATCCAAGTATACAGTATGGCTTAGGTTTGGTTTTATGGTGTTTAACACCACTTTCAACAATATTTCTGTTATATCGTGGCGGTCAGTTTTATTGGTGGAAGAAACAGAGTGCCCCGAGAAAACCACCGACCTGTCGCGATTGCACAGGAAGTTGTAAATCCAACTACCATACGATCACAACCACGATGGCACCTGTATGGTGATTGGATTTACATCTGCTTTTACATGTGATATGTATCGATCGTCAATATATTCTTTTTGATCTCCACTTTTGGCAAGGTGTATTAAATGTGATAACGTTTGCCAGAAGCAGGTCGGATGTTTTCACTTTGATATTCTAATTTCCTCCATCAATAAAACTGCCTGTTAGGCTATAATAGAAAATTGCTGACAGTGGCATTAAACAGAAGCAATATTCCCATAAACTCTACTTTTGATCATTCAAATCTCTTACATTTGCCAATTCAATTTCAAAATCCACCATTGCTTGAGTGTCAGTCTTTGCCATGGACGGATCAGCGCCGAACATAATTGCCATTTCTGTTGCATAAGTTTCATATGCCAGTAACGTTTTGTCATCACGTCCTTTCAAATAATAATCTCTATTAGGCATTCCAAATCCTTGCTGATCGACCTGAAGAAAATATAAACATGTGTGAATAAAGAATAATGAAAATACCGAATTTTCTATATTAAGTACAGTTAAACCTGTCTAAACTGAACCTCCTTGGGACCAGCTTTTGAGTTCGGAATAGATAAGTTTTTGGCTTAAACAGGTTAAATTAACAAATATTTCCTTATTTGGGACTTTATTTTAAGTTCGGTTTACACAGGATTCTGTTTATTTAGGGTTCATTTTAGACCGATTCACTGTGCAAATAAACTTTCAAAGGTTTTTTAGGTTTTCATTTTACATTTTGAAATGGTTCAATTCTGTTCATTATCATTGCAATTAAAGCATCTCAAATTGTGTCACTAAAGGGAACGAATACAAACAAATTCATTTGCATTAGTTTTTCATAACGACGATCCTCATTATATTACTAAGTTTGTCAGTGACTGGCGGTAGGTCGGTGGTTTCTCTGGTTTCCTCCACCAATAAATCAGACCGTAACAATATAACTGAAATATTGTTGAAAATGGTGTTAAACACCATAACCCCTAACCGCCCACCATTATGTTACTTATAGATTTAATATGATTCAAGAGCTAATCACATATCATACATGTAAATGGTGTCAAAGCCATTTGCCAAATTGATAATACCATTCAACCTGGCGGTCAAAACAATCAAATCAGTTATTTAGCAATACAGTATACTTCATGCTATAATGACTACAAGACGGGGTTAGGGTTATGGTGCTTAATGCCAATTTCAACAATATTTCAGTTATATTGTGGCAGTCAGTTTTATTTGTGGAGGAAACAAGAGTACCCAGAGAAAACCACCAACCTGTCACAAGTCACTGACAAACTTTATCACATAATGTTGTATCGAGTACAAACATGGTTTATTATGTATATTTATAATTGAAAATGACAGTTCCTATACAATGTAAATGTTATTAAAATAAGGTTCTCCTGCCTCAGTCATAGGTAACCTAATTAGCTGATTTTCGCTAGCCTGTTTAGGGCCTTTGGTTTTATTGTTTCGAAAGATTTTAAAATTATTTGGCTTCCAATCACTTGACTTTGAGAGTGCCTGATGAAAGTTATTCGAGAAACGTGTTGTGCACACTGAACTAAATATCTATATTTGTACTAGACAGAGCAGGATTTCATTTGCAAACTCACACAATGAACGTTACAAATGTCGCCACTCCCACACATTATACTAACTTGAGCCAACTAGTTGTTACTATTGTGGCTTAATACCGATTGTTTATTGTTACTATTGTGGCTTAATACCGATTGCTTATCGGAGAAACAGAAATTTCAATTTTATAACTTTGAATCAATTGATATTACACTGTTTTTACAGTCTGACCAATGCCAGCATGGTAACTGTTGTGCTATTTAGCACAGCACTACATACAAGATATATCTTATTGTAATATGATATGAATCCAGTGTATGGTGCATTATATTTCAACAGTGCTCCGCAATCAAAAACAATATACTTACATACAAAATTCTGCCGTCTGGGTTTTTGGAGTCTGTATAAGCATATGAATCAAATATTGGGGGACTATTAGTGTACTTCTTTGTTGTGATCAAAATGTCTTCCAGATTAAATGACGACTCGGACCAACCTGAGGACAAGACAGGCCATCCACCAAATTCATTTATTGTTGCCATGACGACTGTGAGATTTTTATTTTCTATCAAATCTGGAAATTATATAAAGTTCTCCATATGTGAAAATCAATCAAATATGTATATGTTATGTATATATAATAAATATGATATATCATTTTATTCAAGAGAATATTTTTTGTTGTTGATAATATTACATCATCAGTGCAAATAGGTTATCAAAAATAGGTCAAGTTGTTTACAAGCTTTTTTATTTTGACCTTGAATATTTTGGTATGTTCTAGATATTTCTGCATATTGTTTATGTATGTAAACAAGGTCACACATTTTGGAAAACTCTAGAATATAATAATTAGTATATAAGGAGCAGCAAATGTAAGAGCAGCCAGTCTGAAATTTAGAATTTATATAAAAGCTGGAATCTATAGCACTGTATTTGGATATATGGATATATTTACTTAGTGTAGTCACGTGACTTGAACATTGAACTAGTAACAATTTCAACGAACAATATTTGGAAACTTTGTGGATTAGAACTAAAGGACATTTTAATTCAACAGGAATTCATTTACATAGGAAAGGATCGAAATAATATACCAGAAAGGACAATAACATTTATTCTAAAGGATTTACTTGTGATCATTGACAGGCCAGTTCTATATTAACTTAATATTAATTTAATTGTTGTTATTGTATATCATTATTAAGTAATTTGTGTTATTATATTAAAGTATAAAAACTTAATTGATTGTTGGTTGTATTTTTCTATTACTAGAATATTCTAGAGAAAAACTTTACGTAACATATACATGGACTTCATATGAGTTCGACATGGCTATATGTATACCCGATGAGAGTCAGGTAGTTAAGGGGTAAAGAAAAAAAAATATGATAGATTTTTTTTCAAATCTTGTGGACTTGATCCTTTATCGACATACATCAGAGACCGCTGTGGTCGTGATCGTATTGGTAGTTGGATTTACAACTACCTATGCAATTAGTGCATGATATCGGAATCACTTAAACTGAAGGCGATATTTCATAATAGAGCAGTCTGCTACTACATAGTGTAAACATATTTTATTAAGTAATTCATTAAGACAAAACGGATGAATCATTAATAGGATTCGGAAACAAGTTACAAAACTTATATTAATTCGTTTCCTGAACATATGCTACTAAATATACTTGGTAAATATTAACAATCCATTACAATGGTACAAGATAAAGAATGCAATATAATTTATCTCATGTTTGTCTCTCTCTCTTAACAACTTCGACTAACAGTGGTGTTCGTTGTCTTACATCGTCCAATCAGAACACTTGATATATTGTTAGTGTTTTGATTGGTTATATTCCAAGTATGAGTACAAAAAAAAACGTACTCAAAAATATTAATGACAGAAAGGCCCAATCTAAAATTAGATCTCCGCACTTGGCCGCAGGAGCCAAAAAAATGAGCAGGTGCGGCGATTTAATTGTAATCAGATTGAAAAAGCTGATGATGCTGAATCAACTAGAAAATAATGTGATGAAATGTCGTGTGCACTCATTACACTTTTCGGTGAAACACAAACATTCATGTTTGAAACAATATTTTGTGAAAAACCATGTTTTTAAAAATATTTTTCGAATGATATCTATTCTTCTTGTCATATTTGTTGGATAAAGCTACCTTAGAAAAAAATTCTCCTTTATGAGATCTTATGGACTGAAATTGCTAACTCCTTTTAGGAAACTGTTAATGGCTATTGAGTGTAAGGGTTAGGGTTATGGTGTTTAATGCTACTTTCAAAGGAAACCGGAGTACCCAGAGAAAACCACCAACATGTAGAAAGTTACTGACAAACTTTATCACATAATGTTGTATCGAGTACACCTCGCCATGAACAGGGTTCGAACTCACAACTTTAGTAGTGATAGGCACTGATTGCACAGGTAGTTGTAAATCCAACTACCATACGATCACGACCACGATGGCACCTAATGGCTATTAATGTATGTGTTGTATTGCAATATTTTGATTGGTACATCATAAAAACGAAGTAAAAAGTAAAACATACCCGTGTTGATACACGATTGATAGTACTTTTTGACTTTTTGTATAGCCTCCCATTCTCCTTGACCAATAGGTTCTTCTAATACAGCTGAAATGTAAATATAATTGTATGTACAAATCATGATAACACATGTAAAATATCACAAATAGGGTAATGTAAGGGATCATATTTTTAACCGACCAATAAGTGACTAGACTACCGAAACTTGGTGGCATTAATATAGATAACACGCTGAGAGATGATTGGTCATTATATTTATTTAATTAACTGTCTTGCACATGACTGAATGGACAAAGATGTGACCCGACACATGACTGAATGGTCAAAGATGTGACCTGACACATGACTGAACGGTCAAAGATGTGACCTGACACATGACTGAATGGTCAAAGATGTGACCTGACACATGACTGAATGGTCAAAGATGTGACCTGACACATGACTGAATGGTCAAAGATGTGACCTGACACAGAATGTTGTTAGATGTAAGTGTTTCGTCAAAAGTAAAATCCAACAAACATCTAATGTTAGTTATTGCTTACATAGTTGTATACTCTTAAAATGGATTCCCAAATTTTCCTATAATTGGATTTTGGAACTGTTCTGACAGTGTTGTTTTTTTCCAATTTTATTGTGGTATCTGAACTACACAACATTATAAATTACATTAATTTCATTGCAAAGAGCTTGAAATGACTTAAAACACAATTCTACTCAATAATATAATACGCATAGTCAAACCTGCCCATGCGGCCACCTCTATTAAGCAGTCACTTGTATTAAAAGGTCATCTTTTTCTTATCCTGTCATAGAAAATGTCATATGAATTGAACCTCTCTTAAGAAGTCACCTGTCTTTTAAATCAGTCTTTGCCTTAATGTCTTTCACCTACTTTGCCTGAAAGCCAAATTTAGAAATATTTTCTATTTATTCAAACACATTCTTTCATAATTTTCACTTGTCTGAATCCAGGTGTACTTATCCTGGTTTTCATGCAAGTGGGTTAGCACGAAGGCTGTAAGGCCAGCTTTTCTTTGTCACAAAGATGACCTCTTAATACAGGTTTGACTGTACATAACCTCTTAATACAGGTTTGACTGTACATGTAAACTACCTTTCAGCTTAATATCTACTTCGTCTCTCAGACCATAGAACGCTCCTGTGACAGATTTGTCCTCTGGTATAACATGCTTCTTTATGTATCCACCGCATGCATATTCAAAGAAATCATCACATGGATCCACGGTGTCGTCCATTGATTCGATCATGTTAGCCGCTAAATGATCAAAAACAATTTTTAAAACATAAACAACAACGATCTACAGTATTACTATTGGTGTATATTTTTTACAGCTATTTATAGTCATAAATACTCATAATGATTTGAAGTTAGGGTTTGGGTTACGGTGTTTAATGCCACTTTCAACAATATTTCAGTTAAACATGTATTGTGGTGGTCAGTTATATTGGTGGAAGAAACCTGAGGACCCGGAGAAAACCACTGACCTGCTGCAAGTCACTGACAAACTTTATCACATAATGTTGGATTTAGTATACCTCGCCATGAATGGGGTTCGAATTCACAACATACAAAAAAGACAAATAATCAATGGTTGACAAAAAAACTACGAATACAGAGAAAACTGAAGATTGAACAACAAAAACCCCACTAAAACCCAGAGGTGAGCTCAGGTGCTCCATAGGAGTCTGTAGTTCCTGCTTCACTAATATCACCTCATGGGTTTAGGAGCTGGGAGGCAATTTTTGCCCCCCCCCCACCCTCCCTCACTTTTTGGCATTAAATTGAAGAAAAGGCTTTTTTAGTATGGAAGCAGATATTGCACAGTTAACCAAAGGTATAAATATAATGGTATACTTTGAAATCTATTTTTTGCTCCACAGTTTTGAAAATTTGCCTAACCAATAAGGAATACATTTTTTGTATATTTTTTATATAAATGTACACCAATTATGTTATGAGCATCCATTCAAATTATCATAATTATTGAGGTAATTACACATGATTGTGTATTCATATTTGAAAGTTAAAAAATATTGAAAATTGTGAAAATTTTTCTCTTTCTTCTTACATTGTAGAAATGTAGTGTGTTTTTCATAACAAAAAATATATGAGGGTACCCCTATTCAAAGCCCTAGAATTATTTATCTATTGAAAATATGTCTCATTTATTTAATATTTTGAATGTTAACATATATTTTATGATGCTTTTGGTATGTTGGTTAGGTTTTGAATATTAAACTAATTTTGCCTCCCCCCCCCCCCCCCCCTCTTTTTGGCATAAAATTTAAGAAAGAAAAAAAAGCTTTTTTACTTTAGTATGGCAGCATATATTTTCCAGTTATCCAAGGGTATCTGGAAATTTCGAAAAGGGTATGCTTTGAAACCATAGTGACTTTTTTTTTATTGCTGCACAATTTTGAAAGTTTCCCAGTCAAATAATTAGGAATACATTTTTTGTACATTTTTCATAAAGATGTAAACAGAATGTAATGAGTATCCTTTTAAATTATTCTAATTTTTGAGGTAATTATGCATGATTGTGTATTTCTATTTCAAAGATAAAAAAATATATAGAAAATTGTGAGAAAAAATTGTATTTTTCATAAAAAATGTATGAGGGTACCCCTATTTAAAGCCCCATTTTTTTTTCTATTGAAAACATGCCCCATTTTTTTCATATTCTGAATGTTAACAAGTATATAATGCTTTTGGTATGTTGTTTTTGAATATTTAATAAAAAGAAAAGGTGAAGAAAAAGTTGTGTCACTTTTTCATAAAATGAAAATAAAAAACAAAAAAAGTGCCTTGATTTTACCAAGAAATGTGTGCATCACAAAATACGCCTGTCTATGTAAATTATCAAACGGTATAATGGTAATGACCCCAAAATAAATAGGGTTCTTCCCCTTCCACAGGGGAATCATGTGGTCAAGTTTGTTAAAGATCCAATATACAGAACTAAAGTTATCGTGCGGAAACGACCCTGTTGTCAAAAATTCTATTTATGGTAATGGTGACCTTTGACCTAATGACCCCAAAATAAATAGGATTCTTCCCCTTTCACAGGGGAATCATGTGGCCAAGTTTGGTAAAGATCCGATACACAGAACTAAAGTTATTGTGCAGAAACCTGTGTGGATGCCAGCCCGCCCGCCTGCCATACTCAATCACATAATATGGCCCCATCTCGAGACGGGCATATAAAAATGCAGTTAACTTCAAATCTTTTTTTTTCAATTATTCAGATGTTGAACAAAGAATTAAAGTGAAAATAAATATACATAAATATGATGTTTAGGAAAATCATACCAGTTGCTATAAAAACCAAATGTTGGTTATTTGGATTTTTTGCATGGCAATGCACAATTAATATTTTTATTTAATTAGAAATGTATATGCATACATTTATATTATTTCTTAATGCAATAGAATATACTTAAATTTGCTCAGAATAATGAACATAAAGGAATTAATAAATATGCTGTTTACATCTTGAAACAAGGGAGATAATCGAACGTAGAAATGTTATCAGTGTCTATCGAGTACACGTTAAACTCCCCTATCTATATTTCCCCTGTTCAAACCGCAACATTTTCATCAGAATTTCGTGGAATTTCAATAGATAATGGAATGTATTCCATGTCTTACCTATATATGTTTTATCTTTACATGTTTTGTGAAACTGAGAACTAGATATACAAGGTTGACAATCAATGAATCAACAGTTATTAATAATGAGTTTTCCACTAGCGGTTTGCACTGACATTTTAGATCGGCCATTTCTATTTTTCGGTATTAGTCGGAAGTTATAAATAAGTTTTATTCAATTTTTTTGAAAAGTTTGGAGAAAAAAGTGACAATTTTTATAAAGTTATACTTTTACAAACTTAGAAGTAATAAATAAAACATAAAAATCAGTATTTGCAATGATTTTTGTCATTTTTTGGTAACTTTGGAGAAAAGTTTGGATAAATTGGAAATTTAGAATTTTTGAAATTATTACTTCACGGCTGGTAATCGGTACAAGCAGAACAGTTGGTTCTGCAAAGAAATTCGTGAGGATAACTTCCGGTTTTGGTGGAGGAGAGTTCACGAAGACGCTTCGCAAGATATGTACATGTCAAAAATTGAAATTTTCTTTTTTACTGCTCGAATATTGCAAAATCAGAGAATGCTATGCTGTGGCGAATGCTTTCACGATTAGAAACATGTATAGTTTATTCTTGTATATGAAGTGTAACCCTCGCAAAATCAATCGTCCCACAAAAAACATGACGAAAATTGTGACACTCGTGCATTTCTAAGTTGTTCTTGACAAAGATGCAAGTTAAATTTTCAATATTTTTTCATCATGGGAGTCTAAATGTAATCGGGGATAAATTCCGATTAGTCAGAAGTAAATTGAAGTCTAGATAAATCTACAAACTGTCAATTTTCTCGTTTTCCTGCTTGAGGAGATCGGTTCTGATAGACCACATTGCGAATGCATGATGAGATTTTCAAGTTTTGGTAACTGTTTTCTGCAAAATTGATAAATTGACACTTTTAAACATAAAACTGATAAATACTCTAATCAAAATAAACTATTCTCTGTCCACTTTCAGGAGATGCCAGGATTCAAGGGATAGAGGAAAAGGGGACTGACATTGACTCTTTACAAAAAAACATTTCGATATAGATTGCCTGTATCACCGCCAAGGAAACGAACAAAAACAAGTAGCTATATATAGCAGTACACCAAATTTAAAATCCCCATCAATCAGGACACCAAGTTTATTAAAAAAAATCTCTTTCAATTTCAAAATATTTATATCCTTTCAAACGGGTTTCCACATCTATTCGGCGCAACCTTTTTAATAAAGATGACGGAAACTTCACCGCAGATCTACACAAGTTATGATATTACATGATTTCAGCACATACATATAGGTCTAACGTAAATACACATTCACGTAGTGATAGCTAGTCATGAATAAATTAAACACAAGATGTCAATTAAACTGTGGACATATCCTTAAAATCGGTAAAGCGCTTTACATCTTGTAACCACTACTAACAGAGATCTTTTTTATTTACAAGTGTGTACACATAACACACTACATAATAGAAAAACAAACCACAAATTAATATTATTCTCAACTGTATGATATTTAATTTAGAGAGTATCATATGTATTAGAAATTATAAAGATATGATTCACATTAAGTTTAATTATTCTTGATTATAAAATTATCTTACAGTGCATTTTAAATTTTTTCCAATGTAAGGGAAGCCCCGTTTAATCTTGTGTATCCAATACACAATGGAAGTTGTCACAAAAAACAAATGATCAATGATGACAAGTTAAATCATGGGAAACCGCAGTTACAATTATGAATTGATTCCTTAAATGAAATGTTTCTTTCTAGGTGGACAGCCCATGAACAATGAAATATTACTTTTATACTTTTAAAATCCAGACGGGAAGAAGGGCATTAGTTCGTGAATTTATTACCAGACAGACATGCAAAATTTGTAATTATACAGTGGATTACATGTGTCGTACCAAAACTAGCAAATCTCCTCGTGCATTCGCAATGTGCTCTATCAGAACCGATCTCCTCAAGCAAGAAAACGAGAAAATTGACAGTTTGTAGATTTATCTAGACTTCAATTTACTTCTGACGAATCGGAATTTATCCCCGATTACATTTAGACTCCCATGATGAAAAAATATTGAAAATTTAACTCAAGTTGCATCTTTGTCAAGAACAACTTAGAAATGCACGAGTGTCACAATTTTCGTCATGTTTTTCGTGGGACGATTGATTTTGCGAGAGTTACACTTCATATACAAGAATAAACTATACATGTTTCTAATCGTGAAAGCATTCGCCACAGCATAGCATTCTATGATTTTGCAATATTCGAGCAGTAAAAAAGAAAATTTCAATTTTTGACATGTACATACCTTGCGAAGCGTCTTCGTGAACTCTCCTCCACCAAAACCGGAAGTTATCCTCACGAATTTCTTTGCAGAACCAACTGTTCTGCTTGTGCCGATTACCAGCCGTGTACTTTTGATTACAAAAGGAAAACAAACTGTTGTTTATCATTTAGACTTTAATTTTTGGGGATGTGTCTTTTTTTTATTTACTGTAAGAAGAGCTTGAAGATACCAAAGAGGTAATCAGAATCCGTATATATATATATCGAAGAAGAACAGACAACACAATGGCCAAAAGAAAAAGTTCAAAAGTACAACGATCTACAAAACATACATATAAAACTAAAGATCGAGTAACACGAACCCCACTAAATTTTTTTGGAACTTGGAAGTTCACTAGTGTTGTGAGCTGTTAGTTATCAATAACAGTAAACTGGAAGGTTTCTTTTCAGCTTAAAATAAATTGCTATGTTCAAAATGATGCCTCAAATTTTTCGACGGGACAAAGCATGATCTTCCTATATAATCTTTATTTTCATTTAAAATAAAAACGTGGTCTGTCTGTATAAGCTTTATCTTCATTTAAAATCAACATATACAGTCAATGAACAGGACAATGAAAAATCCCTTCAAAAAGAGATAAGCGCAAAATCACAATCCGGACGGAATGGACAGAGGAAATGTGACCAATGGCAATGATTAAACTAATAATACCATAGGAACAGCACAAACTAGAAACCAACCATAGTTATATCATTAGTGAAAACCTGGACATCATTGTTAATATAAACCCGATGAGTAAATTGCTTGAAGCAAATATTTCCACCAAACTACTTTGCAACATTTTTAATTATTAGTACAATCATGATCAGTAAGGCAGTTGCTAAGAAGACTTACCCGCATCGGTGCTGTACTGGTTAGGCATGCTCGTCTAGAGTGCGGTAGATCATGGGTTCGAGTCCCGATCGGGTCAAACAAAAGACTATACAATAAGTATTTGTTGCTTCTCCGCTAAGTACACAACATTAAAGAGTAAGAACGAAGACTGTTTGGCTTGGAATCAGGATAATGTGTCAGAGTGGAGCAACATGTCTATCTACGGACTGTTGTTTCAGTGAACTAGCACTATACAAATCCAACAAATCGTGTTGGGCTAGTACAAAGCGGACCTCATCATCATTTCATTGAAAATCAACTTGTTCTCGCCATGATATAGCTGAAAAATTGCTGAGTTGGGGTTAAGCAACAATCTCTCAATAATCAATTCATTCACTAATATTACTTGGATATTGTACCGCATATGGTCTTACATCTAATATTTCTGGTCTAAAATCAATTTTTTTAAATGACTCAATTGTTGGTTAATGTAGTTTACGCTAAATTTTCTGCACATAATACAAATGTGTCTGTACTATTGTATTTTCCTCGGGTGTTAAAGAAAATGAAAGTGTTGTGTTAATATTACATATAGTACTTACCTGCTGTTATACAGTCTTTAGTAACACATAGATCTGCAACAGAAAGATCATTCATAGATACATCAAATAAACGTCAGAGAAAGCCAAAAGGGGCAATCAAGAATGATAATCCAATGGTAACGCCGGACACACAAGACACAGGATGAAGACAAACAAAATCGAAAAATCCACAGAAAACCAAAAGGGTGAGCAACACGGACCCCACCAAAATCCGGGGGTGTGAATCCAGATGCTCTCGAAGGGTTATAACATTTGAATAAATTACATAATCGTATTGGATTTGACGTGAGTTTTTTTTTATGGTAAAATATCGCTCATCATTGGTATATCGAAGAGATCTAAAGTTTTGAAAGTCTTCATGAAGATAACTGCTTTTAGGACAACTTGCTATGTTAAATTCATTGATTCTTAAACAGTAAATAATACAAGTCTTTTCGCAATCAAAAGTAAAATTAAACTGATTTTTAACGCTATATTCTACATTTGTAATCAAATTCTTTTAAAGGGGCTTCGTGTCATGATTTCCATGGTAATAAATGATGGTATGATATATACATTTCTACATTTGCAATCAACGAAGTTGTGAGTTGGATTCTTGCACCCGGCGAGGTGTACTCGATATCACATTATGTAATAAAGATTGTCATTGACTTGTAGGTCGATGACTTTTTATGTGTTCTTCGGTTTCTTCCGCCAATAAAACTGACCGCCACACTACTATTGACATATTGCTCAAAAGGGCGTTAAACACCCAACACCAATACTTTAATGGCTTTAAAGTACAATCAAACCTGCCCATGCGGTCAACTCTATTAAGCAATCACCTGTATTAAAAAGTCCCCTTTTTCTTATCCTGTCATGGAAAATTCCATATAAATTGAACCTCTTTGAAGAGGTCACCTGTCTTATAAGGCCACTTTTTCTTTGTCCGAAATGTGACCTCTTAATACAAGTTTGACTAGTGAAGACAATTACAGAATTACTGAAAAGTGTCGTTTAACAATAACAAAACGGATTCTACTCGTGGAGCAGGGACTGCTTACCCGCCAGGGGCACCTGCGTTCATACCCGATCTTGTGTCCTCAACTTGTGTATTATATACATGTAGTTGGAACAATACAAACATTTCAATACAGATTAGTTACTTACAATTCTCCTGGTTGTATACCATGTTTAAGGAAAGAAGTGTGGTGTAAGGTATCCACATATTTCGTCTGACTTTGTACTAAGTGTTTAGGAAAGATTGTGGCGTAAGATATCCACATTTTAGTAATTACTTACGGTGTGACGCAAAAAAGTTGCGCATATTATACGACACGACGAATTCTCTTACGTCACTATTTAAAGTGCTTCAATGTTATTATCCTCATCCATTATTTTTTTTATTACAAGCAAATTAAAAAAAAAATGTTGTAACATATTAATATAATTTACTGATATGAATTGTGTGCCAGTTACTATAGAAGTTTAATGCTTTCATATTTGACCTTTTCCTGGTATCATACTTTAGTTAACATCATCTCAATTATTTAAAAGGTGCTTTTCTGCGTTTCATAATTTCTGATCAAAGCGAATGATTTATGAGGTGTGAGACCAAATTAATGTTGAATCTACAGCTAGTTGACATAAGTATTCCTCATTTCCGCTTTTTCCTTCACTATTTTTAAAATATAAAACTACAATTTTATAGAGAAAAAATGAACAGATATAATTTTGTATTTTAAGATTTAAAAAAAAATTAAGGAGTTAAAGACAAATCTGAATTTGACCGTCACAAACTACTAAATGATTGAATACATGTAGTACACATTGAAGACTGTTTAATCTGGTAAAAGTCAAAACTGTGACTCTCTAGGAAAATTGGCATGGTAAACTGTACATAATTATTCCTTCGTGCATGCAAAGTTTTTTTTAGAATTAACCAAAACATGACTTCAGAAGAAAAAACGTGATTATATATGAAATATAAAGGGAAGTGATGATTATGTAAACTGCCTGTATCATTTCGTTTATAATCAGATACAAATAAGGTGTGGGACCGTTGTGGCCGAGATCGTATGGTAGTTGGATTTACAACTACTTTTACAATCAGTGCTTATTACCAAGTTGTGAGTTTGAATCCCGCTCATGGCGAGGTGTACTCGATAATACAACATAGGTGACTTGAGACCAGTTGGTGGTTTTCTCCTGGTACCCCGGTTTCCTCCACCAATAAAACTGACAGCCACGATATAACTGGTATATTGTTGAAAGTGGCGTTAAACACCATAACCTAACTCCCTATCATTCATCTAGTTTCAGGTTATAAATCAAATTTAGTATTTAGAGCAAGCTCTAATGATTGATCTTTACATACTATTAGTATTGCTGCCTCCTCCACTGGTTTGACATCCATTTCCACCTGTTTGAGATCCAGATCCACTGTTGGTTGCTATAGTGGGTGAAGGTTCGTTAACATCATCAATTTTCTTTGTAGCAACAATAGCAAGAGCAACTGCTAATGCAATTATAGCTAACAGACAGACGAACAATGAACACAAAACTGCACGTGTGGCACTCTTTCCATTTTTCCCATTAGACGTCACACTGGAATTAAAAAATAATAATAATACAATATCACGATCTGAAGTGTTTTTTTATATTTTTTATTTTCCTTTCTATTACGTTATTGCACATCTTTAGTTTTTTGGGAGTTGCTTTGTAGATCATTCTTTGTACATTTATCCTTTTTTCTTTGGCCATCATATTGTCTGTCCTTCTTCAATTTACGACCGCTAATCACTCCTTATATTGTATCTTCAAAACTTTTCTTGGGTCCATATTGTACTGTTCCCCAAGACATATGAGGCATACAACATCAACAAAGTAGAAGAGTACTAGTAAAGTGTCATTCACTTGTCTGTCCATTCGTTATGAAGTATGTTATAGAGGTAGAGCTCCAATGTGACAGTTTTCACATTTATCGAACCAGAATTATTAAGCGGCTTTATTTAAAATTAAAAAAGAATGATACCGACTGTTTGACCATTAGTTATATAATGTCGTTAATAAAATGTTTACATTTAGTCGAATCAACAATAAATATTAAACTGTACACTACTATATAAATATTAAACTGTACACTACTATATAAATATTAAACTGTACACTACTATATAAATATTAAACTGCACACTACTATATAAATATTAAACTGTACACTACTATATAAATATTAAACTGTACACTACTATATAAATATTAAACTGTACACTACTATATAAATATTAAACTGTACACTACTATATAAATATTAAACTGTACACTACTATATAAATATTAAACTGTACACTACTATATAAATATTAAATTGTACACTACTATATAAATATTAAACTGTACACTACTATATAAATATTAAACTGTACACTACTATATAAATATTAAATTGTACACTACTATATAAATATTAAACTGTACACTACTATATGAAAATATTTGTCATAGCATGCATCTTTCCCACATTGGATATCCGTTTCAGCCAACACACATACGATAGGCCTAAAAGGGACCGCCATGGTCGTGATCGTATGGTAGTTGGATTTACAACTACCTATGCAATAAGTACCTATCACCACTAATGTTGTGAGTTCGAATTCCGTTCTGGTGAGGTGTACTCGATACAACATTATGTGATAAAGTTTGTAAGTGACTTGCGGCAGGTCGGTGGTTTTCTCCTGGTACTCCAGTTTCCTCCACCAATAAAACTGACCCCCACGATATAACTGAAATATTGTTGAATGTGGCCTTAACCCTAACCCCATCCCGTTAATAAAATGTGTACATTAATTCGGGGTATAACGAGAGCTATTTGAATCAACAATAAATATTACGGTAAATTGTGCATGATATAACAATATTTGTCATAGCATGCAAGTGACAACGAAAACATATATTTCTCACATTGGATATTAATTTCAGCCAACATACATGATAGGCCTAAAAGTAAGACTAATGTGATTCCACTAATGGCGTTGATATAAATTACACGAGACATAATGTATCCAATGGAACGACCATTTAACTTTTGTGAATAAAACAAATTATGTTGACAAACTGTACAGAAAATAATAATCTGGCTTCGCAGTTTTCAACGAGATATTTTGGTATATAACATGAAGAAAATTGATCTATTATATACTGTCCGGACAACAAATAATCTGATATAACTTTCGCGTGAAAAATAATTCTTGTTCGGGGTGGGGGTAGGGGGGATAGATACCCCCACGTTAAATGGTTGGTCTCTACTCAGATTCTAGCACTCCCTATAGGATATACCAAAACATGGCGCCGTCGTGGGCATGATCGTATGGTAGTTGGATTTACACCTACCTGTGCAATCAGTGCCTATTACTACCAACGTTGTGAGTTCGAACCCCGTTCATGGCGAGGTGTACTCGATACAACATTATGTGATAAAGTTTGTAAATGACTTGAGGCAGGTCTGTGGTTTTCTCCGGGTACGCCGGTTTCCTCCATCAATAAAACTGGCCCCACGATATAACTGAAATATTGTTGAACGTGGCGTTAAACACCATAAACCCAAACCATCACAGTACGATGAAAGTGGAACAGTGTATTTACTTCATTTAATTGTCCTCATTTTCTTCTTTTTTATTGTAGTTTAAAAGTGTTCAGCTTAACAATGAACTGTCACCGGTGATCGGTCTAATTTTATTATTTACAAATATTTATGTTAAGGATTGAAAATAAATAAACATTCCACAAGAATTACCAATTAGGTAATATTTATAATATTTTTTATATTTATTTGTTAATCCATGAAGTGCGTATTGTCATTTGTGATTTTAACACACGCTCGATTTTCGTGACCTGAATAGAATTTAAATTGAACGAAAATGTATGAACTGCTTTGTGATGTCACAATTTAAATTTAAATCACACGCAGTAAATAAGATATCTGCGTTTTTATTATTCATGTAACGTTGGTTACAAGTAAATCGCCAGATAAAAAATTATGAAGATAACGCGGATAGTAGAATTTTTCAGATAACCCACTTAAAGCTTGAAAATAACTGTATAATTTTGAAAGACCATATCCTTAGCTATAAATTTATCGAAGGCAATCTTATGTATCAATACTTCAAAATCCAGAATCTCGACTACTGTCACTAGAATTAAGAAAAGAAAGTTTATACAAAGAAGATAAGGGATTGTCAAACCATTGAACATAAAAAGACCATGACATATGTCGATGGAAATCCAGTCCCTGGTTTGGGACATACACAAACAAATGACGGAGTTAATCAGGTTAATGGGATCAAACCCTCCCCTCTTGATTCTAGTACTTGGATCTCCAACAGATATAGACCATTAAATAAATCTGCACAGACTCGTCTCAACTCAAAAAGGACCACACACTATCACAAAATGACAAAACATGAACAGTACAATAGCAAGCCTAGGGTCAGTGAATGCTCGTAGTTAACTTGCTATACTAAAGGTAAGACTATTACTCTTAGGACAGAAACCCACCGCTTGACCAAATACATGTATGATCGAACATGACTGCATGTGGTGCCGTGATCAGACTATCCACATATGTTTGTGGTGTTTACTTTCGATCTGACTCTCATGAAATTTGTCCGTTTCGTCATCGCATCAAGAACAATAAACTTGAGTATGTCTTGTCGATATTGGTAGAATTATTGACAATCACTGTTTCCATTCATAATAATGTACCTTCTACAAAGATGAACCGCATCGGTGGTGTAATGGTTAGCATGCTCGCATCAGTGGTGTAATGGTTAGCATGCTCGCATCAGTGGTGTAATGGTTAGCATGCTCGCATCAGTGGTGTAATGGTTAGCATGCTCGCATCAGTGGTGTAATGGTTAGCATGCTCGCTTCAGTGGTGTAATGGTTAGCATGCTCGCATCAGTGGTGTAATGGTTAGCGTGCTCGCATCAGTGGTGTAATGGTTGGCATGCTCGCTTCAGTGATGTAATGGTTAGCGTGCTCGCATCAGTGGTGTAATGGTTAGCGTGCTCGCATCAGTGGTGTAATGGTTAGCGTGCTCGCATCGAACGCGATAGATCGTGGGTTCGAGCCCCGGTCGGGTCAAACCAAAGACTATAAAATTGGTATGTGTTGCTTCTCCACCAAGCACGCAGCATTAAGGAGAAAGAGCAAAGACTGGTTGTCTCGGAATCAGAATAATGTGTCCGAGTGGGGCGACATGTCTACCCGCGGACTGTTGTATCACTGAGCTAGCACTATACAAATCCAACTCAGCGTGTTGATCTAGTACAAAGCAGACCTCATCATCATTTCATTGAAAATTAACTTGTTCTCGCCATGATATAGCTGAAAAATTGCTGAATTGGCGTTAAACAACAATCACTCACTAAAGTTGGAAAGGGGTCGTAACCCAGAAATACTTGGTCTGTTTGAAAACTTGCTGTAATATGCGCATGTTCGTATCATACAAAGATATCGTACTAAATATAAAAAGTTCCATTTCAAGATAAATGATTAGGTGCAGAAATGACATACATATTGCAGTATTTATGAAGATGGAAAAGGGGAGATAACTCCATTGCAACTGATTCGTTTGGGAAATTGTATTGGTATGCGCATACTCATATCATACCAAGACATCGTACAAAATATGAACTTAATACCATAAATTAAGAAATAATTCATGGAAGCCATATGTATATATTGTTTTTACCACGGGTAGGCCTTTAGCGTTAGCGAGTGGTAAAAAGCTGATATAAAGGCCTACCTGTGGTAAAAACAATATATACATATGGCTTCCATGAATTATTTCGATTCTAATATGTAAAAATTAGTAAAATATCGTTATAAATTGTCGATGACGTCATAAATTACAATGGGTGTAGGTATATATTATTTTTACCACGGGTTTGGACTCAAAGCGTTTGAAGGACGTCATATTAGAATAGGTAATAAAAATAATGAGACGGACGGATGATGAGACGGACGGACAAACAAGGGCATTCCAGTTTATAATTAGAATCTTTAAATCGCCTAACACTAGCTCAATATATAACAATTTTTAAAAAAACATTGGTTTCCAAAATGAATTTAATAAAACACGTGGGGTAGCGTTACCTAGAAAATATCATTATGCAAAAGAACAAATGTAACTGGTTCGTTTCGTTGACAATTTTTAATAGTTAGATAACCTGTTCTTGCAATACATCTGCTATAAGATTACATAAACATGTAAATACTTGATAATTTTAATAATATTCCCTCAACAAACAACATGTATATACGTGTTAATTTAACAGACAATAAAACAGTGAAAAATCGAAAGCAATTAATTTATTTCCGAAAATATAAATTTTAACTGAAATATTGTTGAAATTGGCGTTAAACACCATTAAGCAAACCAAACCAAACCAAACCAAACCAAACCATCTTTTCTCTTGTAAACTGCATTATTTGGAGTCAGTATATATAATTGACATCGAGTGTTTGGGGTGGGCTTATGGTGTTTAAAGCCACTTTCAACAATATTTCAGTTATATCGTGGCGGTCAGTTTTATTGGTGGAGGAAACCAGAGGACCCGGAGGAAACCAACGACCTGACGTAAGTCACTGACAGACTGAATGATATATAAAGATCACGCCTGGTAAACGAGATGGTCTCAACATAATGTGGAGGAAAATTTACAAACGTGTGCACGGTAAGTTGTCACGTTTTATCTCATATTTCTAGATATTTCGAGACATGTTTTGAAAATCAGAGAATGCTATTCCCTTCCGATATGAAAATGTAAACTTTTCCTACTTTCCGTTGTGAAAAACAGTTAAAATTGAAGGAGAAATCACTTTTCTCCTGTGCAGTAACGAGTTCATTTTGTGTATTTCGTCGTGCAATTTCAGCTATTTCCTTGCATAACAAAAAGGTTCCGTGACAATGACGTGGTCGGGTGATAGAATTTTATTGACAGGTTCGAACTTACTACAAGAATGGAAACGATAGAGGCTAATAACACAACACTGCCCGTAATTATGATAAGTTGGGACCTTCTGTCATAGGTACATGTTGAGGCCTTCAGTCAAAACTTCCAAAGTGAAGTACACCATAGATGTATACATCTACGAGTACACTTATAAAGCGTTGAGATCATTAAAAAAAACACAATGATGCTACACATTAAATGTGTAGTAAAATATGATTATTAGCCGAGATGTAGCTTGGTTCTTTTCCCGGGTTTTCATTTTTTTTTATCGAGTTGACATCTTGTATGTATCAAATTTCCCCATGAATACGGAGCACCCGAATTTGACTCCTTTGACGAACTGTTAAAAATGTTTCACTCCCCTTATCTTTCGTCGTTCATCAACGAACCAACTGAACAAGTGGCATGATATTGCCAATTGGTAAACTCATTTAATTGTTATGTATTGCTGAAATGAGCTATGTACACTGGGTAGCATTTTTCTATTCTCGTACACATAAACTTGGTCCAGATTTTGACCCTAAATCGACACATCCGCACCCAAAAAATCTAGGTAGTTAACCCAGGAAAGCAGATCCACATGTATACAGTAAGCAACTGACAAACTTTAACACGAACACATACTTGTTTTGCAATTGCAACTCCCCAAGCTCAAGCTGGAGCCACCACCTTCATGTGCAAGTGATTGGATAGCAGTTTGTGCATGTTATGAAACGACTCACTACGACTGCCTCAGAAGAATATAGAACGGAAAGTCACAAGACAAAAAGTAACAGGTTAGGGTATATGCAACTCGATTACACCACTTTGGAAGTTTTGACAGAAGGTCTCAACTTATCATAATTACGGACAGGTTGTGTTATTACCCTCTATCGTTTCCATTCTTGTAGTAAGATCGAACCTGTCAATAAAATTCTATCACCCGACCACATCATTGTCACGGAACCTTTTTGTTATGTTTTGTTAGGAAATAGCTGAAATTGCACGACGAAATACACAATATGAACTCGTTGCTGCACAGGAGAAAAGTGATTTCTCCTTCAATTTTAACTGTTTTTCACAACGGAAAGCAGGAAAAGTTTACATTTTCATATCGGAAGGGAATAGCATTATGTTGAGACCATCTCGTTTACCAAGCGTGAAGATGTCCAAGTATTTTTAATTCCCTGTAAAATTATACAAATTGATGAAAAACATAATATGAAATATAGAAAAATGTCGCAATTTAGGATAATATTACCATGCATATATATGCTTGATACATAACATATTTTCCATTTTGCAAATTAACTGCATTCTTTGGAATCGGTATATATATGAATAAAATTATATATGTAATTTTTAATTCTCTGTGAAATTATGCAAATTAATGTAAAACATATCATAATATACATGTAAAAAAGTATTACAGTTAATGGTAATATTACCATTTTTGTATCGAAATCCCCTTCTATTTTGCATTATAAACTGCATTTTTCGGAATTAGATATATATGCATATAATTTAATGGCTGTGAGAATTTTTTCAATATGTAGATAAAATAATTTAATATGAAAAAAATGTTACAATTAAGGATAACATTACCATGCTTGGTACCGAACTCCACTTCCATTTTGCCTTGTAAACTGCATTATTCGGAATCAGTATACATATATACAAAAATGTATGCATAGAATTTAATGCGCTGTGGGATTTTTTCAAATTACAGAGAAAAAAAAATAATTTAAAGAAAAATGGTACAATTAAGGATAACATTACCATGCTTGGTACCAAAATCCACTTCCATTTTGCATTGTAGACTGTATTATTCGGAATCAGTATATATATGCATTAGAATTTAATGCGCTGTGAGAATTTTTTAAATTGCGGGAAAAAAATATAATTTAAAGAAAAATGATACAATTAAAAATAATGTTACCATGCTTGGTACCGAACTCCACTTCCATTTTGAATTGTAAACTGTATTATTCGGAATCAGTATATATGCATAGAATTTAATGCGCTGTGAGAACTTTTCAAATTTCAGAGAAAAAAAATATGATGTAAATAAAAAAATGTTTCAGTTAAAATATAACATTACCATGCTTGGTACCGAACTCCACTGCCATTTTGCATCGTAATTTACTGCGTAGTCCAAATCTGAGCGAGCGAAAAGATGTGAAACTTTCTCGTGATATAAACAATACATTAGTCCTTTCATATTGGAATTAATACGTTGATGATTTGTAAATAGAAGGATGTAGATATCATTGTGTATATACTTTCTTTCATCTCAAGATAAACAGGATGGACGAAATTCCATGGAAAACCAAGTTTCGAATAAAATACCATTCAAAGCTTATCCACTTTCAATCATTCTTAAATTTACTGTCTCACCGTGGGATTTACGACAAATATCTGATTATGTTACAAGTTGGTGTGGAAAAAACTTTCCGTTTCAGTAGTCTTGTTTTTATAACCTTTCCTTTTTATTTATTAGTATATATATTTCAACACAATACACGCCAGATATCAAATAAAAATAAGTCGTGGATTGAACGTAATTGAATTTAAGTTCAAAGTACTTGAATTTGCTGAATAATACGAATAGAAATTTTACGTTTTCTTTTTAGTTGCACTGAATACCTTTAAGTCTCAAATGGTAGATTGGAATATTACAATAAATACAAGATACCCTTTGAAACCACAAAGGTTGACTAACATAAACACAATTAAAGCATACTAGTATATATATACATAAAAAGGGGATATACAAATGTGTGAGACTTTTATATAAAAAAATTGAATGCATGCACGAAGGAGTAGTTAGGTTTGGAATTCGTCCACTTTGAATAGTAAAATTATTTCGCTTTGAGTAGTTAAGTTCTGAAAGTTAAACATTCTCAAATAATTGCAAATGTAAATAATCGTAAATAATGTTAAATATGAATGCTAGAATGTAGCTATGCATGATGACATATTTCAACCTACTACTTGTCAGATATTTATTTTGACTTGTCAGATGTTATTATACAATTATCAACCTTGCAAGAGTGTGATATGACGGATTGTCTCACAGAGAAATATTATGTTTCCCGAGGGTGGCATAAACTTTCGAGGGGAGACAATCCGTCATTACACACTCTTGAAAGGTTGATAATTGTTTGATTACATCGAATATCCTACACAGTGCCATAATTATTTGGTCTAGTTCAAATCTGACCAACAGACACCAAGTGAATTTCCATGAGGGTATTCTCGCGTGCGTTTGATATAACCATGCGACCTAACGTCCAACGGTTGATCGAACGGAATGTCAAATGTTATGTGACGTTCTTTACACTAATCAAATTCAAGATATCGATATGAGTATGTAATAAATTGACTCGTCAGATGTTATATTGACTCGTCAGATATCATGTTGACTTGTCAGATAATTTTTTTGACATGTCAGATAGGTATGTCAACTAGTCAGATTGTGAAGTTGAAAAGTGAATGACACCCGCAAAGAATGGTCGTATCTTGTTGGCAGGATATCGATATTCTTGTTATCTGACACATAAGCAGTACTATCTGACATATCGGCATAACCCATTAGACTGACAAGTTTATATCTTTATCCTATATTTAAAAGATGGCGGGGGGCGGGGGTCAGAAATATATCACCATGGATTTGATCAGAGAGTGAATGGAGTAATCAATGGAGATTATTAAGGTTAGGGTTATGATGTTTAACAACACTTTCAACAATATTTCAGTCATATCGTGGCGGTTAATATGATTGGTGGGGTAACCGGAGAAAACCACCGACCTGTCGCAAGTGACTGACGAACTCACATAATGTTGTATCGAGTACACCTAACAGGAATGGGGTTCTAACTCACAACGTTAATGGTGACAACATAGGCAGTTGTAAATCCAACTACCATACGATCCCGCCACGACGGACCCCTAATGCAAAATGTATAGTTAGTTTACAGTATTTATTGTAAATCTGTGTAGTATAAAACAACAAAGAATGTTAAACGATTCATAAACAATCAGTTTCTTTTATATATGTTTCCTAAATTAGAATATATATAAACATTAAAAAGTGCTCTTTGTAAATATAATATGATATGAAAAATTAAGGGAAAACAAACATTGATTGATTGATTTATTAGTGCTTAACGTTCAGCGAGAATTTTCCCCCTGCTATATTCAGGACGAGAATAAGTTCAACATCATAAGCTCCAGATAGTAAAAGAGGAACAATTTCAACATCATATGCTCCAGATAATAAAAGAGGAATAAGTTCAACATCATATGCTCCAGATAGTAAAAGAGGAATAAGTTCAACATCATATGCTCCAGATAGTAAAAGAGGAATAAGTTCAACATCATATGCTCCAGATAGTAAAAGAGGAATAAGTTCAACATCATATGCTCCAGATAGTAAAAGAGGAATAAGTTCAACATCATATGCTCCAGATAGTAAAAGACGAATAAGTTCATCATCATATGCTCCAGATAGTAAAAGAGGAATAAGTTCAACGATATGCTCCAGATAGTAAAAGAGGAATAAGTTCAACGTCATATGCTCCAGATAGTAAAAGAGGAATAAGTTCAACATCACATGCTCCAGATAGTAAAAGAGGAATAAGTTCAACATCATATGCTCCAGATAGTAAAAGAGGAATAAGTTCAACGTCATATGCTCCAGATAATAAAAGAGGAATAAGTTCAACATCACATGCTCCAGATAGTAAAAGAGGAATAAGTTCAACATCATATGCTCCAGATAGTAAAAGAGGAATAAGTTCAACATCATATGCTCCAGATAGTAAAAGAGGAATAAGTTCAACATCATATGCTCCAGATAATAAAAGAGGAATAAGTTCAACGTCTTATGCTCCAGATAGTAAAAGAGGAATAAGTTCAACATCATATGCTCCAGATAGTAAAAGAGGAATAAGTTCAACGTCATATGCTCCAGATAATAAAAGAGGAATAAGTTCAACGTCATATGCTCCAGATAATAAAAAAGGAATAAGTTCAACGTCTTATGCTCCAGATAGTAAAAGAGGAATAAGTTCAACGTCATATGCTCCAGATAGTAAAAGAGGAATAAGTTCAACGTCATATGCTCCAGATAGTAAAAGAGGAATAAGTTCAACGTCATATGCTCCAGATAATAAAAGAGGAATAAGTTCAACGTCTTATGCTCCAGATAGTAAAAGAGGAATAAGTTCAACGTCATATGCTCCAGATAGTAAAAGAGGAATAAGTTCAACGTCTTATGCTCCAGATAGTAAAAGAGGAATAGGTTCAACGTCATATGCTCCAGATAGTAAAAGAGGAATAAGTTCAACATCATATGCTCCAGATAGTAAAAGAGGAATATGTTCAACGTCATATGCTCCAGATAGTAAAAGAGGAATAGGTTCAACATCATATGCTCCAGATAGTAAAAGAGGAATAAGTTCAACATCATATGCTCCAGATAGTAAAAGAGGAATAAGTTCAACGTCATATGCTCCAGATAGTAAAAGAGGAATAAGTTCAACGTCATATGCTCCAGATAGTAAAAGAGGAATAAGTTCAACGTCACATGCTCCAGATAGTAAAAGAGTAATAAGTTCAACATCATATGCTCCAGATAGTAAAAGAGGAATAAGTTCAACATCATATGCTCCAGAGATTAAAAGAGGAATAAGTTCAATATTATATGCTCCAGAGAGTAAAAGAGGAATAAGTTCAACATCATATGCTCCAGATAGTAAAAGAGGAATAAGTTCAACGTCATATGCTCCAGAGGGTAAAAGAGTAATAAGTTCAACATCATATGCTCCAGATAGTAAAAGAGGAATAAGTTCAACATCATATGCTCCAGATAGTAAAAGAGGAATAAGTTCAACATCATATGCTCCAGATAGTAAAAGAGGAATAAGTTCAACGTCATATGCTCCAGATAGTAAAAGAGTAATAAGTTCAACATCATATGCTCCAGATAGTAAAAGAGGAATAAGTTCAACATCATATGCTCCAGATAGTAAAAAAGGAATAAGTTCAACATCATATGCTCCAGATAGTAAAAGAGGAATAAGTTCAACATCATATGCTCCAGAGAGTAAAAGAGGAATAAGTTCAACGTCATATGCTCCAGAGGGTAAAAGAGTAATAAGTTCAACATCATATGCTCCAGATAGTAAAAGAGGAATAAGTTCAACATCATATGCTCCAGATAGTAAAAGAGGAATAGGTTCAACATCATATGCTCCAGATAGTAAAAGAGGAATAAGTTCAACGTCATATGCTCTAGATAGTAAAAGAGTAATAAGTTCAACATCATATGCTCCAGATAGTAAAAGAGGAATAAGTTCAACATCATATGCTCCAGATAGTAAAAAAGGAATAAGTTCAACATCATATGCTCCAGATAGTAAAAGAGGAATAAGTTCAACATCATATGCTCCAGATAGTAAAAGAGGAACAAGTTCAACATCATATGCTCCAGATAGTAAAAGAGGAATAAGTTCAACATCATATGCTCCAGATAGTAAAAGAGGAATAAGTTCAACATCATATGCTCCAGATAGTAAAAGAGGAATAAGTTCAACATCATATGCTCCAGATAGTAAAAGAGGAATAAGTTCAACGTCATATGCTCCAGATAGTAAAAGAGGAATAAGTTCAACATCATATGCTCCAGATAGTAAAAGACGAATAAGTTCAACATCATATGCTCCAGATAGTAAAAGAGGAATAAGTTCAACATCATATGCTCCAGATAGTAAAAGAGGAATAAGTTCAACGTCATATGCTCCAAATAGTAAAAGAGGAATAAGTTCAACATCATATGCTCCAGATAGTAAAAGAGGAATAAGTTCAACGTCATATGCTCCAGAGGGTAAAAGAGGAATAAGTTCAATGTCATATGATCCAGATAGTAAAAGAGGAATAAGTTCAACATCATATGCTCCAGATAGTTAAAGAGGAATAAGTTCAACATCATATGCTCCAGATAGTAAAAGAGGAATAAGTTCAACATCATATGCTCCAGATAGTCAAAGAGGAATAAGTTCAACATCATATGCTCCAGATAGTAAAAGAGGAATAAGTTCAACATCATATGCTCCAGATAGTAAAAGAGGAATAAGTTCAATATCATATGCTCCAGATAGTAAAAGAGGAATAAGTTCAACATCATATGCTCCAGATAGTAAAAGAGGAATAAGTTCAACGTCATATCCTCCAGATAGTAAAAGAGGAATAAGTTCAACGTCATATCCTCCAGATAGTAAAAGAGGAATAAGTTCAACGTCATATGCTCCAGATAGTAAAAGAGGAATAAGTTCAACATCATATGCTCCAGATAGTAAAAGAGGAATAAGTTCAACGTCATATGCTCCAGATAATAAAAGAGGAATAAGTTCAACGTCTTATGCTCCAGATAGTAAAAGAGGAATAAGTTCAACGTCATATGCTCCAGATAGTAAAAGAGGAATAAGTTCATCGTCTTATGCTCCAGATAGTAAAAGAGGAATAGGTTCAACGTCATATGCTCCAGATAGTAAAAGAGGAATAAGTTCAACATCATATGCTCCAGATAGTAAAAGAGGAATAGGTTCAACGTCATATGCTCCAGATAGTAAAAGAGGAATAGGTTCAACATCATATGCTCCAGATAGTAAAAGAGGAATAAGTTCAACATCATATGCTCCAGATAGTAAAAGAGGAATAAGTTCAACGTCATATGCTCCAGATAGTAAAAGAGGAATAAGTTCAACGTCATATGCTCCAGATAGTAAAAGAGGAATAAGTTCAACGTCACATGCTCCAGATAGTAAAAGAGTAATAAGTTCAACATCATATGCTCCAGATAGTAAAAGAGGAATAAGTTCAACATCATATGCTCCAGAGATTAAAAGAGGAATAAGTTCAATATTATATGCTCCAGAGAGTAAAAGAGGAATAAGTTCAACATCAAATGCTCCAGATAGTAAAAGAGGAATAAGTTCAACGTCATATGCTCCAGAGGGTAAAAGAGTAATAAGTTCAACATCATATGCTCCAGATAGTAAAAGAGGAATAAGTTCAACATCATATGCTCCAGATAGTAAAAGAGGAATAGGTTCAACATCATATGCTCCAGATAGTAAAAGAGGAATAAGTTCAACGTCATATGCTCCAGATAGTAAAAGAGTAATAAGTTCAACATCATATGCTCCAGATAGTAAAAGAGGAATAAGTTCAACATCATATGCTCCAGATAGTAAAAAAGGAATAAGTTCAACATCATATGCTCCAGCTAGTAAAAGAGGAATAAGTTCAACATCATATGCTCCAGAGAGTAAAAGAGGAATAAGTTCAACGTCATATGCTCCAGAGGGTAAAAGAGTAATAAGTTCAACATCATATGCTCCAGATAGTAAAAGAGGAATAAGTTCAACATCATATGCTCCAGATAGTAAAAGAGGAATAGGTTCAACATCATATGCTCCAGATAGTAAAAGAGGAATAAGTTCAACATCATATGCTCCAGATAGTAAAAGAGTAATAAGTTCAACATCATATGCTCCAGATAGTAAAAGAGGAATAAGTTCAACATCATATGCTCCAGATAGTAAAAAAGGAATAAGTTCAACATCATATGCTCCAGATAGTAAAAGAGGAATAAGTTCAACATCATATGCTCCAGATAGTAAAAGAGGAACAAGTTCAACATCATATGCTCCAGATAGTAAAAGAGGAATAAGTTCAACATCATATGCTTCAGATAGTAAAAGAGGAATAAGTTCAACATCATATGCTCCAGATAGTAAAAGAGGAATAAGTTCAACATCATATGCTCCAGATAGTAAAAGAGGAATAAGTTCAACGTCATATGCTCCAGATAGTAAAAGAGGAATAAGTTCAACATCATATGCTCCAGATAGTAAAAGACGAATAAGTTCAACATCATATGCTCCAGATAGTAAAAGAGGAATAAGTTCAACATCATATGCTCCAGATAGTAAAAGAGGAATAAGTTCAACGTCATATGCTCCAAATAGTAAAAGAGGAATAAGTTCAACATCATATGCTCCAGATAGTAAAAGAGGAATAAGTTCAACGTCATATGCTCCAGAGGGTAAAAGAGGAATAAGTTCAATGTCATATGATCCAGATAGTAAAAGAGGAATAAGTTCAACATCATATGCTCCAGATAGTTAAAGAGGAATAAGTTCAACATCATATGCTCCAGATAGTAAAAGAGGAATAAGTTCAACATCATATGCTCCAGATAGTCAAAGAGGAATAAGTTCAACATCATATGCTCCAGATAGTAAAAGAGGAATAAGTTCAACATCATATGCTCCAGATAGTAAAAGAGGAATAAGTTCAATATCATATGCTCCAGATAGTAAAAGAGGAATAAGTTCAACATCATATGCTCCAGATAGTAAAAGAGGAATAAGTTCAACGTCATATCCTCCAGATAGTAAAAGAGGAATAAGTTCAACGTCATATGCTCCAGATAGTAAAAGAGGAATAAGTTCAACATCATATGCTCCAGATAGTAAAAGAGGAATAAGTTCAACGTCATATGCTCCAGATTGTAAAAGAGGAATAAGTTCAACATCATATGCTCCAGATAGTAAAAGAGGAATAAGTTCAGCATCATATGCTCCAGATAGTAAAAGAGGAATAAGTTCAACATCATATGCTCCAGATAGTAAAAGAGGAATAAGTTCAACGTCATATGCTCCAGATAGTAAAAGAGGAATAAGTTCAACGTCATATGCTCCAGATAGTAAAAGAGGAATAAGTTCAACATCATATGCTCCAGATTGTAAAAGAGGAATAAGTTCAACATCATATGCACCAGATTGTAAAAGAGGAATAAGTTCAACGTCATATGCTCCAGATAGTAAAAGAGGAATAAGTTCAACATCATATGCTCCAGATAGTAAAAGAGGAATAAGTTCAACATCATATGCTTCAGATAGTAAAAGAGGAATAAGTTCAACATCATATGCTCCAGATTGTAAAAGAGGAATAAGTTCAACATCATATGCTCCAGATAGTAAAAGAGGAATAAGTTCAACATCATATGCTCCAGATAGTAAAAGAGGAATAAGTTCAACATCATATGCTCCAGATTGTAAAAGAGGAATAAGTTCAACACCATATGCTCCAGATAGTAAAAGAGGAATAAATTCAACATCATATGCTCCAGATAGTAAAAGAGGAATAAGTTCAACATCATATGCTCCAGATAGTAAAAGAGGAATAAGTTCAACATCATATGCTCCAGATAGTAAAAGAGGAATAAGTTCAACATCATATGCTCCAGATAGTAAAAGAGGAATAAGTTCAACATCATATGCTCCAGATAGTAAAAGAGGAATAAGTTCAACATCATATGCTCCAGATAGTAAAAGAGGAATAAGTTCAACATCATATGCTCCAGATAGTAAAAGAGGAATAAGTTCAACATCATATGCTCCAGATAGTAAAAGAGGAATAAGTTCAACATCATATGCTCCAGATAATAAAAGACGGAGGGATGGGACAACCGATGGAACGGCTTTTGACTGCAAATGTGAGAATATAGAGATTTGGGTAGGGATTTTTTTTTGTCGCGGCTACAATTTAATAACAAAGAAATCGCTTAGTATTGTATACCTTCAAAAGAGACAGTTTTTAAAGTTTTAGCTAATCAGAATTGCACACGTCGATCATGTTTTAGCCAGATCAAGTCGAAATTAGTATTTTTTTCTAGATGACCTTGCAATCCTCATATCTGCAAAGTTTGACAATTGTTGGCACAGTAGTTTCAGAGGAGACGATTAAAATGTGAAATGTTAACTACAGTGAACGACCAACTATGTTTGTTTGTTTGTTTGTTTGTTTGCTTGATGGTGTTTAGCGTCATTTGCAGCAATATTTCAGTTATATCGTGGCGGTCAGTTTTATTGGTGGAGGAAACCGGAGGACCCGGAGAAAACCACCGACCTGTCGCAAGTAACTGACAAACTTTATAACATAATGTTGTACATATCGCCCTGATCGAGATTCGAATTCACAACATCAGTGGTGATAGGCACTGATTGCATAGGTAGTTGTAAATCCAACTACCATACGATCACGGCCACGACGGCCCCCGACGGACCCCAAGTGCTGACAATAGCTCAAATGAGTACTATTAATGTCTGCTGAATTAATATAAACGGAATCTAGTTTAACTATAGTCAAGTGGCCAAGATGAACATGAAATTTCAGGTAGATATCTATTTTCGATGTAGAAAGTACTTTGAAATTTAGGCATCAAGTTGTGGTTTCAGGGGGGTTATGTGTTTAACGCCACTTTCAAGAAGGTTTAAATTATATGTTAATTCAAATCCACATTAGAAACAATTCTTTAAAATTAAAATTTAAAAAAACCGAAAGTTTCTGATTTTGTTAAATGTCCTAATAAGAGTGTAAGTGTGCCATATGTTTAAGAATGTGATTAATTTAATATCTACAATGTATATGTTATCTAAATTTGGTCGTATACAAATTTACTTTATTTATTTAAGAAGATAACAGAGATGCGTCGACATCCACAGTGACTACTATAAAACAAACACGACTTTTCATTTCCATGAGCTGAATTTTGTTTGGTGTTTTGTTTGTTTGTTTTTGTCTTCGTTCTGTGTCTTGTGTTCTAAATGTTGCCAGTTTCTCTAGATTGTATGGGGGTTTTTTAAAATAAGTACCTACAATCCACATCTTGTTCTGCTTTTATTGATACAAATATTTAAAAAAAACCTGACATGACTTGAATTCAGTGTAAGTTTTTGAAAAACATATAGTTTTATATGATATATATAGGGAAAATTGAAATATTTTTGTCCATATTATGTTTTTTCTTAGTATCGTACTATTTCGTCTTAACCAGTAATTTGCTCTTTATTCTCTGTGTTTCTGATTTTATTCAACTGCTGTATTTTCAGTAAAGCATCTAGAAACAGTCACCTACGATTTGTAGATGTATTTAGAATGTGTCAGTACAGGTACGTTTCAATTTTTATGAGACCGCAAAGATTATGACTATATTTAGTCATTAGAAAAAAACGTAGGTATGAAAAAAACTACACACGACGGTTCTCTGTAATAACCATTATCAGGTACGCTCAAAATCTAAAGATTGCAAAACATGCATTTGCTTATTTTTGCTTTAAATATCGTTGTGCAGGATATCCAAATAAAGTCCTAAGGAGCATTGACCAATTGAAGCTACGGGTAAAAGTGTTAAATTTTAAAGTCGAATTACATGTATCATATATAATACAATTTGTGTTTCAATAATATCATGTGACATGTTAACGTCAGTTTACTTAGTGTAAGAGAACGTAAGCTTGTGTTTATCGGTAGATAAAATATACTAACATGTAATGTAATATTTACAGGATTACCGTACAAAATTTTGTAAAGAATATATATATTTTGAAATGGGTGTTGGGGGGATAGAGCATTAAGTGTTCGAAGAATATGTTGAAACATGTGTCTATTTTATGAAATTTAAAAACAACAAAGCATTTGAATATTAAATAGACTATCTTCGTCCAAATAGTAATGCCAGCTACAATATACTACAGTGATACGTAGCCTTAGCCGATTTTAGCCATCTTGTCTATGTATTTTGGCCATCTTGTCTATGTATTTTGGCCATCTTGTCTATGTATTTTGGTTACCTTGCTCACAAGATTTATTTGGCTTTACAATCTGTTGACTGTGAGTGTGCCTGATGCACTCGCAACCAGTCAACCTTTGATGATTTTGCTGTTTTCTCATCATCACTTCTGCTGTGGTATAAATCGAACCGAAAATTTCAATTCATCGGAAGACGGTTACGTATACTCATTTATCAATATGCATGTAAACAAAAATCGTGGAGCCGAACTTTCTCACGGATTTAAATTTGCGATGAATTGAAATTTTCGGAGGGATATTGTCGGTTATAAATACATTCTAAGTCGTTTTTACCGTCGACTATTCGATTGTGGAATTCGTCGACTCTCAATTAAAAAATATCCCCTATTATTATAACCTCGCCAAAATAGATTACAACATCGGTGTAGTGCACTATATAAATCGATCGGTTTCTTGATGAAAGTGGCCTTAAATATCAATTTACTATGAATTGTTGTTCTTGTAATTGGCTGCCAATATTAGAGTGTTAATTCTTGCCATGTGTGCGCTATTTATTAACATTAGCATGGCATTTGTATGAAATACTCTAGAAAAAAAAAGTTAGTTGCGCGTTAATTTAAACAAATAACGCGAACGACCTTCCATACATAACCTAATCCTACCCAAAAACAGATGTGAACGTATTAAACAGAATAATAGGTTCTTACATACGTTCTTGGGAAAGACCGGGTGATCTTCCACGAGTGATAGAAATTTTATGTCTTTTCGCGAGTGGAGCGCAGCGAAACGAGCGAGAAGACACAACAATTTCTATCACTCGTGGAAGATCACCCGGTCTTTCCCAAGAACGTATGTAAGAACCTATTATTCTTTTCAATTATTCTTTTCGACAAAATTTAAGCACATTTTGGCCTACATAAAAAACAAATACATGACAGAATATCAATAAATTCAATTAATGCAATATAAGAGTCAATTATCGGATGCGATAATCTCCCCTTATATTATTTAAAGTAATTAACAACTGTATATTAATAAATGCATTATGTTATAAATGGGTGAACTTCAATTTTGGAGGTTGCTTAGTTGACTGTCTGGCTATACCAGACTTGGGGTCAATTACATTCAAATGTAATCGATAACATTACAATTACTTTGCAATTTTCATGATTACATTACATACGATTACATCAATTTTCAAATGTAATCGATTACATTACTGATTACATTTAATGTCATGACAACCAATATATTAGTGTTTTATGTTATTCTGTCTCATGTGCATCTGTCCAATATCTCTTATGTAATGTATTTCTGACTCAGAACTATGAATTACAATATATTCAGTTTAATATGATCATTGCATGATGCAAGAACATACAGTACATTGTAAATTAATTATAAACAGCAATTCTCATTTTCCTTTTTTCATAAAATAAAATATGTTGCGTCTTATTACTCTGACCAATATTCATTCCATCTTATACTATTAGTAAATATTATAACATAGATTTGCACATTTTAATAATATATATCAAATAATTTCAAACATCCTGTCAAAATTTATTGTGGATAATAAACTAGCAGTTAACCTGTGCCACAGATAACATTTGTAATTAAAGTCTTATTTATGACACCAAATTATGTATCAATCACCATTACTAAATTTCACTCACACCATTTTAATGTGTGTCCTTGATATATAATTCAGAAGATAAAAAAACAAAAGTCATTCTGATTCTAAAAACTTGCTTAAAAATATGTACAATTTCTCAGTCTAAATATGAAAACTAAATCCTTAATTTATGTAAATAGATTTAATAAAATATCCATTACAAGTTGCTATAACCCACAAATAATGAAAATTATCATATAATTCAATATTAAAAGGAAAATCCGATACAAGCCCCAAATCCAAAATTTTACAAATATTACAACTTGCTATTTATCACTTAATTTGTAATATGCATGATTGAAAATATTTTGTTATTTTACTACGAGCATCATAAATAAATGTTTCTGAAAATTATAATTTACATATTGCTTTTTATATAATATCTTTATTGAAATTTAGATCTCTTTTTAAACTTGTATAAGAAATCTTCATGAGATACCTATGGTTTGGTTCATATAAAATATTTCTTTATCTTATGGGAATCATGAGGATTTGGTGAGTCTTTCATATAATATGAGCAATTTCATATATGAAATCTTGAAAGTTGTGTCAGATAATTTAAAATTTTAGAGCTTGTTGTGTTTTACACAAGCCGACGAACTGTTTTCACTGAAATTTTGAAATCCTAAAGAAATTGAAATTGAGATATTATTTGTTTTGATATCAAGTCTTTGAAGCAATAATTTAAATTAATACTTAATATTTTTTGTAGCTGTTATAGCTTTGATTGCAATTAAACATAGAATAATATCTGTTGATCATGTTGTGATTGCCACTTTATTTTAATAGATTTTTTGGAGTTTTTAACAATTGAATTTCATAGCATATTTTTTTATTTAGATGTCAATAAACTTTACTACATTTATTCTAGTAAGCCATTCTACATTATTTGTTTAATAAATTTCATGAAGAAAATTCATTTACATAAATCATACATTAAATATCTAAGGAGATATATGTTTCAGTTAAGACAAAATAAGTCAAAATGAAGAAATGTAATCTAAATGTAATCAGAAAGTAATCATGATTACAGGGTCAAAATGAATGTAATCGATTACATTACGATTACTTGTAAACTAAAAAATGGTTGATTACAGATTATATGCGATTACATGAAAAAATATAATCGATTACAACTGATTACGATTACAAATTACGATTACCTTATGTCTGGGCTATACTGTGTTTGACTTCTGCAGGGTCTCCAAGAGAAATTTTGCAAGGCGGAACAAGACCGCTTTGTGGCACCGGGGACAGGCTGCGACTGCGACTTCTTTCAAACGTGAATTTTACATAATTATTTTTCTAAATAAACTAAAAATAGTTAAAATTACCAAAAGCAAATTATGAAAAAATCAAAATAAAACGTCTATGGCTAAGGCTATGGGACCCTTCAGAGATTTACAACCCGCCCCTTCGTAGCTCTCTGGGCCCGGGACCGATATACCGTCTGAACCCCCTCTCATAGGCCCCGGTTTTCACTTCTGACCAAAAACTTAACGGACATCAAACACATAGATCTCAACCCTGATGCCTGTTACCCTTGGTCGGGTAGGTAATGGGAGGGTCGCCGGTGAGCCCGTTATCTGACCACTCAGAAGAGAAATTTGTATTAGTGACTGTGTCATTTGTTTTCCTATCCTTGCCTATATATGTCATTCCATGTTTATGTATCTATTTGAATGAATATTGTTTACATTAACATGATGTCCAAGTCTGGTATTCACGATGTACAAAATGTATTTGAAAATTCGGTAAAAGTGACAATACTGAACAAAAATACCCAACCCTCATTATCAGAACGACCTCCAAATGTGACAATTACGTATTACACGTCAAATGCCAAAGTTTATAGGTTTTTAATGTCATGACCTGTATTAGACGAGATTAAAAGTAATAGTTAAATCTTATGTACCGGTAATCCAGCGATAAGTTAAAATATAAGTACAATTGGACCGTCTCTGTGTTATCTTTCATCTTTTCATCACTTGGATTTTTAGACCCTTAGTTATTTCGTTGCATAGTTCAAAAGAGATTTGAAATGCCGTTCCCTGTTGACGGTATTTGTTGCTAGGATTTGAAAAAACGAGTTCGTTGTCAGATTTTTAAGATGTAACGATTCATATAGAAACACGTGGTATGTCCTTGACATCAGAAATATTGGATCTTAAAATTATTTTTTCTCTAGAACTGGAAATATTTACCATCTGCAGTGGTGACCTTTGTGTAAAATAATGGTTAAGCAATGTTTATTAACTGTTTTCAAGATTATCTTGTTCTGTATTTATACAATACCGCCAGTTTCTATATCGGGGATACATTTATAAGTATCTATTCGTTTTTGCGGATTATGTGAGTGCAGCTACGTATACAGTGTTCCATTTAAATCTGTATTACACACGAGGAGAACGAAATTAAGCATCGTCCCTTTCCCTTGTTGCTTTTTGCAATGAATATTATAACACATTGTTATACTATATTATTCCTTTGTGTATTATTCATGATGTATATTGTAGGGGCCGTCGTTGTCGTAATCGTATGGTAGTTGGATTTACAACTGCCGGTGCAATCAGTGACTATCATCACCAAAGTGTGTGATGAAGTTTGTCAGTGACTTGCGACAGGTCGGTGGTTTTCCTCGGGTGCCAATAAAACTGAGCGCCACGATATAAGTGAAAAACTCTAACCCTGATATATATTATAATAACACTTTGTCATTTTCTGTTTACAGAAAGGTAGATACATACAATTGAAGATATCACATTTTAACCACTGCTAAAAAAGTTGTTCCTCATAAAAAGCTGCAGTGCAAATTGTGTTTTAAGGAACAGATGACGACGAGAGATGCTATTACCTATTGGCAATACTATTTTGTTTGAAAAATGACCACTGTTTCCTATAATGTCTTCCGATGACATTGTGTACTATCTAACATTCAAATGGTGGATAGGGAGGTTATGGTGTTTAACGCCACTTTCAACAATATTTCAGTTATATCGTGGTGTAAATGGTGGATATGACAATCTGCTCTTGTATATAGATCTAGCATTATACATAAGACAAGTTTTGGTGTCAGCTAGGAATATAAAGTTCTAGATTATGACGGTGTCAGCTAGGAATATAAAGTTCTAGATTATGACGGTGTCAGCTAGGAATATAAAGTTCTAGATTATGACGGTGTCAGCTAGGAATATAGAGTTCTAGATTATGACGGTGTCAGCTAGGAATATAGAGTTCTAGATTATGACGGTGTCAGCTAGGAATATAGAGTTCTAGATTATGACGGTGTCAGCTAGGAATATAAAGTTCTAGATTATGACGGTGTCAGCTAGGAATATAGAGTTCTAGATTATGACGGTGTCAGCTAGGAATATAAAGTTCTAGATTATGACGGTGTCAGCTAGGAATATAAAGTTCTAGATTATGACTTTCTTTACAACTAAGCTGCTCATCCAGTTATTTGTGTGGATCGACTTTTGCGTTCAAAACATTTACATGACTGCACTTTTCATTGAAGTGAGAAATGTCATTTTAATCAGATTTTGTGAAGTTACGTATGCTGCACAAGTAAAATATCTAAATATTTACAATCAAATTACATTATAAATTAATACATTTGAATATTTGCAAATACGTAATCGCTGGTAACAGTCGATGATTTTTTTCAATAGAAAACTTAATTTAATTTGTCACGATTTAGCGGAAACGATATATACGCTGTAGTAATACATTGTATTTAAGAAAATAACATAGATATACATTCAAATGAAATTCTATATACATGTTGCTTATAGGAAACATTACAACGGATTAACATTTTTTTTAAATAATTTTATTAGATTTTTTATCACTTGATATTGAATCTATCAGGGACGTAGCTACGTTAGGCTCAAGTAGGTACGTGCCTATGCATAAATTTGACATTTTTTTTTAATATATAAATCAATGTCTCACTTTCCTACTGGAATACACATGTAGATATGTTCCATGATTAAATCTATAATGTATATAATATAAATGTACAGAGCGAATTATCATGTAGACATGTGACTACTGCAAGGAAAATATCCCTATGCCTTGTCTTCTTGGATTATTTAGTTGAAGAGATATCAGAGCGAGTAGTAAGCAACGATGAGTGTGGTTTTTGTGTGTCTTATCTAAACCCTGCAAGTCTTCTAAATCTAACACCTGAAATAGTTGATAGATTGTACAATGCCTATCGGACAGGTTTACCCAGGAAAGTAGATTTTGTGAATGAGGTTGGGCGTTGGAAAATCAGGTGGGCCCTTGTAGATGATAAGGTAGAGACTACTCGACACTCTACATGCAACAAACCGTGACGAAGCTGTTTGTGAAAAGCGTAAACTGTTCCAAATCAGGTTATAGAAGTATAACCTAGCTGTTCAAAAATTGAACACATATTCCTAATAATAATTGTTACAACAAAATTTAACGATTCCTCGATTTTAATTACAATTATATCATGGGACTATTTGAATTTGTGGTTGGCGAATGAATATGTTAGCGACGTCGCAATACCAACCCAGGTTATCAAGTATAACCAATGTTGCTTCAGACGGATCAGCCAATCAGATTGCAGTATTCACAGTAAATTAAATTATTCTACATTAAAGTTACTGTACCTGGAATTATAATCATTTGACGTGACAGAAAACGTTGAAGTTGCCAGGTTTTGTTGAGAAAGATTGTCCTTTCCCGACATTGTTCTATCGTTCTGAATAGTTCTTTATGGTTTCCGTTTCTTCCTGAAAGAGAATTAAAACGTTATACCAATTACAATATAGAAGGTCATACTTTACTTGTACATATATATATACTCCGAACATATGGCGGGTTCTATGGTACCGTGTAATTACGTGCTATTTCAATAATATATCGTCGTCAATTTTTTAATTTAACTACGACGGTACCATAGTACAACATGTCATAAATCGCCGCAATTTATATACACGTATATATTAATATGTAAACAAATCAAAACAACAACAAAAAACAGGTGTAGATTAATCTGGGAGGACATATTTTCTCACTTTTGAGACAGACCAGTTCCTATTTTTAGCGATGCGAGATTTATCTTGCACTAGTGCAAGACAATAAAATCACGTGCGTTTTACCGGCAAATGCATGCTATACTATGTCAACTGCCACCCCCACCCCCAACCCCCCCCCCCCCCCCCCCCCCAAATCTCCATGCTTTTCCTTTTTAAAATAAACAATTCACTGTAAATAAGCTTTCAATCTTTTATAAACACGGAAATCCTTACAATCAGCCATATTATTACATAATAACCTTCACGCAATACACAAAAATACGTAACTACTATTTTGATTGACATGAAGGGGAAATCACTCACATTGTTTACCTGATGCGCTGTTTACAAACAAACACGAAACTAAAAACAGCTGATAAAAGTGAGAAATATAATCAAACACCGGCAAAAAGTGCAAGACAGGGAAATCTCCGACGGGTCGGAGATTTCCCTGTCTTGCACTTTTGCCGTTGTTATATTCTATATATCTTGTTTACTATTCTTATAAAATTACAAAGTGTACTTCAAACAGAATTAGAAGTCATGACATCATAATACTTAATAATATTATCTTCTTCAATTTTTATATTATATTAACGTTCTCCAATTGTTTCTAAATAACGTACATGAAAGATAGATAATACAATAAACGTTAGAGAATACCGAAGACGCAATCAAAGATAGATAATACAATAAACGTTAGAGAATACCGAAGGCGCAATCAAAGATAGATAATACAATAAACGTTAGAGAATACCGAAGGCGCAATCAAAGATAGATAATACAATAAACGTGAGAGAATACCGAAGGCGCAATCAAAGATAGATAATACAATAAACGTCAGAGAATACCGAAGGAGCAATCAAAGATAGATAATACAATAAACGTGAGAGAATACCGAAGGCGCAATCAAAGATAGATAATACAATAAACGTTAGAGAATACCGAAGGCGCAATCAAAGATAGATAATACAATAAACGTTAGAGAATACCGAAGGCGCAATCAAAGATAGATAATACAATAAACGTGAGAGAATACCGAAGGCGCAATCAAAGATAGATAATACAATAAACGTTAGAGAATACCGAAGACGCAATCAAAGATAGATAATACAATAAACGTTAGAGAATACCGAAGACGCAATCAAAAAAGGACAACCCAGAGAAACTGGCAAAATAGGATACACAAGACGAAGAAAAACAAAACAAAACACAACACAATATATATGTTGGACACCACTTTACGCAAACAAACGTAAATAACGTAAATAAGACATGCCCCCCCCCCCCACCCCCCCCTATAAACGACTGGGGGTAAAAATGAACCGAACATCGTTTCATTCAGAAATCGTAACGGACATCACAACACGGAGCTCAGAACGTAAAGACACATAATATTACAACACAAAAAACTACAATTCGTTCTCTACATCCGACCGTCTACATTATAATTGACATTCTCTGTGTGTTCAGTCAGTTTTTCTTCAACGCCTAACTTCAATGGGAAATTTAGTATTTGAATTGTAATTAAAATATCAAAAATTTACTAAACAGATGATCAATTTGTACATAAGGTCCAACTCCACCCGAGTGCGGTAGATCGTGGATTCAATCCCCGATCGTATCAAACCAAAGACTATGCAATTCGTATTTGTAGCTTCTCCTCTCAGCACGCATCATTAAGGGGTAAGAACAAACACCAATTGGCCATGAATAAGGATAATGTGTCCGAGGTGATACCTGTGGATACAGTTTTGATGAGCTAACACTACAAAAATCCCAACTCCGCATAATAGTCTAGTACGAGACAGACACTTACATGGTTTCATTAAACAATTACTTACTCTCGCCATGATATAGCTGAAAAAATTGCTCACTTGGTGTTAAACAACAATCACTCTCTGACAAAAACAAAAACAAGAACAAAGATATTTTCATTTCTAAAATCCACTCACCCGTGTGTTTTGTAAATATAAATACAATGTATATATAAACAAAAGATTCACTGGCACAATACATTGCCTTTTCAAATATTAAATATAAGTAAAATTTTCTAAAAGAAATATAGAACTTAAATATTAAATTTAATACGGAAGCCCATTGCAAGAACAGCCCTCCTTAAAAATAAAGAGCAATGATTGGATCATACTTAATTATCCATGATGTCTAATGAACTGTTAATGACAAAATTGTGTAATATGGTTAGTTGATAAAAACTTAATGATGTAAAATTTGAATACAACAGGACGTCTTGTTCAGATTTATTTCCCCACAAGTCAATTGTGATCATAATACGCTTATAAGTAATATAAATATACTTTTATTTCCTCCAAATATGAAGAGCATTAGATAGAGTGAAAGATTTAGTAAAGACAGAGGATTAACATCAACATATAGACATTTCACAAATCACTATATTTACACAAGAAGAGAATTATTAAATGTTAAAAAGAGAATTGTAAGACTGTCATCACAGCATGTAAGTCTTGTACATTCTGTTAACGTTCGAGACGCTGGTTATTTGAAATTCTATCATACAAATGTATCATCACTATCGAGATCAAATACTATAAAGCAGCTTAAAACTACCTATGCAATCAGTGTCACCACTAACGTTGTTTCTTTCACACCATGACATACCGGTCATGTGTACCGAGTATGACAGAGGACTGAATTACGACTTTATCAATTATCTCCATTTTGCATTGAAGCATTCAAAGCATGCATGTGTATGTACATCTCGGTACAATCGGTCTGTTTTATATATTTGTTCCCAGCTTGCTTGTTCTCGTCATACGCATAGCTAAAGCATATACGTAAATCAAATACTAACTGCTTTCAATAAGTTGAAGAGTCTGGGTGGTGGTTGTGGTTTTTAACACCACTTTAAACAATATATCAGTTATAGCGTGGCGGTCAGATTTATTAGTGGAGGAAACCAACGACCTGTCGCAAGTCACTGACAAACTTGGTCACATAATGTTATATCGAGTAGAGCGGGATTCGAACTCACAACTTTAGTAGTGATAGGCATTAAATCCAACTACCATACGATCACGGCAATGACGATCAAAGATTGTGTTGGAAATACTGTTTAGTTTTCGTTAACTGACGACAACAAATCAATCATTGAATTGCTTATAAATGTTAGTATATACAACGTGGAAAAACATTTCAGGTCAACACCAAGTCAGGAAAGCGTAACGTCAAAGCGAAATGATTACGTCAAACACAGCAAATTAATCTACCAGATTCATATAGTGATAAACACGACATACGTCACGTATGTTCGGTTAGTCTTTACGTCAAGTTGTTTGTAGGAGGGCTCATGTTTTATTTACGTTATTTGTGTTTGTTTGCGCATTGTGGTGTTTTTGATTTGTTTTTCTTCGTCTTGTTGCCAGTTTCTCTGGATTGTCATTCATTTTTTATTGTCCCCTCGGTATTCTCTAACGTCCCCTCGGTATTCTCTAACGTGTATGATAGTACAATATCAAGATATAATTTGAACTTGTACCAGGTGTTATTTATGATACTTGTCACCTCAAATAAAATATCAAAGACATATATTTAATTGCTAATAGAAGATACATATTTGAAATATCTGTATTGTATATGAAAGTGACATATTATGTGACATATTAATATACTCTTTTTTATATAAAATGATAACATATGATCTGTGTTTTGTGTTTATGAAATTAAATGTTTAAGGAAATGTATAAAAATGTTACTATACGACCAATCACATTTACATACGATGTTTATTAGATTTATAAGACAAACATACTGACATACGAACACTGTGTGTACTAAAGAATTTACAGACCTGACCTTTCAAATCAATTCAAATACATTTCATTTCAATTATGAAAAGAAAGTTTAAACAGTAATGGTGAACAATTCCATCAATGTCAACAAAAAGAACAACCCCCTCTAACCACAAACATATGGTGGAACTATTTGTCTAGCATTTAGAACTGCTTTGTTATAAGGTGTGATTGGTTGAATTAGTGTCCTCATGCATAAAGGCATGCGTTAATAACTTTTATTTCGTCAAAAGTTCCAAAGTTGAAAGATTGGAAACTCAAAACTTTCAAAATATTTCAGAGCGCAAAACCCAACACCAATTAGCAATTAGTTGGTCATCAAAATGTGACACTAAGATTTATTTTATATTTTATTCATAATCAAATTATCTAAATTTTAAAACGATAGAGACACAATTTTTACTAATTTAACTTTGAATAAGTCCATAGGTCCATTATAAGTGCAGTGCCATAATTTTACATATAGGCTGATTTTAACATTGTTGTACACTTTGTTCACGTCATCAATACATATGGCCAATCTCCTGTAAATACCGATAACTCTATGGAAGAGATTGGAATATAGCTGCAATGTTGCTCATTTGGCGTTATCCGACATATCAATCATTCAATGAATGTAATTAAATTGTATTACATCCCAGCATGCAAAACTGATTGGAGATATTTATATCGGAAAAATGGAAGTCATTTTTATACAAAACATTTAAATCCTTGATTCCATTGGTGGGTTTCATATGAGGGAAAATGGCGTTATAATTTGACATAGCACTGGATGTTCCTCCATTAATTTACTTGTTATAGTTGGTTAACAACGAAGCCGACAATTTTTTAAACAAATAAAAGACATGGTTTCCGCTTATTTCGTGTTATTACTGAATAAAACGGCCAATCAGAAACACAGGTGGAACATGTGTAGTTTTCTACCGACTAGTTAGAGCCGATTGGGGCTTGATCACACGATCTACCGACTAGCTAGAGCCGATTGGGGCTTGATCACGCGATCTACCGACTAGTTAGAGCCGATTGGGGCTTGATCACACGATCTACCGACTAGTTAGAGCCGATTGGGGCTTGATCACACGATCTACCGACTAGTTAGAGCCGATTGGGGCTTGATCACACGATCTACCGACTAGTTAGAGCCGATTGGGGCTTGATCACACGATCTACCGACTAGTTAGAGCCGATTGGGGCTTGATCACACGATCTACCGACTAGTTAGAGCCGATTGGGGCTTGATCACACGATCTACCGACTAGCGGCGAACACGTTAACCATTACATGCAGTTCAGTTGTGAGACGATATGCACTAATATTAGAATTTGATGTTGATGACAATCCAACTACTATACGATAACAATAAACTCGATAGACATTTTCCTGTCTCATATATGCTCCTTTGAGATATACGAACATTACGCCCATAAACACAAAATCATTTCTTTTCATTAATTGTTACTTGTATTACGTTGAACTATTTTTCGATAGATGTTCAGGAAGAATTAATAGTTCTGATATGCATGTCAAAAATACATTAAAAATCTACCCAGTTCATTTAGTTAATAACTTGTGCAATAAAATAATTAATTGTTCTTGTTTAATGCCAACTCAGCAATTTTTCACCTTTATCGTGATGAGAACAAGTTAATTTTCAATGAAATGATGATGAAGTCAGCTTTGTACTAGACCAACACGCTTAGTTGGATCTTTATAGTGCTAGCTCACTGAAACAACAGTCCGTGAATAGACATCTCGCCCTATTCGAACACATTATTCTGCTTTCCAACCTACCAGTCTTTGCTCTTTTTCCATAATACTGCGTGCTAAGCATAGAAGCAACAAATACCAATTGTATAGCCTTTGGTTTAATCCGAACGAGGCTCGAACCCACGATTTACAGCATTCGAGGCGAGCACGCTAACCAATATATCACTGATGCAAATCAATAAAATAAAAACTACTTGTTAAAAATCATCGAAAGAGAGATAATTCAAATATTTAAAGCCTAAGTGAAAGCGGGAAATGTTCTGTTTATCTTATTTCACAATGCTTATCTATACTGCCAAACAAAATACAAATTAAAGCTGTATATAACTGGTATGCACATAACAGATACATTGGGATATGGCCCTTTGTAAAAAAAAATTGCACGAAGTATTTTTCTGATTATTTGGGTCGTGATCGTGTGGTAGTTAGATCTACCTATGTAATCAATACCTATCCCCACTAACGTTGTGAGCTCATGGCGAGGTGTACTCGATACAACTTTATGATGACTTAAGTTTGTCGGGTACTTGCGGCAGGTCAGTGGTTTTCTCTGGGCACTCCTGTTTCCTCCATCAATTAAACTGACCACCACAATATAACTGAAATATTGTTGAAAGTGGCGTTAAACACCATGACCCTAATACTATTTATTTCATAAACTACTAGTGTCGAAGTGTCACTTATATCCAATTTTAAATATCATTTATTTTGTATCCACTGCAGCTTACTACAATATAAATAGCGAATAAAACTCCAACATGAGTTATATCTCAAAGAACCTGAAAAATACCTAAAATGTTACAATAAGGAGGTCCTATCATTGACTATCTGTGGCATTGACTTGTTTGTTTATTGTACATTACACAACAATTACATGAGAAATAAAATATATGGATTAATTCCATATCATTATAATACTATTTTTAAAGTTTTCAAAATAATCTATGGCCAGGGGGCAAGCTGGCAGTATTATAACCTGTCATCCCCATACACACACACAACTGAGAGGGTTCCCTTATCCATCACCTCGAAGCGCACTGGTCAACTCTGTAGATTGTGCCTGTGGAACCGCTACCAGTGCCCAGAGAAGACAAACAAGATAACTTTAAACAAAAATATTTCCAAAAAATCTGTATACAATATTAATGTTAAAAAACTGTTTATCCCAATGTGAAACAGAGTTCACTAAATGTGTATGATAGTTATATTACTTTATTAATCGCTGATGTTAGCCATTACAACAGGATCGTGTTTGTTATTATCACGTAATGCTTGGTAATATAGCACCTTTAGTTTTCTTCCTCCTAAACATTTAAAATCTTTTGATTTTTAAAGTACCTGGTGAATGTTATTCCAGAATCACATCGTATGTAGTAAATTAGATATCTACGTTTCCATTTGTCGCCAGCCAGTCTGTCAGAATACTGATTCATTCATACATGACCGGAATTGACGGAACGATACCGTGATGATAATCTCATGATGCAGCATCGTCCCGTCCTTATTATATAGAGAATAATACATGGCAAAATCTGTATCATATGCTGTATCAACCCGAATAACCAATATCGGCCAGAGGGTCGGAGGCCCGAGGGTTAATATTGGTAGGGAGTTGATACAGAATGCGATACTGATTTTGACATGTATTGTTCACTTTATCATATATATTTCATCTGGAGAATTCATGACTAACCATTTTCTACTCAGTTATTTGATACATCATGAGCTATGGGTTTGATATCAATTGTTCTTTTCATCATATATTTCTAATGAAGCAGCATCTGATATTGATTTTGTTTTTGCTGCTCACCCTTTTATTACTAAAATATTTCAACAAACATTATTTATTGAGACGTAACATAAAATATTTAGTGAAACAGATTACAAATGTACCTTGTTCTATAAATTTCTGGCAAAGTTTGTGAGTGCTAAAAGAACATTTTTAAGCTTATGAAAAAAACTAAGTTCACGAAAAATATGTTTTTACTAATCACAGTACATGGTAAGTAAATTCTGCTGACCAAACTTCTTGAAAAATATGAAACCGTACTAACCGTGTCAACAATAATCAATGGACGTGACCAGTAAGGATGCCTGTACCATTAGTATTGACAAATCGAGTGGAGAGGAAAACATATGTTGTCAAGAATACCATATTAAAAATAAATCATAACAAAGTTAGATGATAGACCATTATGACGGAGAACGTAAAATAATTTTGAATGAAATAAAAACGTAGATATCAAATTTAATGCACACGACGTGTTTCAGGAATAACTTTCATCAGACCAGGTACGCTCAAATCGAAAGATTAGAAACCTAAATAATTTAAAGTTTTGCGAGCAATAAACTCTTTCACAGACAATGTCCTCGTCACGATTCACGGTAAATCAAAAACGACACAAAAAATCACATCTTCTATATTTTCTGTTTCAAGATGCCTTCACAGGAAATGTTGCCATTAATATTTATGAGGATAGAGATGCTCTTGTTTGACATTAGTGTTCTAAAAATGTATCTGTTGAATTCACAATTAAACTTCCATATAAAGTCGTTGATTTTTAATTATTTCATTTTTTTTATTTTCCTCGTTAAAACAATTTGTCTGAAGTATATATAATAAAAAGATTAATACATGACCTTTTCCATATCATCTATGATCGTCTGCTGAAACTGAAGCGGATTACTCCCGCGGTCTTCCGCATACTGATACGAGATGTTCCAAAAGGGATGCGATATAGGGTATGGCATACGCGGTATGCGATACAGGTTTCAGGTTAGCATCTATATAAGACATTCCAAATCTATGTAATAAGTACTAAATAGATGATAAAAAAAAATATCATATATTAGCCAGACAGTGCAGATATCAATATGAATGTCCCGTTTAACATTTTTACATGTACAATGTATATCAATATCACTGGGTCGATTTCTGTGTTGGTGGAATATTAGTACTCGCGTGTATCACCCACCCCCCTTTTTTTCAAGTAATATGTTTACGAGATATATTAATTATTGAAATGCTCTGTTCCTAAATAATGTAATTTATTAAAACTAAGGTCAATTTCCCTCAGGCATAGGCGAGCATGGCTGTCTCAGGCATAAGCGAGCATGGCTGCCTCAGACATAGGCGAGCATGGCTGCCTCAGCCATAGGTGAGCATGGCTGCCTCAGACATAGGCGAGCATGGCTACCTCAGGCATAGGCGAGCATGGCTGCCTCAGACATAGGCGAGCATGGCTGCCTCAGGCATAGGCGAGCATGGCTGCCTCAGACATAGGTGAACATGGCTGCCTCAGACATAGGTGAGCACGGCTACCTCAGGCATAGGCGAGCATGGCTGCCTCAGACATAGGCGAGCATGGCTGCCTCAGACATAGGTGAGCATGGCTGCCTCAGGCATAGGCGAGCATGGCTGCCTCAGACATAGGCGAGCATGGCTGCCTCAGACATAGGCGAGCATGGCTGATTTTGGCTATCATGGTTAGACTCCTTGGTTTACTTCAATTGCTCTCAAATAGTCTTAAATTATTTGGCTGTCTCGGCGTACATGATGAGAGTTATTTCAGAAACGTGTCGTGAGTAATAAATTAGATATTTACGTTTTTATCAGATCACATGTGTAGTATTGTAGTATGTCATTATCAGAGGTTAAAACACCAACTGAGTTGATAATGAGCCCACATTCAACTCAACAAAGAACGTGTGTATTAATTAACCTTAAATAAATGTTAGAGAATACCGAAGGGGCAGTCAAAAATGGACAATCCAGAGAAACTAGCAACAGATGGTTCCAAGAACGAAGAAAAACAAAACCAAACCACAATGCAATGTGTCGGACACAACTACAGTTGTATACGCAAACAAACACAAATAACGTAAATATGTTACAAACAACATTAAATTAAAAACAAACTGATATTAAGTAACTAATCGTGGAAAGAATTAAAAAAAAAATATTCATCTTACCTGAAAGGTAAAGCGAATACATATCCTTATGAATGCTCGGTCATACAAATATATAAAGTCATGTTAAAACTGTATTAATACTATTAGTAAAAACGGCGGAACAATTAGTATAGGGACAGAGACACAAGCCTTTACATAGATTACCACCGTAAGGTGTATGCAGTTTAACGTTTTATCCTACGTAAAATACAGGTGAGAAAAAATTGACATGTATTATTGTGCGTTTTTGTTCACAAGGAGTTACTTGTCATAACATATTAAACAAGTACAAATAATTAATTAACAAACATAAAACAAGGACATGCTTCCCCATTAATTCTTATAAAATTTGTTGGTCAATGGAATAATTCATCATCAGTTAATTGGACATGATTCCTAGTTACTAATTAAGGAAGTAGATTCTTAAACATTGTTTGTTTTTTGTAGTTTTTGCTCAGTTTCCGATTGTTAAGCATGTTAGATACATGTACGTGCTTATTCTACGTTTTATTAGCTAACCAAGGTTGTCTCAGCTTACTTATGACGATATAATGACTTTTTGAACTCGTGACATTTCTAAATGGACATTTGTTATACTGTCACGTAAAAGGATACCAGAAATAAAACTATAAATCATTTTGTAAAATGTTGCGATGGAGATTTTTAAATCTTATTTTTATCTACATGTGTATACATACAACTTAATTTTATTATTTTAGGGATATTTTTCTAGGAATTTGAAAATCAGAAAATAAAACTCGAATAGAATTGATCTAGCATTAATGACAACTAAAATATATCATAAAAATGGGGTTTTAATGTTATTAGTGTTTATCGTAAGAAGAGTTTGAAGATACCAAAGGGGTAAGCAGAATCCGTAAATCAAAGAAAGACAGACAACACAATGGACAAAAGGACAAACAACGATCAACAAAACAGTACACATAAAACTGAAGATTGAGCAACACGAACCTCACTAAAACCGGTGGTAAACTCAGGTGCTCCGAAAGGGTTAGTAGTACCTGATCCACTAGAGGCACCCTGTTGCAAATCCGGCTATAAGTCATGAATGAATGAGGAAATAACCGGGAAGTGCTCCCGGCAAATAGAACATATCCGTGGTGATTTGTGATACAGATATTCCGTAATGGTTAATCAGTGTAGTGGTGGCGACAGTAAAACTACCGAAGTGATGACTTCAACGTCGGCAATATGAACTATTGGTCCAGTAGCTTCCTTGTTAGCAGCAACCCTCTATAATAGAAATCGATACTTTCTTGTTTGTCTCTTCGATTTTTTCTAACGTTTATTTCAGCAATTTGTCAGCTTCATCGTGATCTCTAGACTTCATTAGTGGTGGAAAGTCCAGGCTAGTTCTAACAAACTTACAGCTAAAACACCTGCCTTGTGTAGAGGTCTAAAAACCTTAACATATGAGGTGAGTTTCAGGGCGATCCAACGTTAGAGGAATTACAGCGTGTGCCTGGTGTTAGGATCAATGAACACGACATTTACAACTCGCCAATTGTAAATATATTTACATGTACATGTATATTGTACCAGATTAGACTTACTACTAGCCCCTTTCTTATTAATAACCCCTTTAAATAAATTGTTGCTATGAAAGTTGAATTCTTAATTGACCACTTATATTTACTATCCACATTTATCCACATGTAATCTGTAAAGACATGTAATCAGTAAAGACATGTAATCAGTAAAGACATGTAATCAGTAAAGACATGTAATCAGTAAAGACATGTAATCAGTAAAGACATGTAATCAGTAAAGACATGTAATCAGTAAAGACATGTAATCAGTAAAGACATGTAATCAGTAAAGACATATAATCAGTAAAGACATATAATCAGTAAAGACATGTAATCAGTAAAGAGATATAATCAGTAAAGACATATAATCAGTAAAGACATGTAATCAGTAAAGACATATAATCAGTAAAGACATGCAATCTGTAAAGAAATGTAATCAGTAAAGACATGTAATCTGTAAAGACATGTAATCAGTAAAGACATGTAATCAGTAAAGAAATGTTGTTAGTAAATATAAGTGATCAGTCAAGATTTGAACTTTGATAGCATCATTTTTAAAAGGGAGCAAGTAACAAGTTCACTGTCACATTCGATCATTTATATTCCATCAATGGCATGGAATGTAGAAACTTTGACATTAAAAAAGTTTCCAAATATTTGAAAATAATCAATTAAAATATAGACATCGTGTATAAAGTGATCATTCATGAAGTATGTACCTTTATTGTTCAATAAAATATGTGTAAAAGTGTTCTGTCTTGTGGTTATAACAGTGTTTGATGTCCAATCAACATAAAAGGGTTTAGCAAAGGAACATGCCTTCCCAATGTCCTTTAAATACTTCAGTTCGTGAGTTTCAGAGACAAATATTTACTAGTTTTCATTATAGTCGTCTGTTATAGATGTTTCTCTACTATTAATTTGAACTGCATCAATGGTGTAATGGTTAGTGTGCTCGTCTCGTGGGTTCAAGAGCTCTGGTCAAGCTAAAAACAATGACATTGGTATTTGTTACTTCTCTGCTAAGCATGCATCAAATAAGCACAAAGGCTGGTTGGCTTGAAATCAGGAAAATGCGCACAAGTGGAGACATGTTTACCCGCAAACTGTTGTCTCACTATAAAATCCAACCAAGCATTTTGGTCTAGTATAAAGCGGATATCATCATCATGTCATTGAATGTATCTTGTTGTCACCATGATAAAGCTGAAAAATTGCTCATTTGGTGCTAAACAACAATTACTCACTCACTTGCTATATCTTTGTCATTTTGATGCCTTGCAACGGACAACACACGACTACTAACGATCTATTTGCTTTTTATAGTGTACTCTGCGGCAATTTGTCTTTTACGTACAAGGCGCTCAATGAACAATGAACTCATATTTAAGTTCCGTACTAACATTTGATTTGTCAAAAATAACACGCGATCGCCTCTTTCCGAGTGGTTGTGTCCCACTAAAGTCCCATATCTTTACCCCCTAGTTCCTTCGAGGTTATATGTTATTAAATAGTGTACCCTCTAGTGAGATCGAAAGCAAATAAAATGTGAATCAAAGTATATTCAATAGTGATTGTTGTTTAGCCGAAAATACACAAAATGTGAGATATAAAGACACGGTGAGAATCTCTTACTTTTTGTTCAGATGATGTTGAAATCTGCTGTTTATTAGACAAACACACTGAGCTGGATATTTATAGTCATAGCTCTCTGAAACAATAGGTTCCAGGTAGACATGTCATTCCACTGGCCACTCAGATACTTTATTCGGATTGCAATATTATCAGCCATTGCTCTTTCACTAGCATACTGCATAAGTAGCGAAGAAGCAGCCAACACACTTTTTTATAGTTTGTTTGTGGATTGATCCGACCGTGGATAGAAGCCAAGATTATAAGTAATCCAGGCGAACATGCTACATATTATACCAACGGACACCTTGCATTCTTGGCATTGCACAAATGTCCTACAAGTATATGTAATGATCAACGATGTATTGCCATGCCACTACCTAACCCACGTGTTCTATCCACGTTATACCCGGTGACCACATGTTCATACGGTCATTCATATAACATCGTGTCATGGTCATTTCAAACAAAAACTAATCTTATTTACTGTGTAAAGCTCCAAAATATCTATTCACAACATTTCAAATTTTAATCCGTTTCAAAAGATAAAATATTAAATTATACATTTCTTGACAAATATACAATGTGATATTTCACGTCCTTATCTCTGCTTTAATCGTACTGAACTCATATAGACCCTTTTATCCATAGAGACGATCTCAAATCGATCTCCGGCCACGAAATTGAAATATCTGTAATATCATATCAATTCAAATGAGATTGGATGAAAACTATTACTAAGTAATTGAAATAATTGGAAGGTCGTCAAATCAAAAGGGTACATTTACGATAGCTGACCTTTAATATAAGTAAGCCGAAAACTAGTTATGTATAGATAAACGCCAGAGAATACCGAAAGGGCAATCAAAAAAGCTACTGGCAATACAAAAAGGTCCGGAGAAACTGGCAACATAAGGTACACAAGACGAAGGGCAATCAAGAAAGGTCCGGAAAAACTGGCAACATAGGGTACACAAGACGAACGGCAATCGGAAAAGGTCCGGAGAAACTGGCAACACAGCGTACACAAGACGAAGGGCAATCAAAAAAGGTCCGGAGAAACTGGCAACATAGGGTACACAAGACGAACGGCAATCGGAAAAGGTCCGGAGAAACTGGCAACATAGCGTACACAAGACGAAGGGCAATCAAAAAAGGTCCGGAGAAACTGGCAACATAGGGTACACAAGACGAACGGCAATAAAAAAGGTCCGGAGAAACTGGCAACATAGGGTACACAAGACGAACGGCAATATAAAAGGTCCGGAGAAACTGGCAACATAGGGTACACAAGACGAAGTGCAATAAAAAAGGTCCGGAGAAACTGGCAACATAGGGTACACAAGACGAAGGGCAATCAAAAAAGGTCCGGAGAAACTGGCAACATAGGGTACACAGGACGAAGGGCAATCAAAAAAGATCCGGAGAAACTGGCAACATAGCGTACACAAGACGAAGGGCAATCAAAAAAGGTCCGGAGAAACTGGCAACATAGGGTACACAAGACGAACGGCAATAAAAAAGGTCCGGAGAAACTGGCAACATAGGGTACACAAGACGAAGGGCAATCAAAAAAGGTCCGGAGAAACTGGCAACATAGCGTACACAAGACGAAGGGCAATCAAAAAAGATCCGGAGAAACTGGCAACATAGGGTACACAAGACGAAGGACAATCAAAAAAGATCCGGCGAAACTGGCAACATAGGGTACACAAGACGAAGGGCAATCACAAAAGATCCGGAGAAACTGGCAACATAGGGTACACAAGACGAAGTGCAATAAAAAAGGTCCGGAGAAACTGGCAACATAGGGTACACAAGACGAAGGGCAATCAAAAAAGGTCCGGAGAAACTGGCAACATAGGGTACACAGGACGAAGGGCAATCAAAAAAGATCAGGAGAAACTGGCAACATAGCGTACACAAGACGAAGGGCAATCAAAAAAGGTCCGGAGAAACTGGCAACATAGGGTACACAAGACGAACGGCAATAAAAAAGGTCCGGAGAAACTGGCAACATAGGGTACACAAGACGAAGGGCAATCAAAAAAGGTCCGGAGAAACTGGCAACATAGCGTACACAAGACGAAGGGCAATCAAAAAAGATCCGGAGAAACTGGCAACATAGGGTACACAAGACGAAGGGCAATCAAAAAAGATCCGGCGAAACTGGCAACATAGGGTACACAAGACGAAGGGCAATCAAAAAAGATCCGGCGAAACTGGCAACATAGGGTACACAAGACGAAGGGCAATCAAAAAAGATCCGGCGAAACTGGCAACATAGGGTACACAAGACGAAGGGCAATCACAAAAGATCCGGAGAAACTGGCAACATAGGGTACACAAGACGAAGGGCAATCACAAAAGATCCGGAGAAACTGGCAACATAGGGTACACAAGACGAAGGGCAATCACAAAAGATCCGGAGAAACTGGCAACATAGGGTACACAAGACGAAGGGCAATCACAAAAGATCCGGAGAAACTGGCAACATAGGGTACACAAGACGAAGGGCAATCACAAAAGATCTGGAGAAACTGGCAACATAGGGTACACAAGACGAAGGGCAATCACAAAAGATCCGGAGAAACTGGCAACATAGGGTACACAAGACGAAGGGCAATCACAAAAGATCCGGAGAAACTGGCAACATAGGGTACACAAGACGAAGGGCAATCACAAAAGATCCGGAGAAACTGGCAACATAGGGTACACAAGACGAAGGGCAATCACAAAAGATCCGGAGAAACTGGCAACATAGGGTACACAAGACGAAGGGCAATCACAAAAGATCCGGAGAAACTGGCAACATAGGGTACACAAGACGAAGGGCAATCACAAAAGATCCGGAGAAACTGGCAACATAGGGTACACAAGACGAAGGGCAATCACAAAAGATCCGGAGAAACTGGCAACATAGGGTACACAAGACGAAGGGCAATCACAAAAGATCCGGAGAAACTGGCAACATAGGGTACACAAGACGAAGGGCAATCACAAAAGATCCGGAGAAACTGGCAACATAGGGTACACAAGACGAAGGGCAATCACAAAAGATCCGGAGAAACTGGCAACATAGGGTACACAAGACGAAGGGCAATCACAAAAGATCCGGAGAAACTGGCAACATAGGGTACACAAGACGAAGGGCAATCACAAAAGATCCGGAGAAACTGGCAACATAGGGAACACAAGAAAAATAAAACAAAAACACAACACAATATGTGTTGGACACCACTGTACGGAAACAAACACAAATCAGGTAAATATGACATGCGTCCTCCTACAAACAACTGGAGGTAAAGTCGAACTGAACATCGTTTCTATGCGGAAATCGTTTAATGATTTCATGATTTTAATGTCTGGGTGTTTTTTCGCATTGGTTCCATGAATTGTAGACTTGCTATATGTTTCTTTCTTATTAATAACCCCTTTACAAGTTACTGCTATGAAAGTTCAAATCTTGACTGACCATTTGTATTTACTAACAACGTTCTTTACTGGGTGCATATAGAGCAACATGTGTACATTAGGGTTAGAGGTTATGTTTATGGTGCTTAACGCCATTTTCAACAATATTTCAGCTATATCGTGGCGGTAAATTTTATTGTTGGAGGAAACCGGAGAAAACCACCGACCTGTCGTAAGTCACTGACAAACGTTATCACATAATCGGTTGTATCGCCTGAGTGGGATTCGAACTGACAACGTCAGTGATGATGTGTACTGATTGCACAGATAGTTGTAAATCTAACTACCATACGATCACGACCACGACGGCCCTTGTGGATAGTAAGTATATTATTAATAACAAAGGGATTGGTAGCAAGTCTGTATAATCTGTATGTTGCTTGTGTACATTTCTAGAGAAAAAAAGGAATATAAATAGAAACAGAGCTTATTTATTTATAGCACGGAAATATGTTATTGAAAATGTATAAATATATATATATATATATATATATATATATGCTTTTTATTTTTATGCATATTAGATAGAGTTATGTCCCTTATCAAATCAGAAATTCAAGTCTTTTTTCGAATTATTTTGTCATTTAAAGAGGCCTTTGAATGAATCCAGTTATTACTTACATACATTTGTATATATTATTGGGGCACCTTTTTCTCAACTCAAAAGTGAGAATAATTTATGATTGATTTAAAAAGCAAATTAATTAAAATTTTCAAATCACTTAATGTAATATGAAAGGCAAATATCGTGGAATTTTTGGATTAAATATTTTCACTTTTATATGTCACTTAATTTGAACTAAAATCAACTGCATAACATTAAAAATCCGCTCAAAAGCAGATTTTAAGAGCAAATCGCAAAATATTTGAGAGCAGATAATTCTGTTTTCCCGTACAGTAATGCAAATGATATGCGCGTGACCCTAGATTTGAACTCTTTCGGGGACATTATCGCTCATGCGCACTGTTCAGTTGATGAAAAAAATGTCGGATGCAAGTAAAGATATATTCCGTGTGTACCAATAAGAATAATTGCACCCAAAAAAAATGGTTCACACGAGATGAAACAGACAGATTCCTCAATAATCATTGTCAGGAATGTGTGCGTGCTTACCTCACCATCCATGATTGTTTATCTTTTCGTCACGAGGTCATGATCGGCAATCATCGGAACAAAACAACCGAAAGTTAATCAGTCTCCACAACAATGGCGAGGACGATAAACATGCACACGGATTTGCAGATTTCTAATTGTTGGGAACATATTTCGACTTGAAACATGCATGAAAAGCTTAGTAAAGGTACCGCCGTATTCCAAATTGAATTTTCAGGGGAAAAAATTCTTCACCCAAAACTGGTGTAATTAAATTTAATATCTTCAGTATTAAATTGATTTATTTTCTTGAAATGTTAATTCCATGTTTTATAGCACGAATTTGTTAATCCATAATTTAAAGAAAGCCATTACAGGTATCTTTTCCGTACACGTATTCAAGTGTGCCTGAAAGAGAATGCTTTGCATGCTTCTATCGTGCGAAGTTTTAATATAAAGTGTATGGAAATAAGTTATATTTGCACACAACATTTTTGGAACTACACCAGTACACTACAAATCCCACCCACCCATTTATCCCTTATGTCTTATTTAGAACCTTTTTGCTGTGCTCTGATCTCTATTTTCAGATCACAACGCTTTCGTCATAGCTACATGGATATCTACAGCTGTGGAGTAATCAGTATAGACACATAGCAGTTTTCATCATTTGATCATGTTACGAATATAGTGAAAGTGGACAATTGGCGGAATTTATCTGTTGATACTAAACTGCTTTGGAATCAAGCCAGCAGAATTGGACGTTGTGCTACATTGATTGGTTATCCTTCAATGTTTTTCGACAACAAGTTGTATGTTGGCCATTTGATAGTTTAATTTTGTATTTGTATATTAAAAGCTATGACAAATTATCAGCCAAAAACTATTCATTTGTTTGTTGTCATTGACTATGCTACATGGCCAGATATTGGCATCATTTGAAGTCTGTCCTATACACAGTGTAAACATCACATCAATTGCAATTCACCTCTTCAGGTTATCGTGGCTACAATTCCAAGGTCTCGTTAGTTATAGTTGGTTCGCAATTCATATAAAATAATATTACTTTAATTAAATGTTGATAATTGCCTTGTTAGACAATGCAAACCCATGAGAGCCTTTCAGCTTACTTCCAACAGGGTCCTTTACAAATAATAGCTTAAGTGGATACTTAAAGGTCAATCATTAACCAGCAGGAATGTAGAATTACTTAAATATCAAGAATGGGTAATTAATCATTTAAAATAATTACTATAAATACCAAAAAGACAACATTTCCATATTCCTCACTGGTACATTTCAAGTGACATTTAAATTCTTTCATACAAATATAACATTTATAGATCAGTGGTGGATGTCAATGGTATTGTAATATAAAGTTCTTGATTCGATGCACCTTTAATTTTAGGTGTTACATAGTTAAAACCACTTGATTTTATATTGTGCTTGTGATGTTCTTTAAATGTTTACAAAAATATTTTTCAAACAAGATGGATATGTAATAATAATAATAATAATAGTAATATCAATAATAATAATAATGACGTCATATAGCATCGTTTGATTAACAGCCATGTTACACAGAAAATGTTGGATGCTTCTGAGACAAACGCGATGGAAACAAAATGCATGTAAGCATTCAGGGTTTATTAAACTCGATATTCCCACATTTCTAACAATGGGCATACTTTTAGCCAATCCCTTTATAACATCCTTTGGGTGTATACAAACATTTGATGGAAGCAAACTAATCCGTTGCTAGGGCGTTTACAGATTGGATAATTTTGCTAATGAATAATTCATGAGAAACAAGAAATCATACTGTACGCACCTACTGCTTATTGAGAACGTTGTGAACTCAAAGTTCATGGTTTGCGACGTTCCCTGAATATACTGCAGTAGAGTATCATAATAAGTTTTTTGGGGACAAATGCATGACAAAATATAAGGACATTATATTGGCTATTTAGAATGTGTGAATCACATATATGCATACTAATATGAGAATTTTGACACGAAATCGAAAAATATTAACAATTTGTGGTATAGAAATTAAAAATACGCCCTATGGTGTTTTTGTTATCGGATGACAATAGGAAATTTGTTGTCACTACATTAACTAGCGATATTATGAATAATATCTTCTGTTACAAAAGATTTCATGTAGCATTATTCAATGTTCAATCAACCTTGAATTATCATTGAAATCACCAGCAGTAATAACAATATTTTAATGATGTGATCATGAAGTTGTACTATAACATACCATGTCATAAGTACTAATGTTGTCATGGAAATCAATCTTGCTTTAAAAGTAAATGCTAAAATCGTTTTTAAAACAGAAATATACTAACAAGTAAGGTCTCATTCAAATAATAAATAGACAATATTAGTGGAGGTGAACCTCGCAATTATCCCATGCAGTTTTTAAGCCTCGTACACATAAACTTTATATCTTAAGACACTTCATTAACATTGTATTTTTCCTGCAGAAATATGATATTAATCCATCGACGTTTATATTTTGAATTGAATAAAGAAATTAAATAATTACCCCCTGATTGCTCCTTTTGATATTTTCTGTAACAAGAAGTGAACTGGATTTACAACTAGGTTCCCAAAGCTCAACCTATAACATGTGACAAGGGTACCAGAAAAAGGCTATATTTCAGTCAGTGACAGTATATAACAAAAATTGTTCCGGTCAATGCAATTTACCTTCTCAAATGGAATAAAATATGGGGACATTTCCTATTTCGTTGTTTAAATTACATACATGTACACAAATTTATGATTTTTTACAATATTTAATTCTCAGTCGAACTGTAAATTAAATAGAGTGCCTTTTTTCTGTCGATGATATTCAAATTTGTCAATACGTCAAAATTTTAAAAGAAATTCTTTATCTTTTGGGGACCGGTCGTGATTTCTCAAAATATCACACCGTTAAGGAATATGAGCGTATAATTTTTATTTCTACATCAGTTCAAGTATCACAAAGGCATAATAATCAAGTTGATAGCAATGACATGGTTGTTTTATATTTCTGTTAACGAGAAATGCTTCAACAATAAATGTCTACATATTTTAAAGAAATTGTTTTAAGGTGCAAAAGTATTCATTCGTTGTCACGAGTTGAATTACCGTTAGATATCCGAGTACATAAAAATGCATTTGCATATCAGAAATTTGAAAAGAGAAATATGAAGAAACGTAAATTTGTAATAAATATTTTGATTGAAACGGCAAAAAAATGAACAATGTTTAAAGGTTTCGTGCTATATAATTTAAACTATTGAATATATCAATATTAAGAGATAGAAATCGTTTTGGTTTTTTATCATTTTTTTTTTAAATTCGTTTTTAGTTGGATGAAACGAATTTCGAAAAAAAAGAAACAACACAAAAAATGGAAAGTTTTTCCTTCCTCGAGCAAGACACCCGTTTTCTATGACATACTCAGATATTACGACTATTTACGTACTGGACATATTGTGTCATTGAACTTGTCTACCATTGGATTACGTGTTAATACATTGTCATTGACCTCATAATTCATATCAATGTATAACAATTATGACGCAACACGTTTGCACAGTGGAATATTATTCAAGAATCTAATGTTCAGAGTTAAAATCTTCTCCTATTATTACGGCGTTTTAACCCCGCTGAACCAGTGGTGGAAAAATCTGTAATCCTCTAGAGGATTAAAATGTCTCGTGCCTTTCCCTGCATGTTGTCAAATCGGTAATTGGCTAGAAAAAGGTCACAAAGGAAATAAAGTTCGTATTAAATAATGGGAGAAACAAATTCTCCTTCAGTTCCCCATAAGAGTTACGATATTTCTCCACTCTCGAGAGTTAAATTTAAAATTTTAGCCACTTGCCTGACGCCTTGTGGTTAAAAATGTTTAATTTAACTCTCTTGAGTGGAGAAATATCGTAACCCACGGGCAACTGAAGGAGAATCTATATTTCTCACACTACTAATTATATAGGAACATGGTAAAGAGCTTGTGTTATTATGTAATATTTATTCATGTACAGACTATAAATAATGCTTTGAACTTGAACTTTTAACTCTAATTCCTGAAACTGTAAGATTTTATGCTTTGAACTTGACCTTTGAACTTTAATAAATAAAACTGTAAGATTTTATCTTACTTGTCGTGAAAAGGACTACCGGTAGACATTACGTTATTCTTAGTGGGGCATTTTCTCTTTGCTACACAATTTAAATACACAGTTAACTACATCTGTATATACATGTGTACTACATGTATTACAAAGTCATACAATGTACAACAAAACACTGCCTATGGGGGGCATTTCACCATAATTTAAAAGGTAATTTAATAGTAAGTTTCAATTGCGTTATGAAATGTCCTTGGGAATTTGTCAGCGGAGGCTAACGCCTTATTTTGCATAACAATAATAATAATGATAACATCTGATTTTGACAGCATTTTTAGTCAGCTCAAACAGACAAACTGACCTAGGTATAATGGTTACTGTAACTGTTACTAACATAAAATTTATTTTGGAAGAAAACAGAGCTGATCGTCCTTTCGAAACCAACAGGTAGTCGGGAACAATATTAACTTGACACACACTCGCCCTTCATCACATCAACACAGCTGATCAAACACTTCGGAATAGGGTTTGATAATAATAATAATAATAATGCTCTATTGACATTTAAGCATATTGTAACAGCTTGTGCAAAATACAAAATAGAGAACATATAACATATATAGTTTTAATAACATATGGTGCCTGCTGTTCAGTTGTAAAGACTGTCTGATAAAAGAACCAGAGAGCTCTACCTGTTGAGTATTTCTCGGATATAAGATATGCACTATTTTTTTTGTTCTGCTGTTTGTTTAGAAAATTAAAATTTTCCTGATTTTAATTCAGAAAAAATATTTATAACATTTTGTTTTATCCTGCAGTTGTTTTTGTTTAATCAGTCAAATTCCATTGATTGGATAATATTTTGTTATATATGGTCACTTTCCAAGATACATTTTTTTCCTTGTACCTGATTCATGTTGAGTAACGGTAAGAAACGATAACAGTATAAGCGCGGACTTCAAATAGGTTTACCATCAACACCCGATGAGAACGATGCTTGTTTCTACTCTTTAGACAATTTGACAGTTGCTTTTGGGTTAGGGGTTAGGATTATGATGCTGAACGCCACTTTCAACAATATTTCAGCTATATCGTGGTGGTCAGTTTAATGGGTGGAGGAAACCCTAGTACACAGAGAAAACCACCGATCTGTCGCAAGTCACTGACAAACTGTATCACATAACGTTATAGGAAGTACACCTCGCTATGAGCGGGATTCGAACTCATAACGTTAGTGGTGATATGCACTGATTACATAAGTAGTTGCAAATCCAACTACCATACGATCACTACCACGACGGCACTAGTTGCTTTGGGTATTTTTGACATTGCAGGATAAATACATTATACACACATTATACATACATTATACATACATTATCTGAAGATATAAAATGTATTTATACTAGCTGAAAACCAGGACAGAAAAGCATGCCTTGCAAACTGTTTTTAAGGCTCGTATTAATAAATTATATATTTTTCGACAATGTACGCATTGTATCTATTTATAATATTTTGTTACGAACTGGGTTAACACAGAATAAGGACATAGAACTGGAAACGTACCAATATTGAACGCTGCAAGCAAGGTTTCTCTTTAGAGGTTTACTTGCCTCACAACTCATAAATGTCTCTACACAGTGCAATGTTCTTCATATCTCTATAGTCTAAATATCTTGGCATTTAAACATTATTACACTACGGTAAAATGTCGTAAATGTAGGGCCTTAATATAATGTCGTAAATGTAGGGCCTTAATATAATGTCGTAAATGTAGGGCCTTAATATAATGTCGTAAATGTAGGGCCTTAATATAATGTCGTAAATGTAGGGCCTTAATATAATGTCGTAAATGTAGGGCCTTAATATAATGTCGTAAATGTAGGGCCTTAATATAATGTCGTAAATATAGGGCCTTAATATAATGTCGTAAATGTAGGGCCTTAATATAATATCGTAAATGTAGGGCCTTAATATAATGTCGTAAATGTAGGGCCTTAATATAATGTCGTAAATGTAGGGCCTTAATATAATGTCGTAAATGTAGGGCCTTAATATAATGTCGTAAATGTAGGGCCTTAATATAATCAAAAGATATTTTTGCATTAAGGATATGAAGTCGCGACCCATATACTATAACAAGCTATTCGTAATGTAACAATTTATTACATTAAGGCGGTTTTGGTTACACCAGGGACTACAACAGAGCAGTATAGGAAGCTGGAAAGGTACCCTTCATGACAGTTTCGCTTAATGTTTAAACTACAAGACTTATCCACACAAGAGGAAACACCTCTTTCGTTAAAACGTTTGCTTTGAAATGCTGTAAATATTGTACTAATTATCTGTATCAACTGTGTATTTGTCCCTTGACCTATTCCTAACTAAAAAATCATGAACATAAATCGTTATAACTTCCTGAAAGTACAGTCAAATCTGCTTTAGTGACAACCTCTATTAAGCAATAACTTGTATTATGTGATCTTACTTTTATTTTACTTCACAGTTCATTTATATCAATTAAATCTGTATTAAGCGACCACCTGTCTTATGTGACCATATTTTACTGTTCCCTTGGAAGGTCACATAAAACAGGTTTGACTATATATTTCTAATTTAGGACGCACGATGCTTTTCTTGAATAACATTCATCTGGTGCTCATAGACAAAAAGAGTCTTTGGGAGCAAGTAAACCAACAGGCCTAAACAGGAGCAAGTAAATCAACGGGCCTAAACAGAAGCAAGTAAACCAACGGGCCTAAACAGAAGCAAGTAAACCAACGGGCCAAAACAGGAGCAAGTAAACCAACGGGCCTAAACAGGAGCAAGTAAACCAACGGGCCTAAACAGAAGCAAGTAAACCAACGGGCCTAAACAGGAGCAAGAAAACCAACGGGCCTAAACAGAAGCAAGTAAACCAACGGGCCTAAACAGGAGCAAGTAAATCAACGGTTCTAAACAGGAGCAAGAAAACCAACGGACCTAAACAGAAGCAAGTAAACCAACGGGCCTAAACAGAAGCAAGTAAACCAACGGGCCTAAACAGAAGCAAGTAAACCAACGGGCCTAGAAAGGAGCAAGTAAACCAACGGGCCTAAACAGGAGCAAGTAAATCAACGGTTCTAAACAGGAGCAAGAAAACCAACGGACCTAGACAGGAGCAAGTAAACCTATGGGCCTAAACAGGAGCAAGTAAACCAACGGGCATAAACAGAAGCAAGTAAACCAACGGGCCTAAACAGGAGCAAGTAAACCAACGGGCCTAAACAGGAGCAAGTAAACCAACGGGCCTAAACAGGAGCAAGTAAACCAACGGGCCTAGAAAGGAGCAAGTAAACCAACGGGCCTAAACAGGAGCAAGTAAACCAACGGGCCTAAACAGGAGCAAGTAAACCAACGGGCCAAAACAGGAGCAAGTAAACCAACGGGCCTAAACAGGAGCAAGTAAACCAACGGGCCTAAACAGGAGCAAGTAAACCAACGGGCCTAGAAAGGAGCAAGTAAACCAACGGGCCTAAACAGGAGCAAGTAAACCAACGGGCCTAAACAGGAGCAAGTAAGCTAACGGGCCTAAACAGGAGCAAGTAAACCAACAGGCCTAAACAGGAGCAAGTAAACCAACCGGCCTAAACAGGAGCAAGTCAACCAACGGGCCTAAACAGAAGCAAATAAACCAACGGGCCTAAACAGGAGCAAGTAAACTAACGGGCCTAAACAGGAGCAAGTAAACCAACAGGCCTAAACAGGAGCAAGTAAACCAACGGGCCTAAACAGGAGCAAGTCAACCAACGGGCCTAAACAGGAGCAAGTAAATCAACGGTTCTAAACAGGAGCAAGAAAACCAACGGACCTAGACAGGAGCAAGTAAACCAATGGGCCTAAACAGGAGCAAGTAAACCAACGGGCCTAAACAGAAGCAAGTAAACCAACGGGCCTAAACAGAAGCAAGTAAACCAACGGGCCTAAACAGGAGCAAGTAAATCAACGGGCCTAGAAAGGAGCAAGTAAACCAACGGGCCTAAACAGGAGCAAGTAAACCAACGGGCCTAAACAGGAGCAAGTAAACTAACGGGCCTAAACAGGAGCAAGTAAACCAACAGGCCTAAACAGGAGCAAGTAAACCAACGGGCCTAAACAGGAGCAAGTCAACCAACGGGCCTAAACAGAAGCAAATAAACCAACGGGCCTAAACAGGAGCAAGTAAACCAACAGGCCTAAACAGGAGCAAGTAAACCAACGGGCCTAAACAGAAGCAAATAAACCAACGGGCCTAAACAGGAGCAAGTAAACCAATGGGCCTAAACAGGAGCAAGTAAACCAACGGGCCTAAACAGGAGCAAGTAAACAAACAGGCCTGAACAGGAGCAAGTAAACAAACGGGCCTAAACAGGAGCAAGTAAACCAACAGGCCTGAACAGGAGCAAGTAAACCAACGGGCCTAAACAGAAGCAAATAAACCAACGGGCCTAAACAGGAGCAAGTAAACCAACAGGCCTAAACAGGAGCAAGTAAACCAACAGGCCTGAACAGGAGCAAGTAAACCAACGGGCCTAAACAGGAGCAAGTAAACCAACGGGCCTAAACAGGAGCAAGTAAACCAACGGACCTAAACAGGAGCAAGTAAACCAACAGGCCTGAACAGGAGCAAGTAAACCAACGGGCCTAAACAGGAGCAAGTAAATCAACGGGCCTAAACAGGAGCAAGTAAACCAACGGGCCTAAACAGGAGCAAGTAAACCAACGGGCCTAAACAGGAGCAAGTAAACCAACGGACCTAAACAGGAGCAAGTAAACAAACAGGCCTGAACAGGAGCAAGTAAACCAACGGGCCTAAACAGGAGCAAGTAAACCAACGGGCCTAAACAGGAGCAAGTAAACCAACGGACCTAAACAGAAGCAAGTAAACCAACGTGCTTAAACAGGAACAAGTAAACCAACGGGCCTAAACAGGAACAAGTAAACCAACGGACCTAAACAGGAGCAAGTAAACCAACGGGCCTAAACAGGAGCAAGTAAACCAACGGACCTAAACAGGAACAAGTAAACCAACGGGCTTAAACAGGAACAAGTAAACCAATGGGCCTAATCAGGATAGCTAAAACCAACGGGCTTAAACAGGAGCAAGTAAACCAACGAGCCTAAATAGGATCAAGTAAACCAACGGGCTTAAACAGGAGCAAGTAAACCAACGGGCCTAAACAGGAGCAAGTAAACAAACAGGCCTAAACAGGAGCAAGTAAACCAACGGGCCTAAACAGAAGCAAGTAAACCAACGGGCCTAAACAGGAGCAAGTAAACAAACAGGCCTAAACAGGAGCAAGTAAACCAACGGGCCTAAACAGGAGCAAGTAAACCAACGGGCCTAAACAGGAGCAAGTAAACCAACCGGCTTAAACAGGAACAAGTAAACCAATGGGCCTAATCAGGATAGCTAAAACCAACGGGCTTAAACAGGAGCAAGTAAACCAACGGACCTAAACAGGAGCAAGTAAACCAACGGGCCTAAACAGGAACAAGTAAACCAATGGGCCTAATCAGGATAGCTAAAACCAACGGGCCTAAACAGGAGCAAGTAAACCAACGGGCCTAAACAGGAGCAAGTAAACCAACGTGCTTAAACAGGAACAAGTAAACCAACGGGCTTAAACAGGAACAAGTAAACCAACGGGCCTAAACAGGAGCAAGTAAACCTACGGACCTAAACAGGAACAAGTAAACCAACGGGCTTAAACAGGAACAAGTAAACCAATGGGCCTAATCAGGATAGCTAAAACCAACGGGCTTAAACAGGAGCAAGTAAACCAACGGGCCTAAATAGGAACAAGTAAACCAACGGGCTTAAACAGGAACAAGTAAACCAACGGGCTTAAACAGGAGCAAGTAAACCAACGGGCCTAAACAGGAACAAGTAAACAAACGGGCCTAAACAGGAGCAAGTAAACCAACGGACATAAACAGGATAGCTAAAGCCAACGGGCTTAAACAGGAACAAGTAAACCAACGGGCCTAAACAGGATAGCTAAAACCAACGGGCTTAAACAGGAATAAGTAAACCAACGGGCCTAAACAGGATAGCTAAAACCAACGGGCTTAAACAGGAACAAGTAAACCAACGGGCCTAAACAGGATAGCTAAAACCAACGGGCCTAAGCAGAAAAAAGTAAACCAACGGGCCTAAACAGGATAGCTAAAACCAACGGGCTTAAACAGGAACAAGCAAACCAATGGGCCTAAACAGGATAGCTAAAACCAACGGGCTTAAACAGGATAGCCAAAACCAACGGGCCTAAACAGGATAGCCAAAACCAACGGGCTTACACAGGATAGCCAAAACCAACGGGCCTAAACAGGATAGCTAAAACCAACGGGCCTAAACAGGATAGCCAAAACCAACGGGCCTAAACAGGATAGCTAAAATCAACGGGCCTAAACAGGATAGCCAAAACCAACGGGCCTAAACAGGATAGCCAAAATCGGCTGATTGAGTTTTAATCAATTGTATCACTTAGGAACTGTAAATTTCAAACATATCTGATTAGCTGTGTCGGTGCCTGTCGAAGCACTGGGCAAACGATACCCTCGTGGACTAATAGTTCGCCAGCAGAGGTTATCGACACAGCACATGTGATATAATATATCTAATTCAGTACAATGGCTATAATCCCGTTTATCTCTTTCATCCAATATAGTACCACATATGTAAGAACTGCATCAAATTGAAAAAAATAACAAATTAAACGTCGCAAAAGTTTTGTTGCTAGGATGATCGAGAGATTAAATCCTTTTATTTATCAGTATCTCTTGGTCGTTTTAGCATATTTGAACAAATAATATATGTTTGAAGTAAGCTCTTTCTTATCAAAAACCGATTACAACAAACGGGAGATAGACAGACGCATGCTTCCGCACAGCATTTGGACAAGTACACTGGACCTGAACGTGTACATTTGATGAGTCAGTAAGACCTATATGATGCCTCTCTCCCGTACATGAATTTACATCACAATTGTGTATTTCAAAATACCTAATATTTAACATTAATATGCAAATCATCAGTGTGTGTACATGTATATACATGTACAATCTGAAAAAAAATATGCAGTAAAATAAAAATAAAAGGTTCTATCTTGTGAACTGTAAGAGGAGTTCGGCGGACAAACCCTGTGCAATATATGCGACAATAATGGACCAAGTTCAATAACCGTAACGTTGTGAAGAATAAAATAAAAATTCTGATAATATGCGAGCACACACACACACACACACACACCTTTGATATACATGGATACATGTATGCACAAAATTATGTTATATAAAATAAAAAAATAAAAATTCCGTTAGAGAGGTTAGGCAGATAAAACTTAATAATGCGTATTTGTGAAAGTTCACAAAAAGGACTAAGCTGAACAACCCTTTGTTTAGCAAAAAAACGAGGAAAACAGAAATCCTGATAATATACACACCTATGGGTGTATATACATGGATGTTCAAATATCCTTTGAAATAAAATAATTCAATATTCAAATATAAAGGAGTAAAGTGAATAAACCATGTACCTTATATGTGGACGGACGAATGGACGGACAAAGAGGTCAAAATGATATCTCCTCGACTTATAGTCGTAAAAAACTACAAAATCCAATCTATCTCATAGTCATAACTGTACGGAAAATATGGAGATATCGAAATTTTTTATTTGATTTCTGAAACAGTGGAGGTGGTTGTTAGTGTTATGTAACCACATGTATTGGAAATCGTGAACATCTCTATCGTCAGTAACACACGATTGAACGCACTCCGATAATCTCCATCACTATCGTAGGGAATCGGAGCGTGATCATCCGTGGGTTATCGACGATGGAACATCTGTGTGTGGGAAGGGATGGATATGGTGCTTAACTCTACTTTCAACACTATTTTAGTTATATCGTGGCGGTCAGTTTTATTGGTGGAGGAAACCGGAGTACCCGGAGAAAATCACTGCCAAACTTTTTCACATAATGTTGTATCGAGTACACTTCGTCATAAGCGGGATTCGAACTCATAATATTAATGGCGATAGGCATGGATAACATAGGTAACTACCACACGATCACGGCCACCCATGTGGAACATTTACGAAAAACAAAATTTTAAATTCTACATCATATTACGTAAATAAATATTACCATCAAAGAAAAACAAACAGAAGGTGGGTATTGAACACTTTTCACCTCCACTTGCCAAGTATTCACCGTCACACTCGATCATATTGTCAAATATTAAACAAACATTCCCAGTGAAGATTCAACGTTAAATTAACATGATTAGCACACTCACACGTTATACATACTGTTAAAAGTTGAACCACCGTTCACATGGTATAGATGTATACTATAAAACCACTGGACACTGCTTAAATATCAAAGATTGAACATTTATCATATTATATTTTCCCAAAGCAATTTAACATTGATCACTGCATGCAACACATTCGATTACAACGTCGCAATAGTATGGTTTTTAATCAACGCATTTTTGGTACAAAACCCCAAAAGGCCACATATTATATTTCAAACATACTAAAAAATAGTTGTCAAAAGAAAGAAGGTTATAAGCAAAGTTTTTTAAAAAAAAAATACTAAAGAAACTTAAATTCATTCTCAGATTGAAAAAATAAAGCAAAATAATTTCTCTTTTAATAATTTTTAAATATACTTTTATAGCATAACGTTATATAAAACAAAATTTAAGAGATAATCAACAGAAATATGTATACATATGTATATATTATATATGTATATACAATTGTATATCTCTTGTTCTCTTTTTACCAAAGTTTTTCTTAAACCAATGATTTCGGAATAGAATAAAGTATATACAAAATTATTTAGAAATGCAATTTGCAATGACATGCATGCAAATGCACCTGTCAATTTCTATCGTAAGTTTGATCACACACATGTAATTATATATATTAAAAAAAACTACCGGTGGACAAATAATATATTGCTTACCTTATTGTGAAGAGAATATACCAGTAATACGTGTTATCAGAATGTTTTCTGTATGACCCACCCTCTTATTTAAATACTATTTTAACACTTGTGATATCATGTTTCTTAACGTAGTTAAATGTGAAGCTAAGATACTATTGTACTACTGTGTTGTCATACGATAGGATATTATTAAAACGCTCTATATTATCCCTCCAACAAAAGTCCCTTCAATAATGCGCTTTTGTGTATCCCATTAATGTAAAGCACTCATATTAATAACTTTGTAATAAATGTGTGAATAATGATAAAAAAAAAGTTAAGAAAAGAATAATAATTACGTATTATAAGAAGAGTTTGAAGATATCAAAGGGGTAATCAGGATCCGTAAATCGAAGAAGAACAGACAACACAATGGCCAAAAGACAGAAGAACAGACAACACAATGGCCAAAAGACAGAAGAACAGACAACACAATGGCCAAAAGAAAAAGTACAAAACATCAATACACGATGAATAGGGTTTTGTTTCTGTTTATGCTAATTTTAGATCAAATTGAACATTTTCTCTTTCCGAATTTAATGGAATGCTTTTAGTGATTTTCATTAAATGACAATCCAGTAATAAATGGTTGCATGGACATAATTATTGACTACAGAAATATAAGCAAATTCTCAATTCAAAAACATAAATAAGAAATTTAACTCAGTGGAACAGTCGGTTTAGTAAAACAGAGTATAGGATGGTTGGTTTTATGTGCTTAACACCACATTCAACAATATTTCAGTTATCGTAGCGGTCAGTTCTTTTGGTGGAGGAAAACGGAGCACCCGAAGAAAACCACCGACCTGTCGCAAGTCACTGATAAATTTTATCACATAATGTTGCACCAAGTACACCTCACCTGAGCGGGGTTCGAACTCACAACGTTAGTGGTGATATGCACTGATTGTACATGTAGTTAGAAATCCAACTACCATGCTATCACGACCACGACGGCCTCAGAGAATAGGATATTAAGTGAGCAAAGAATGTAGTACAAACAAGTCAGTGGAACAAAGAACAAGGTTCACTAAGGTCTGTGAACAAATAACAAAAGCACAGAAAAGTTAGTGGAACAAAGAACAAGGTGCACTAAGGTCTGTGAACAAATAACAAAAGCACAGAAAAGTTAGTGGAACAAAGAACAAGGTGCACTAAGGTATGTGAACAAATAACAAAAGCATAGAAAAGTTAGTGGAATAAAGAACAAGGTGCACTAAGGTCTGTGAACAAATAACAAAAGCACAGAAAAGTTAGTGGAACAAAGAACAAGGTGCACTAAGGTATGTGAACAAATAACAAAAGCACAGAAAAGTTAGTGGAACAAAGAACAAGGTTCACTAAGGTCTGTGAACAAATAACAAAAGCACAGAAAAGTTAGTGGAACAGAGAACAAGGTTCACTAAGGTCTGTGAACAAATAACAAAAACACAGAAAAGTTAGTGGAACAAAGAACAAAGTTCATTAAGGTCTGTGAACAAATAACAAAAGCACAGAAAAGTTAGTGGAACAAAGAACAAGGTTCACTAAGGTCTGTGAACAAATAACAAAGGCACAGAAAAGTTAGTGGAACAAAGAACAAGGTGCACTAAGGTCTGTGAACAAATAACAAAAGCACAGAAAAATTAGTGGAACAAAGAACAAGGTTCACTAAGGTCTGTGAACAAATAACAAAAGCACAGAAAAGTTAGTGGAACAAAGAACAAGGTTCACTAAGGTCTGTGAACAAATAACAAAAGCACAGAAAAGTTAGTAGAACAAAGAACAAGGTTCACTAAGGTCTGTGAACAAATAACAAAAGCACAGAAAAGTTAGTGGAACGAAGAACAAGGTTCACTAAGGTCTGTGAACAAATAACAAAAGCACAGAAAAGTTAGTGGAACAAAGAACAAGGTTCACTAAGGTCTGTGGACAAATAACAAAGGCACAGAAAAGTCAGTGGAACAAAGAACAAGGTGCACTAAGGTCTGTGAACAAATAACAAAAGCACAGAAAAGTTAGTGGAACAAAGAACAAGGTTCACTAAGGTCTGTGAACAAATAACAAAGGCACAGAAAAGTTAGTGGAACAAAGAACAAGGTTCACTAAGGTCTGTGAACAAATAACAAAAGCACAGAACAGTCAGTGGAACAAAGAACAAGGTGCACTAAGGTCTGTGAACAAATAACAAAAGCACAGAAAAGTTAGTGGAACAAAGAACAAGGTTCACTAAGGTCTGGGTGAGTGTGTATTGACACACTCATTTGGCGGCTGCTGCATCTGGGCTAGAAGAAAAATCGGTCATGATCTCAACATTTTACGCTAGCTCATATTTTGGAAAAATATCTTCCTGTGTTACTTCAGGAGATTTGGTATTGTCATCTCTCGCTTACCGGGGGGGGGGGGGGGTCGGTTCTTGAACTGTTAACTGTTGGGGTTGGTTGGACTCCTTTGCAAATTTCCAGAGTGTCCGGGGTTAAATGTCGGTTGGCATAACGGTGGTCATGACCTTTGATCTTTCTATCCAACCACGTAGAGGATTTTTGCTTTCATTGTTACCAGTGAGGCGCAAGTGTGCCAAATGTACAATCCGGCGGCTTGTTCTTTCTTCTAGCTATATCCCGTAGTGGGAACTGTAACGTGCATGGGGTCTCCCACGTTCTACACGCCAGTGTGGTTTTGTACCTTGCAGTACAGGAGAGTCCGTACCAAGGTTATTCCCTGGATCTGCCGAATTGTGGTTTTGCTTGCTTATCTAAATTGTGTGGTAGCTCCTAGTGACTTAATACCGAATTCCCTGACTTCAAAATGCTTAACTGTGGCCCAATCTTACCCTATCAGTGATACTTTCTATATGAACTGAAATGGACGAAATACGTAAACCTTAACGTATCCCTACATGAAGATGAAATGAATCACAGTATATGAAATGTGTACGAGTGCAGTAACTAGCCTATGGAACCGTCGGTCCGGTCTGTCTATATGGTATCCAGTGATTCCCTGGCCCTTATTCAGGTCCAATGTATCGCTGGTCCGGTGGGATCGAGAGGGTTAAATTGTGTAATGAAAGTGAGTGGTGTGAATGTGTGTGTGTGTGTGAGTGTGTGTGGCGACGGAACAAATGAGAAAAGGTAAGTATGGTATCCTGTGTTCCTTTGGTCCTTATGCAGGGCCTAGGTACCACTGGTCCAACGGGACAAAGGTGTCAGTTGTCTCCGAACAATTACCTCAGGACAATAAATGACCACCTTATTCAGGCAGTGCAAGTGGTCTACTTCTTATAGCATTGATCGATAACGCGTCATCAATTTGTGAAATGTGAATTACGTGATACACAAATGTAAAAGTGTAGTACAAACAATGGCAGCGTCTGAGAAAACTTATTGTTTATATCTGTCACAATTGGACTTGACAAGCTTTTAATAAATTATAATTTAGTTAATCTGCGATATAATAAAACTCCAGGCTATAACTCAAATTGTTATATAAACCGACATTGGGCGTATTTATCATTAATCCTGTCAAGCAGTCATTATTGTGTTTATTGTGGTATTCAATTTGTTGTTGACCGTTGAAATATACGGCTGTAAATAAAATATGGTAAACTTCTAGCGATTTTGGATTTTTGTTACAACAAATAGCTAGTTCCCCAGAAATACGTTCGTGTGATATCGGGTAGCAAAAACCCCGGTCATAAAAGCTTTTATTGTTGATCTTCATCTTGAAATCTCATGAAACTGTTGAACAATCATGAAACTGGTTTAACCCTTCAAAAATATCAAGTGGGTAGCATTTTTTTCCTTTTTATATCATTTTTTATTCATATATAGCACTAGTAACTGTTAAATTCTGTTTTCGTTTCCTGAAATATTCTCTTTTCAAGAAGAAACTAAACTTTGTGTCAGTCTTCTGGCCATACTTATTGCCAAGCATGTAAGTATATATACATCAAAGGACATATTATTTCATAATCCTTTTGCCAAATTAAGAATATTGCATATTGCTGTTATTGCAATCTCCCGGGAACTTCATACATCTTGACTTACGGTAATCCGAACTTCCGATAATTTATTAAACATTTGAGAGGAATTTCCACACAAACCATAAAAAAGTTTATTGATATATAAGAATTCATATTCTCTTACGAAAAAGAATAAATTACAATACTGATTTTTATTTCGTTAAAAAAAACCCAATATACTTTTTAGAGATGGAAATCGGCAATTGTTCATGCAATCGAATCACGACTATATTTTCTCATACCTGAAACGGTGTATATGTTGCTGGTATTGGGTCCGGGTGTTGGTCTGTAGGACCTTGCCCTCCTACAAAATGTTTGACCTTGCCCTCCTACAAAATGTTTGACCTTGCCCTCCTACAAAATGTATGGAACAAACATACGTCCATCGTGTGACTTTTTCCACAGTAAAAAGTGCACGACCACATGACTGAATCCAACGTTGACATTTTTCCAAGTTTCGTTTTGGTTTGGGAAACGGGATCCTAAAGAAATCTTTCATGTGTTCACGATCTGAATATCTACTATCGCTATTGCATGTTCCGTATGAACAGTGTCTTGTAGCGGCGTGAGATTTCTTTTTTTCTCCGACAAAGTTCTGTTTTTCACTCGATTCTGCATTATCGGCCATTGAAATATGTAGTACAGACTGGCATTGTTTGTACTACATTCTGAAACCGAATCTGAGAGATAATTACGGGAATCTATTTTTAGCGCTATCAGTAACTGTCGATCTCTGCTATTCAGAAATAGCCAAAGCCTTCGGTATATAGCTATTCCTTTTTCAGAAATCGCTATTGAAATTACCTTTCAGTTTTTCTGATGTTGACTCTTTGAACGTTTGTCTCCGATCTCTTGATTTCAGCCGTGTCTCTCCTTAAATACTCAGATACTCGAACCAAAACCAAAATAATCTCGAAACCAAAACAAATAAATCTGATCCGTGTTTTATTTCATAGTAACCATTTTCCCCTACATACATTTACACATCAAGAACGACTCAGTACCTTTCTGCTACGGATTTGAATATACATGTACCACTAAATTCTCGGAACTTATTTCCGTATTGTCTCAATAATTACCTGATGTAAACAATCAAAACCGAAATTAGAAAATAGCTTCTGTAACAACGACCTGGAAATAATGATTCAATGGGATTTACACTCAAAAATCGATGTCTAAATAAATCACAAAGGTAAGCCAAATAAATTTCATCACAGAACTAAGCTGTGGCCGTATTTTTCCACTTCACAAAATCGTTGTGTTCTATTTTCAAATTTCAATGAATCATATACAGATATATCATGTTTGGGAGGGGTATTTGCGAAAAATACCAGTCAAGAGAGGACAAATTTTCCGAGCCGAATGGCAGGGGAAATTTAGTCTCAAGACTGGTATTTTTCGCAAATATCCCTCCCAAACATGATATATCTGTTTAATTACACCGAATATTATTTAGAACACTGGCTAAATAAATAATACCTTTTGTTTGTCGTTTTCAGGACCTAACATGATGTATCTATTTAATTCTACCGAATGATGTCACATAAAACGCACAACTGATAACGTTTAACAAATTTTGTTACAAGCGTTTCGGTGAAGGGTAAAAACGGCAAATACGATAGTTCAATAAAACGCACAACTGATAACGTTTTACAATTTTTGTTACAAGCGTCTCGGTGAAGGGTAATTATTAGGCAAATACTCCGGCAATGGAGGAAAAGCTGAAAAAACTAAGAATTGGAAGAAACAAAAATACCCCTTTCTTCAACCAATCAGAAGACAACATTCTGATATAAGGTGTAATTATTCCATTAATTACACCTTATATAAGAATCCTGGATTTTGATTGGTTAATAACGGTGTATTTTTCGTGTATTTTCATATTTAGGATTAATTTCGTTCATTTTTACCGCTACCGGGGTATTTGCACGAGGATTTAACTTTTTTACCCTCGCGTGCATCAAACCGCCAAATTCATTCGGAATATTTCTTTTTTACCTTTATACGTAAAGCAATGTGATTAATCAAATTTGAAACCCGGAAGTGTTCCGAAGTAAAGGATTTAAAATGTTTTCTCTCTGCCATGGTATTTTCGAAAACGTATTTCACTTGTTTACTCTCACGTGCCGCAAACCGCCAAATTCATTCGGAATACTTCAGCCACTGTCTAACAAAACAAATCGAAATACTACCACTGTACCTGCTGAAGGGAACAGTTCAAAGCGTCCTATAGTATTTAACAATTGCCAAGTTACAAACAATGAAAAAAGTATATTCCTGAAAACGACAAACAAAAGGTATTATTTATTTAGTCAGTGTTCTAAATAATATTCGGTGTAATTAAACAGATATATCATGTTTGGGAGGGGTATTTGCGAAAAATACCAGTCTTGAGACTAAATTTCCCTCGCCTTTCGGCTCGGGAAATTGTTCGTCTATCGACTGGTATTTTTCGAAAATACCCCTCCCAAACATGATATATCTGTTCAATAAACGTTAGAGAATACCGAAAGGACAATCAAAAATGGACAAACCAGAGAAACTGGCAACATAGGGAACAGAAGGCGAAGAAAAACACAACACAATATGCTCTATACCCAAAAAACCACAAATAACGTAAATAAGACAACTAACTGGAAGCTGAGAGGAACCGAATATCGTTTTTATGAGAAAATCGTAACCCACAGCACAACACGGAACTCATTTCATTCGTATTTTGAATTTCACACGAGTGTTTAATTAGCTGCACTTCCATCATCACCAATACCTAACAGTTGTTATAATATACAGATTATAAGTAGATTAGTCACATGTGTACTTGGGTAAATTAAAGATAAATAAAACATAAGTCTTTTGTCTTCAGGTCAAGGAATGTATATATCAAACTTAATCATACATAATCAATTTGCAACTACTTTGCTGTGTACTTTTTTGATAAATATATTTATCCTGCTATTGTGTGATTTTAAGTATTAATAAAGGGGTCAAATAAACATCAGTGTTATTTATTCATGGACATACAATGTAAGTATTTGTTCTGGTACCTGATTCATGTAGAGCGCCAGAAAAAAACGGTAGTACATGTAGTATAAGCGCTGATGTCACAGATGCCACCATTGAAAACCATTAGAACGACGCTTGTTTCAGCTATGTTCAGACAATGTTCAGCTATGTTTTTGCTATTGCAGGATAAACACAATATACGTACATTGTCCTGTGAAATAGGGTAGAAAATCTCACCAAAGGCTCGCTTTTCTATCTGTTTCTAAAGCTTGTACACATAAATTTGATATTTTCCGAAAATGTACGTATATTGTATATTTATCCTGCACTGGTTCTATTTTCCAATTACATTGACTGGATAATTTTTTCATATGTAATGTCACTGACCAAGATATAGTTTATCTGGTACCTGATTCATGTAAAGTCACTGACCAAGATATAGTTTATCTGGTACCTGATTCATGTAAAGTCACTGACCAAGATATAGTTTATCTGGTACCTGATTCATGTAAAGCGAGTACAAAAACATTTCCTACTTGCCGACAATGTATGTATATTGTATATGTACAAAACGATATCTTGTTTACTGCTACACGAATTGTATGTTTTTGCACAAATTTCTTCATGTATTATATTTCGTGCTGATCATAATTACGTACTGTGAACAACGGTTTATTCGTGGAGAACCACTTTTCGTGGATTTCGTGGGTCAACCAAACGACGAATTTATGAATCCAATGAAGTTTGATTTATTTTCAATTACGCAAAACCACTATATGATACCATGAATTTTTATATCTTGATATCATTTGATAGGAAATTTTAAGTTATTTCACAGTATTAAATTTCACAGTTAGATCTGACATTTAGTCCTGTTTAGGCCATTTTTCTTGATCACAGAGAGTTTTTGAGTATTTGGTTTTCCAATCTTTCGATTTTGAACGTTAATCCGATGATGGTTATTCTTGAAACGCGTCTGAAAGTAATCCGATGATGGTTATTCGTGAAACGCGTCTGAACGTAATCCGATGATGGTTATTCTTGAAACGCGTCTGACGTAATCCGATGATGGTTATTCGTGAAACGCGTCTGAACGTAATCCGATGATGGTTATTCTTGAAACGCGTCGTGCACACTAACGTAGATGTTTCTCTTTTCACTTGTGAAGATTTAAGACACATACTAAAAAGCATTTCGAATATATAAAACTTGTTTTTCCTTTGAAACAACAATAATGTTTTTGTGGTAGGATCATTTGTTTTGTAGGTAGGTATATGCAGGTAAACAACAAAGAACTACAGTATCAAATACACATCTTAACGGACAACAAGAGAATAGTGATAGGTACTTGTTGGCTTAGGCATATGTAAATCCCGATACCATACTATCGTGACCACGACGGCCGTCATAGTAATATAATCAAAAATAAAACAACAATAACAAGAAATACAACGTAATAGTAATAAAATCAAAAATAAAACAACAATAACAAGAAATACAACGTAATAGTAATAAAATCAAAAATAAAACAACAATAACAAGAAATACAACGTAATAGTAATAAAATCAAAAATAAAACAACAATAACAAGAAATACAACGTAATAGTAATAAAATCAAAAATAAAACAACAATAAGAAGAAATACAACGTAATAGTAATAAAATCAAAAATAAAACAACAATAAGAAGAAATACAACGTAATAGTAATAAAATCAAAAATAAAACAACAATAAGAAGAAATACAACGTAATAGTAATAAAATCAAAAATAAAACAACAATAAGAAGAAATACAACGTAATAGTAATAAAATCAAAAATAAAACAACAATAACAAGAAATACAACGTAATAGTAATAAAATCAAAAATAAAACAACAATAAGAAGAAATACAACGTAATAGTAATAAAATCAAAAATAAAACAACAATAACAAGAAATACAACGTAATAGTAATAAAATCAAAAATAAAACAACAATAACAAGAAATACAACGTAATAGTAATAAAATCAAAAATAAAACAACAATAACAAGAAATACAACGTAATAGTAATAAAATCAAAAATAAAACAACAATAACAAGAAATACAACGTAATAGTAATAACATCTAAAATAAAACAACAATAACAAGAAATACAACACTCTCTGAACATTGCCAAAATCCAATAAAAAAATCATAGAAAGAGGCTATATCGATAACCCTAACATGAAACTACTTGACCACTCTCTTTCCGTGCATGGAACAGACATTTAAATATAAAAAAGTGGCGGAGTTAAGCTAGTATTATGGGTTCAAACCTGCCTTCTTAGTGAAGTGATGCGGCCATGCAAATGTTCTACATGTAAGTGCATTAGAACAAGAGAAAAAGTTATCTTACAATTGGGGTGGCTATGAGGTATCTATATCTGGTAAACATCAGTCCGTTGTTGAAACTTGTGATTAAGCTAATCATATGATTAGGCCTAATTATATTTTTAATTCCTAATCACATACTTGGCTAATGCAATGATTAAATTCTGTTGCTGAACTGTTTTTAATCAATGTATTAACTAATCATATTTAATCATTGCATTAACTAATTATGTGATTAGGAATTAAAAATGTAATTAGGGCTAATCATATGATTAGCTTAATCATAAGTTCAACAACGGATTCCTGGGGTGTTAATGTATACAGATGTTGAACAGTTTCTTTGTCAATAATTTAATTTGATGTGAATATTACAATCTGATTGGTTGATTTGCATGAAGCAAAATTGGTTATTCATGATAACATGAGTTGGTATTGTGACATCGCCAACATATTCATTCGCCACAGACAAATTCAAATAGTCCCATGAAATAATCGTAATTAAAATAGAGGTATCGCTAAATTTTGTTGTAAAAATTAAATCATAAGGAATATTTGAAATTTTTGAACAGGTTTTACTTGTATAACATGGTTTGAAGAAGATGACCTTTTTATAAAACTGTTTCGTGGTTTATTAACCGTAACTTACCCCACACCAGGTTATATCGTATAACCTGTTCAAAAATTTAAAATATCCCTTAATTGTTACCTTCAAAATGATATCAGATATACACTACAAATAGAAACATAATGAATTTTTGATTTGTTATTATTCGTTTCAACAGGTGTTAGTGACAGATTTTTTTTTTTTTTATTATTATCATGAACAATCTTTGATAGAAAAAGATTTGCAAAAATGTTTTGTATTATTAAGCTGACGTAAAACGAGTGATTTGTTGTTCTTTTTAATCAATATGTGATTAACTTTTACTTTGAATCGACTGTGTTTGACAGAGGAAAGAGTGGCACTTTGTCTGATTTTACGTTGTGTAAGCAAATCGTGTACTATGGGGTTATGGGCTATGGGGTTATGGTGTTCAACACCACTTTCAACAATATTTCAGTGATATCGTGGGAAACGAGAAAGGGGCATACAAGTTAATGGAGATTTCTTTATTATCTTAATATGCCCATGCGTTCTATGCAAACAAGCAAAAATGGAGAACGTTGAATATTGCGTCAGTTATCCCTTGAGGTCCTGCACGGGACAGGATGAAATAAATTTGACGATTACCCTGACTGCTTGTGTAAGGTTCTTCTTTTTTTCTTCTTTGGTTACGGAAAACCATCAACGTACTGATGTTTACTTTCCGGCGCATGCCTGGTAAAATGTTTCCAAATTTATAAGAATTTTCGGAACATAGTAAATTAGTTTGATATAATTGTTATTATTATTTTTTTAGTTATATATTATCAGTTTTTGCAATTTTTCTTTTAATTTTGGATTTTACAATTTTTTATTTTTTTATTTTTACAGTTATTAAGATAAAAACATGATTTCTGTTTATTTAAGGTGTGGATAAGTATCAAGGAGCACATGGTGAGTGAGTGCACCCTTGAAGGATTCTGTAGTGGTGTTTTTGGTTATGTCGGGGGATAATTTGTTCCAATCTTTAATGGTTTGACAAAAGAAAGAAAATTTATAACTGTCTTTATTGCATTGGATTTGTCTGTAGGAGTCAACCACCATCATCCATCCTCCATCTGTACCGTTCCAACAATTGTTATGATACGAGCTGATGTAGAAACATCTATTTGTAGTAATGAATCTGTGACAACAAAACACATTATACTAAATTAGTTTAATACATAATTGATTGGTGGCTGATATACAAAGTGATGACCGCCATATTGGAAATTTGTCGATCAAAATGAGAGCAAAGAAAAAAATCAGATTGATCGAAAATTGAGGTTTTAAATATATAGAGAGCACATAATCTTAGTTATCAATGATTTATTTTTACATTTATGTCAATTATATCTACGATTATTGATCTATTTAAACTTTTACTCTATCTTTAGTTTTATGTGTATGTTTTGCAGATCGTTGTTTGTCCTTTTGTACTTTTTCTTTTGGCCGCGGTGACAACTGTTCTCTTCGATGTACGGATTCTGATTACCCCTTTGGTATCTTCAAACTCTTCTTTGATAATTTGTGTGATAGCCCTACTATTTGTTCTCCAAAAGTTATCTCTAAAACCGTGATATTGGTTATTTGGATTTTTTGCACCATAATGCACAATTAATACTCTTATTTAATTAGAAATGTACATACATTTATATTGTTTTGAAATACAACATAATATACCTAAATTTGTTCATAATAAAACATAAAAGGAATTAATAAATATGTTGCTTACATCCTGCAGCAAGGGAGAAGAGTTTGCAGGTACCAAAGGGGCAATCAGAATTAGTATATCGAAGAACAGATAACACAATGGCCGAAAGAAAAAGTACAAAAGGACAAACAACGATCTATAAAACATACACACAATACTAAAGATCGAGTAACACGAGTCCCACTTAATACCGGGGGTGAACACAGGTGCTCCGGAAGGGTAAGCAGTTCCTGCTCCACTAGTGACACCCGTCGTGTTAATCTAGTTACAAACCCGGTGATAAGTCATGAACCGGGAAGATGACGGAACGTCGCCATCTTATTAGTGTCTATGTTAAACTCCCAAATCTATCTCCCCTGCTATCACAATATTACAATAGGCTCAATATAAGCTGCCACAAATTGTGATTCATTTACAAGGATCGTGACATCCATTAAGCACGTGACAACCATCTAATTCCTGTACTTGAAACAAGTTGCTTATTTGAGTCGCTAGGTGCAAAATGAGTTTGAAAATACCAAAGGGGTAATCAGAATCCGGAAATCCAAGAAGAACAAACACAATGGCCAAAAGAAAAAGTAAAAAAGGACAAACAACGATCTACAAAACATACACATAAAACTAAAGATCGAGTAATACGAGCCCCACTAAAAACCAGGGGTGAACTCAGGTCACTACAAAGTCAAGAGATTCTGAACAGACCAGTTTTTGTGCTAGATATTCTGAAAAGAGTCTGAAAATTCTGAAAATTACTAAAATTCTCTAAACACGATACCTACAATTTTATGTACAGTACACATAACGTGATATTCTCTAAACACGATACCTACAATTGTATGTACAGTACACGTAGCGTGACATTCTCTAAACACGATACCTACAATTGTATGTACAGTACACGTAGCGTGACATTCTCTAAACACGATACCTACAATTGTATGTAGAGTACACGTAGGTGCCATTCCTTAAACAGGATACCTACAATTGTATGTACAGTACACGTAGCGTGACATTCTCTAAGCAGGATACCTACAATTGTATCTACAGTACACATAGCTTGACATTCTCTAAACACGATACCTACAATTTTATGTACAGTACACGTAGCGTGACATTCTCTAAACACGATACCTACAATTTTATCTACAGTACATGTAGCGCGACATTCTCTAAACACGATACCTACAATTGTATGTACAGTACACGTAGCGTGACATTCTCTAAACACGATACCTACAATTGTATCTACAGTACACATAGCGTGACATTCTCTAAACACGATACCTTCAATTGTATCTACAGTACACTTAGCGTAACATTCTCTAAGAACAATACCTACAATTGTATGTACAGTACACGTAGCGTGACATTCTCTAAACACGATACTTACAATTTTATGTACAGTACACGTAGCGTGACATTCTCTAAACACGATACCTACAATTGTATGTACAGTACACGTAACGTGACATTCTCTAAGCACGATACCTACAATTTTATGTACAGCCCACGTAGCGTGACATTCTCTAAACACGATACCTACAATTTTATGTACAGTACACGTAGCGTGACATTCTCTAAACACGATACCTACAATTTTGTGCACAGTACACGTAACGTGACATTCTCTAAAAACGATACCTACAATTTTATGTACAGTACACGAAGCGTGACATTCTCTAAACACGATACCTACAATTTTATGTACAGAACACGTAGCGTGACATTCTCTAAACACGATACCTACAATTTTATGTACAGTACACGTAGCGTGACATTCTCTAAACACGATACCTACAATTTTATGTACAGTACACGTCGCGTGACATTCTCTAAACACGATACCTACAATTGTATGTACAGTACACGTAGCGTGACATTCTCTAAACAGGATACCTACAATTGTATGTACAGTACACGTAGCGTGACATTCTCTAAACATGATACCTACAATTGTATGTACAGTACACGTAACGTGACATTCTCTAAACAAGATACCTATTATTGTATCTACAGTACACGTAGCGTGACATTCTCTAAACACGATACCTACAATTTTATGTACAAAACACGTAGCGTGACATTCTCTAAACACGATACCTACAATGTTATGTACAGTACACGTAACGTGACATTCTTTAAACACGATACCTACAATTTTATGTACAGTACACGTAGCATGACATTCTCTAAACACGATACCTACAATTGTTTGTACAGTACACGTAGCGTGACATTCTCTAAACAGGATACCTACAATTGTATGTACAGAACACGTAGCGTGACATTCTCTTAACACGATACCTACAATTTTATGTACAGTACACGTAACGTGACATTCTTTAAACACGATACCTACAATTTTATGTACAGTACACGTAGCGTGACATTCTCTAAACACGATACCTACAATTGTTTGTACAGTACACGTAGCGTGACATTCTCTAAACAGGATATCTACAATTGTATGTACAGAACACTTAGCGTGACATTCTCTAAACACGATAGCTACAATTTTGTGCACAGTACACGTAACGTGACATTCTCTAAACAAGACACCTATAATTGTATGTACCGTACACGTAGCGTGACATTCTCTAAGCACGATACCTACAATTTTATGTACTGAACACGTAGCGTGACATTCTCTAAACACGATACCTACAATTTTATGTACAGTACACGTCGCGTGACATTCTCTAAACATGATACCTACAATTGTATCTACAGTACACGTAGCGTGACATTCTCTAAACAGGATACCTTCAATTGTATGTACAGTACACGTAGCGTGACATTCTCTAAACACGATACCAACAATTGTATGTACAGTACACGTAGCGTGATATTCTCTAAACACTATACCTACGATTGTATGTACAGTACACGTAGCGTGACATTCTCTAAACACGATACCTACAATTGTATGTACAGTACACGTAGCGTGACATTCCTTAAACAGGATACCTACAATTGTATGTACAGTACACGTAGCGTGACATTCTCTAAACACGATACCTACAATTGTATCTACAGTACACATAGCGTGACATTCTCTAAACACGATACCTTCAATTGTATCTACAGTACACTTAGCGTAACATTCTCTAAGAAAAATACCTACAATTGTATGTACAGTACACGTAGCGTGACATTCTCTAAACACGATACTTACAATTTTATGTACAGTACACGTAGCGTGACATTCTCTAAACACGATACCTACAATTGTATGTACAGTACACGTAACGTGACATTCTCTAAGCACGATACCTACAATTTTATGTACAGCACACGTAGCGTGACATTCTCTAAACAGGATACCTACAATTTTATGTACAGTACACGTAGCGTGACATTCTCTAAACACGATACCTACAATTTTGTGCACAGTACACGTAACGTGACATTCTCTAAAAACGATACCTACAATTTTATGTACAGTACACGTAGCGTGACATTCTCTAAACACGATACCTACAATTTTATGTACAGAACACGTAGCGTGACATTCTCTAAACACGATACCTACAATGTTATGTACAGTACACGTAGCGTGACATTCTCTAAACACGATACCTACAATTTTATGTACAGTACACGTCGCGTGACATTCTCTAAACACGATACCTACAATTGTATGTACAGTACACGTAGCGTGACATTCTCTAAACAGGATACCTACAATTGTATGTACAGTACACGTAGCGTGACATTCTCTAAACATGATACCTACAATTGTATGTACAGTACACGTAACGTGACATTCTCTAAACAAGATACCTATAATTGTATCTACAGTACACGTAGTGTGACATTCTCTAAACACGATACCTACAATTTTATGTACAAAACACGTAGCGTGACATTCTCTAAACACGATACCTACAATGTTATGTACAGTACACGTAACGTGACATTCTTTAAACACGATACCTACAATTTTATGTACAGTACACGTAGCATGACATTCTCTAAACACGATACCTACAATTGTTTGTACAGTACACGTAGCGTGACATTCTCTAAACAGGATACCTACAATTGTATGTACAGAACACGTAGCGTGACATTCTCTTAACACGATACCTACAATTTTATGTACAGTACACGTAACGTGACATTCTTTAAACACGATACCTACAATTTTATGCACAGTACACGTAGCGTGACATTCTCTAAACACGATACCTACAATTGTTTGTACAGTACACGTAGCGTGACATTCTCTAAACAGGATATCTACAATTGTATGTACAGAACACTTAGCGTGACATTATCTAAACACGATAGCTACAATTTTGTGCACAGTACACGTAACGTGACATTCTCTAAACAAGACACCTATAATTGTATGTACCGTACACGTAGCGTGACATTCTCTAAGCACGATACCTACAATTTTATGTACTGAACACGTAGCGTGACATTCTCTAAACACGATACCTACAATTTTATGTACAGTACACGTCGCGTGACATTCTCTAAACATGATACCTACAATTGTATCTACAGTACACGTAGCGTGACATTCTCTAAACAGGATACCTTCAATTGTATGTACAGTACACGTAGCGTGACATTCTCTAAACACGATACCAACAATTGTATGTACAGTACACGTAGCGTGATATTCTCTAAACACTATACCTACGATTGTATGTACAGTACACGTAGCGTGACATTCTCTAAACACGATACCTACAATTGTATGTACAGTACACGTAGCGTGACATTCCTTAAACAGGATACCTACAATTGTATGTACAGTACACGTAGCGTGACATTCTCTAAACACGATACCTACAATTGTATCTACAGTACACATAGCGTGACATTCTCTAAACACGATACCTACAATTGTATGTACAGTACACGTAGCGTGACATTCTCTAAACACGATACCTACAATTTTATATACAGTACACGTAGCGCGATATTCTCTAAACACGATACCTACAATTGTATGTACAGTACACGTAGCGTGACATTCTCTAAACACGATACCTACAATTGTATCTACAGTACACATAGCTTGACATTCTCTAAACACTATACCTTCAATTGTATCTACGTACACGTAGCGTAACATTCTCTAAGAACAATACCTACAATTGTATGCACAGTACACGTAGCGTGACATTCTCTAAACACGATACTTACAATTTTATGTACAGTACACGTAGCGTGACATTCTCTAAACACGATACCTACAATTTTATGTACAGTACACGTAGCGTGACATTCTCTAAGCACGATACCTACAATTTTATGTACAGCACACGTAGCGTGACATTCTCTAAACACGTTACCTACAATTGTTTGTACAGTACACATAGCGTGACATTCTCTAAACAGGATACCTACAATTGTATGTACAGAACACGTAGCGTTACATTCTCTAAAAACGATACCTACAATTTTGTGCACAGTACACGTAACGTGACATTCTCTAAACACGATACCTACCATTGTATGTACAGTACACGTAACGTGACATTCTCTAATCAAGATACCAATAATTGTATCTACAGTACACGTAGCGTGACATTCTCTAAACAGGATACCTACAATTGTATGTACAGAACACGTAGCGTGACATTCTCTAAACACGATACCTACAATTTTATGTACAGTACACGTAGCGTGACATTCTCTAAACACGATACCTACAATTTTATGTACAGTACACGTCGCGTGACATTCTCTAAACACGATACCTACAATTGTATGTACAGTACACGTAGCGTGACATTCTCTAAATAGGATACCTACAATTGTATGTACAGTACACGTAGCGTGACATTCTCTAAACATGATACCTACAATTGTATGTACAGTACACGTAACGTGACATTCTCTAAACAAGATACCTATAATTGTATCTACAGTACACGTAGCGTGACATTCTCTAAACACGATACGTACAATTTTATGTACAGAACACGTAGCGTGACATTCTCTAAACACGATACCTACAATTTTATGTACAGAACACGTAGCGTGACATTCTCTAAACACGATACCTACAATTTTATGTACAGTACACGTAACGTGACATTCTCTAAACACGATACCTACAATTTTATGTACAGTACACGTAGCGTGACATTCTCTAAACACGATACTGACAATTTTATGTACAGTACACATAACGTGACATTCTCAAAACACGATACCAACAATTGTATGTACAGTACACGTAGCGTGATATTTTCTAAACACGATACCTACAATTGTATGTACAGTACACGTAGCGTGACATTCTCTAAACACCATACCTTCAATTGTATCTACAGTACACGAAGCGTAACATTCTCTAAGAACGATACGTACAATTGTATGTACAGTACACGTAGCGTGACATTCTCTAAACACGATACCTACAATTGTATATACAGTACACGTAGCGTGACATTCTCTAAACACGATACCTACAATTGTATGTACAATACAGGTAACGTGACATTCTCTAAACACGATACCTACAATTTTATGTACAGTACACGTAGCGTGACATTCTCTAAATACGATACCTACAATTTTGTGCACAATACACGTAACGTGACATTCTCTAAACACGATACCTACAATTGTATGTACAGTACACGTAGCGTGACATTCTCTAAACAGGATACCTACAATTGTATGTACAGTACACGTAGCGTGACATTCTCTAAACATGATACCTACAATTGTATGTACAGTACACGTAACGTGACATTCTCTAAACAAGATACCTATAATTGTATCTACAGTACACGTAGCGTGACATTCTCTAAACACGATACCTACAATTTTATGCACAGAACACGTAGCGTGACATTCTCTAAACACAATACCTACAATTTTATGTACAGTACACGTAACGTGACATTCTTTAAACACGATACCTACAATTTTATGTACAGTACACGTAGCATGACATTCTCTAAACACGATACCTACAATTGTTTGTAGAGTACACGTAGCGTGACATTCTCTAAACAGGATACCTACAATTGTATGTACAGAACACGTAGCGTGACATTCTCTTAACACGATACCTACAATTTTATGTACAGTACACGTAACGTGACATTCTTTAAACACGATACCTACAATTTTATGTACATTACACGTAGCGTGACATTCTCTAAACACGATACCTACAATTGTTTGTACAGTACACGTAGCGTGACATTCTCTAAACAGGATATCTACAATTGTATGTACAGAACACTTAGCGTGACATTCTCTAAACACGATAGCTACAATTTTGTGCACAGTACACGTAACGTGACATTCTCTAAACAAGATACCTATAATTGTATGTACAGTACACGTAGCGTGACATTCTCTAAGCACGATACCTACAATTTTATGTACAGAACACGTAGCGTGACATTCTCTAAACACGATACCTACAATTTTATGTACAGTACACGTCGCGTGACATTCTCTAAACACGATACCTACAATTGTATCTACAGTACACGTAGCGTGACATTCTCTAAACAGGATACCTTCAATTGTATGTACAGTACACGTAGCGTGACATTCTCTAAACACGATACCAACAATTGTATGTACAGTACACGTAGCGTGATATTCTCTAAACACTATACCTACAATTGTATGTACAGTACACGTAGCGTGACATTCTCTAAACACGATACCTACAATTGTATGTACAGTACACGTAGCGTGACATTCCTTAAACAGGATACCTACAATTGTATGTACAGTACACGTAGCGTGACATTCTCTAAACACGATACCTACAATTGTATCTACAGTACACATAGCGTGACATTCTCTAAACACGATACCTACAATTTTATGTACAGTACACGTAGCGTGACATTCTCTAAACACGATACCTACAATTTTATGTACAGTACACGTAACGCGACATTCTCTAAACACGATACCTACAATTGTATGTACAGTACACGTAGCGTGACATTCTCTAAACACGATACCTACAATTGTATCTACAGTACACATAGCTTGACATTCTCTAAACACTATACCTTCAATTGTATCTACGTACACGTAGCGTAACATTCTCTAAGAACAATACCTACAATTGTATGTACAGTACACGTAGCGTGACATTCTCTAAACACGATACTTACAATTTTATGTACAGTACACGTAGCGTGACATTCTCTAAACACGATACCTACAATTTTATGTACAGTACACGTAGCGTGACATTCTCTAAGCACGATACCTACAATTTTATGTACAGCACACGTAGCGTGACATTCTCTAAACAGGATACCTACAATTGTATGTACAGAACACGTAGCGTGACATTCTCTTAACACGATACCTACAATTTTATGTACAGTACACGTAACGTGACATTCTTTAAACACGATACCTACAATTTTATGTACAGTACACGTAGCGTGACATTCTCTAAACACGATACCTACAATTGTTTGTACAGAACACGTAGCGTGACATTCTCTAAACAGGATACCTACAATTGTATGTACAGAACACGTAGAGTTACATTCTCTAAAAACGATACCTACAATTTTGTGCACAGTACACGTAACGTGACATTCTCTTAAAACGATACCTATAATTTTATGTACAGTACACGTAGCGTGACATTCTCTAAACACGATACCTACCATTGTATGTACAGTACACGTAACGTGACATTCTCTAATCAAGATACCAATAATTGTATCTACAGTACACGTAGCGTGACATTCTCTAAACAGGATACCTACAATTGTATGTACAGAACACGTAGCGTGACATTCTCTAAACACGATACCTACAATTTTATGTACAGTACACGTAGCGTGACATTCTCTAAACACGATACCTACAATTTTATGTACAGTACACGTCGCGTGACATTCTCTAAACACGATACCTACAATTGTATGTACAGTACACGTAGCGTGACATTCTCTAAATAGGATACCTACAATTGTATGTACAGTACACGTAGCAAGACATTCTCTAAACATGATACCTACAATTGTATGTACAGTACACATAACGTGACATTCTCTAAACAAGATACCTATAATCGTATCTACAGTACACGTAGCGTGACATTCTCTAAACACGATACGTACAATTTTATGTACAGAACACGTAGCGTGACATTCTCTAAACACGATACCTACAATTTTATGTACAGAACACGTAGCGTGACATTCTCTAAACACGATACCTACAATTTTATGTACAGTACACGTAACGTGACATTCTCTAAACACGATACCTACAATTTTATGTACAGTACACGTAGCGTGACATTCTCTAAACACGATACTGACAATTTTATGTACAGTACACATAACGTGACATTCTCAAAACACGATACCAACAATTGTATGTACAGTACACGTAGCGTGATATTTTCTAAACACGATACCTACAATTGTATGTACAGTACACGTAGCGTGACATTCTCTAAACATCATACCTTCAATTGTATCTACAGTACACGAAGCGTAACATTCTCTAAGAACGATACGTACAATTGTATGTACAGTACACGTAGCGTGACATTCTCTAAATACGATACCTACAATTTTGTGCACAATACACGTAACGTGACATTCTCTCAACAAGATACCTATAATTGTATCTACAGTACACGTAGCGTGACAATCTCTAAACACGATACCTACAATTTTATGTACAGAACACGTAGCGTGACATTCTCTAAACACGATACCTACAATTGTATGTACAGTGCACATCGCGTGACATTCTCTAAACAATATACCTTCAATTGTATCTACAGTACACGTATCGTAACATTTTCTAAGAACAATACCTACAATTGTATGTACAGTACACGTAGCGTGACATTCTCTAAACACGATACTTACAATTTTATGTACAGTACACGTAGCGTGACATTCTCTAAACACGATACCTACAATTTTATGTACAGTACACGTAGCGTGACATTCTCTAAGCACGATACCTACAATTTTATGCACAGCACACGTAGCGTGACATTCTCTAAACACGATACCTACAATTTTATGTACAGTACACGTAGCGTGACATTCTCTAAACACGATACCTACAATTTTGTGCACAGTACACGTAACGTGACATTCTCTAAAAACGATACCTACAATTTTATCTACAGTACACGTAGCGTGACATTCTCTAAACACGATACCTACAATTTTATGTACAGAACACGTAACATGACATTCTCTAAACAAGATACCTATAATTGTATCTACAGTACACGTAGCGTGACATTCTCTAAACACGATACCTACAATTTTATGTACAGTACACGTCGCGTGACATTCTCTAAACACGATACTTGCAATTGTATGTACAGTACACGTAACGTGACATTCTCTAAACAAGATACCTATATTTGTATCTACAGTACACGTAGCGTGACATTCTCTAAACACGATACCTACAATTTTATGTACAGAACACGTAGCGTGACATTCTCTAAACACGATACCTACAATTTTATGTACAGAGCACGTAGCGTGACATTCTCTAAACACGATACCTACAATTTTTGTACAGTACACGTAGCGTGACATTCTCTAAACACGATACCTACAATTTTATGTACAGTACACGTCGTGTGACATTCTCTAAACACGATACCTACCATTGTATGTACAGTACACGTAGCGTGACATTCTCTAAACAGGATACCTACAATTGTATGTACAGTACACGTAGCGTGACATTCTCTAAACATGATACCTACAATTGTATGTACAGTACACGTAACGTGACATTCTCTAAACAAGATACCTATAATTGTATCTACAGTACACGTAGCGTGACATTCTCTAAACACGATACCTACAATTTTATGTACAGAACACGTAGCGTGACATTCTCTAAACACGATACCTACAATTTTATGTACAGTACACGTAACGTGACATTCTTTAAACACGATACCTACCATTTTATGTACAGTACACGTAGCTTGACATTCTCTAAACACGATACCTACAATTGTATGTACAGTACACGTAGCGTGACATTCTCTAAACATGATACCTACAATTGTATGTACAGTACACGTAGCGTGACATTCTCTAAACATGATACCTACAATTGTATGAACATTACACGTAGCGTTACATTCTCTAAACACGATACCTACAATTGTATCTACAGTACACGTAGCGTAGCATTCTCTAAGCACGATACCTACAATTGTATGTACAGTACACGTAGCGTGACATTCTCTAAACACGATACCTACAATTTTATGTACAGTACACGTAGCGTGACATTCTCTGAACACGATACCTACAATTGTATGAACAGTACACGTAGCGTTACATTCTCTAAACACGATACCTACAATTGTATCTACAGTACACGTAGCGTAGCATTCTCTAAGCACGATACCTACAATTGTATGTACAGTACACGTAGCGTGACATTCTCTAAACACGATACCTACAATTTTATGTACAGTACACATAACGTGACATTCTCAAAACACGATACCAACAATTGTATGTACAGTACACGTAGCGTGATATTCTCTAAACACGATACCTACAATTGTATGTACAGTACACGTAGCGTGACATTCTCTAAACACGATACTTTCAATTGTATCTACAGTACACGAAGCGTAACATTCTCTAAGAACAATACCTACAATTGTATGTACAATACACGTAGCGTGACATTCTCTAAACACGATACCTACAATTTTGTGCACAGTACAGTAATGTGACATACTCTAAACAAGATACCTATAATTGTATCTACAGTACACGTAGCGTGACATTCTCTAAACACGATACCTACAATTTTTGTACAGTACACGTAGCGTGACATTCTCTAAACACGATACCTACAATTGTATGTACAGTACACGTCGCGTGACATTCTCTAAACAGGATACCTACAATTGTATGTACAGTACACGTAGCGTGACATTCTCTAAACATGATACCTACAATTGTATGTACAGTACACGTAACGTGACATTCTCTAAACAAGATACCTATATTTGATTCTACAGTACACGTAGCGTGACATTCTCTAAACACGATACCTACAACTTTATGTACAGAACACGTAGCGTGACATTCTCTAAACACGATACCTACAATTTTATGTACAGAACACGTAGCATGACATTCTCTAAACACGATACCTACAATTTTTGTACAGTACACGTAGCGTGACATTCTCTAAACACGATACCTACAATTTTATGTACAGTACACGTCGCGTGACATTCTCTAAACACGATACCTTCCATTGTATGTACAGTACACGTAGCGTGACATTCTCTAAACAGGATACCTACAATTGTATGTACAGTACACGTAGCGTGACATTCTCTAAACATGATACCTACAATTGTATGTACAGTACACGTAACGTGACATTCTCTAAACAAGATACCTATATTTGTATCTACAGTACACGTAGCGTGACATTCTCTAAACACGATACCTTCAATTTTATGTACAGAACACGTAGCGTGACATTCTCTAAACACGATATCTACAATTTTATGTACAGTACACGTAACGTGAAATTCTTTAAACACGATACCTACAATTTTATGTACAGTACACGTAGCTTGACATTCTGTAAACACGATACCTACAATTGTATGTACAGTACACGTAGCTTAACATTCTCTAAACAGGATACCTACAATTGTATGTACAGTACACGTAGCGTGACATTCTCTAAACATGATACCTACAATTGTATGAACAGTACACGTAGCGTTACATTCTCTAAACACGATACCTACAATTGTATTTACAGTACACGTAGCGTAGCATTCTCTAAGCACGATACCTACAATTGTATGTACAGTACACGTAGCGTGACATTCTCTAAACACGATACCTACAATTTTATGTACAGTACACGTAGCGTGACATTCTCTGAACACGATACTTACAATTGTATGTACAGTACACATAGCGTGACATTCTCAAAACACGATACCAACAATTGTATGTACAGTACACGTAGCGTGATATTCTCTAAACACGATACCTACAATTGTATGTACAGTACACGTAGCGTGACATTCTCTAAACACGATACCTACAATTTTGTGCACAGTACACGTAATGTGACATACTCTAAACAAGATACCTATAATTGTATCTACAGTACACGTAGCGTGACATTCTCTAAACACGATACCCACAATTTTATGTACAGAACACGTAGCGTGACATTCTCTAAACACGATACCTACAATTTTATGTACAGTACACGTAACGTGACATTCTTTAAACACGATACCTACAATTTTATGTACAGTACACGTAGCGTGACATTCTCTAAACACGATACCTACAATTGTATGTACAGTACACGTAGCATGACATTCTCTAAACACGATACCTACAATTGTATCTACAGTACACGTAGCGTGACATTATCAAAACACGATACTTACAATTGTATGTACAGTACACGTAGCGTGACATTCTCTAAACACGATACTGACAATTTTATGAACAGTACACATAACGTGACATTTTCAAAACACGATACTAACAATTGTATGTACAGTACACGTAGCGTGATATTCTCTAAACACGATACATACAATTGTATGTACAGTACACGTAGCGTGACATTCTCTAAACACGATACCTTCAATTGTATCTACATTACACGAAGCGTAACATTCTCTAAGAACGATACCTACAATTGTATGTACAGTACACGTAGCGTGACATTCTCTAAACACGATACCTACAATTGTATGTACAGTACACGTAGCATGACATTCTCTAAACACGATACCTACAATTTTCTTCACAGTACACGTAGCGTGACATTCTCTAAACACGATACCTACAATTGTATCTACAGTACACGTAGCGTGACATTCTCTAAACAGGATACCTTCAATTGTATGTACAGTACACGTAGCGTGACATTCTCTAAACACGATACCAACAATTGTATGTACAGTACACGTAGCGTGATATTCTCTAAACACTATACCTACAATTGTATGTACAGTACACGTAGCGTGACATTCTCTAAACACGATACCTACAATTGTATGTACAGTACACGTAGCGTGACATTCCTTAAACAGGATACCTACAATTGTATGTACAGTACACGTAGCGTGACATTCTCTAAACACGATACCTACAATTGTATCTACAGTACACATAGCGTGACATTCTCTAAACACGATACCTACAATTTTATGTACAGTACACGTAGCGTGACATTCTCTAAACACGATACCTACAATTTTATGTACAGTACACGTAGCGCGACATTCTCTAAACACGATACCTACAATTGTATGTACAGTACACGTAGCGTGACATTCTCTAAACACGATACCTACAATTGTATCTACAGTACACATAGCTTGACATTCTCTAAACACTATACCTTCAATTGTATCTACGTACACGTAGCGTAGCATTCTCTAAGAACAATACCTACAATTGTATGTACAGTACACGTAGCGTGACATTCTCTAAACACGATACTTACAATTTTATGTACAGTACACGTAGCGTGACATTCTCTAAACACGATACCTACAATTTTATGTACAGTACACGTAGCGTGACATTCTCTAAGCACGATACCTACAATTTTATGTACAGCACACGTAGCGTGACATTCTCTAAACAGGATACCTACAATTGTATCTACAGAACACGTAGCGTGACATTCTCTTAACACGATACCTACAATTTTATGTACAGTACACGTAACGTGACATTCTTTAAACACGATACCTACAATTTTATGTACAGTACACGTAGCGTGACATTCTCTAAACACGATACCTACAATTGTTTGTACAGAACACGTAGCGTGACATTCTCTAAACAGGATACCTACAATTGTATGTACAGAACACGTAGAGTTACATTCTCTAAAAACGATACCTACAATTTTGTGCACAGTACACGTAACGTGACATTCTCTTAAAACGATACCTATAATTTTATGTACAGTACACGTAGCGTGACATTCTCTAAACACGATACCTACCATTGTATGTACAGTACACGTAACGTGACATTCTCTAATCAAGATACCAATAATTGTATCTACAGTACACGTAGCGTGACATTCTCTAAACAGGATACCTACAATTGTATGTACAGAACACGTAGCTAGACATTCTCTAAACACGATACCTACAATTTTATGTACAGTACACGTAGCGTGACATTCTCTAAACACGATACCTACAATTTTATGTACAGTACACGTCGCGTGACATTCTCTAAACACGATACCTACAATTGTATGTACAGTACACGTAGCGTGACATTCTCTAAATAGGATACCTACAATTGTATGTACAGTACACGTAGCGTGACATTCTCTAAACATGATACCTACAATTGTATGTACAGTACACGTAACGTGACATTCTCTAAACAAGATACCTATAATCGTATCTACAGTACACGTAGCGTGACATTCTCTAAACACGATACCTACAATTTTATGTACAGAACACGTAGCGTGACATTCTCTAAACACGATACCTACAATTTTATGTACAGAACACGTAGCGTGACATTCTCTAAACACGATACCTACAATTTTATGTACAGTACACGTAACGTGACATTCTCTAAACACGATACCTACAATTTTATGTACAGTACACGTAGCGTGACATTCTCTAAACACGATACTGACAATTTTATGTACAGTACACATAACGTGACATTCTCAAAACACGATACCAACAATTGTATGTACAGTACACGTAGCGTGATATTTTCTAAACACGATACCTACAATTGTATGTACAGTACACGTAGCGTGACATTCTTTAAACATCATACCTTCAATTGTATCTACAGTACACGAAGCGTAACATTCTCTTAGAACGATACGTACAATTGTATGTACAGTACACGTAGCGTGACATTCTCTAAATACGATACCTACAATTTTGTGCACAATACACGTAACGTGACATTCTCTCAACAAGATACCTATAATTGTATCTACAGTACACGTAGCGTGACATTCTCTAAACACGATACCTACAATTTTATGTACAGAACACGTAGCGTGACATTCTCTAAACACGATACCTACAATTGTATGTACAGTACACGTAGCGTGACATTCTCTAAACACGATACCTTCAATTGTATGTACAGTACACGTAGCGTGACATTCTCTAAACAGGATACCTACAATTGTATGTACAGTACACGTAGCGTGACATTCTCTAAACACGATACCAACAATTGTATGTACAGTACACGTAGCGTGATATTCTCTAAGCACGATACCTACAATTGTATGTACAGTACACGTAGCGTGACATTCTCTAAACACGATACCTACAATTGTATGTACAGTACAAGTAGCGTGACATTCCTTAAACAGGATACCTACAATTGTATGTACAGTACACGTAGCGTGACATTCTCTAAAAACGATACCTACAATTGTATCTACAGTACACATAGCGTGACATTCTCTAAGCACGATACCTACAATGTTATGTACAGTACACGTAGCGTGACATTCTCTAAACACCATAACTACAATTTTATCTACAGTACATGTAGCGCGACATTCTCTAAACACGATACCTACAATTGTATGTACAGTACACATCGCGTGACATTCTCTAAACAATATACCTTCAATTGTATCTACAGTACACGTAGCGTAACATTCTCTAAGAACAATACCTACAATTGTATGTACAGTACACGTAGCGTGACATTCTCTAAACACGATACTTACAATTTTATGTACAGTACACGTAGCGTGACATTCTCTAAACACGATACCTACAATTTTATGTACAGTACACGTAGCGTGACATTCTCTAAGCACGATACCTACAATTTTATGCACAGTACACGTAGCGTGACATTCTCTAAACACGATACCTACAATTTTATGTACAGTACACGTAGCGTGACATTCTCTAAACACGATACCTACAATTTTGTGCACAGTACACGTAACGTGACATTCTCTAAAAACGATACCTACAATTTTATCTACAGTACACGTAGCGTGACATTCTCTAAACACGATACCTACAATTTTATGTACAGTACACGTAACATGACATTCTCTAAACAAGATACCTATAATTGTATCTACAGTACACGTAGCGTGACATTCTCTAAACACGATACCTACAATTTTATGTACAGTACACGTCGCGTGACATTCTCTAAACACGATACCTGCAATTGTATGTACAGTACACGTAACGTGACATTCTCTAAACAAGATACCTATATTTGTATCTACAGTACACGTAGCGTGACATTCTCTAAACACGATACCTACAATTTTATGTACAGAACACGTAGCGTGACATTCTCTAAACACGATACCTACAATTTTATGTACAGAGCACGTAGCGTGACATTCTCTAAACACGATACCTACAATTTTTGTACAGTACACGTAGCGTGACATTCTCTAAACACGATACCTACAATTTTATGTACAGTACACGTCGTGTGACATTCTCTAAACACGATACCTACCATTGTATGTACAGTACACGTAGCGTGACATTCTCTAAACAGGATACCTACAATTGTATGTACAGTACACGTAGCGTGACATTCTCTAAACATGATACCTACAATTGTATGTACAGTACACGTAACGTGACATTCTCTAAACAAGATACCTATAATTGTATCTACAGTACACGTAGCGTGACATTCTCTAAACACGATACCTTCAATTTTATGTACAGTACACGTAGCGTGACATTCTCTAAACACGATACCTACAATTTTATGTACAGTACACGTCGCGTGGCATTCTCTAAACACGATACCTACAATTGTATGTACAGTACACGTAGCGTGACATTCTCTAAATAGGATACCTACAATTGTATGTACAGTACACGTAGCGTGACATTCTCTAAACATGATACCTACAATTGTATGTACAGTACATGTAACGTGACATTCTCTAAACAAGATACCTATAATCGTATCTACAGTACACGTAGCGTGACATTCTCTAAACAAGATACCTATAATCGTATCTACAGTACACATAACGTGACATTCTCAAAACACGATACCAACAATTGTATGTACAGTACACGTAGCGTGATATTTTCTAAACACGATACCTACAATTGTATGTACAGTACACGTAGCGTGACATTCTTTAAACATCATACCTTCAATTGTATCTACAGTACACGAAGCGTAACATTCTCTAAGAACGATACGTACAATTGTATGTACAGTACACGTAGCGTGACATTCTCTAAATACGATACCTACAATTTTGTGCACAATACACGTAACGTGACATTCTGTCAACAAGATACCTATAATTGTATCTACAGTACACGTAGCGTGACATTCTCTAAACACGATACCTACAATTTTATGTACAGAACACGTAGCGTGACATTCTCTAAACACGATACCTACAATTGTATGTACAGTACACGTAGCGTGACATTCTCTAAACACGATACCTTCAATTGTATGTACAGTACACGTAGCGTGACATTCTCTAAACAGGATACCTACAATTGTATGTACAGTACACGTAGCGTGACATTCTCTAAACACAATACCAACAATTGTATGTACAGTACACGTAGCGTGATATTCTCTAAACACGATACCTACAATTGTATGTACAGTACACGTAGAGTGACATTCTCTAAACACGATACCTACAATTGTATGTACAGTACAAGTAGCGTGACATTCCTTAAACAGGATACCTACAATTGTATGTACAGTACACGTAGCGTGACATTCTCTAAACACGATACCTACAATTGTATCTACAGTACACATAGCGTGACATTCTCTAAGCACGATACCTACAATGTTATGTACAGTACACGTAGCGTGACATTCTCTAAACACCATAACTACAATTTTATCTACAGTACACGTAGCGTAACATTCTCTAAGAACAATACCTACAATTGTATGTACAGTACACGTAGCGTGACATTCTCTAAACACGATACTTACAATTTTATGTACAGTACACGTAGCGTGACATTCTCTAAACACGATACCTACAATTGTATGTACAGTACACGTAGCGTGACATTCTCTAAACACGATACCTTCAATTGTATGTAAAGTACACGTAGCGTGACATTCTCTAAACAGGATACCTACAATTGTATGTACAGTACACGTAGCGTGACATTCTCTAAACACGATACCAACAATTGTATGTACAGTACACGTAGCGTGATATTCTCTAAACACGATACCTACAATTGTATGTACAGTACACGTAGCGTGACATTCTCTAAACACGATACCTACAATTGTATGTACAGTACAAGTAGCGTGACATTCCTTAAACAGGATACCTACAATTGTATGTACAGTACACGTAGCGTGACATTCTCTAAACACGATACCTACAATTGTATCTACAGTACACATAGCGCGACATTCTCTAAACACGATACCTACAATTGTATGTACAGTACACATCGCGTGACATTCTCTAAACAATATACCTTCAATTGTATCTACAGTACACGTAGCGTAACATTCTCTAAGAACAATACCTACAATTGTATGTACAGTACACGTAGCGTGACATTCTCTAAACACGATACTTACAATTTTATGGACAGTACACGTAGCGTGACATTCTCTAAACACGATACCTACAATTTTATGTACAGTACACGTAGCGTGACATTCTCTAAGCACGATACCTACAATTTTATGCACAGTACACGTAGCGTGACATTCTCTAAACACGATACCTACAATTTTATGTACAGTACACGTAGCGTGACATTCTCTAAACACGATACCTACAATTTTGTGCACAGTACACGTAACGTGACATTCTCTAAAAACGATACCTACAATTTTATCTACAGTACACGTAGCGTGACATTCTCTAAACACGATACCTACAATTTTATGTACAGTACACGTAACATGACATTCTCTAAACAAGATACCTATAATTGTATCTACAGTACACGTAGCGTGACATTCTCTAAACACGATACCTACAATTTTATGTACAGTACACGTCGCGTGACATTCTCTAAACACGATACCTGCAATTGTATGTACAGTACACGTAACGTGACATTCTCTAAACAAGATACCTATATTTGTATCTACAGTACACGTAGCGTGACATTCTCTAAACACGATACCTACAATTTTATGTACAGAACACGTAGCGTGACATTCTCTAAACACGATACCTACAATTTTATGTACAGAGCACGTAGCGTGACATTCTCTAAACACGATACCTACAATTTTTGTACAGTACACGTAGCGTGACATTCTCTAAACACGATACCTACAATTTTATGTACAGTACACGTCGTGTGACATTCTCTAAACACGATACCTACCATTGTATGTACAGTACACGTAGCGTGACATTCTCTAAACAGGATACCTACAATTGTATGTACAGTACACGTAGCGTGACATTCTCTAAACATGATACCTACAATTGTATGTACAGTACACGTAACGTGACATTCTCTAAACAAGATACCTATAATTGTATCTACAGTACACGTAGCGTGACATTCTCTAAACACGATACCTTCAATTTTATGTACAGAACACGTAGCGTGACATTCTCTAAACATGATACCTACAATTTTATGTACAGTACACGTAACGTGACATTCTTTAAACACGATACCTACCATTTTATGTACAGTACACGTAGCTTGACATTCTCTAAACACGATACCTACAATTGTATGTACAGTACACGTAGCGTGACATTCTCTAAACATGATACCTACAATTGTATGTACAGTACACGTAGCGTGACATTCTCTAAACATGATACCTACAATTGTATGAACAGTACACGTAGCGTTACATTCTCTAAACACGATACCTACAATTGTATCTACAGTACACGTAGCGTAGCATTCTCTAAGCACGATACCTACAATTGTATGTACAGTACACGTAGCGTGACATTCTCTAAACACGATACCTACAATTTTATGTACAGTACACGTAGCGTGACATTCTCTAAACACGATACCTACCATTGTATGTACAGTACACGTAGCGTGACATTCTCTAAACAGGATACCTACAATTGTATGTACAGTACACGTAGCGTGACATTCTCTAAACATGATACCTACAATTGTATGTACAGTACACGTAACGTGACATTCTCTAAACAAGATACCTACAATTGTATCTACAGTACACGTAGCGTAGCATTCTCTAAGCACGATACCTACAATTGTATGTACAGTACATGTAGCGTGACATTCTCTAAACACGATACCTACAATTTTATGTACAGTACATATAACGTGACATTCTCAAAACACGATACCAACAATTGTATGTACAGTACACGTAGCGTGATATTCTCTAAACACGATACCTACAATTGTATGTACAGTACACGTAGCGTGACATTCTCTAAACACGATACTTTCAATTGTATCTACAGTACACGAAGCGTAACATTCTCTAAGAACAATACCTACAATTGTATGTACAATACACGTAGCGTGACATTCTCTAAACACGATACCTACAATTTTGTGCACAGTACAGTAATGTGACATACTCTAAGCAAGATACCTATAATTGTATCTACAGTACACGTAGCGTGACATTCTCTAAACACGATATCTACAATTTTTGTACAGTACACGTAGCGTGACATTCTCTAAACACGATACCTACAATTTTATGTACAGTACACGTCGCGTGACATTCTCTAAACAGGATACCTACAATTGTATGTACAGTACACGTAGCGTGACATTCTCTAAACATGATACCTACAATTGTATGTACAGTACACGTAACGTGACATTCTCTAAACAAGATACCTATATTTGATTCTACAGTACACGTAGCGTGACATTCTCTAAACACGATACCTACAACTTTATGTACAGAACACGTAGCGTGACATTCTCTAAACACGATACCTACAATTTTATGTACAGAACACGTAGCGTGACATTCTCTAAACACGATACCTACAATTTTTGTACAGTACACGTAGCATGACATTCTCTAAACACGATACCTACAATTTTATGTACAGTACACGTCGCGTGACATTCTCAAAACACGATACCTTCCATTGTATGTACAGTACACGTAGCGTGACATTCTCTAAACAGGATACCTACAATTGTATGTACAGTACACGTAGCGTGACAATCTCTAAACATGATACCTACAATTGTATGTACAGTACACGTAACGTGACATTCTCTAAACAAGATACCTTTATTTGTATCTACAGTACACGTAGCGTGACATTCTCTAAACACGATACCTTCAATTTTATGTACAGAACACGTAGCGTGACATTCTCTAAACACGATATCTACAATTTTATGTACAGTACACGTAACGTGAAATTCTTTAAACACGATACCTACAATTTTATGTACAGTACACGTAGCTTGACATTCTCTAAACACGATACCTACAATTGTATGTACAGTACACGTAGCTTGACATTCTCTAAACAGGATACCTACAATTGTATGTACAGTACACGTAGCGTGACATTCTCTAAACATGATACCTACAATTGTATGAACAGTACACGTAGCGTTACATTCTCTAAACACGATACCTATAATTGTATTTACAGTACACGTAGCGTAGCATTCTCTAAGCACGATACCTACAATTGTATGTACAGTACACGTAGCGTGACATTCTCTAAACACGATACCTACAATTTTATGTACAGTACACGTAGCGTGACATTCTCTGAACACGATACTTACAATTGTATGTACAGTACATATAACGTGACATTCTCAAAACACGATACCAACAATTGTATGTACAGTACACGTAGCGTGATATACTCTAAACACGATACCTACAATTGTATGTACAGTACACGTAGCGTGACATTCTCTAAACACGATACCTACAATTGTGTGCACAGTACACGTAATGTGACATACTCTAAACAAGATACCTATAATTGTATCTACAGTACACGTAGCGTGACATTCTCTAAACACGATACCTACAATTTTATGTACAGAACACGTAGCGTGACATTCTCTAAACACGATACCTACAATTTTATGTACAGTACACGTAACGTGACATTCTTTAAACACGATACCTACAATTTTATGTACAGTACACGTAACGTGACATTCTCTAAACACGATACCTACAATTGTATGTACAGTACACGTAGCATGACATTCTCTAAACAGGATACCTACAATTGTATGTACAGTACACGTAGCGTGACATTCTCTAAACATGATACCTATAATTGTGTGTACAGTACACGTAGCGTTACATTCTCTAAACACGATACCTACAATTTTATCTACAGTACATGTAGCGTAACATTCTCTAAACACGATACCTACAATTGTATGTACTGTACACGTAGCGTGATATTCTCTAAACACGATACCTACAATTGTATCTACAGTACACGTAGCTTAACATTCTCTAAGCACTATACCTACAATTGTATATACAGTACACGTAGCGTGACATTCTCTAAACACGATACCTACAATTGTATCTACAGTACACGTAGCGTGACATTCTCAAAACACGATACTTACAATTGTATGTACAGTACACGTAGCGTGACATTCTCTAAACACGATACTGACAATTTTATGAACAGTACACATAACGTGACATTTTCAAAACACGATACTAACAATTGTATGTACAGTACACGTAGCGTGATATTCTCTAAACACGATACATACAATTGTATGTACAGTACACGTAGCGTGACATTCTCTAAACACGATACCTTCAATTGTATCTACATTACACGAAGCGTAACATTCTCTAAGAACGATACCTACAATTGTATGTACAGTACACGTAGCGTGACATTCTCTAAACACGATACCTACAATTTTATGTACAGTACACGTAGCATGACATTCTCTAAACACGATACCTACAATTTTCTTCACAGTACACGTAACGTGACATTCTCTAAACACGATACCTACAATTTTATGTACAGTACACGTAGCATGACATTCTCTAAACACGATACCTACAATTTTATGTACAGTACACGTAACGTGACATTCTCTAAACAAGATACCTATAATTGTATCTACAGTACACGTAGCGTGACATTTTCTAAGCACGATACCTACAATTTTATGTACAGTACACGTAGCATGACATTCTCTAAACACGATACCTACAATTTTATGTACAGTACACGTAACGTGACATTCTCTAAACAAGATACCTATAATTGTATGTACAGTACACGTAACGTGACATTCTTTAAACACGATACCTACAATTGTATGTACAGTACACTCGCGTGACATTCTCTAAACACGATACCTACAATTGTATGTACAGTACACATAGGGTGACATTCTCTAAACAGGATACCTACAATTGTATGTACAGTACACGTAGCGTGACATTCTCTAAACATGATACCTACAATTGTATGTACAGTACACGTAGCGTTACATTCTCAAAACACGATATCTTCAATTTTATCTACAGTACATGTAGCGTAACATTCTCTTAACACGATACCTACAATTGTATGTACAGTACACGTAGCGTGACATTCTCTAAATACGATACCTACAATTTTATGTACAGTACACGTAGCGTGATATTCTCTAAACACGATACCTACAATTGTATCTACAGTACACGTAGCGTAACATTCTCTAAGCACTATACCTACAATTGTATGTACAGTACACGTAGCGTGACATTCTCTAAACACGATACCTACAATTGTATGTACAGTACACGTAGCATGACATTCTCTAAACACGATACCTACAATTTTCTTCACAGTAGACGTAACGTGACATTCTCTAAACACGATACCTACAATTTTATGTACAGTACACGTAGCGTGACATTCTCTAAACACGATACCTACAATTTTATGTACAGTACACGTAACGTGACATTCTCTAAACAAGATACCTGTAATTGTATCTACAGTACACGTAGCGTGACATTCTCTAAACACGATACCTACAATTTTATGTACAGAACACGTAGCGTGACATTCTCTAAACACGATACCTACAATTGTATATACAGTACACGTAGCGTGACATTCTCTAAACACGATACCTTCAATTGTATCTACATTACACGAAGCGTAACATTCTCTAAGAACGATACCTACAATTGTATGTACAGTACACGTAGCGTGACATTCTCTAAACACGATACCTACAATTTTATGTACAGAACACGTAGCGTGACATTCTCTAAACACGATACCTACAATTGTATATACAGTACACGTAGCGTGACATTCTCTAAACACGATACCTTCAATTGTATCTACATTACACGAAGCGTAACATTCTCTAAGAACGATACCTACAATTGTATGTACAGTACACGTAGCGTGACATTCTCTAAGCACGATACCTACAATTTTATCTAAAGTACACGTAGCCTGGCATTCTCTAAACACGATACCTACAATTGTATCTACAGTACACGTAGCGTAACATTCTCTAAACACGATACCTACAATTGTATGTACAGTACACGTAGCGTGATATTCTCTAGACACGATACCTTCAATTGTATGTACAGTACACGTAGCGTGATATTCTCTAAACACGATACCTACAATTGTATGTACAGTACACGTAGCGTGACATTCTCTAAACACGATACCTTCAATACTATCTACATTACACGAAGCGTAACATTATCTAAGAACGATACCTACAATTGTATGTACAGTACACGTAACGTGACATTCTCTAAACACGATACCAACAATTGTATGTACAGTACACGTAGCGTGATATTCTCTAAACACGATACCTACAATTGTATGTACAGTACACGTAGCGTGACATTCTCTAAACACGATACCTACAATTGTATGTACAGTACACGTAGCGTGACATTCTCTAAACACGATACCTTCAATTGTATCTACATTACACAAAGCGTAACATTCTCTAAGAACGATACCTACAATTGTATGTACAGTACACGTAGCGTGACATTCTCTAAACACGATACCTACAATTTTATCTAAAGTACACGTAGCGTGACATTCTCTAAACATGATACCTACAATTGTATCTACAGTACACGTAGCGTAACATTCTCTAAACACGATACCTACAATTGTATGCACAGTACAGGTAACGTGACATTCTCTAAACATGATACCTACAATTTTATGTACAGTACACGTAGCGTGACATTCTCTGAACACGATACCTACAATTTTATGTACAATACACGTAACGTGACATTCTCTAAACAAGATACCTATAATTGTATCTACAGTACACGTAGCGTGACATTCTCTAAACACGATACCTACAATTTTATGCATAGTACACGTAGCGTGACATTCTTTAAACACGATACCTACAATTTTATGTACAGTACACGTAGCATGACATTCTCTAAACACGATACATACAATTGTATGTACAGTACACGTAACGTGACATTCTCTAAACACGATACCTACAATTGTATGTATAGTACACGTAGCATGACATTCTCTAAACACGATACCTACAATTGTATGTACAGTACACGTAACGTGACATTCTCTAAACACGATACCTACAATTGTATGTATAGTACACGTAGCATAACATACTCTAGGCACGATACCTTCAATTGTATGTACAGTACACTTAACGTGACATTCTCTAAACACGATACCTACAATTGTATGTACAGTACACGTAGCGTGACTTTCTCTAAACACGATACCTACAATTTTATGTACAGTACACGTAACGTGAAATTCTCTAAACATGATACCTAGAATTGTATGAAAAGTATACGTAGCGTGACATTCTCTAAACACGATACTGACAATTTTATGCACAGTACACATAACGTGGCATTCTCTAAACACGATACCTACAATTTTATGTACAGTACACGTAACGTGACATTCTCTAAACAAGATACCTTTAATTGTACCTACAGTTCACGTAGCGTGACATTCTCTAAACACGAAATTTACAATTTTATGTACAGAAAACGTAGCGTGACATTCTCTAAACACGATACCTACAATTTTATGTACAGTACACGTAGCGTGACATTCTCTAAACACGATACCTTCAATTGTATGTACAGTACACGTAGCGTGACATTCTCTAAACACGATACCTACAATTGTATGTACAGTACACGTAGCGTGACATTCTGTAAACACGATACCAACAATTGTATGTACAGTACACGTAGCGTGACATTCCTTAAACAGGATACCTACAATTGTATGTACAGTACACGTAGCGTGACATTCTCTAAACACGATACCTACAATTTTATCTAAAGTACACGTAGCGTGACATTCTCTAAACATGATACCTACAATTGTATCTACAGTACACGTAGCGTAACATTCTCTAAACACGATACCTACAATTGTATGCACAGTACACGTAACGTGACATTCTCTAAACATGATACCTACAATTTTATGTACAGTACACGTAGCGTGACATTCTCTGAACACGATACCTACAATTTTATGTACAATACACGTAACGTGACATTCTCTAAACAAGATACCTATAATTGTATCTACAGTACACGTAGCGTGACATTCTCTAAACACGATACCTACAATTTTATGCATAGTACACGTAGCGTGACATTCTTTAAACACGATACCTACAATTTTATGTACAGTACACGTAGCATGACATTCTCTAAACACGATACCTACAATTGTATGTACAGTACACGTAACGTGACATTCTCTAAACACGATACCTACAATTGTATGTATAGTACACGTAGCATGACATTCTCTAAACACGATACCTACAATTGTATCTACAATACACGTAGCATAACATTCTCTAGGCACGATACCTTCAATTGTATGTACAGTACACTTAACGTGATATTCTCTAAACACGATACCTACAATTGTATGTACAGTACACGTAGCGTGACATTCTCTAAACACGATACTCACAATTTTATGTACAGTACACATAACGTGACATTCTCAAAACACGATACCTACAATTTTATGTACAGTACACGTAGCGTGACATTCTCTAAACACGATACCTACAATTTTCTTCACAGTACACGTAACGTGACATTCTCTAAACACGATACCTACAATTTTATGTACAGTACACGTAGCATGACATTCTCTAAACACGATACCTACAATTTTATGTACAGTACACGTAACGTGACATTCTCTAAACAAGATACCTATAATTGTATCTAGAGTACACGTAGCGTGACATTCTTTAAACAGGATACCTACAATTTTATGTACAGTACACGTAGCATGACATTCTCTAAACACGATACCTACAATTTTATGTACAGTACACGTAACGTGACATTCTCTAAACAAGATACCTATAATTGTATGTACAGTACACGTAACGTGACATTCTCTAAACAGGATACCTACAATTATATGTACAGTACACGTAGCGTGACATTCTCTAAACATGATACCTACAATTGTATGTACATGTACACGTAAAATGACATTCTCTAAGCACGATACCTACAATTTTATCTACAGTACACGTAGCGTAACATTCTCTAAACACGATACCTACAATTGTATGTACAGTACAGGTAGCGTGACATTCTCTAGACACGATACCTACAATGGTATGAAAAGTATACGTAGCGTGACATTCTCTAAACACGATACTGACAATTTTATGCACAGTACACATAACGTGGCATTCTCTAAACACGATACCTACAATTTTATGTACAGTACACGTAACGTGACATTCTCTAAACAAGATACCTTTAATTGTATCTACAGTACACGTAGCGTGACATTCTCTAAACACGAAATTTACAATTTTATGTACAGAAAACGTAGCGTGACATTCTCTAAACACGATACCTACAATTTTATGTACAGTACACGTAGCATGACATTCTCTAAACACGATACCTACAATTGTATGTACAGTACACGTAGCGTGACATTCTCTAAACACGATACCTACAATTGTATGTACAGTACACGTAGCGTGACATTCTGTAAACACGATACCAACAATTGTATGTACAGTACACGTAGCGTGACATTCCTTAAACACGATACCTACAATTGTATGTACAGTACACGTAGCGTGACATTCTCTAAACACGATACCTACAATTGTATCTACAGTACACATAGCGTGACATTCTCTAAACACGATACCTACAATTTTATGTACAATACACGTAGCGTGACATTCTCTAAACACGATACTGACAATTTTATGTACAGTACACATAACGTGACATTCTCAAAACACGATACCAACAATTGTATGTACAGTACACGTAGCGTGATATTCTCTAAACACGATACCTACAATTGTATGTACAGTACACGTAGCGTGACATTCTCTAAACACGATACCCACAATTGTATGTACAGTACACGTAGCGTGACATTCTCTAAACACGATACTCACAATTTTATGTACAGTACACATAACGTGACATTCTCAAAACACGATACCTACAATTGTATGTACAGTACACGTAGCGTGACATTCTCTAAACACGATACCTACAACTTTATGTACAGTACACGTAGCGTGACATTCTCTAAACACGATACCTACAATTGTATGTACAATACAGGTAACGTGACATTCTCTAAGCACGATACCTACAATTTTATTCACAGTACACGTAGCGTGACATTCTCTAAACACGATACCTACAATTTTATGTACAGTACATGTAGCGTGACATTCTCTAAACACGATACCTACAATTTTCTTCACAGTACACGTAACGTGACATTCTCTAAACACGATACCTACACTTTTATGTACAGTACACGTAGCATGACATTCTCTAAACACGATACCTACAATTTTATGTACAGTACACTTAACGTGACATTCTCTAAACAAGATACCTATAATTGTATCTAGAGTACACGTAGCGTGACATTCTTTAAACACGATACCTACAATTTTATGTACAGTACCCGTAGCATGACATTCTCTAAACACGATACCTACAATTTTATGTACAGTACACGTAACGTGACATTCTCTAAACAAGATACCTATAATTGTATGTACAGTACACGTAACGTGACATTCTTTAAACACCGATACCTACACTTGTATGTACAGTACACGTCGCGTGACATTCTCTAAACACGATACCTACAATTGTATGTACAGTACACATAGGGTGACATTCTCTAAACAGGATACCTACAATTGTATGTACAGTACACGTAGCGTGACTTTCTCTAAACACGATACCTACAATTTTATGTACAGTACACATAACGTGAAATTCTCTAAACATGATACCTAGAATTGTATGTACAGTACACTTAGCGTGACATTCTCTAAACATGATACCTACAATTGTATGTACATGTACACGTAAAATGACATTCTCTAAGCACGATACCTACAATTTTATCTACAGTACACGTAGCGTAACATTCTCTAAACACGATACCTTCAATTGTATGTACAGTACAGGTAGCGTTACATTCTCTAGACACGATACCTACAATTGTATGAAAAGTATACGTAGCGTGACATTCTCTAAACACGATACTGACAATTTTATGCACAGTACACATAACGTGGCATTCTCTAAGCACGATACCTACAATTTTATGTACAGTACACGTAACGTGACATTCTCTAAACAAGATACCTTTAATTGTATCTACAGTACACGTAGCGTGACATTCTCTAAACACGAAATTTACAATTTTATGTACAGAACACGTAGCGTGACATTCTCTAAACACGATACCTACAATTTTATGTACAGTACACGTAGCGTGACATTCTCTAAACACGATACCTACAATTGTATGTACAGTACACGTAGCGTGACATTCTGTAAACACGATACCAACAATTGTATGTACAGTACACGTAGCGTGACATTCCTTAAACAGGATACCTACAATTGTATGTACAGTACACGTAGCGTGACATTCTCTAAACACGATACTCACAATTTTATGCACAGTACACATAACGTGACATTCTCAAAACACGATACCTACAATTTTATGTACAGTACACGTAGCGTGACATTCTCTAAACACGATACCTACAATTTTCTTCACAGTACACGTAACGTGACATTCTCTAAACACGATACCTACAATTTTATGTACAGTACACGTAGCATGACATTCTCTAAACACGATACCTACAATTTTATGTACAGTACACGTAACGTGACATTCTCTAAACAAGATACCTATAATTGTATCTAGAGTACACGTAGCGTGACATTCTTTAAACACGATACCTACAATTTTATGTACAGTACACGTAGCATGACATTCTCTAAACACGATACCTACAATTTTATGTACAGTACACGTAACGTGACATTCTCTAAACAAGATACCTATAATTGTATGTACAGTACACGTAACGTGACATTCTCTAAACAGGATACCTACAATTGTATGTACAGTACACGTAGCGTGACATTCTCTAAACATGATACCTACAATTGTATGTACAGTACACGTAGCGTTACATTCTCTAAACACGATATCTTCAATTTTATCTACAGTACATGTAGCGTAACATTCTCTTAACACGATACCTACAATTGTATGTACAGTACACGTAGCGTGACATTCTCTAAATACGATACCTACAATTTTATGTACAGTACACGTAGCGTGATATTCTCTAAACACGATACCTACAATTGTATCTACAGTACACGTAGCGTAACATTCTCTAAGCACTATACCTACAATTGTATGTACAGTACACGTAGCGTGACATTCTCTAAGCACGATACCTACAATTGTATGTACAGTACACGTAGCATGACATTCTCTAAACACGATACCTTCAATTTTCTTCACAGTAGACGTAACGTGACATTCTCTAAACACGATACCTACAATTTTATGTACAGTACACGTAGCATGACATTCTCTAAACACGATACCTACAATTTTATGTACAGTACACGTAACGTGACATTCTCTAAACAAGATACCTATATTTGTCTCTACAGTACACGTAGCGTGACATTCTCTAAACACGATACCTACAATGTTATGTACAGAACACGTAGCGTGACATTCTCTAAACACGATACCTACAATTTTATGTACAGAACACGTAGCGTGACATTCTCTAAACACGATACCTACAATTTTTGTACAGTACACGTAGCGTGACATTCTCTAAACACGATACCTACAATTTTATGTACAGTACACGTCGCGTGACATTCTCTAAACACGATACCTACCATTGTATGTACAGTACACGTAGCGTGACATTCTCTAAACAGGATACCTACAATTGTATGTACAGTACACGTAGCGTGACATTCTCTAAACATGATACCTACAATTGTTTGTACAGTACACGTAACGTGACATTCTCTAAACACGATACCTTCAATTTTATGTACAGAACACGTAGCGTGACATTCTCTAAACACGATACCTACAATTTTATGCACAGTACACGTAACGTGACATTCTTTAAACACGATACCTACAATTTTATGTACAGTACACGTAGCTTGACATTCTCTAAACACGATACCTACAATTGTATGTACAGTACACGTAGCGTGACATTCTCTAAACAGGATACCTACAATTGTATGTACAGTACACGTAGCGTGACATTCTCTAAACATGATACCTACAATTGTATGAACAGTACACGTAGCGTTACATTCTCTAAACACGATACCTAAAACTGTATTTACAGTACACGTAGCGTAGCATTCTCTAAGCACGATACCTACAATTGTATGTACAGTACACGTAGCGTGACATTCTCTAAACACGATACCTACAATTGTATGTACAGTACACGTAGCATGACATTCTCTAAACACGATACCTACAATTTTCTTCACAGTAGACGTAACGTGACATTCTCTAAACACGATACCTATAATTTTATGTACAGTACACGTAGCGTGACATTCTCTGAACACGATACTTACAATTGTATCTACAGTACACGTAGCGTGACATTCTCTAAACACGATACCTACAATTTTATGCATAGTACACGTAGCGTGACATTCTTTAAACACGATACCTACAATTTTATGTACAGTACACGTAACGTGACATTCTCTAAACACGATACTGACAATTGTATGTATAGTACACGTAGCATGACATTCTCTAAACACGATACCTACAATTGTATCTACAGTACACGTAGCATAACATTCTCTAGGCACGATACCTTCAATTGTATGTACAGTACACTTAACGTGACATTCTCTAAACACGATAACTACAATTGTATGTACAGTACACGTAGCGTGACTTTCTCTAAACATGATACCTACAATTTTATGTACAGTACACATAACGTGAAATTCTCTAAACATGATACCTAGAATTGTATGTACATGTACACGTAGCGTGACATTCTCTAAACATGATACCTACAATTGTATGTACATGTACACGTAAAATGACATTCTCTAAGCACGATACCTACAATTTTATCTACAGTACACGTAGCGTAACATTCTCTAAACACGATACCTACAATTGTATGTACAGTACAGGTAGCGTGACATTCTCTAGACACGATACCTACAATTGTATGAAAAGTATACGTAGCGTGACATTCTCTAAACACGATACTGACAATTTTATGCACAGTACACATAACGTGGCATTCTCTAAACACGATACCTACAATTTTATGCACAGTACACGTAACGTGACATTCTCTAAACAAGATACCTTTAATTGTATCTACAGTACACGTAGCGTGACATTCTCTAAACACGAAATTTACAATTTTATGTACAGAAAACGTAGCGTGACATTCTCTAAACACGATACCTACAATTTTATGTACAGTACACGTAGCGTGACATTCTGTAAACACGATACCAACAATTGTATGTACAGTACACGTAGCGTGACATTCCTTAAACAGGATACCTACAATTGTATGTACAGTACACGTAGCGTGACATTCTCTAAACACGATACCTACAATTGTATCTACAGTACACATAGCGTGACATTCTCTAAACACGATACCTACAATTTTATGTACAATACACGTAGCGTGACATTCTCTAAACACGATACTGACAATTTTATGTACAGTACACATAACGTGACATTCTCAAAACACGATACCAACAATTGTATGTACAGTACACGTAGCGTGATATTCTCTAAACTCGATACCTACAATTGTATGTACAGAACACGTAGCGTGACATTCTCTAAACACGATACCCACAATTGTATGTACAGTACACGTAGCGTGACATTCTCTAAACACGATACTCACAATTTTATGTACAGTACACATAACGTGACATTCTCAAAACACGATACCTACAATTGTATGTACAGTACACGTAGCTTGACATTCTCTAAACACGATACCTACAACTTTATGTACAGTACACGTAGCGTGACATTCTCTAAACACGATACCTACAATTGTATGTACAATACAGGTAACGTGACATTCTCTAAGCACGATACCTACAATTTTTTTCACAGTACACGTAGCGTGACATTCTCTAAACACGATACCTACAATTTTATGCACAGTACACGTAGCGTGACATTCTCTAAACACGATACCTACAATTTTCTTCACAGTACACGTAACGTGACATTCTCTAAACACGATACCTACAATTTTATGTACAGTACACGTAGCATGACATTCTCTAAACACGATACCTACAATTTTATGTACAGTACACTTAACGTGACATTCTCTAAACAAGATACCTATAATTGTATCTAGAGAACACGTAGCGTGACATTCTTTAAACACGATACCTACAATTTTATGTACAGTACCCGTAGCATGACATTCTCTAAACACGATACCTACAATTTTATGTACAGTACACGTAACGTGACATTCTCTAAACAAGATACCTATAATTGTATGTAAAGTACACGTAACGTGACATTCTTTAAACACGATACCTACAATTGTATGTACAGTACACGTCGCGTGACATTCTCTAAACACGATACCTACAATTGTATGTACAGTACACATAGGGTGACATTCTCTAAACAGGATACCTACAATTGTATGTACAGTACACGTAGCGTGACTTTCTCTAAACACGATACCTACAATTTTATGTACAGTACACGTAACGTGAAATTCTCTAAACATGATACCTAGAATTGTATGTACATTACACTTAGCGTGACATTCTCTAAATACGATACCTACAATTTTATGTACAGTACACGTAGCGTGATATTCTCTAAACACGATACCTACAATTGTATCTACAGTACACGTAGCGTGACATTCTCTAAGCACTATACCTACAATTGTATGTACAGTACACGTAGCGTGACATTCTCTAAGCACGATACCTACAATTGTATGTACAGTACACGTAGCATGACATTCTCTAAACACGATACCTACAATTTTATGTACAGTACACTTAACGTGACATTCTCTAAACAAGATACCTATAATTGTATCTAGAGAACACGTAGCGTGACATTCTTTAAACACGATACCTACAATTTTATGTACAGTACCCGTAGCATGACATTCTCTAAACACGATACCTACAATTTTATGTACAGTACACGTAACGTGACATTCTCTAAACAAGATACCTATAATTGTATGTAAAGTACACGTAACGTGACATTCTTTAAACACGATACCTACAATTGTATGTACAGTACACGTCGCGTGACATTCTCTAAACACGATACCTACAATTGTATGTACAGTACACATAGGGTGACATTCTCTAAACAGGATACCTACAATTGTATGTACAGTACACGTAGCGTGACTTTCTCTAAACACGATACCTACAATTTTATGTACAGTACACGTAACGTGAAATTCTCTAAACATGATACCTAGAATTGTATGTACATTACACTTAGCGTGACATTCTCTAAATACGATACCTACAATTTTATGTACAGTACACGTAGCGTGATATTCTCTAAACACGATACCTACAATTGTATCTACAGTACACGTAGCGTGACATTCTCTAAGCACTATACCTACAATTGTATGTACAGTACACGTAGCGTGACATTCTCTAAGCACGATACCTACAATTGTATGTACAGTACACGTAGCATGACATTCTCTAAACACGATACCTACAATTTTCTTCACAGTAGACGTAACGTGACATTCTCTAAACACGATACCTACAATTTTATGTACAGTACACGTAGCGTGACATTCTCTAAACACGATACCTACAATTTTATGTACAGTACACGTAACGTGACATTCTCTAAACAAGATACCTATATTTGTATCTACAGTACACGTAGCGTGACATTCTCTAAACACGATACCTACAATTTTATGTACAGAACACGTAGCGTGACATTCTCTAAACACGATACCTACAATTTTATGTACAGAACACGTAGCGTGACATTCTCTAAACACGATACCTACAATTTTTGTACAGTACACGTAGCGTGACATTCTCTAAACACGATACCTACAATTTTATGTACAGTACACGTCGCGTGACATTCTCTAAACACGATACCTACCATTGTATGTACAGTACACGTAGCGTGACATTCTCTAAACAGGATACCTACAATTGTATGTACAGTACACGTAGCGTGACATTCTCTAAACATGATACCTACAATTGTATGTACAGTACACGTAACGTGACATTCTATAAACACGATACCTTCAATTTTATGTACAGAACACGTAGCGTGACATTCTCTAAACACGATACCTACAATTTTATGTACAGTACACGTAACGTGACATTCTTTAAACACGATACCTACAATTTTATGTACAGTACACGTAGCTTGACATTCTCTAAACACGATACCTACAATTGTATGTACAGTACACGTAGCGTGACATTCTCTAAACAGGATACCTACAATTGTATGTACAGTACACGTAGCGTGACATTCTCTAAACATGATACCTACAATTGTATGAACAGTAAACGTAGCGTTACATTCTCTAAACACGATACCTAAAATTGTATCTACAGTACACGTAGCGTAGCATTCTCTAAACACGATACCTACAATTGTATGTACAGTACACGTAGCGTGACATTCTCTAAACACGATACCTACAATTTTATGTACAGTACACGTAGCGTGACATTCTCTGAACACGATACTTACAATTGTATGTACAGTACACGTAGCGTGACATTCTCTAAACACGATACTGACAATTTTATGTACAGTACACGTAACGTGACATTCTCAAAACACGATACCAACAATTGTATGTACAGTACACGTAGCGTGATATTCTCTAAACACGATACCTACAATTGTATGTACAGTACACGTAGCGTGACATTCTCTAAACACGATACCTTCAATTGTATCTACAGTACACGAAGCGTAACATTCTCTAAGAACAATACCTACAATTGTATGTACAATACACGTAGCGTGACATTCTCTAAACACGATACCTACAATTTTGTGCACAGTACACGTAATGTGACATACTCTAAACAAGATACCTATAATTGTATCTACAGTACACGTAGCGTGACATTCTCAAAACACGATACCTACAATTTTTGTACAGTACACGTAGCGTGACATTCTCTAAACACGATACCCACAATTTTATGTACAGTACACGTCGCGTGACATTCTCTAAACAGGATACCTACAATTGTATGTACAGTACACGTAGCGTGACATTCTCTAAACATGATACCTACAATTGTATGTACAGTACACGTAACGTGACATTCTCTAAACAAGATACCTATATTTGTGTCTACAGTACACGTAGCGTGACATTCTCTAAACACGATACCTACAACTTTATGTACAGAACACGTAGCGTGACATTCTCTAAGCACGATACCTACAATTTTATGTACAGTACACGTCGCGTGACATTCTCTAAACACGATACCTACCATTGTATGTACAGTACACGTAGCGTGACATTCTCTAAACAGGATACCTACAATTGTATGTACAGTACACGTAGCGTGACATTCTCTAAACATGATACCTACAATTGTATGTACAGTACACGTAGCGTGACATTCTCTAAACACCATACCTACAATTGTATCTACAGTACACATAGCGTGACATTCTCTAAACACGATACCTACAATTTTATGTACAATACACGTAGCGTGACATTCTCTAAACACGATACTGACAATTGTATGTACAGTACACATAACGTGACATTCTCAAAACACGATACCAACAATTGTATGTACAGTACACGTAGCGTGACATTCTCTAAACACGATACCTACAATTGTATGTACAGTACACGTAGCGTGACATTCTCTAAACACGATACTCACAATTTTATGTACAGTACACATAACGTGACATTCTCAAAACACGATACCTACAATTGTATGTACAGTACACGTAGCGTGACATTCTCTAAACACGATACCTACAACTTTATGTACAGTACACGTTGCGTGACTTTCTCTAAACACGATACCTACAATTGTATGTACAATACAGGTAACGTGACATTCTCTAAGCACGATACCTACAATTTTATGCACAGTACACGTAGCGTGACATTCTCTAAACACGATACCTACAATTTTATGTACAGTACACGTAGCGTGACATTCTCTAAACATGATACCTACAATTTTCTTCACAGTACACGTAACGTGACATTCTCTAAACACGATACCTACAATTTTATGTACAGTACACGTAGCATGACATTCTCTAAACACGATACCTATAATTGTATCTAGAGTACACGTAACGTGACATTCTCTAAACAAGATACCTATAATTGTATCTAGAGTACACGTCGCGTGACATTCTTTAAACACGATACCTACAATTTTATGTACAGTACACGTAGCATGACATTCTCTAAACACGATACCTACAATTTTATGTACAGTACACGTAACGTGACATTCTCTTAACAAGATACCTATAATTGTATGTACAGTACACGTAGCGTGACATTCTCTAAATACGATACCTAAAACTGTATCTACAGTACACGTAGCGTAGCATTCTCTAAGCACGATACCTACAATTGTATGTACAGTACACGTAGCGTGACATTCTCTAAACACGATACCTACAATTGTATGTACAGTACACGTAGCATGACATTCTCTAAACACGATACCTACAATTTTCTTCACAGTAGACGTAACGTGACATTCTCTAAACACGATACCTATAATTTTATGTACAGTACACGTAGCGTGACATTCTCTGAACACGATACTTACAATTTTATGCACAGTACACGTAGCGTGACATTCTCTAAACACGATACCTACAATTTTATGTACAGTACACGTAGCGTGACATTCTCTAAACATGATACCTACAATTTTCTTCACAGTACACGTAACGTGACATTCTCTAAACACGATACCTACAATTTTATGTACAGTACACGTAGCATGACATTCTCTAAACACGATACCTATAATTGTATCTAGAGTACACGTAACGTGACATTCTCTAAACAAGATACCTATAATTGTATCTAGAGTACACGTCGCGTGACATTCTTTAAACACGATACCTACAATTTTATGTACAGTACACGTAGCATGACATTCTCTAAACACGATACCTACAATTTTATGTACAGTACACGTAACGTGACATTCTCTAAACAAGATACCTATAATTGTATGTACAGTACACGTAACGTGACATTCTCTAAACAGGATACCTACAATTGTATGTACAGTACACGTAGCGTGACATTCTCTAAACATGATACCTACAATTGTATGTACAGTACACGTAGCGTTACATTCTCTAAACACGATATCTTCAATTTTATCTACAGTACATGTAGCGTAACATTCTCTTAAGACGATACCAACAATTGTATGTACAGTACACGTAGCGTGACATTCTCTAAATACGATACCTAAAACTGTATCTACAGTACACGTAGCGTAGCATTCTCTAAGCACGATACCTACAATTGTATGTACAGTACACGTAGCGTGACATTCTCTAAACACGATACCTACAATTGTATGTACAGTACACGTAGCATGACATTCTCTAAACACGATACCTACAATTTTCTTCACAGTAGACGTAACGTGACATTCTCTAAACACGATACCTATAATTTTATGTACAGTACACGTAGCGTGACATTCTCTGAACACGATACTTACAATTGTATCTACAGTACACGTAGCGTGACATTCTCTAAACACGATACCTACAATTTTATGCATAGTACACGTAGCGTGACATTCTTTAAACACGATACCTACAATTTTATGTACAGTACACGTAGCATGACATTCTCTAAACACGATACCTACAATTGTATGTACAGTACACGTAACGTGACATTCTCTAAACACGATACTGACAATTGTATGTATAGTACACGTAGCATGACATTCTCTAAACACGATACCTACAATTGTATCTACAGTACACGTAGCATAACATTCTCTAGGCACGATACCTTCAATTGTATGTACAGTACACTTAACGTGACATTCTCTAAACACGATACCTACAATTGTATGTACAGTACACGTAGCGTGACTTTCTCTAAACACGATACCTACAATTTTATGTACAGTATACGTAACGTGAAATTCTCTAAACATGATACCTAGAATTGTATGTACAGTACACTTAGCGTGACATTCTCTAAACATGATACCTACAATTGTATGTACATGTACACGTAAAATGACATTCTCTAAGCACGATACCTACAATTTTATCTACAGTACACGTAGCGTAACATTCTCTAAACACGATACCTACAATTGTATGTACAGTACAGGTAGCGTGACATTCTCTAGACACGATACCTACAATTGTATGAAAAGTATACGTAGCGTGACATTCTCTAAACACGATACTGACAATTTTATGCACAGTACACATAACGTGGCATTCTCTAAACACGATACCTACAATTTTATGTACAGTACACGTAACGTGACATTCTCTAAACAAGATACCTTTAATTGTATCTACAGTACACGTAGCGTGACATTCTCTAAACACGAAATTTACAATTTTATGTACAGAAAACGTAGCGTGACATTCTCTAAACACGATACCTACAATTTTATGTACAGTACACGTAGCGTGACATTCTCTAAACACGATACCTACAATTGTATGTACAGTACACATAACGTGACATTCTCTAAACACGATACCTACAATTGTATGTACAGTACACGTAGCGTGACATTCTGTAAACACGATACCAACAATTGTATGTACAGTACACGTAGCGTGACATTCCTTAAACAGGATACCTACAATTGTATGTACAGTACACGTAGCGTGACATTCTCTAAACACGATACCTACAATTGTATCTACAGTACACATAGCGTGACATTCTCTAAACACGATACCTACAATTTTATGTACAATACACGTAGCGTGACATTCTCTAAACACGATACTGACAATTTTATGTACAGTACACATAACGTGACATTCTCAAAACACGATACCAACAATTGTATGTACAGTACACGTAGCGTGATATTCTCTAAACTCGATACCTACAATTGTATGTACAGAACACGTAGCGTGACATTCTCTAAACACGATACCCACAATTGTATGTACAGTACACGTAGCGTGACATTCTCTAAACACGATACTCACAATTTTATGTACAGTACACATAACGTGACATTCTCAAAACACGATACCTACAATTGTATGTACAGTACACGTAGCTTGACATTCTCTAAACACGATACCTACAACTTTATGTACAGTACACGTAGCGTGACATTCTCTAAACACGATACCTACAATTGTATGTACAATACAGGTAACGTGACATTCTCTAAGCACGATACCTACAATTTTATTCACAGTACACGTAGCGTGACATTCTCTAAACACGATACCTACAATTTTATGCACAGTACACGTAGCGTGACATTCTCTAAACACGATACCTACAATTTTCTTCACAGTACACGTAACGTGACATTCTCTAAACACGATACCTACAATTTTATGTACAGTACACGTAGCATGACATTCTCTAAACACGATACCTACAATTTTATGTACAGTACACTTAACGTGACATTCTCTAAACAAGATACCTATAATTGTATCTAGAGAACACGTAGCGTGACATTCTTTAAACACGATACCTACAATTTTATGTACAGTACCCGTAGCATGACATTCTCTAAACACGATACCTACAATTTTATGTACAGTACACGTAACGTGACATTCTCTAAACAAGATACCTATAATTGTATGTAAAGTACACGTAACGTGACATTCTTTAAACACGATACCTACAATTGTATGTACAGTACACGTCGCGTGACATTCTCTAAACACGATACCTACAATTGTATGTACAGTACACATAGGGTGACATTCTCTAAACAGGATACCTACAATTGTATGTACAGTACACGTAGCGTGACTTTCTCTAAACACGATACCTACAATTTTATGTACAGTACACGTAACGTGAAATTCTCTAAACATGATACCTAGAATTGTATGTACATTACACTTAGCGTGACATTCTCTAAACATGATACCTACAATTGTATGTACAGTACACGTAGCGTTACATTCTCTAAACACGATATCTTCAATTTTATCTACAGTACATGTAGCGTAACATTCTCTTAACACGATACCTACAATTGTATGTACAGTACACGTAGCGTGACATTCTCTAAATACGATACCTACAATTTTATGTACAGTACACGTAGCGTGATATTCTCTAAACACGATACCTACAATTGTATCTACAGTACACGTAGCGTAACATTCTCTAAGCACTATACCTACAATTGTATGTACAGTACACGTAGCGTGACATTCTCTAAACACGATACCTACAATTGTATGTACAGTACACGTAGCATGACATTCTCTAAACACGATACCTACAATGTTCTTCACAGTAGACGTAACGTGACATTCTCTAAACACGATACCTACAATTTTATGTACAGTACACGTAGCGTGACATTCTCTAAACACGATACCTACAATTTTATGTACAGTACACGTAACGTGACATTCTCTAAACAAGATACCTATATTTGTATCTACAGTACACGTAGCGTGACATTCTCTAAACACGATACCTACAATTTTATGCACAGAACACGTAGCGTGACATTCTCTAAACACGATACCTACAATTTTATGTACAGAACACGTAGCGTGACATTCTCTAAACACGATACCTACAATTTTTGTACAGTACACGTAGCGTGACATCCTCTAAACACGATACCTACAATTTTATGTACAGTACACGTCGCGTGACATTCTCTAAACACGATACCTACCATTGTATGTACAGTACACGTAGCGTGACATTCTCTAAACAGGATACCTACAATTGTATGTACAGTACACGTAGCGTGACATTCTCTAAACATGATACTGACAATTGTATGTACAGTACACGTAACGTGACATTCTATAAACACGATACCTTCAATTTTATGTACAGAACACGTAGCGTGACATTCTCTAAACACGATACCTACAATTTTATGTACAGTACACGTAACGTGACATTCTTTAAACACGATACCTACAATTTTATGTACAGTACACGTAGCTTGACATTCTCTAAACACGATACCTACAATTGTATGTACAGTACACGTAGCGTGACATTCTCTAAACAGGATACCTACAATTGTATGTACAGTACACGTAGCGTGACATTCTCTAAACATGATACCTACAATTGTATGAACAGTACACGTAGCGTTACATTCTCTAAACACGATACCTAAAATTGTATCTACAGTACACGTAGCGTGACATTCTCTAAACACGATACTGACAATTTTATGTACAGTACACATAACGTGACATTCTCAAAACACGATACCAACAATTGTATGTACAGTACACGTAGCGTGACATTCTCTGAACACGATACTTACAATTGTATGTACAGTACACGTAGCGTGACATTCTCTAAACACGATACTGACAATTTTATGTACATTACACATAACGTGACATTCTCAAAACACGATACCAACAATTGTATGTACAGTACACGTAGCGTGATATTCTCTAAACACGATACCTACAATTGTATGTACAGTACACGTAGCGTGACATTCTCTAAACACGATACCTTCAATTGTATCTACAGTACACGAAGCGTAACATTCTCTAAGAACAATACCTACAATTGTATGTACAATACACGTAGCGTGACATTCTCTAAACACGATACCTACAATTTTGTGCACAGTACACGTAATGTGACATACTCTAAACAAGATACCTATAATTGTATCTACAGTACACGTAGCGTGAAATTCTCAAAACACGATACCTACAATTTTTGTACAGTACACGTAGCGTGACATTCTCTAAACACGATACCCACAATTTTATGTACAGTACACGTCGCGTGACATTCTCTAAACAGGATACCTACAATTGTATGTACAGTACACGTAGCGTGACATTCTCTAAACATGATACCTACAATTGTATGTACAGTACACGTAACGTGACATTCTCTAAACAAGATACCTATATTTGTGTCTACAGTACACGTAGCGTGACATTCTCTAAACACGATACCTACAACTTTATGTACAGAACACGTAGCGTGACATTCTCTAAACACGATACCTACAATTTTATGTACAGTACACGTCGCGTGACATTCTCTAAACACGATACCTACCATTGTATGTACAGTACACGTAGCGTGACATTCTCTAAACAGGATACCTACAATTGTATGTACAGTACACGTAGCGTGACATTCTCTAAACATGATACCTACAATTGTATGTACAGTACACGTAGCGTGACATTCTCTAAACACCATACCTACAATTGTATCTACAGTACACATAGCGTGACATTCTCTAAACACGATACCTACAATTTTATGTACAATACACGTAGCGTGACATTCTCTAAACACGATACTGACAATTTTATGTACAGTACACATAACGTGACATTCTCAAAACACGATACCAACAATTGTATGTACAGTACACGTAGCGTGACATTCTCTAAACACGATACCTACAATTGTATGTACAGTACACGTAGCGTGACATTCTCTAAACACGATACTCACAATTTTATGTACAGTACACATAACGTGACATTCTCAAAACACGATACCTACAATTGTATGTACAGTACACGTAGCGTGACATTCTCTAAACACGATACCTACAACTTTATGTACAGTACACGTTGCGTGACTTTCTCTAAACACGATACCTACAATTGTATGTACAATACAGGTAACGTGACATTCTCTAAGCACGATACCTACAATTTTATGCACAGTACACGTAGCGTGACATTCTCTAAACACGATACCTACAATTTTATGTACAGTACACGTAGCGTGACATTCTCTAAACACGATACCTACAATTTTCTTCACAGTACACGTAACGTGACATTCTCTAAACACGATACCTACAATTTTATGTACAGTACACGTAGCATGACATTCTCTAAACACGATACCTATAATTGTATCTAGAGTACACGTAACGTGACATTCTCTAAACAAGATACCTATAATTGTATCTAGAGTACACGTCGCGTGACATTCTTTAAACACGATACCTACAATTTTATGTACAGTACACGTAGCATGACATTCTCTAAACACGATACCTACAATTTTATGTACAGTACACGTAACGTGACATTCTCTTAACAAGATACCTATAATTGTATGTACAGTACACGTAACGTGACATTCTCTAAACAGGATACCTACAATTGTATGTACAATACACGTAGCGTGACATTCTCTAAACATGATACCTACAATTGTATGTACAGTACACGTAGCGTTACATTCTCTAAACACGATATCTTCAATTTTATCTACAGTACATGTAGCGTAACATTCTCTTAACACGATACCAACAATTGTATGTACAGTACACGTAGCGTGACATTCTCTAAATACGATACCTACAATTTTGTGCACAGTACACGTAATGTGACATTCTCTAAACAAGATACCTATAATTGTATCTAGAGAACACGTAGCGTGACATTCTTTAAACACGATACCTACAATTTTATGTACAGTACCCGTAGCATGACATTCTCTAAACACGATACCTACAATTTTATGTACAGTACACGTAACGTGACATTCTCTAAACAAGATACCTATAATTGTATGTAAAGTACACGTAACGTGACATTCTTTAAACACGATACCTACAATTGTATGTACAGTACACGTCGCGTGACATTCTCTAAACACGATACCTACAATTGTATGTACAGTACACATAGGGTGACATTCTCTAAACAGGATACCTACAATTGTATGTACAGTACACGTAGCGTGACTTTCTCTAAACACGATACCTACAATTTTATGTACAGTACACGTAACGTGAAATTCTCTAAACATGATACCTAGAATTGTATGTACATTACACTTAGCGTGACATTCTCTAAACATGATACCTACAATTGTATGTACAGTACACGTAGCGTTACATTCTCTAAACACGATATCTTCAATTTTATCTACAGTACATGTAGCGTAACATTCTCTTAACACGATACCTACAATTGTATGTACAGTACACGTAGCGTGACATTCTCTAAATACGATACCTACAATTTTATGTACAGTACACGTAGCGTGATATTCTCTAAACACGATACCTACAATTGTATCTACAGTACACGTAGCGTAACATTCTCTAAGCACTATACCTACAATTGTATGTACAGTACACGTAGCGTGACATTCTCTAAACACGATACCTACAATTGTATGTACAGTACACGTAGCATGACATTCTCTAAACACGATACCTACAATGTTCTTCACAGTAGACGTAACGTGACATTCTCTAAACACGATACCTACAATTTTATGTACAGTACACGTAGCGTGACATTCTCTAAACACGATACCTACAATTTTATGTACAGTACACGTAACGTGACATTCTCTAAACAAGATACCTATATTTGTATCTACAGTACACGTAGCGTGACATTCTCTAAACACGATACCTACAATTTTATGCACAGAACACGTAGCGTGACATTCTCTAAACACGATACCTACAATTTTATGTACAGAACACGTAGCGTGACATTCTCTAAACACGATACCTACAATTTTTGTACAGTACACGTAGCGTGACATCCTCTAAACACGATACCTACAATTTTATGTACAGTACACGTCGCGTGACATTCTCTAAACACGATACCTACCATTGTATGTACAGTACACGTAGCGTGACATTCTCTAAACAGGATACCTACAATTGTATGTACAGTACACGTAGCGTGACATTCTCTAAACATGATACCTACAATTGTATGTACAGTACACGTAACGTGACATTCTATAAACACGATACCTTCAATTTTATGTACAGAACACGTAGCGTGACATTCTCTAAACACGATACCTACAATTTTATGTACAGTACACGTAACGTGACATTCTTTAAACACGATACCTACAATTTTATGTACAGTACACGTAGCTTGACATTCTCTAAACACGATACCTACAATTGTATGTACAGTACACGTAGCGTGACATTCTCTAAACAGGATACCTACAATTGTATGTACAGTACACGTAGCGTGACATTCTCTAAACATGATACCTACAATTGTATGAACAGTACACGTAGCGTTACATTCTCTAAACACGATACCTAAAATTGTATCTACAGTACACGTAGCGTGACATTCTCTAAACACGATACTGACAATTTTATGTACAGTACACATAACGTGACATTCTCAAAACACGATACCAACAATTGTATGTACAGTACACGTAGCGTGACATTCTCTGAACACGATACTTACAATTGTATGTACAGTACACGTAGCGTGACATTCTCTAAACACGATACTGACAATTTTATGTACATTACACATAACGTGACATTCTCAAAACACGATACCAACAATTGTATGTACAGTACACGTAGCGTGATATTCTCTAAACACGATACCTACAATTGTATGTACAGTACACGTAGCGTGACATTCTCTAAACACGATACCTTCAATTGTATCTACAGTACACGAAGCGTAACATTCTCTAAGAACAATACCTACAATTGTATGTACAATACACGTAGCGTGACATTCTCTAAACACGATACCTACAATTTTGTGCACAGTACACGTAATGTGACATACTCTAAACAAGATACCTATAATTGTATCTACAGTACACGTAGCGTGAAATTCTCAAAACACGATACCTACAATTTTTGTACAGTACACGTAGCGTGACATTCTCTAAACACGATACCCACAATTTTATGTACAGTACACGTCGCGTGACATTCTCTAAACAGGATACCTACAATTGTATGTACAGTACACGTAGCGTGACATTCTCTAAACATGATACCTACAATTGTATGTACAGTACACGTAACGTGACATTCTCTAAACAAGATACCTATATTTGTGTCTACAGTACACGTAGCGTGACATTCTCTAAACACGATACCTACAACTTTATGTACAGAACACGTAGCGTGACATTCTCTAAACACGATACCTACAATTTTATGTACAGTACACGTCGCGTGACATTCTCTAAACACGATACCTACCATTGTATGTACAGTACACGTAGCGTGACATTCTCTAAACAGGATACCTACAATTGTATGTACAGTACACGTAGCGTGACATTCTCTAAACATGATACCTACAATTGTATGTACAGTACACGTAGCGTGACATTCTCTAAACACCATACCTACAATTGTATCTACAGTACACATAGCGTGACATTCTCTAAACACGATACCTACAATTTTATGTACAATACACGTAGCGTGACATTCTCTAAACACGATACTGACAATTTTATGTACAGTACACATAACGTGACATTCTCAAAACACGATACCAACAATTGTATGTACAGTACACGTAGCGTGACATTCTCTAAACACGATACCTACAATTGTATGTACAGTACACGTAGCGTGACATTCTCTAAACACGATACTCACAATTTTATGTACAGTACACATAACGTGACATTCTCAAAACACGATACCTACAATTGTATGTACAGTACACGTAGCGTGACATTCTCTAAACACGATACCTACAACTTTATGTACAGTACACGTTGCGTGACTTTCTCTAAACACGATACCTACAATTGTATGTACAATACAGGTAACGTGACATTCTCTAAGCACGATACCTACAATTTTATGCACAGTACACGTAGCGTGACATTCTCTAAACACGATACCTACAATTTTATGTACAGTACACGTAGCGTGACATTCTCTAAACACGATACCTACAATTTTCTTCACAGTACACGTAACGTGACATTCTCTAAACACGATACCTACAATTTTATGTACAGTACACGTAGCATGACATTCTCTAAACACGATACCTATAATTGTATCTAGAGTACACGTAACGTGACATTCTCTAAACAAGATACCTATAATTGTATCTAGAGTACACGTCGCGTGACATTCTTTAAACACGATACCTACAATTTTATGTACAGTACACGTAGCATGACATTCTCTAAACACGATACCTACAATTTTATGTACAGTACACGTAACGTGACATTCTCTTAACAAGATACCTATAATTGTATGTACAGTACACGTAACGTGACATTCTCTAAACAGGATACCTACAATTGTATGTACAGTACACGTAGCGTGACATTCTCTAAACATGATACCTACAATTGTATGTACAGTACACGTAGCGTTACATTCTCTAAACACGATATCTTCAATTTTATCTACAGTACATGTAGCGTAACATTCTCTTAACACGATACCAACAATTGTATGTACAGTACACGTAGCGTGACATTCTCTAAATACGATACCTACAATTTTGTGCACAGTACACGTAATGTGACATACTCTAAACAAGATACCTATAATTGTATCTACAGTACACGTAGCGTGACATTCTCAAAACACGATACCTACAATTTTTGTACAGTACACGTAGCGTGACATTCTCTAAACACGATACCCACAATTTTATGTACAGTACACGTCGCGTGACATTCTCTAAACAGGATACCTACAATTGTATGTACAGTACACGTAGCGTGACATTCTCTAAACATGATACCTACAATTGTATGTACAGTACACGTAACGTGACATTCTCTAAACAAGATACCTATATTTGTGTCTACAGTACACGTAGCGTGACATTCTCTAAACACGATACCTACAACTTTATGTACAGAACACGTAGCGTGACATTCTCTAAACACGATACCTACAATTGTATGTACAATACAGGTAACGTGACATTCTCTAAGCACGATACCTACAATTTTATTCACAGTACACGTAGCGTGACATTCTCTAAACACGATACCTACAATTTTATGCACAGTACACGTAGCGTGACATTCTCTAAACACGATACCTACAATTTTCTTCACAGTACACGTAACGTGACATTCTCTAAACACGATACCTACAATTTTATGTACAGTACACGTAGCATGACATTCTCTAAACACGATACCTACAATTTTATGTACAGTACACTTAACGTGACATTCTCTAAACAAGATACCTATAATTGTATCTAGAGAACACGTAGCGTGACATTCTTTAAACACGATACCTACAATTTTATGTACAGTACCCGTAGCATGACATTCTCTAAACACGATACCTACAATTTTATGTACAGTACACGTAACGTGACATTCTCTAAACAAGATACCTATAATTGTATGTAAAGTACACGTAACGTGACATTCTTTAAACACGATACCTACAATTGTATGTACAGTACACGTCGCGTGACATTCTCTAAACACGATACCTACAATTGTATGTACAGTACACATAGGGTGACATTCTCAAAACAGGATACCTACAATTGTATGTACAGTACACGTAGCGTGACTTTCTCTAAACACGATACCTACAATTTTATGTACAGTACACGTAACGTGAAATTCTCTAAACATGATACCTAGAATTGTATGTACATTACACTTAGCGTGACATTCTCTAAACATGATACCTACAATTGTATGTACAGTACACGTAGCGTTACATTCTCTAAACACGATATCTTCAATTTTATCTACAGTACATGTAGCGTAACATTCTCTTAACACGATACCTACAATTGTATGTACAGTACACGTAGCGTGACATTCTCTAAATACGATACCTACAATTTTATGTACAGTACACGTAGCGTGATATTCTCTAAACACGATACCTACAATTGTATCTACAGTACACGTAGCGTAACATTCTCTAAGCACTATACCTACAATTGTATGTACAGTACACGTAGCGTGACATTCTCTAAACACGATACCTACAATTGTATGTACAGTACACGTAGCATGACATTCTCTAAACACGATACCTACAATGTTCTTCACAGTAGACGTAACGTGACATTCTCTAAACACGATACCTACAATTTTATGTACAGTACACGTAGCGTGACATTCTCTAAACACGATACCTACAATTTTATGTACAGTACACGTAACGTGACATTCTCTAAACAAGATACCTATATTTGTATCTACAGTACACGTAGCGTGACATTCTCTAAACACGATACCTACAATTTTATGTACAGAACACGTAGCGTGACATTCTCTAAACACGATACCTACAATTTTATGTACAGAACACGTAGCGTGACATTCTCTAAACACGATACCTACAATTTTTGTACAGTACACGTAGCGTGACATCCTCTAAACACGATACCTACAATTTTATGTACAGTACACGTCGCGTGACATTCTCTAAACACGATACCTACCATTGTATGTACAGTACACGTAGCGTGACATTCTCTAAACAGGATACCTACAATTGTATGTACAGTACACGTAGCGTGACATTCTCTAAACATGATACCTACAATTGTATGTACAGTACACGTAACGTGACATTCTATAAACACGATACCTTCAATTTTATGTACAGAACACGTAGCGTGACATTCTCTAAACACGATACCTACAATTTTATGTACAGTACACGTAACGTGACATTCTTTAAACACGATACCTACAATTTTATGTACAGTACACGTAGCTTGACATTCTCTAAACACGATACCTACAATTGTATGTACAGTACACGTAGCGTGACATTCTCTAAACAGGATACCTACAATTGTATGTACAGTACACGTAGCGTGACATTCTCTAAACATGATACCTACAATTGTATGAACAGTACACGTAGCGTTACATTCTCTAAACACGATACCTAAAATTGTATCTACAGTACACGTAGCGTGACATTCTCTAAACACGATACTGACAATTTTATGTACAGTACACATAACGTGACATTCTCAAAACACGATACCAACAATTGTATGTACAGTACACGTAGCGTGACATTCTCTGAACACGATACTTACAATTGTATGTACAGTACACGTAGCGTGACATTCTCTAAACACGATACTGACAATTTTATGTACAGTACACATAACGTGACATTCTCAAAACACGATACCAACAATTGTATGTACAGTACACGTAGCGTGATATTCTCTAAACACGATACCTACAATTGTATGTACAGTACACGTAGCGTGACATTCTCTAAACACGATACCTTCAATTGTATCTACAGTACACGAAGCGTAACATTCTCTAAGAACAATACCTACAATTGTATGTACAATACACGTAGCGTGACATTCTCTAAACACGATACCTACAATTTTGTGCACAGTACACGTAATGTGACATACTCTAAACAAGATACCTATAATTGTATCTACAGTACACGTAGCGTGAAATTCTCAAAACACGATACCTACAATTTTTGTACAGTACACGTAGCGTGACATTCTCTAAACACGATACCCACAATTTTATGTACAGTACACGTCGCGTGACATTCTCTAAACAGGATACCTACAATTGTATGTACAGTACACGTAGCGTGACATTCTCTAAACATGATACCTACAATTGTATGTACAGTACACGTAACGTGACATTCTCTAAACAAGATACCTATATTTGTGTCTACAGTACACGTAGCGTGACATTCTCTAAACACGATACCTACAACTTTATGTACAGAACACGTAGCGTGACATTCTCTAAACACGATACCTACAATTTTATGTACAGTACACGTCGCGTGACATTCTCTAAACACGATACCTACCATTGTATGTACAGTACACGTAGCGTGACATTCTCTAAACAGGATACCTACAATTGTATGTACAGTACACGTAGCGTGACATTCTCTAAACATGATACCTACAATTGTATGTACAGTACACGTAGCGTGACATTCTCTAAACACCATACCTACAATTGTATCTACAGTACACATAGCGTGACATTCTCTAAACACGATACCTACAATTTTATGTACAATACACGTAGCGTGACATTCTCTAAACACGATACTGACAATTTTATGTACAGTACACATAACGTGACATTCTCAAAACACGATACCAACAATTGTATGTACAGTACACGTAGCGTGACATTCTCTAAACACGATACCTACAACTTTATGTACAGAACACGTAGCGTGACATTCTCTAAACACGATACCTACAATTGTATGTACAATACAGGTAACGTGACATTCTCTAAGCACGATACCTACAATTTTATTCACAGTACACGTAGCGTGACATTCTCTAAACACGATACCTACAATTTTATGCTCAGTACACGTAGCGTGACATTCTCTAAACACGATACTCACAATTTTATGTACAGTACACATAACGTGACATTCTCAAAACACGATACCTACAATTGTATGTACAGTACACGTAGCGTGACATTCTCTAAACACGATACCTACAACTTTATGTACAGTACACGTTGCGTGACTTTCTCTAAACACGATACCTACAATTGTATGTACAATACAGGTAACGTGACATTCTCTAAGCACGATACCTACAATTTTATGCACAGTACACGTAGCGTGACATTCTCTAAACACGATACCTACAATTTTATGTACAGTACACGTAGCGTGACATTCTCTAAACACGATACCTACAATTTTCTTCACAGTACACGTAACGTGACATTCTCTAAACACGATACCTACAATTTTATGTACAGTACACGTAGCATGACATTCTCTAAACACGATACCTATAATTGTATCTAGAGTACACGTAACGTGACATTCTCTAAACAAGATACCTATAATTGTATCTAGAGTACACGTCGCGTGACATTCTTTAAACACGATACCTACAATTTTATGTACAGTACACGTAGCATGACATTCTCTAAACACGATACCTACAATTTTATGTACAGTACACGTAACGTGACATTCTCTTAACAAGATACCTATAATTGTATGTACAGTACACGTAACGTGACATTCTCTAAACAGGATACCTACAATTGTATGTACAGTACACGTAGCGTGACATTCTCTAAACATGATACCTACAATTGTATGTACAGTACACGTAGCGTTACATTCTCTAAACACGATATCTTCAATTTTATCTACAGTACATGTAGCGTAACATTCTCTTAACACGATACCAACAATTGTATGTACAGTACACGTAGCGTGACATTCTCTAAATACGATACCTACAATTTTGTGCACAGTACACGTAATGTGACATACTCTAAACAAGATACCTATAATTGTATCTACAGTACACGTAGCGTGACATTCTCAAAACACGATACCTACAATTTTTGTACAGTACACGTAGCGTGACATTCTCTAAACACGATACCCACAATTTTATGTACAGTACACGTCGCGTGACATTCTCTAAACAGGATACCTACAATTGTATGTACAGTACACGTAGCGTGACATTCTCTAAACATGATACCTACAATTGTATGTACAGTACACGTAACGTGACATTCTCTAAACAAGATACCTATATTTGTGTCTACAGTACACGTAGCGTGACATTCTCTAAACACGATACCTACAACTTTATGTACAGAACACGTAGCGTGACATTCTCTAAACACGATACCTACAATTTTATGTACAGAACACGTAGCGTGACATTCTCTAAACACGATACCTACAATTTTATGTACAGTACACGTCGCGTGACATTCTCTAAACACGATACCTACCATTGTATGTACAGTACACGTAGCGTGACATTCTCTAAACAGGATACCTACAATTGTATGTACAGTACACGTAGCGTGACATTCTCTAAACATGCTACCTACAATTGTATGTACAGTACACGTAGCGTGACATTCTCTAAACACCATACCTACAATTGTATCTACAGTACACATAGCGTGACATTCTCTAAACACGATACCTACAATTTTATGTACAATACACGTAGCGTGACATTCTCTAAACACGATACTGACAATTTTATGTACAGTACACATAACGTGACATTCTCAAAACACGATACCAACAATTGTATGTACAGTACACGTAGCGTGACATTCTCTAAACACGATACCTACAATTGTATGTACAGTACACGTAGCGTGACATTCTCTAAACACGATACTCACAATTTTATGTACAGTACACATAACGTGACATTCTCAAAACACGATACCTACAATTGTATGTACAGTACACGTAGCGTGACATTCTCTAAACACGATACCTACAACTTTATGTACAGTACACGTTGCGTGACTTTTTCTAAACACGATACCTACAATTGTATGTAAAATACAGGTAACGTGACATTCTCTAAGCACGATACCTACAATTTTATGCACAGTACACGTAGCGTGACATTCTCTAAACACGATACCTACAATTTTATGTACAGTACACGTAGCGTGACATTCTCTAAACACGATACCTACAATTGTATGTACAGTACACGTAACGTGACATTCTCTAAACACGATACCTACAATTTTATGTACAGTACACGTAGCATGACATTCTCTAAACACGATACCTATAATTGTATCTAGAGTACACGTAACGTGACATTCTCTAAACAAGATACCTATAATTGTATCTAGAGTACACGTCGCGTGACATTCTTTAAACACGATACCTACAATTGTATGTACAGTACACGTAGCGTGACATTCTCTAAACACGATACTCACAATTTTATGTACAGTACACATAACGTGACATTCTCAAAACACGATACCTACAATTGTATGTACAGTACACGTAGCGTGACATTCTCTAAACACGATACCTACAACTTTATGTACAGTACACGTTGCGTGACTTTCTCTAAACACGATACCTACAATTGTATGTACAATACAGGTAACGTGACATTCTCTAAGCACGATACCTACAATTTTATGCACAGTACACGTAGCGTGACATTCTCTAAACACGATACCTACAATTTTATGTACAGTACACGTAGCGTGACATTCTCTAAACACGATACCTACAATTTTCTTCACAGTACACGTAACGTGACATTCTCTAAACACGATACCTACAATTTTATGTACAGTACACGTAGCATGACATTCTCTAAACACGATACCTATAATTGTATCTAGAGTACACGTAACGTGACATTCTCTAAACAAGATACCTATAATTGTATCTAGAGTACACGTCGCGTGACATTTTTTAAACACGATACCTACAATTTTATGTACAGTACACGTAGCATGACATTCTCTAAACACGATACCTACAATTTTATGTACAGTACACGTAACGTGACATTCTCTAAACAAGATACCTATAATTGTATGTACAGTACACGTAACGTGACATTCTCTAAACAGGATACCTACAATTGTATGTACAGTACACGTAGCGTGACATTCTCTAAACATGATACCTACAATTGTATGTACAGTACACGTAGCGTTACATTCTCTAAACACGATATCTTCAATTTTATCTACAGTACATGTAGCGTAACATTCTCTTAACACGATACCAACAATTGTATGTACAGTACACGTAGCGTGACATTCTCTAAATACGATACCTACAATTTTGTGCACAGTACACGTAATGTGACATACTCTAAACAAGATACCTATAATTGTATCTACAGTACACGTAGCGTGACATTCTCAAAACACGATACCTACAATTTTTGTACAGTACACGTAGCGTGACATTCTCTAAACACGATACCCACAATTTTATGTACAGTACACGTCGCGTGACATTCTCTAAACAGGATACCAACAATTGTATGTACAGTACACGTAGCGTGACATTCTCTAAACATGATACCTACAATTGTATGTACAGTACACGTAACGTGACATTCTCTAAACAAGATACCTATATTTGTGTCTACAGTACACGTAGCGTGACATTCTCTAAACACGATACCTACAACTTTATGTACAGAACACGTAGCGTGACATTCTCTAAACACGATACCTACAATTTTATGTACAGAACACGTAGCGTGACATTCTCTAAACACGATACCTACAATTTTATGTACAGTACACGTCGCGTGACATTCTCTAAACACGATACCTACCATTGTATGTACAGTACACGTAGCGTGACATTCTCTAAACAGGATACCTACAATTGTATGTACAGTACACGTAGCGTGACATTCTCTAAACATGATACCTACAATTGTATGTACAGTACACGTAGCGTGACATTCTCTAAACACCATACCTACAATTGTATCTACAGTACACATAGCGTGACATTCTCTAAACACGATACCTACAATTTTATGTACAATACACGTAGCGTGACATTCTCTAAACACGATACTGACAATTTTATGTACAGTACACATAACGTGACATTCTCAAAACACGATACCAACAATTGTATGTACAGTACACGTAGCGTGACATTCTCTAAACACGATACCTACAATTGTATGTACAGTACACGTAGCGTGACATTCTCTAAACACGATACTCACAATTTTATGTACAGTACACATAACGTGACATTCTCAAAACACGATACCTACAATTGTATGTACAGTACACGTAGCGTGACATTCTCTAAACACGATACCTACAACTTTATGTACAGTACACGTTGCGTGACTTTCTCTAAACACGATACCTACAATTGTATGTAAAATACAGGTAACGTGACATTCTCTAAGCACGATACCTACAATTTTATGCACAGTACACGTAGCGTGACATTCTCTAAACACGATACCTACAATTTTATGTACAGTACACGTAGCGTGACATTCTCTAAACACGATACCTACAATTTTCTTCACAGTACACGTAACGTGACATTCTCTAAACACGATACCTACAATTTTATGTACAGTACACGTAGCATGACATTCTCTAAACACGATACCTATAATTGTATCTAGAGTACACGTAACGTGACATTCTCTAAACAAGATACCTATAATTGTATCTAGAGTACACGTCGCGTGACATTCTTTAAACACGATACCTACAATTTTATGTACAGTACACGTAGCATGACATTCTCTAAACACGATACCTACAATTTTATGTACAGTACACGTAACGTGACATTCTCTAAACAAGATACCTATAATTGTATGTACAGTACACGTAACGTGACATTCTCTAAACAGGATACCTACAATTGTATGTACAGTACACGTAGCGTGACATTCTCTAAACATGATACCTACAATTGTATGTACAGTACACGTAGCGTTACATTCTCTAAACACGATATCTTCAATTTTATCTACAGTACATGTAGCGTAACATTCTCTTAACACGATACCAACAATTGTATGTACAGTACACGTAGCGTGACATTCTCTAAATACGATACCTACAATTTTATGTACAGTACACGTAGCGTGATAAACTCTAAACACGATACCTACAATTGTATCTACAGTACACGTAGCGTAACATTCTCTAAGCACTATACCTACAATTGTATGTACAGTACACGTAGCGTGACATTCTCTAAACACGATACCTACAATTGTATGTACAGTACACGTAGCATGACATTCTCTAAACACGATACCTACAATTTTCTTCACAGTAGACGTAACGTGACATTCTCTAAACACGATACCTACAATTTTATGTACAGTACACGTAGCGTGACATTCTCTAAACACGATACCTACAATTTTATGTACAGTACACGTAACGTGACATTCTCTAAACAAGATACCTATATTTGTATCTACAGTACACGTAGCGTAGCATTCTCTAAGCACGATACCTACAATTGTATGTACAGTACACGTAGCGTGACATTCTCTAAACACGATACCTACAATTTTATGTACAGTACACGTATCGTGACATTCTCTGAACACGATACTTACAATTGTATGTACAGTACACGTAGCGTGACATTCTCTAAACACGATACTGAATATTTTATGTACAGTACACATAACGTGACATTCTCAAAACACGATACCAACAATTGTATGTACAGTACACGTAGCGTGATATTCTCTAAACACGATACCTACAATTGTATGTACAGTACACGTAGCGTGACATTCTCTAAACACCATACCTACAATTGTATCTACAGTACACATAGCGTGACATTCTCTAAACACGATACCTACAATTTTATGTACAATACACGTAGCGTGACATTCTCTAAACACGATACTGACAATTTTATGTACAGTACACATAACGTGACATTCTCAAAACACGATACCAACAATTGTATGTACAGTACACGTAGCGTGACATTCTCTAAACACGATACCTTCAATTGTATGTACAGTACACGTAGCGTGACATTCTCTAAACACGATACTCACAATTTTATGTACAGTACACATAACGTGACATTCTCAAAACACGATACCTACAATTGTATGTACAGTACACGTAGCGTGACATTCTCTAAACACGATACCTACAACTTTATGTACAGTACACGTTGCGTGACTTTCTCTAAACACGATACCTACAATTGTATGTACAATACAGGTAACGTGACATTCTCTAAGCACGATACCTACAACTTTATGCACAGTACACGTAGCGTGACATTCTCTAAACACGATACCTACAATTTTATGTACAGTACACGTAGCGTGACATTCTCTAAACACGATACCTACAATTTTCTTCACAGTACACGTAACGTGACATTCTCTAAACACGATACCTACAATTTTATGTACAGTACACGTAGCATGACATTCTCTAAACACGATACCTATAATTGTATCTAGAGTACACGTAACGTGACATTCTTTAAACAAGATACCTATAATTGTATCTAGAGTACACGTCGGGTGACATTCTTTAAACACGATACCTACAATTTTATGTACAGTACACGTAGCATGACATTCTCTAAACACGATACCTACAATGTTATGTACAGTACACGTAACGTGACATTCTCTAAACAAGATACCTATAATTGTATGTACAGTACACGTAACGTGACATTCTCTAAACATGATACCTACAATTGTATGTACAGTACACGTAGCGTGACATTCTCTAAACATGATACCTACAATTGTATGTACAGTACACGTAGCGTTACATTCTCTAAACACGATATCTTCAATTTTATCTACAGTACATGTAGCGTAACATTCTCTTAACACGATACCTACAATTGTATGTACAGTACACGTAGCGTGACATTCTCTAAATACGATACCTACAATTTTATGTACAGTACACGTAGCGTGATATTCTCTAAACACGATACCTACAATTGTATCTACAGTACACGTAGCGTAACATTCTCTAAGCACTATACCTACAATTGTATGTACAGTACACGTAGCGTGACATTCTCTAAACACGATACCTACAATTGTATGTACAGTACACGTAGCATGACATTCTCTAAACACGATACCTACAATTTTCTTCACAGTAGACGTAACGTGACATTCTCTAAACACGATACCTACAATGTTATGTACAGTACACGTAACGTGACATTCTCTAAACAAGATACCTATATTTGTATCTACAGTACACGTAGCGTGACATTCTCTAAACACGATACCTACAATTTTATGTACAGAACACGTAGCGTGACATTCTCTAAACACGATACCTACAATTTTATGTACAGAACACGTAGCGTGACATTCTCTAAACACGATACCTACAATTTTTGTACAGTACACGTAGCGTGACATTCTCTAAACACGATACCTACAATTTTATGTACAGTACACGTAACGTGACATTCTCTAAACAAGATACCTATATTTGTATCTACAGTACACGTAGCGTAGCATTCTCTAAGCACGATACCTACAATTGTATGTACAGTACACGTAGCGTGACATTCTCTAAACACGATACCTACAATTTTATGTACAGTACACGTAACGTGACATTCTCTAAACAAGATACCTATATTTGTATCTACAGTACACGTAGCGTAGCATTCTCTAAGCACGATACCTACAATTGTATGTACAGTACACGTAGCGTGACATTCTCTAAACACGATACCTACAATTTTATGTACAGTACACGTCGCGTGACATTCTCTAAACACGATACCTACCATTGTATGTACAGTACACGTAGCGTGACATTCTCTAAACAGGATACCTACAATTGTATGTACAGTACACGTAGCGTGACATTCTCTAAACATGCTACCTACAATTGTATGTACAGTACACGTAGCGTGACATTCTCTAAACACCATACCTACAATTGTATCTACAGTACACATAGCGTGACATTCTCTAAACACGATACCTACAATTTTATGTACAATACACGTAGCGTGACATTCTCTAAACACGATACTGACAATTTTATGTACAGTACACATAACGTGACATTCTCAAAACACGATACCAACAATTGTATGTACAGTACACGTAGCGTGACATTCTCTAAACACGATACCTACAATTGTATGTACAGTACACGTAGCGTGACATTCTCTAAACACGATACTCACAATTTTATGTACAGTACACATAACGTGACATTCTCAAAACACGATACCTACAATTGTATGTACAGTACACGTAGCGTGACATTCTCTAAACACGATACCTACAACTTTATGTACAGTACACGTTGCGTGACTTTTTCTAAACACGATACCTACAATTGTATGTAAAATACAGGTAACGTGACATTCTCTAAGCACGATACCTACAATTTTATGCACAGTACACGTAGCGTGACATTCTCTAAACACGATACCTACAATTTTATGTACAGTACACGTAGCGTGACATTCTCTAAACACGATACCTACAATTGTATGTACAGTACACGTAACGTGACATTCTCTAAACACGATACCTACAATTTTATGTACAGTACACGTAGCATGACATTCTCTAAACACGATACCTATAATTGTATCTAGAGTACACGTAACGTGACATTCTCTAAACAAGATACCTATAATTGTATCTAGAGTACACGTCGCGTGACATTCTTTAAACACGATACCTACAATTGTATGTACAGTACACGTAGCGTGACATTCTCTAAACACGATACTCACAATTTTATGTACAGTACACATAACGTGACATTCTCAAAACACGATACCTACAATTGTATGTACAGTACACGTAGCGTGACATTCTCTAAACACGATACCTACAACTTTATGTACAGTACACGTTGCGTGACTTTCTCTAAACACGATACCTACAATTGTATGTACAATACAGGTAACGTGACATTCTCTAAGCACGATACCTACAATTTTATGCACAGTACACGTAGCGTGACATTCTCTAAACACGATACCTACAATTTTATGTACAGTACACGTAGCGTGACATTCTCTAAACACGATACCTACAATTTTCTTCACAGTACACGTAACGTGACATTCTCTAAACACGATACCTACAATTTTATGTACAGTACACGTAGCATGACATTCTCTAAACACGATACCTATAATTGTATCTAGAGTACACGTAACGTGACATTCTCTAAACAAGATACCTATAATTGTATCTAGAGTACACGTCGCGTGACATTCTTTAAACACGATACCTACAATTTTATGTACAGTACACGTAGCATGACATTCTCTAAACACGATACCTACAATTTTATGTACAGTACACGTAACGTGACATTCTCTAAACAAGATACCTATAATTGTATGTACAGTACACGTAACGTGACATTCTCTAAACAGGATACCTACAATTGTATGTACAGTACACGTAGCGTGACATTCTCTAAACATGATACCTACAATTGTATGTACAGTACACGTAGCGTTACATTCTCTAAACACGATATCTTCAATTTTATCTACAGTACATGTAGCGTAACATTCTCTTAACACGATACCAACAATTGTATGTACAGTACACGTAGCGTGACATTCTCTAAATACGATACCTACAATTTTGTGCACAGTACACGTAATGTGACATACTCTAAACAAGATACCTATAATTGTATCTACAGTACACGTAGCGTGACATTCTCAAAACACGATACCTACAATTTTTGTACAGTACACGTAGCGTGACATTCTCTAAACACGATACCCACAATTTTATGTACAGTACACGTCGCGTGACATTCTCTAAACAGGATACCAACAATTGTATGTACAGTACACGTAGCGTGACATTCTCTAAACATGATACCTACAATTGTATGTACAGTACACGTAACGTGACATTCTCTAAACAAGATACCTATATTTGTGTCTACAGTACACGTAGCGTGACATTCTCTAAACACGATACCTACAACTTTATGTACAGAACACGTAGCGTGACATTCTCTAAACACGATACCTACAATTTTATGTACAGTACACGTAGCATGACATTCTCTAAACACGATACCTACAATGTTATGTACAGTACACGTAACGTGACATTCTCTAAACAAGATACCTATAATTGTATGTACAGTACACGTAACGTGACATTCTCTAAACATGATACCTACAATTGTATGTACAGTACACGTAGCGTGACATTCTCTAAACATGATACCTACAATTGTATGTACAGTACACGTAGCGTTACATTCTCTAAACACGATATCTTCAATTTTATCTACAGTACATGTAGCGTAACATTCTCTTAACACGATACCTACAATTGTATGTACAGTACACGTAGCGTGACATTCTCTAAATACGATACCTACAATTTTATGTACAGTACACGTAGCGTGATATTCTCTAAACACGATACCTACAATTGTATCTACAGTACACGTAGCGTAACATTCTCTAAGCACTATACCTACAATTGTATGTACAGTACACGTAGCGTGACATTCTCTAAACACGATACCTACAATTGTATGTACAGTACACGTAGCATGACATTCTCTAAACACGATACCTACAATTTTCTTCACAGTAGACGTAACGTGACATTCTCTAAACACGATACCTACAATGTTATGTACAGTACACGTAACGTGACATTCTCTAAACAAGATACCTATATTTGTATCTACAGTACACGTAGCGTGACATTCTCTAAACACGATACCTACAATTTTATGTACAGAACACGTAGCGTGACATTCTCTAAACACGATACCTACAATTTTATGTACAGAACACGTAGCGTGACATTCTCTAAACACGATACCTACAATTTTTGTACAGTACACGTAGCGTGACATTCTCTAAACACGATACCTACAATTTTATGTACAGTACACGTAACGTGACATTCTCTAAACAAGATACCTATATTTGTATCTACAGTACACGTAGCGTAGCATTCTCTAAGCACGATACCTACAATTGTATGTACAGTACACGTAGCGTGACATTCTCTAAACACGATACCTACAATTTTATGTACAGTACACGTAACGTGACATTCTCTAAACAAGATACCTATATTTGTATCTACAGTACACGTAGCGTAGCATTCTCTAAGCACGATACCTACAATTGTATGTACAGTACACGTAGCGTGACATTCTCTAAACACGATACCTACAATTTTATGTACAGTACACGTCGCGTGACATTCTCTAAACACGATACCTACCATTGTATGTACAGTACACGTAGCGTGACATTCTCTAAACAGGATACCTACAATTGTATGTACAGTACACGTAGCGTGACATTCTCTAAACATGCTACCTACAATTGTATGTACAGTACACGTAGCGTGACATTCTCTAAACACCATACCTACAATTGTATCTACAGTACACATAGCGTGACATTCTCTAAACACGATACCTACAATTTTATGTACAATACACGTAGCGTGACATTCTCTAAACACGATACTGACAATTTTATGTACAGTACACATAACGTGACATTCTCAAAACACGATACCAACAATTGTATGTACAGTACACGTAGCGTGACATTCTCTAAACACGATACCTACAATTGTATGTACAGTACACGTAGCGTGACATTCTCTAAACACGATACTCACAATTTTATGTACAGTACACATAACGTGACATTCTCAAAACACGATACCTACAATTGTATGTACAGTACACGTAGCGTGACATTCTCTAAACACGATACCTACAACTTTATGTACAGTACACGTTGCGTGACTTTTTCTAAACACGATACCTACAATTGTATGTAAAATACAGGTAACGTGACATTCTCTAAGCACGATACCTACAATTTTATGCACAGTACACGTAGCGTGACATTCTCTAAACACGATACCTACAATTTTATGTACAGTACACGTAGCGTGACATTCTCTAAACACGATACCTACAATTGTATGTACAGTACACGTAACGTGACATTCTCTAAACACGATACCTACAATTTTATGTACAGTACACGTAGCATGACATTCTCTAAACACGATACCTATAATTGTATCTAGAGTACACGTAACGTGACATTCTCTAAACAAGATACCTATAATTGTATCTAGAGTACACGTCGCGTGACATTCTTTAAACACGATACCTACAATTGTATGTACAGTACACGTAGCGTGACATTCTCTAAACACGATACTCACAATTTTATGTACAGTACACATAACGTGACATTCTCAAAACACGATACCTACAATTGTATGTACAGTACACGTAGCGTGACATTCTCTAAACACGATACCTACAACTTTATGTACAGTACACGTTGCGTGACTTTCTCTAAACACGATACCTACAATTGTATGTACAATACAGGTAACGTGACATTCTCTAAGCACGATACCTACAATTTTATGCACAGTACACGTAGCGTGACATTCTCTAAACACGATACCTACAATTTTATGTACAGTACACGTAGCGTGACATTCTCTAAACACGATACCTACAATTTTCTTCACAGTACACGTAACGTGACATTCTCTAAACACGATACCTACAATTTTATGTACAGTACACGTAGCATGACATTCTCTAAACACGATACCTATAATTGTATCTAGAGTACACGTAACGTGACATTCTCTAAACAAGATACCTATAATTGTATCTAGAGTACACGTCGCGTGACATTCTTTAAACACGATACCTACAATTTTATGTACAGTACACGTAGCATGACATTCTCTAAACACGATACCTACAATTTTATGTACAGTACACGTAACGTGACATTCTCTAAACAAGATACCTATAATTGTATGTACAGTACACGTAACGTGACATTCTCTAAACAGGATACCTACAATTGTATGTACAGTACACGTAGCGTGACATTCTCTAAACATGATACCTACAATTGTATGTACAGTACACGTAGCGTTACATTCTCTAAACACGATATCTTCAATTTTATCTACAGTACATGTAGCGTAACATTCTCTTAACACGATACCAACAATTGTATGTACAGTACACGTAGCGTGACATTCTCTAAATACGATACCTACAATTTTGTGCACAGTACACGTAATGTGACATACTCTAAACAAGATACCTATAATTGTATCTACAGTACACGTAGCGTGACATTCTCAAAACACGATACCTACAATTTTTGTACAGTACACGTAGCGTGACATTCTCTAAACACGATACCCACAATTTTATGTACAGTACACGTCGCGTGACATTCTCTAAACAGGATACCAACAATTGTATGTACAGTACACGTAGCGTGACATTCTCTAAACATGATACCTACAATTGTATGTACAGTACACGTAACGTGACATTCTCTAAACAAGATACCTATATTTGTGTCTACAGTACACGTAGCGTGACATTCTCTAAACACGATACCTACAACTTTATGTACAGAACACGTAGCGTGACATTCTCTAAACACGATACCTACAATTTTATGTACAGAACACGTAGCGTGACATTCTCTAAACACGATACCTACAATTTTATGTACAGTACACGTCGCGTGACATTCTCTAAACACGATACCTACCATTGTATGTACAGTACACGTAGCGTGACATTCTCTAAACAGGATACCTACAATTGTATGTACAGTACACGTAGCGTGACATTCTCTAAACATGATACCTACAATTGTATGTACAGTACACGTAGCGTGACATTCTCTAAACACCATACCTACAATTGTATCTACAGTACACATAGCGTGACATTCTCTAAACACGATACCTACAATTTTATGTACAATACACGTAGCGTGACATTCTCTAAACACGATACTGACAATTTTATGTACAGTACACATAACGTGACATTCTCAAAACACGATACCAACAATTGTATGTACAGTACACGTAGCGTGACATTCTCTAAACACGATACCTACAATTGTATGTACAGTACACGTAGCGTGACATTCTCTAAACACGATACTCACAATTTTATGTACAGTACACATAACGTGACATTCTCAAAACACGATACCTACAATTGTATGTACAGTACACGTAGCGTGACATTCTCTAAACACGATACCTACAACTTTATGTACAGTACACGTTGCGTGACTTTCTCTAAACACGATACCTACAATTGTATGTAAAATACAGGTAACGTGACATTCTCTAAGCACGATACCTACAATTTTATGCACAGTACACGTAGCGTGACATTCTCTAAACACGATACCTACAATTTTATGTACAGTACACGTAGCGTGACATTCTCTAAACACGATACCTACAATTTTCTTCACAGTACACGTAACGTGACATTCTCTAAACACGATACCTACAATTTTATGTACAGTACACGTAGCATGACATTCTCTAAACACGATACCTATAATTGTATCTAGAGTACACGTAACGTGACATTCTCTAAACAAGATACCTATAATTGTATCTAGAGTACACGTCGCGTGACATTCTTTAAACACGATACCTACAATTTTATGTACAGTACACGTAGCATGACATTCTCTAAACACGATACCTACAATTTTATGTACAGTACACGTAACGTGACATTCTCTAAACAAGATACCTATAATTGTATGTACAGTACACGTAACGTGACATTCTCTAAACAGGATACCTACAATTGTATGTACAGTACACGTAGCGTGACATTCTCTAAACATGATACCTACAATTGTATGTACAGTACACGTAGCGTTACATTCTCTAAACACGATATCTTCAATTTTATCTACAGTACATGTAGCGTAACATTCTCTTAACACGATACCAACAATTGTATGTACAGTACACGTAGCGTGACATTCTCTAAATACGATACCTACAATTTTATGTACAGTACACGTAGCGTGATAAACTCTAAACACGATACCTACAATTGTATCTACAGTACACGTAGCGTAACATTCTCTAAGCACTATACCTACAATTGTATGTACAGTACACGTAGCGTGACATTCTCTAAACACGATACCTACAATTGTATGTACAGTACACGTAGCATGACATTCTCTAAACACGATACCTACAATTTTCTTCACAGTAGACGTAACGTGACATTCTCTAAACACGATACCTACAATTTTATGTACAGTACACGTAGCGTGACATTCTCTAAACACGATACCTACAATTTTATGTACAGTACACGTAACGTGACATTCTCTAAACAAGATACCTATATTTGTATCTACAGTACACGTAGCGTAGCATTCTCTAAGCACGATACCTACAATTGTATGTACAGTACACGTAGCGTGACATTCTCTAAACACGATACCTACAATTTTATGTACAGTACACGTATCGTGACATTCTCTGAACACGATACTTACAATTGTATGTACAGTACACGTAGCGTGACATTCTCTAAACACGATACTGAATATTTTATGTACAGTACACATAACGTGACATTCTCAAAACACGATACCAACAATTGTATGTACAGTACACGTAGCGTGATATTCTCTAAACACGATACCTACAATTGTATGTACAGTACACGTAGCGTGACATTCTCTAAACACCATACCTACAATTGTATCTACAGTACACATAGCGTGACATTCTCTAAACACGATACCTACAATTTTATGTACAATACACGTAGCGTGACATTCTCTAAACACGATACTGACAATTTTATGTACAGTACACATAACGTGACATTCTCAAAACACGATACCAACAATTGTATGTACAGTACACGTAGCGTGACATTCTCTAAACACGATACCTTCAATTGTATGTACAGTACACGTAGCGTGACATTCTCTAAACACGATACTCACAATTTTATGTACAGTACACATAACGTGACATTCTCAAAACACGATACCTACAATTGTATGTACAGTACACGTAGCGTGACATTCTCTAAACACGATACCTACAACTTTATGTACAGTACACGTTGCGTGACTTTCTCTAAACACGATACCTACAATTGTATGTACAATACAGGTAACGTGACATTCTCTAAGCACGATACCTACAACTTTATGCACAGTACACGTAGCGTGACATTCTCTAAACACGATACCTACAATTTTATGTACAGTACACGTAGCGTGACATTCTCTAAACACGATACCTACAATTTTCTTCACAGTACACGTAACGTGACATTCTCTAAACACGATACCTACAATTTTATGTACAGTACACGTAGCATGACATTCTCTAAACACGATACCTATAATTGTATCTAGAGTACACGTAACGTGACATTCTTTAAACAAGATACCTATAATTGTATCTAGAGTACACGTCGGGTGACATTCTTTAAACACGATACCTACAATTTTATGTACAGTACACGTAGCATGACATTCTCTAAACACGATACCTACAATGTTATGTACAGTACACGTAACGTGACATTCTCTAAACAAGATACCTATAATTGTATGTACAGTACACGTAACGTGACATTCTCTAAACATGATACCTACAATTGTATGTACAGTACACGTAGCGTGACATTCTCTAAACATGATACCTACAATTGTATGTACAGTACACGTAGCGTTACATTCTCTAAACACGATATCTTCAATTTTATCTACAGTACATGTAGCGTAACATTCTCTTAACACGATACCTACAATTGTATGTACAGTACACGTAGCGTGACATTCTCTAAATACGATACCTACAATTTTATGTACAGTACACGTAGCGTGATATTCTCTAAACACGATACCTACAATTGTATCTACAGTACACGTAGCGTAACATTCTCTAAGCACTATACCTACAATTGTATGTACAGTACACGTAGCGTGACATTCTCTAAACACGATACCTACAATTGTATGTACAGTACACGTAGCATGACATTCTCTAAACACGATACCTACAATTTTCTTCACAGTAGACGTAACGTGACATTCTCTAAACACGATACCTACAATGTTATGTACAGTACACGTAACGTGACATTCTCTAAACAAGATACCTATATTTGTATCTACAGTACACGTAGCGTGACATTCTCTAAACACGATACCTACAATTTTATGTACAGAACACGTAGCGTGACATTCTCTAAACACGATACCTACAATTTTATGTACAGAACACGTAGCGTGACATTCTCTAAACACGATACCTACAATTTTTGTACAGTACACGTAGCGTGACATTCTCTAAACACGATACCTACAATTTTATGTACAGTACACGTAACGTGACATTCTCTAAACAAGATACCTATATTTGTATCTACAGTACACGTAGCGTAGCATTCTCTAAGCACGATACCTACAATTGTATGTACAGTACACGTAGCGTGACATTCTCTAAACACGATACCTACAATTTTATGTACAGTACACGTAACGTGACATTCTCTAAACAAGATACCTATATTTGTATCTACAGTACACGTAGCGTAGCATTCTCTAAGCACGATACCTACAATTGTATGTACAGTACACGTAGCGTGACATTCTCTAAACACGATACCTACAATTTTATGTACAGTACACGTATCGTGACATTCTCTGAACACGATACTTACAATTGTATGTACAGTACACGTAGCGTGACATTCTCTAAACACGATACTGAATATTTTATGTACAGTACACATAACGTGACATTCTCAAAACACGATACCAACAATTGTATGTACAGTACACGTAGCGTGATATTCTCTAAACACGATACCTACAATTGTATGTACAGTACACGTAGCGTGACATTCTCTAAACACCATACCTACAATTGTATCTATAGTACACATAGCGTGACATTCTCTAAACACGATACCTACAATTTTATGTACAATACACGTAGCGTGACATTCTCTAAACACGATACTGACAATTTTATGTACAGTACACATAACGTGACATTCTCAAAACACGATACCAACAATTGTATGTACAGTACACGTAGCGTGACATTCTCTAAACACGATACCTTCAATTGTATGTACAGTACACGTAGCGTGACATTCTCTAAACACGATACTCACAATTTTATGTACAGTACACATAACGTGACATTCTCAAAACACGATACCTACAATTGTATGTACAGTACACGTAGCGTGACATTCTCTAAACACGATACCTACAACTTTATGTACAGTACACGTTGCGTGACTTTCTCTAAACACGATACCTACAATTGTATGTACAATACAGGTAACGTGACATTCTCTAAGCACGATACCTACAACTTTATGCACAGTACACGTAGCGTGACATTCTCTAAACACGATACCTACAATTTTATGTACAGTACACGTAGCGTGACATTCTCTAAACACGATACCTACAATTTTCTTCACAGTACACGTAACGTGACATTCTCTAAACACGATACCTACAATTTTATGTACAGTACACGTAGCATGACATTCTCTAAACACGATACCTATAATTGTATCTAGAGTACACGTAACGTGACATTCTCTAAACAAGATACCTATAATTGTATCTAGAGTACACGTCGGGTGACATTCTTTAAACACGATACCTACAATTTTATGTACAGTACACGTAGCATGACATTCTCTAAACACGATACCTACAATGTTATGTACAGTACACGTAACGTGACATTCTCTAAACAAGATACCTATAATTGTATGTACAGTACACGTAACGTGACATTCTCTAAACATGATACCTACAATTGTATGTACAGTACACTTAGCGTGACATTCTCTAAACATGATACCTACAATTGTATGTACAGTACACGTAGCGTTACATTCTCTAAACACGATATCTTCAATTTTATCTACAGTACATGTAGCGTAACATTCTCTTAACACGATACCTACAATTGTATGTACAGTACACGTAGCGTGACATTCTCTAAATACGATACCTACAATTTTATGTACAGTACACGTAGCGTGATATTCTCTAAACACGATACCTACAATTGTATCTACAGTACACGTAGCGTAGCATTCTCTAAGCACTATACCTACAATTGTATGTACAGTACACGTAGCGTGACAATCTCTAAACACGATACCTACAATTGTATGTACAGTACACGTAGCGTGACATTCTCTAAACACGATACCTACAATTGTATGTACAGTACACGTAGCGTGACATTCTCTAAACACGATACTCACAATTTTATGTACAGTACACATAACGTGACATTCTCAAAACACGATACCTACAATTGTATGTACAGTACACGTAGCGTGACATTCTCTAAACACGATACCTACAACTTTATGTACAGTACACGTTGCGTGACTTTCTCTAAACACGATACCTACAATTGTATGTAAAATACAGGTAACGTGACATTCTCTAAGCACGATACCTACAATTTTATGCACAGTACACGTAGCGTGACATTCTCTAAACACGATACCTACAATTTTATGTACAGTACACGTAGCGTGACATTCTCTAAACACGATACCTACAATTTTCTTCACAGTACACGTAACGTGACATTCTCTAAACACGATACCTACAATTTTATGTACAGTACACGTAGCATGACATTCTCTAAACACGATACCTATAATTGTATCTAGAGTACACGTAACGTGACATTCTCTAAACAAGATACCTATAATTGTATCTAGAGTACACGTCGCGTGACATTCTTTAAACACGATACCTACAATTTTATGTACAGTACACGTAGCATGACATTCTCTAAACACGATACCTACAATTTTATGTACAGTACACGTAACGTGACATTCTCTAAACATGATACCTACAATTGTATGTACAGTACACGTAGCGTTACATTCTCTAAACACGATATCTTCAATTTTATCTACAGTACATGTAGCGTAACATTCTCTTAACACGATACCAACAATTGTATGTACAGTACACGTAGCGTGACATTCTCTAAATACGATACCTACAATTTTATGTACAGTACACGTAGCGTGATAAACTCTAAACACGATACCTACAATTGTATCTACAGTACACGTAGCGTAACATTCTCTAAGCACTATACCTACAATTGTATGTACAGTACACGTAGCGTGACATTCTCTAAACACGATACCTACAATTGTATGTACAGTACACGTAGCATGACATTCTCTAAACACGATACCTACAATTTTCTTCACAGTAGACGTAACGTGACATTCTCTAAACACGATACCTACAATTTTATGTACAGTACACGTAGCGTGACATTCTCTAAACACGATACCTACAATTTTATGTACAGTACACGTAACGTGACATTCTCTAAACAAGATACCTATATTTGTATCTACAGTACACGTAGCGTAGCATTCTCTAAGCACGATACCTACAATTGTATGTACAGTACACGTAGCGTGACATTCTCTAAACACGATACCTACAATTTTATGTACAGTACACGTATCGTGACATTCTCTGAACACGATACTTACAATTGTATGTACAGTACACGTAGCGTGACATTCTCTAAACACGATACTGAATATTTTATGTACAGTACACATAACGTGACATTCTCAAAACACGATACCAACAATTGTATGTACAGTACACGTAGCGTGATATTCTCTAAACACGATACCTACAATTGTATGTACAGTACACGTAGCGTGACATTCTCTAAACACCATACCTACAATTGTATCTACAGTACACATAGCGTGACATTCTCTAAACACGATACCTACAATTTTATGTACAATACACGTAGCGTGACATTCTCTAAACACGATACTGACAATTTTATGTACAGTACACATAACGTGACATTCTCAAAACACGATACCAACAATTGTATGTACAGTACACGTAGCGTGACATTCTCTAAACACGATACCTTCAATTGTATGTACAGTACACGTAGCGTGACATTCTCTAAACACGATACTCACAATTTTATGTACAGTACACATAACGTGACATTCTCAAAACACGATACCTACAATTGTATGTACAGTACACGTAGCGTGACATTCTCTAAACACGATACCTACAACTTTATGTACAGTACACGTTGCGTGACTTTCTCTAAACACGATACCTACAATTGTATGTACAATACAGGTAACGTGACATTCTCTAAGCACGATACCTACAACTTTATGCACAGTACACGTAGCGTGACATTCTCTAAACACGATACCTACAATTTTATGTACAGTACACGTAGCGTGACATTCTCTAAACACGATACCTACAATTTTCTTCACAGTACACGTAACGTGACATTCTCTAAACACGATACCTACAATTTTATGTACAGTACACGTAGCATGACATTCTCTAAACACGATACCTATAATTGTATCTAGAGTACACGTAACGTGACATTCTTTAAACAAGATACCTATAATTGTATCTAGAGTACACGTCGGGTGACATTCTTTAAACACGATACCTACAATTTTATGTACAGTACACGTAGCATGACATTCTCTAAACACGATACCTACAATGTTATGTACAGTACACGTAACGTGACATTCTCTAAACAAGATACCTATAATTGTATGTACAGTACACGTAACGTGACATTCTCTAAACATGATACCTACAATTGTATGTACAGTACACGTAGCGTGACATTCTCTAAACATGATACCTACAATTGTATGTACAGTACACGTAGCGTTACATTCTCTAAACACGATATCTTCAATTTTATCTACAGTACATGTAGCGTAACATTCTCTTAACACGATACCTACAATTGTATGTACAGTACACGTAGCGTGACATTCTCTAAATACGATACCTACAATTTTATGTACAGTACACGTAGCGTGATATTCTCTAAACACGATACCTACAATTGTATCTACAGTACACGTAGCGTAACATTCTCTAAGCACTATACCTACAATTGTATGTACAGTACACGTAGCGTGACATTCTCTAAACACGATACCTACAATTGTATGTACAGTACACGTAGCATGACATTCTCTAAACACGATACCTACAATTTTCTTCACAGTAGACGTAACGTGACATTCTCTAAACACGATACCTACAATTTTATGTACAGTACACGTAGCGTGACATTCTCTAAACACGATACCTACAATGTTATGTACAGTACACGTAACGTGACATTCTCTAAACAAGATACCTATATTTGTATCTACAGTACACGTAGCGTGACATTCTCTAAACACGATACCTACAATTTTATGTACAGAACACGTAGCGTGACATTCTCTAAACACGATACCTACAATTTTATGTACAGAACACGTAGCGTGACATTCTCTAAACACGATACCTACAATTTTTGTACAGTACACGTAGCGTGACATTCTCTAAACACGATACCTACAATTTTATGTACAGTACACGTAACGTGACATTCTCTAAACAAGATACCTATATTTGTATCTACAGTACACGTAGCGTAGCATTCTCTAAGCACGATACCTACAATTGTATGTACAGTACACGTAGCGTGACATTCTCTAAACACGATACCTACAATTTTATGTACAGTACACGTAACGTGACATTCTCTAAACAAGATACCTATATTTGTATCTACAGTACACGTAGCGTAGCATTCTCTAAGCACGATACCTACAATTGTATGTACAGTACACGTAGCGTGACATTCTCTAAACACGATACCTACAATTTTATGTACAGTACACGTATCGTGACATTCTCTGAACACGATACTTACAATTGTATGTACAGTACACGTAGCGTGACATTCTCTAAACACGATACTGAAAATTTCATGTACAGTACACATAACGTGACATTCTCAAAACACGATACCAACAATTGTATGTACAGTACACGTAGCGTGATATTCTCTAAACACGATACCTACAATTGTATGTACAGTACACGTAGCGTGACATTCTCTAAACACCATACCTACAATTGTATCTACAGTACACATAGCGTGACATTCTCTAAACACGATACCTACAATTTTATGTACAATACACGTAGCGTGACATTCTCTAAACACGATACTGACAATTTTATGTACAGTACACATAACGTGACATTCTCAAAACACGATACCAACAATTGTATGTACAGTACACGTAGCGTGACATTCTCTAAACACGATACCTTCAATTGTATGTACAGTACACGTAGCGTGACATTCTCTAAACACGATACTCACAATTTTATGTACAGTACACATAACGTGACATTCTCAAAACACGATACCTACAATTGTATGTACAGTACACGTAGCGTGACATTCTCTAAACACGATACCTACAACTTTATGTACAGTACACGTTGCGTGACTTTCTCTAAACACGATACCTACAATTGTATGTACAATACAGGTAACGTGACATTCTCTAAGCACGATACCTACAACTTTATGCACAGTACACGTAGCGTGACATTCTCTAAACACGATACCTACAATTGTATGTACAGTACACGTAGCGTGACATTCTCTAAACACGATACCTACAATTTTCTTCACAGTACACGTAACGTGACATTCTCTAAACACGATACCTACAATTTTATGTACAGTACACGTAGCATGACATTCTCTAAACACGATACCTATAATTGTATCTAGAGTACACGTAACGTGACATTCTCTAAACAAGATACCTATAATTGTATCTAGAGTACACGTCGGGTGACATTCTTTAAACACGATACCTACAATTTTATGTACAGTACACGTAGCATGACATTCTCTAAACACGATACCTACAATGTTATGTACAGTACACGTAACGTGACATTCTCTAAACAAGATACCTATAATTGTATGTACAGTACACGTAACGTGACATTCTCTAAACATGATACCTACAATTGTATGTACAGTACACGTAGCGTGACATTCTCTAAACATGATACCTACAATTGTATGTACAGTACACGTAGCGTTACATTCTCTAAACACGATATCTTCAATTTTATCTACAGTACATGTAGCGTAACATTCTCTTAACACGATACCTACAATTGTATGTACAGTACACGTAGCGTGACATTCTCTAAATACGATACCTACAATTTTATGTACAGTACACGTAGCGTGATATTCTCTAAACACGATACCTACAATTGTATCTACAGTACACGTAGCGTAGCATTCTCTAAGCACTATACCTACAATTGTATGTACAGTACACGTAGCGTGACAATCTCTAAACACGATACCTACAATTGTATGTACAGTACACGTAGCATGACATTCTCTAAACACGATACCTACAATTTTCTTCACAGTAGACGTAACGTGACATTCTCTAAACACGATACCTACAATTTTATGTACAGTACACGTAGCGTGACATTCTCTAAACACGATACCTACAATGTTATGTACAGTACACGTAACGTGACATTCTCTAAACAAGATACCTATATTTGTATCTACAGTACACGTAGCGTGACATTCTCTAAACACGATACCTACAATTTTATGTACAGAACACGTAGCGTGACATTCTCTAAACACGATACCTACAATTTTATGTACAGAACACGTAGCGTGACATTCTCTAAACACGATACCTACAATTTTTGTACAGTACACGTAGCGTGACATTCTCTAAACACGATACCTACAATTTTATGTACAGTACACGTCGCGTGACATTCTCTAAACACGATACCTACCATTGTATGTACAGTACACGTAGCGTGACATTCTCTAAACAGGATACCTACAATTGTATGTACAGTACACGTAGCGTGACATTCTCTAAACATGATACCTACAATTGTATGTACAGTACACGTAACGTGACATTCTTTAAACACGATACCTTCAATTTTATGTACAGAACACGTAGCGTGACATTCTCTAAACACGATACCTACAATTTTATGTACAGTACACGTAACGTGACATTCTTTAAACACGATACCTACAATTTTATGTACAGTACACGTAGCTTGACATTCTCTAAACACGATACCTACAATTGTATGTACAGTACACGTAGCGTGACATTCTCTAAACATGATACCTACAATTGTATGAACAGTACACGTAGCGTTACATTCTCTAAACACGATACCAAAAATTGTATCTACAGTACACGTAGCGTAGCATTCTCTAAACACGATACCTACAATTGTATGTACAGTACACGTAGCGTGACATTCTCTAAACACGATACCTACAATTTTATGTACAGTACACGTAGCGTGACATTCTCTGAACACGATACTTACAATTGTATGTACAGTACACGTAGCGTGACATTCTCTAAACACGATACTGACAATTTTATGTACAGTACACATAACGTGACATTCTCAAAACACGATACCAACAATTGTATGTACAGTACACGTAGCGTGATATTCTCTAAACACGATACCTACAATTGTATGTACAGTACACGTAGCGTGACATTCTCTAAACACGATACCTTCAATTGTATCTACAGTACACGAAGCGTAACATTCTCTAAGAACAATACCTACAATTGTATGTACAATACACGTAGCGTGACATTCTCTAAACACGATACCTACAATTTTGTGCACAGTACACGTAATGTGACATACTCTAAACAAGATACCTATAATTGTATCTACAGTACACGTAGCGTGACATTCTCTAAACACGATACCTACAATTTTTGTACAGTACACGTAGCGTGACATTCTCTAAACACGATACCTACAATTTTATGTACAGTACACGTCGCGTGACATTCTCTAAACAGGATACCTACAATTGTATGTACAGTACACGTAGCGTGACATTCTCTAAACATGATACCTACAATTGTATGTACAGTACACGTAACGTGACATTCTCTAAACAAGATACCTATATTTGTGTCTACAGTACACGTAGCGTGACATTCTCTAAACACGATACCTACAACTTTATGTACAGAACACGTAGCGTGACATTCTCTAAACACGATACATACAATTTTATGTACAGAACACGTAGCGTGACATTCTCTAAACACGATACCTACAATTTTATGTACAGTACACGTCGCGTGACATTCTCTAAACACGATACCTACCATTGTATGTATAGTACACGTAGCGTGACATTCTCTAAACAGGATACCTACAATTGTATGTACAGTACACGTAGCGTGACATTCTCTAAACATGATACCTACAATTGTATGTACAGTACACGTAACGTGACATTCTCTAAACAAGATACCTATATTTGTATCTACAGTACACGTAGCGTGACATTCTCTAAACACGATACCTTCAATTTTATGCACAGAACACGTAGCGTGACATTCTCTAAACACGATACCTACAATTTTATGTACAGTACACGTAACGTGAAATTCTTTAAACACGATACCTACAATTTTATGTACAGTACACGTAGCTTGACATTCTCTAAACACGATACCTACAATTGTATGTACAGTACACGTAGCGTGACATTCTCTAAACAGGATACCTACAATTGTATGTACAGTACACGTAGCGTGACATTCTCTAAGCATGATACCTACAATTGTATGAACAGTACACGTAGCGTTACATTCTCTAAACACGATACCTACAATTGTATCTACAGTACACGTAGCGTAGCATTCTCTAAGCACGATACCTACAATTGTATGTACAGTACACGTAGCGTGACATTCTCTAAACACGATACCTACAATTTTATGTACAGTACACGTATCGTGACATTCTCTGAACACGATACTTACAATTGTATGTACAGTACACGTAGCGTGACATTCTCTAAACACGATACTGAATATTTTATGTACAGTACACATAACGTGACATTCTCAAAACACGATACCAACAATTGTATGTACAGTACACGTAGCGTGATATTCTCTAAACACGATACCTACAATTGTATGTACAGTACACGTAGCGTGACATTCTCTAAACACGATACCTTCAATTGTATCCACAGTACACGAAGCGTAACATTCTCTAAGAACAATACCTACAATTGTATGTACAATACACGTAGCGTGACATTCTCTAAACACGATACCTACAATTTTGTGCACAGTACACGTAATGTGACATACTCTAAACAAGATACCTATAATTGTATCTACAGTACACGTAGCGTGACATTCTCTAAACACGATACCTACAATTTTATGTACAGAACACGTAGCGTGACATTCTCTAAACACGATACCTACAATTTTATGTACAGTACACGTAACGTGACATTCTTTAAACACGATACCTACAATTTTATGTACAGTACACGTAGCGTGACATTCTCTAAACACGATACCTACAATTGTATGTACAGTACACGTAGCATGACATTCTCTAAACAGGATACCTACAATTGTATGTACAGTACACGTAGCGTGACATTCTCTAAACATGATACCTATAATTATGTGTACAGTACACGTAGCGTGACATTCTCTAAACACGATACCTACAATTTTATCTACAGTACATATAGCGTAACATTCTCTAAACACGATACCTACAATTGTATGTACAGTACACGTAGCGTGACATTCTCTAAATACGATACCTACAATTTTATGTACTGTACACGTAGCGTGATATTCTCTAAACACGATACCTACAATTGTATCTACAGTACACGTAGCGTAACATTCTCTAAGCACTATACCTACAATTGTATGTACAGTACACGTAGCGTGACATTCTCTAAACACGATACCTACAATTGTATATACAGTACACGTAGCGTGACATTCTCAAAACACGATACTTACAATTGTATGTACAGTACACGTAGCGTGACATTCTCTAAACACGATACTGACAATTTTATGAACAGTACAAATAACGTGACATTTTCAAAACAAGATACTAACAATTGTATGTACAGTACACGTAGCGTGATATTCTCTAAACACGATACCTACAATTGTATGTACAGTACACGTAGCGTGACATTCTCTAAACACGATACCTTCAATTGTATCTACATTACACGAAGCGTAACATTCTCTAAGAACGATACCTACAATTGTATGTATTGTACACGTAGCGTGACATTCTCTAAACACGATACCTACAATTTTATGTACAGTACACGTAGCATGACATTCTCTAAACACGATACCTACAATTTTCTTCACAGTACACGTAACGTGACATTCTCTAAACACGATACCTACAATTTTATGTACAGTACACGTAGCATGACATTCTCTAAACACGATCCATACAATTTTATGTACAGTACACGTAACGTGACATTCTCTAAACAAGATACCTATAATTGTATCTACAGTACACGTAGCGTGACATTCTCTAAACACGATACCTACAATTTTATGTACAGTACACGTAGCATGACATTCTCTAAACACGATACCTACAATTTTATGTACAGTACACGTAACGTGACATTCTCTAAACAAGATACCTATAATTGTATGTACAGTACACGTAACGTGACATTCTTTAAACACGATACCTACAATTGTATGTACAGTACACGTCGCGTGACATTCTCTAAACACGATACCTACAATTGTATGTACAGTACACATAGGGTGACATTCTCTAAACAGGATACCTACAATTGTATGTACAGTACACGTAGCGTGACATTCTCTAAACATGATACCTACAATTGTATGTACAGTACACGTAGCGTTACATTCTCTAAACACGATATCTTCAATTTTATCTACAGTACATGTAGCGTAACATTCTCTTAACACGATACTTACAATTGTATGTACAGTACACGTAGCGTGACATTCTCTAAATACGATACCTACAATTTTATGTACAGTACACGTAGCGTGATATTCTCTAAGCACGATACCTACAATTGTATGTACAGTACACGTAGCGTGACATTCTCTAAACACGATACCTACAATTGTATGTACAGTACACGTAGCATGACATTCTCTAAACACGATACCTACAATTTTCTTCACAGTAGACGTAACGTGACATTCTCTAAACACGATACCTACAATTTTCTTCACAGTAGACGTAACGTGACATTCTCTAAACACGATACCTACAATTTTTGTACAGTACACGTAGCGTGACATTCTCTAAACACGATACCTACAATTTTATGTACAGTACACGTCGCGTGACATTCTCTAAACAGGATACCTACAATTGTATGTACAGTACACGTAGCGTGACATTCTCTAAACATGATACCTACAATTGTATGTACAGTACACGTAACGTGACATTCTCTAAACAAGATACCTATATTTGTGTCTACAGTACACGTAGCGTGACATTCTCTAAACACGATACCTACAACTTTATGTACAGAACACGTAGCGTGACATTCTCTAAACACGATACATACAATTTTATGTACAGAACACGTAGCGTGACATTCTCTAAACACGATACCTACAATTTTATGTACAGTACACGTCGCGTGACATTCTCTAAACACGATACCTACCATTGTATGTATAGTACACGTAGCGTGACATTCTCTAAACAGGATACCTACAATTGTATGTACAGTACACGTAGCGTGACATTCTCTAAACATGATACCTACAATTGTATGTACAGTACACGTAACGTGACATTCTCTAAACAAGATACCTATATTTGTATCTACAGTACACGTAGCGTGACATTCTCTAAACACGATACCTTCAATTTTATGCACAGAACACGTAGCGTGACATTCTCTAAACACGATACCTACAATTTTATGTACAGTACACGTAACGTGAAATTCTTTAAACACGATACCTACAATTTTATGTACAGTACACGTAGCTTGACATTCTCTAAACACGATACCTACAATTGTATGTACAGTACACGTAGCGTGACATTCTCTAAACAGGATACCTACAATTGTATGTACAGTACACGTAGCGTGACATTCTCTAAGCATGATACCTACAATTGTATGAACAGTACACGTAGCGTTACATTCTCTAAACACGATACCTACAATTGTATCTACAGTACACGTAGCGTAGCATTCTCTAAGCACGATACCTACAATTGTATGTACAGTACACGTAGCGTGACATTCTCTAAACACGATACCTACAATTTTATGTACAGTACACGTATCGTGACATTCTCTGAACACGATACTTACAATTGTATGTACAGTACACGTAGCGTGACATTCTCTAAACACGATACTGAATATTTTATGTACAGTACACATAACGTGACATTCTCAAAACACGATACCAACAATTGTATGTACAGTACACGTAGCGTGATATTCTCTAAACACGATACCTACAATTGTATGTACAGTACACGTAGCGTGACATTCTCTAAACACGATACCTTCAATTGTATCCACAGTACACGAAGCGTAACATTCTCTAAGAACAATACCTACAATTGTATGTACAATACACGTAGCGTGACATTCTCTAAACACGATACCTACAATTTTGTGCACAGTACACGTAATGTGACATACTCTAAACAAGATACCTATAATTGTATCTACAGTACACGTAGCGTGACATTCTCTAAACACGATACCTACAATTTTATGTACAGAACACGTAGCGTGACATTCTCTAAACACGATACCTACAATTTTATGTACAGTACACGTAACGTGACATTCTTTAAACACGATACCTACAATTTTATGTACAGTACACGTAGCGTGACATTCTCTAAACACGATACCTACAATTGTATGTACAGTACACGTAGCATGACATTCTCTAAACAGGATACCTACAATTGTATGCACAGTACACGTAGCGTGACATTCTCTAAACATGATACCTATAATTATGTGTACAGTACACGTAGCGTGACATTCTCTAAACACGATACCTACAATTTTATCTACAGTACATATAGCGTAACATTCTCTAAACACGATACCTACAATTGTATGTACAGTACACGTAGCGTGACATTCTCTAAATACGATACCTACAATTTTATGTACTGTACACGTAGCGTGATATTCTCTAAACACGATACCTACAATTGTATCTACAGTACACGTAGCGTAACATTCTCTAAGCACTATACCTACAATTGTATGTACAGTACACGTAGCGTGACATTCTCTAAACACGATACCTACAATTGTATATACAGTACACGTAGCGTGACATTCTCAAAACACGATACTTACAATTGTATGTACAGTACACGTAGCGTGACATTCTCTAAACACGATACTGACAATTTTATGAACAGTACAAATAACGTGACATTTTCAAAACAAGATACTAACAATTGTATGTACAGTACACGTAGCGTGATATTCTCTAAACACGATACCTACAATTGTATGTACAGTACACGTAGCGTGACATTCTCTAAACACGATACCTTCAATTGTATCTACATTACACGAAGCGTAACATTCTCTAAGAACGATACCTACAATTGTATGTATTGTACACGTAGCGTGACATTCTCTAAACACGATACCTACAATTTTATGTACAGTACACGTAGCATGACATTCTCTAAACACGATACCTACAATTTTCTTCACAGTACACGTAACGTGACATTCTCTAAACACGATACCTACAATTTTATGTACAGTACACGTAGCATGACATTCTCTAAACACGATCCATACAATTTTATGTACAGTACACGTAACGTGACATTCTCTAAACAAGATACCTATAATTGTATCTACAGTACACGTAGCGTGACATTCTCTAAACACGATACCTACAATTTTATGTACAGTACACGTAGCATGACATTCTCTAAACACGATACCTACAATTTTATGTACAGTACACGTAACGTGACATTCTCTAAACAAGATACCTATAATTGTATGTACAGTACACGTAACGTGACATTCTTTAAACACGATACCTACAATTGTATGTACAGTACACGTCGCGTGACATTCTCTAAACACGATACCTACAATTGTATGTACAGTACACATAGGGTGACATTCTCTAAACAGGATACCTACAATTGTATGTACAGTACACGTAGCGTGACATTCTCTAAACATGATACCTACAATTGTATGTACAGTACACGTAGCGTTACATTCTCTAAACACGATATCTTCAATTTTATCTACAGTACATGTAGCGTAACATTCTCTTAACACGATACTTACAATTGTATGTACAGTACACGTAGCGTGACATTCTCTAAATACGATACCTACAATTTTATGTACAGTACACGTAGCGTGATATTCTCTAAACACGATACCTACAATTGTATGTACAGTACACGTAGCGTGACATTCTCTAAACACGATACCTACAATTGTATGTACAGTACACGTAGCATGACATTCTCTAAACACGATACCTACAATTTTCTTCACAGTAGACGTAACGTGACATTCTCTAAACACGATACCTACAATTTTATGTACAGTACACGTAGCGTGACATTCTCTAAACACGATACCTACAATTTTATGTACAGTACACGTAACGTGACATTCTCTAAACAAGATACCTATAATTGTATCTACAGTACACGTAGCGTGACATTCTCTAAACACGATACCTACAATTTTATGTACAGAACACGTAGCGTGACATTCTCTAAACACGATACCTACAATTGTATATACAGTACACGTAGCGTGACATTCTCTAAACACGATACCTTCAATTGTATCTACATTACACGAAGCGTAACATTCTTTAAGAACGATACCTACAATTGTATGTACAGTACACGTAGCGTGACATTCTCTAACCACGATACCTACAATTTTATGTACAGAACACGTAGCGTGACATTCTCTAAACACGATACCTACAATTGTATATACAGTACACGTAGCGTGACATTCTCTAAACACGATACATTCAATTGTATCTACATTACACGAAGCGTAACATTCTCTAAGAACGATACCTACAATTGTATGTACAGTACACGTAGCGTGACATTCTCTAAACACGATACCTACAATTTTATCTAAAGTACACGTAGCCTGGCATTCTCTAAGCACGATACCTACAATTGTATCTACAGTACACGTAGCGTAACATTCTCTAAACACGATACCTACAATTTTATGTACAGTACACGTAGCATGATATTCTCTAGACACGATACCTTCAATTGTATGTACAGTACACGTAGCGTGATATTCTCTAAACACGATACCTTCAATTCTATCTACATTACACGAAGCGTAACATTCTCTAAGAACGATACCTACAATTGTATGCACAGTACACGTAGCGTGACATTCTCTAAACACGATACCAACAATTGTATGTACAGTACACGTAGCGTGATATTCTCTAAACACGATACCTACAATTGTATGTACAGTACACGTAGCGTGACATTCTCTAAACACGATACCTTCAATTTTATCTACATTACACAAAGCGTAACATTCTCTAAGAACGATACCTACAATTGTATGTACAGTACACGTAGCGTGACATTCTCTAAACACGATACCTACAATTTTATCTAAAGTACACGTAGCGTGACATTCTCTAAACATGATACGTACAATTGTATCTACAGTACACGTAGCGTAACATTCTCTAAACACGATACCTACAATTGTATGCACAGTACACGTAACGTGACATTCTCTAAACATGATACCTACAATTTTATGTACAGTACACGTAGCGTAACATTCTCTGAACACGATACCTACAATTTTATGTACAATACACGTAACGTGACATTCTCTAAACAAGATACCTATAATTGTATTTACAGTACACGTAGCGTGACATTCTCTAAACACGATACCTATAATTTTATGCATAGAACACGTAGCGTGACATTCTTTAAACACGATACCTATAATTTTATGTACAGTACACTTAGCGTGACATTCTCTAAACACGATACCTATAATTTTATGTACAGTACACGTAGCATGACATTCTCTAAACACGATACCTACAATTGTATGTACAGTACACGTAACTTGACATTCTCTAAACACGATACCTACAATTGTATGTATAGTACACCAAGCATGACATTCTCTAAACACGATACCTACAATTGTATCTACAGTACACGTAGCATAACATTCTCTAAGCACGATACCTTCAATTGTATGTACAGTACACTTAACGTGACATTCTCTAAACACGATACCTACAATTGTATGTACAGTACACGTAGCGTGACTTTCTCTAAACACGATACCTACAATTTTATGTACAGTACACGTAACGTGAAATTCTCTAAACATGATACCTAGAATTGTATGTACATGTACACGTAGCGTGACATTCTCTAAACATGATACCTACAATTGTATGTACATGTACACGTAAAATGACATTCTCTAAGCACGATACCTACAATTTTATCTACAGTACACGTAGCGTAACATTCTCTAAACACGATACCTACAATTGTATGTACAGTACAGGTAGCGTGACATTCTCTAGACACGATACCTACAATTGTATGAAAAGTATACGTAGCGTGACATTCTCTAAACACGATACTGACAATGTTATGCACAGTACACATAACGTGGCATTCTCTAAACACGATACCTACAATTTTATGTACAGTACACGTAACGTGACATTCTCTAAACACGATACCTACAATTTTATGTACAGTACACGTAGCGTGACATTCTCCAAACACGATACCTACAATTGTATGTACAGTACACGTAGCGTGACATTCTCTAAACACGATACCTACAATTGTATGTACAGTACACGTAGCGTGACATTCTGTAAACACGATACCAACAATTGTATGTACAGTACACGTAGCGTGACATTCCTTAAACACGATACCTACAATTTTATGTACAGTACACGTAGCGTGACATTCTCTAAACACGATACCTACAATTGTATCTACAGTACACATAGCGTGACATTCTCAAAACACGATACCAACAATTGTATGTACAGTACACGTAGCGTGATATTCTCTAAACTCGATACCTACAATTGTATGTACAGTACACGTAGCGTGACATTCTCTAAACAGGATACCTACAATTTTATGTACAGTACACATAGCGTGACATTCTCTTAACACGATACCTACAATTGTATGTACAGTACACGTAGCGTGACATTCTCTAAACACGATACTCACAATGTTATGCACAGTACACATAACGTGACATTCTCAAAACACGATACCTACAATTGTATGTACAGTACACGTAGCGTGACATTCTCTAAACACGATACCTACAACTTTATGTACAGTACACGTAGCGTGACATTCTCTAAACACGATACCTACAATTGTATGTACAATACAGGTAACGTGACATTCTCTAAGCACGATACCTACAATTTTATGCACAGTACACGTAGCGTGACATTCTCTAAACACGATACCTACAATTTTATGTACAGTACACGTAGCGTGACATTCTCTAAACTCGATACCTACAAATTTATGCATAGTACACGTAGCGTGACATTCTTTAAACACGATACCTACAATTTTATGTACAGTACACGTAGCATGACATTCTCTAATCACGATACCTACAATTGTATGTACAGTACACGTAACGTGACATTCTCTAAACAGGATACCTACAATTGTATGTATAGTACACGTAGCATGACATTCTCTAAACACGATACCTACAATTGTATCTACAGTACACGTAGCATAACATTCTCTAAGCACGATACCTACAATTGTATGTACAGTACACTTAACGTGACATTCTCTAAACACGATACCTACAATTGTATGTACAGTACACGTAGCGTGACTTTCTCTAAACACGATACCTACAATTTTATGTACAGTACACGTAACGTGAAATTCTCTAAACACGATAACTACAATTGTATGTACAGTACAAGTAGCGTGAAATTCTCTAAACATGATACCTACAATTGTATGTACATGTACACGTAAAATGACATTCTCTAAACACGATACCTACAATTTTATCTACAGTACACGTAGCGTAACATTCTCTAAACACGATACCTACAATTGTATGTACAGTACAGGTAGCGTGACATTCTCTAGACACGATACCTACAATTGTATGAAAAGTATACGTAGCGTGACATTCTCTAAACACGATACTGACAATTTTATGCACAGTACACATAACGTGACATTCTCTAAATACGATACCTACAAGTTTATGTACAGTACACGTAACGTGACATTCTCTAAACAAGATACCTATAATTGTATCTACAGTACACGTAGCGTGACATTCTCTAAACACGAATTTTACAATTTTATGTACAGAACACGCAGCGTGACATTCTCTAAACACGATACATACAACTTTATGTACAGTACACGTAGCGTGACATTCTCTAAACACGATACCTACAATTGTATGTACAATACAGGTAACGTGACATTCTCTAAGCACGATACCTACAATTTTATGCACAGTACACGTAGCGTGAAATTCTCTAAACACGATACCTACAATTTTATGTACAGTACACGTAGCGTGACATTCTCTAAATACGATACCTACAATTTTGTGCACAGTACACGTAACGTGACATTCTCTAAACACGATACCTACAATTGTATGAAAAGTATACGTAGCGTGACATTCTCTAAACACGATACTGACAATTTTATGCACAGTATACATAACGTGGCATTCTCTAAACACGATACCTACAATTTTATGTACAGTACACGTAACGTGACATTCTCTAAACAACATACCTATAATTGTATCTACAGTACACGTAGCGTGACATTTTCTAAACACGATACCTACAATTGTATGTACAGTACACGTAGCGTGACATTCTCTAAACACGATACCTACAATTGTATGTACAGTACACGTAGCGTGACATTCTGTAAACACGATACCAACAATTGTATGTACAGTACACGTAGCGTGACATTCCTTAAACAGGATACCTACAATTGTATGTACAGTACACGTAGCGTGACATTCTCTAAACACGATACCTACAATTGTATCTACAGTACACGTAGCGTGACATTCTCTAAACACGATACCTACAATTTTATGTACAGTACACGTAGCGTGACATTCTCAAAACACGATACTGACAATTTTATGTACAGTACACATAACGTGACATTCTCAAAACACGATACCAACAATTGTATGTACAGTACACGTAGCGTGATATTCTCTAAACTCGATACCTACAATTGTATGTACAGTACACGTAGCGTGACATTCTCTAAACAGGATACCTACAATTTTATGTACAGTACACGTAGCGTGACATTCTCTAAACACGATACCTACAATTGTATGTACAGTACACGTAGCGTGCCATTCTCTAAACACGATACTCACAATTTTATGTACAGTACACATAACGTGACATTCTCTAAACACGATACCTACAATTGTATGTACAATACAGGTAACGTGACATTCTCTAAGCACGATACCTACAATTTTATGCACAGTAGACGTAGCGTGACATTCTCTAAACACGATACCTACAATTTTATGTACAGTACACGTAGCGTGACATTCTCTAAACTCGATACCTACAATTTTATGCTTAGTACACGTAGCGTGACATTCTTTAAACACGATACCTACAATTTTATGTACAGTACACGTAGCATGACATTCTCTAAACACGATACCTACAATTGTATGTACAGTACACGTAACGTGACATTCTCTAAACAGGATACCTACAATTGTAGGTATAATACACGTAGCATGACATTCTCTAAACACGATACCTACAATTGTATCTACAGTACACGTAGCATAACATTCTCTAAGCACGATACCTACAATTGTATGTACAGTACACTTAACGTGACATTCTCTAAACACGATACCTACAATTGTATGTACAGTACACGTAGCGTGACTTTCTCTAAACACGATACCTACAATTTTATGTACAGTACACATAACGTGAAATTCTCTAAGCACGATACCTACAATTGTATGTACAGTACACGTAGCGTGACATTCTCTAAACACGAATTTTACAATTTTATGTACAGAACACGTAGCGTGACATTCTCTAAACACGATACCTACAATTTTATCTACAGTACACGTAGCGTAACATTCTCTAAACACGATACCTACAATTGCATGTACAGTACAGGTAGCGTGACATTCTCTAGACACGATACCTACAATTGTATGAAAAGTATACGTAGCGTGACATTCTCTAAACACGATACCTACAATTTTATGTACAGTACACGTAGCGTGACATTCTCTAAATACGATAACTACAATTTTGTGCACAGTACACGTAACGTGACATTCTCTAAACACGATACCTACAATTGTATGTACAGTACACGTAGCGTGACATTCTCTAAACACGATACCTACAATTTTATGTACAGTACACGTAGCGTGACATTCTGTAAACACGATACCAACAATTGTATGTAGAGTACACGTAGCGTGATATTCTCTAAACACGATACCTACAATTGTATGTACAGTACACGTAGCGTGACATTCTCTAAACACGATACCTACAATTGTATGTACAGTACACGTAGCGTGACATTCCTTTAACAGGATACCTACAATTGTATGTAAAGTACACGTAGCGTGACATTCTCTAAACACGATACCTACAATTGTATCTACAGTACACATAGCGTGACATTCTCTAAACACGATACCTACAATTTTATGTACAGTACACGTAGCGTGACATTCTCTAAACACGAATTTTACAATTTTATGTACAGAACACGTAGCGTGACATTCTCTAAACACGATACCTACAATTTTATGTACAGTACACGTAGCGTGACATTCTCTAAACACGATACCTACAATTGTATGTACAGTACACGTAGCGTGACATTCCTTAAACAGGATACCTACAATTGTATGTACAGTACACGTAGCGTGACATTCTCTAAACACGATACCTACAATTGTATGTACAGTACACGTAGCGTGACTTTCTCTAAACACGATACCTACAATTTTATGTACAGTACACATAACGTGAAATTCTCTAAACACGATACCTACAATTGTATGTACAGTACCCGTAGCGTGACATTCTCTAAACACGAATTTTACAATTTTATGTACAGAACACGTAGCGTGACATTCTCTAAACACGATACCTACAATTTTATCTACAGTACACGTAGCGTAACATTCTCTAAACACGATACCTACAATTGCATGTACAGTACAGGTAGCGTGACATTCTCTAGACACGATACCTACAATTGTATGAAAAGTATACGTAGCGTGACATTCTCTAAACACGATACCTACAATTTTATGTACAGTACACGTAGCGTGACATTCTCTAAATACGATAACTACAATTTTGTGCACAGTACACGTAACGTGACATTCTCTAAACACGATACCTACAATTGTATGTACAGTACACGTGGCGTGACATTCTCTAAACACGATACCTACAATTTTATGTACAGTACACGTAGCGTGACATTCTGTAAACACGATACCAACAATTGTATGTAGAGTACACGTAGCGTGATATTCTCTAAACACGATACCTACAATTGTATGTACAGTACACGTAGCGTGACATTCTCTAAACACGATACCTACAATTGTATGTACAGTACACGTAGCGTGACATTCCTTTAACAGGATACCTACAATTGTATGTACAGTACACGTAGCGTGACATTCTCTAAACACGATACCTACAATTGTATCTACAGTACACATAGCGTGACATTCTCTAAACACGATACCTACAATTTTATGTACAGTACACGTAGCGTGACATTCTCTAAACACGAATTTTACAATTTTATGTACAGAACACGTAGCGTGACATTCTCTAAACACGATACCTACAATTTTATGTACAGTACACGTAGCGTGACATTCTCTAAACACGATACCTACAATTGTATGTACAGTACACGTAGCGTGACATTCCTTAAACAGGATACCTACAATTGTATGTACAGAACACGTAGCGTGACATTCTCTAAACACGATACCTACAATTTTATGTACAGTACACGTAGCGTGACATTCTCTAAACACGATACTGACAATATTATGTACAGTACACATAACGTGACATTCTCAAAACACGATACCAACAATTGTATGTACAGTACACGTAGCGTGACATTCTCTAAACAGGATACCTACAATTTTATGTACAGTACACGTAGAGTGACATTCTCTAAACACGATACTTACAATTGTATGTACAGTACACGTAGCGTGACATTCTCTAAACACGATACTCACAATTTTATGTACAGTACACATAACGTGACATTCTCAAAACACGATACCTACAATTGTATGTACAGTACACGTAGCGTGACATTCTCTAAACACGATACCTACAACTTTATGTACAGTACACGTAGCGTGACATTCTCTAAACACGATACCTACAATTGTATGTACAATACAGGTATCGTGACATTCTCTAAGCACGATACCTACAATTGTATGTACAGTACACGTAGCGTGACATTCTCTAAACACGATACCTACAATTGTATGTACAGTACACGTAGCGTGACATTCCTTTAACAGGATATCTACAATTGTATGTAGAGTACACGTAGCGTGACATTCTCTAAACACGATACCTACAATTGTATCTACAGTACACATAGCGTGACATTCTCTAAACACGATACCTACAATTTTATGCACAGTACACGTAGCGTGACATTCTCTAAACACGATACCTACAATTTTATGCACAGTACATGTAGCGTGACATTCTCTAAACACGATACCTACAATTGTATGTACAGTACACGTAGCGTAACATTCTCTAAACACGATACTGACAATTTTATGTACAGTTCACATAACGTGACATTCTCAAAACACGATACCAACAATTGTATGTACAGTACACGTAGCGTGATATTCTCTAAACTCGATACCTACAATTGTATGTACAGTACACGTAGCGTGACATTCTCTAAACAGGATACCTACAATTTTATGTACAGTACACGTAGCGTGACATTCTCTAAACACGATACCTACAATTTTATGTACAGTACACGTAGCGTGACATTCTCTAAACACGATACCTACAATTTTATGTACAGTACACGTAGCGTGACATTCTCTAAACATGATACCTACAATTGTATGTACAGTACACGTAGCGTGACATTCTCTAAACACGATACCTACAATTGTGTGTACATGTACACGTAAAATGACATTCTCTAAACAAGATACCTATAATTGTATCTACAGTACACGTAGCGTGACATTCTCTAAACACGAATTTTACAATTTTATGCACAGAACACGTAGCGTGACATTCTCTAAACACGATACCTACAACTTTAGTTACAGTACACGTAGCGTGACATTCTCTAAACACGATACCTACAATTGTATGTACAATACAGGTAACGTGACATTCTCTAAGCACGATAACTACAATTTTATGCACAGTACACGTAGCGTGACATTCTCTAAACACGATACCTACAATTGTATGTACAGTACACGTAGCGTGACATTCTCTAAATACGATACCTACAATTTTGTGCACAGTACACGTAACGTGACATTCTTTAAACATGATACCTATAATTGTATGTACAGTACACGTAGCGTGACATTCTCTAAACACGATACCTACAATTTTATGTAAAGTGCACGTAGCGTGACATTCTGTAAACACGATACCAACATTGTATGTACAGTACACGTAGCGTGATATTCTCTAAACACGATACCTACAATTGTATGTACAGTACACGTAGCGTGACATTCTCTAAACACGATACCTACAATTGTATGTACAGTACACGTAGCTTGACATTCCTTTAACAGGATACCTACAATTATATGTACAGTACACGTAGCGTGACATTCTCTAAACACGATACCTGCAACTTTATGTACAGTACACGTAGCGTGACATTCTCTAAACACGATACCTACAATTGTATGTACAATACAGGTAACGTGACATTCTCTAAGCACGATACCTACAATTGTATGTACAGTACACGTAGCGTGACATTCTCTAAACACGATACCTACAATTGTATGTACAGTACACGTAGCGTGACATTCCTTTAACAGGATACCTACAATTGTATGTACAGTACACGTAGCGTGACATTCTCTAAACACGATACCTACAATTTTATGTACAGTACACGTAGCGTGACATTCTGTAAACACGATACCAACAATTGTATGTACAGTACACGTAGCGTGATATTCTCTAAGCACGATACCTACAATTGTATGTACAGTACACGTAGCGTGACATTCTCTAAACACGATACCTACAATTGTATGTACAGTACACGTAGCGTGACATTCCTTTAACAGGATACCTACAATTGTATGCACAGTACACGTAGCGTGACATTCTCTAAACACGATACCTACAATTGTATGTACAATACAGGTAACGTGACATTCTCTAAGCACGATACCTACAATTGTATGTACAGTACACGTAGCGTGACATTCTCTAAACACGATACCTACCATTGTATGTACAGTACACGTAGCGTGACATTCCTTTAACAGGATACCTACAATTGTATGTACATTACACGTAGCGTGACATTCTCTAAACACGATACCTACAATTGTATCTACAGTACACATAGCGTGACATTCTCTAAACACGATACCTACAAATTTATGTACAGTACACGTAGCGTGACATTCTCTAAACACGATACCAACAATTGTATGTACAGTACACGTAGCGTGACATTCTCTAAACACGATACCTACAATTGTATGTACAGTACACGTAGCGTGACATTCTCTAAACACGATACCTACAATTTTATGTACAGTACACGTAGCGTGACATTCTGTAAACACGATACCAACAATTGTATGTACAGTACACGTAGCGTGATATTCTCTAAGCACGATACCTACAATTGTATGTACAGTACACGTAGCGTGACATTCTCTAAACACGATACCTACAATTGTATGTACAGTACACGTAGCGTGACATTCCTTTAACAGGATACCTACAATTGTATGCACAGTACACGTAGCGTGACATTCTCTAAACACGATACCTACAACTTTATGTACAGTACACGTAGCGTGACATTCTCTAAACACGATACCTACAATTGTATGTACAATACAGGTAACGTGACATTCTCTAAGCACGATACCTACAATTGTATGTACAGTACACGTAGCGTGACATTCTCTAAACACGATACCTACAATTGTATGTACAGTACACGTAGCGTGACATTCCTTTAACAGGATACCTACAATTGTATGTACATTACACGTAGCGTGACATTCTCTAAACACGATACCTACAATTGTATCTACAGTACACATAGCGTGACATTCTCTAAACACGATACCTACAAATTTATGTACAGTACACGTAGCGTGACATTCTCTAAACACGATACCAACAATTGTATGTACAGTACACGTAGCGTGACATTCTCTAAACACGATACCTACAATTGTATGTACAGTACACGTAGCGTGACATTCCTTTAACAGGATACCTACAATTGTATGTACAGTACACGTAGCGTGACATTCTCTAAACACGATACCTACAATGTATCTACAGTACACATAGCGTGACATTCTCTAAACACGATACCTACAATTTTATGTACAGTACACGTAGCGTGACATTCTCTAAACACGAATTTTACAATTTTATGTACAGAACACGTAGCGTGACATTCTCTAAACACGATACCTACAATTTTATGTACAGTACACGTAGCGTGACATTCTCTAAACACGATACCTACAATTGTATGTACAGTACACGTAGCGTGACATTCTCTAAACCCGATACCTACAATTGTATGTACATTACATGTAGCGTGACATTCTGTAAACACGATACCAACAATTGTATGTACAGTACACGTAGCGTGATATTCTCTAAACACGATACCTATAATTGTATGTACAGTACACGTAGCGTGACATTCCTTAAACAGGATACCTACAATTGTATGTACAGTACACGTAGCGTGACATTCTCTAAACACGATACTCACAATTGTATCTACAGTACACATAGCGTGACATTCTCTAAACACGATACCTACAATTTTATGTACAGTACACGTAGCGTGACATTCTCTAAACACGATACTGACAATATTATGTACAGTACACATAACGTGACATTCTCAAAACACGATACCAACAATTGTATGTACAGTACAGGTAGCGTGACATTCTCTAAACAGGATACCTACAATTTTATGTACAGTACACGTAGAGTGACATTCTCTAAACACGATACTTACAATTGTATGTACAGTACACGTAGCGTGACATTCTCTAAACACGATACTCACAATTTTATGTACAGTAAACATAACGTGACATTCTCAAAACACGATACCTACAATTGTATGTACAGTACACGTAGCGTGACATTCTCTAAACACGATACCTACAACTTTATGTACAGTACACGTAGCGTGACATTCTCTAAACACGATACCTACAATTTTATGCACAGTACATGTAGCGTGACATTCTCTAAACACGATACCTACAATTGTATGTACAGTACACGTAGCGTAACATTCTCTAAACACGATACTGACAATTTTATGTACAGTACACATAACGTGACATTCTCAAAACACGATACCAACAATTGTATGTACAGTACACGTAGCGTGATATTCTCTAAACTCGATACCTACAATTGTATGTACAGTACACGTAGCGTGACATTCTCTAAACAGGATACCTACAATTTTATGTACAGTACACGTAGCGTGACATTCTCTAAACATGATACCTACAATTGTATGTACATGTACACGTAAAATGACATTCTCTAAGCACGATACCTACAATTTTATCTACAGTACACGTAGCGTAACATTCTCTAAACACGATACCTACAATTGTATGTACAGTACAGGTAGCGTGACATTCTCTAGACACGATACCTACAATTGTATGAAAAGTATACGTAGCGTGACATTCTCTAAACACGATACCTACAAGTTTATGTACAGTACACGTAACGTGACATTCTCTAAACAAGATACCTATAATTGTATCTACAGTACACGTAGCGTGACATTCTCTAAACACGAATTTTACAATTTTATGCACAGAACACGTAGCGTGACATTCTCTAAACACGATACCTACAACTTTAGGTACAGTACACGTAGCGTGACATTCTCTAAACACGATACCTACAATTGTATGTACAATACAGGTAACGTGACATTCTCTAAGCACGATACCTACAATTTTATGCACAGTACACGTAGCGTGACATTCTCTAAACACGATACCTACAATTTTATGTACAGTACACGTAGCGTGACATTCTCTAAATACGATACCTACAATTTTGTGCACAGTACACGTAACGTGACATTCTTTAAACACGATACCTATAATTGTATGTACAGTACACGTAGCGTGACATTCTCTAAACACGATACCTACAATTTTATGTACAGTACACGTAGCGTGACATTCTGTAAACACGATACCAACAATTGTATGTACAGTACACGTAGCGTGATATTTTCTAAACACGATACCTACAATTGTATGTACAGTACACTTAGCGTGACATTCTCTAAACACGATACCTACAATTGTATGTACAGTACACGTAGCGTGACATTCCTTTAACAGGATACCTACAATTATATGTACAGTACACGTAGCGTGACATTCTCTAAACACGATACCTACAACTTTATATACAGTACACGTAGCGTGACATTCTCTAAACACGATACCTACAACTTTATGTACAGTACACGTAGCGTGACATTCTCTAAACACGATACCTACAATTGTATGTACAGTACACGTAGCGTGACATTCCTTTAACAGGATACCTACAATTGTATGTACAGTACACGTAGCGTGACATTCTCTAAACACGATACCTACAATTGTATATACAGTACACATAGCGTGACATTCTCTAAACACGATACCTACAATTGTATGTACAGTACACGTAGCGTGACATTCTGTAAACACGATACCAACAATTGTATGTACAGTACACGTAGCGTGATATTCTCTAAGCACGATACCTACAATTGTATGTACAGTACACGTAGCGTGACATTCTCTAACCACGATACCTACAATTGTATGTACAGTACACGTAGCGTGACATTCCTTTAACAGGATACCTACAATTGTATGCACAGTACACGTAGCGTGACATTCTCTAAACACGATACCTACAACTTTATGTACAGTACACGTAGCGTTACATTCTCTAAACACGATACCTACAATTGTATGTACAATACAGGTAACGTGACATTCTCTAAGCACGATACCTACAATTGTATGTACAGTACACGTAGCGTGACATTCTCTAAATACGATACCTACAATTGTATGTACAGTACACGTAGCGTGACATTCCTTTAACAGGATACCTACAATTGTATGTACATTACACGTAGCGTGACATTCTCTAAACACGATACCTACAATTGTATCTACAGTACACATAGCGTGACATTCTCTAAAGACGATACCTACAATTTTATGTACAGTACACGTAGCGTGACATTCTCTAAACACGATACTGACAATATTATGTACAGTACACATAACGTGACATTCTCAAAACACGATACCAACAATTGTATGTACAGTACACGTAGCGTGACATTCTCTAAACAGGATACCTACAATTTTATGTACAGTACACGTAGAGTGACATTCTCTAAACACGATACTTACAATTGTATGTACAGTACACGTAGCGTGACATTCTCTAAACACGATACCTACAATTTTATGTACAGTACACATAACGTGACATTCTCAAAACACGATACCTACAATTGTATGTACAGTACACGTAGCGTGACATTCTCTAAACACGATACCTACAACTTTATGTACAGTACACGTAGCGTGACATTCTCTAAACACGATACCTACAATTGTATGTACAATACAGGTAACGTGACATTCTCTAAGCACGATACCAACAATTGTATGTACAGTACACGTAGCGTGACATTCTCTAAACACGATACCTACAATTGTATGTACAGTACACATAACGTGACATTCTCAAAACACGATACCAACAATTGTATGTACAGTACACGTAGCGTGACATTCTCTAAACACGATACCTACAACTTTATGTACAGTACACGTAGCGTGACATTCTCTAAACACGATACCTACAATTGTATGTACAGTACACGTAGCGTAACATTCTCTAAACACGATACTGACAATTTTATGCACAGTACACATAACGTGACATTCTCAAAACATGATACCAACAATTGTATGTACAGTACACGTAGCGTGATATTCTCTAAACTCGATACCTACAATTGTATGTACAGTACAGGTAGCGTGACATTCTCTAAACAGGATACCTACAATTTTATGTACAGTACACGTAGCGTGACATTCTCTAAACATGATACCTACAATTGTATGTACATGTACACGTAAAATGACATTCTCTAAGCACGATACCTACAATTTTATCTACAGTACACGTAGCGTAACATTCTCTAAACACGATACCTACAATTGTATGTACAGTACAGGTAGCGTGATATTCTCTAGACACGATACCTACAATTGTATGAAAAGTATACGTAGTGTGACATTCTCTAAACACGATACTGACAATTTTATGCACAGTACACATAACGTGACATTCTCTAAATACGATACCTACAAGTTTATGTACAGTACACGTAACGTGACATTCTCTAAACAAGATACCTATAATTGTATCTACAGTACACGACATTCTCTAAACACGATACCTACAATTGTATGTACAATACACGTAGCGTGACATTCTCTAAACACGATACCTACAATTGTATGTACAGTACACGTAGCGTGACATTCTCTAAACACGATACTTACCATTTTATGTACAGTACACGTAACGTGACATTCTCTAAGCACGATACCTACAATTTTATGTACAGTACACGTAGCGTGACATTCTCTAAACACGATACTGACAATATTATGTACAGTACACATAACGTGACATTCTCAAAATACGATACCAACAATTGTATGTACAGTACACGTAGCGTGACATTCTCTAAACAGGATACCTACAATTTTATGTACAGTACACGTAGAGTGACATTCTCTAAACACGATACTTACAATTGTATGTACAGTACACGTAGCGTGACATTCTCTAAACACGATACCTACAATTTTATGTACAGTACACATAACGTGACATTCTCAAAACACGATACCTACAATTGTATGTACAGTACACGTAGCGTGACATTCTCTAAACACGATACCTACAACTTTATGTACAGTACACGTAGCGTGACATTCTCTAAACACGATACCTACAATTGTATGTACAATACAGGTAACGTGACATTCTCTAAGCACGATACCAACAATTGTATGTACAGTACACGTAGCGTGACATTCTCTAAACACGATACCTACAATTGTATGTACAGTACACATAACGTGACATTCTCAAAACACGATACCAACAATTGTATGTACAGTACACGTAGCGTGACATTCTCTAAACACGATACCTACAACTTTATGTACAGTACACGTAGCGTGACATTCTCTAAACACGATACCTACAATTGTATGTACAGTACACGTAGCGTAACATTCTCTAAACACGATACTGACAATTTTATGCACAGTACACATAACGTGACATTCTCAAAACATGATACCAACAATTGTATGTACAGTACACGTAGCGTGATATTCTCTAAACTCGATACCTACAATTGTATGTACAGTACACGTAGCTTGACATTCTCTAAACAGGATACCTACAATTTTATGTACAGTACACGTAGCGTGACATTCTCTAAACATGATACCTACAATTGTATGTACAGTACACGTAAAATGACATTCTCTAAGCACGATACCTACAATTTTATCTACAGTACACGTAGCGTAACATTCTCTAAACACGATACCTACAATTGTATGTACAGTACAGGTAGCGTGATATTCTCTAGACACGATACCTACAATTGTATGAAAAGTATACGTAGCGTGACATTCTCTAAACACGATACTGACAATTTTATGCACAGTACACATAACGTGACATTCTCTAAATACGATACCTACAAGTTTATGTACAGTACACGTAACGTGACATTCTCTAAACAAGATACCTATAATTGTATCTACAGTACACGACATTCTCTAAACACGATACCTACAATTGTATGTACAGTACACGTAGCGTGACATACTCTAAACACGATACCTACAATTGTATGTACAGTACACGTAGCGTGACATTCTCTAAACACGATACTTACCATTTTATGTACAGTACACGTAACGTGACATTCTCTAAGCACGATACCTACAATTTTATGTACAGTACACGTAGCGTGACATTCTCTAAACACGATACCTACAACTGTATGTACAGTACACGTAGCGTGACATTCTCTAAACACGATACCTACAATTTTATTTACAGTACACGTAACGTGACATTCTCTAAGCACGATACCTACAATTTTATGTACAGTACACGTAGCGTGACATTCTCTAAACACGATACCTACAATTTTATGCACAGTACACGTAGCGTGACATTCTCTAAACACGATACCTACAATTTTGTGCACAGTACACGTAACGTGACATTCTCTAAAAACGATACCTACAATTTTATGTAGAGTACACGTAGCGTGACATTCTCTAAACACGATACCTACAATTTTATGTACAGTACACGTAACGTGACATTCTTTAAACACGATTCCTACAATTGTATGTACAGTACACGTCGCGTGACATTCTCTAAACACGATACCTACAATTGTATGTACAGTACACATAGCGTGACATTCTCTAAACACGATACCTACAATTGTATGTACAGTACACGTAGCGTGACATTCTCTAAACAGGATACCTACAATTTTATGTACAGTACACGTAGCGTTACATTCTCTAAACACGATATCTACAATTTTATCTACAGTACACGTAGCGTAACATTCCTTTAACACAATACTTACAATTGTATGTACAGTACACGTAGCGTGACATTCTCTAAACATGATACTTACAATTTTATGTACAGTACACGTAGCGTGACATTCTCAAAACACGATACCTACAATTTTATGTACAGTACACGTAATGTGACATTCTCTAAGCACGATACCTACAATTGTATGTACAGTACACGTCGCGTGACATTCTCTAAACACGATACCTACAATTGTATGTACAGTACACGTAGCGTGACATTCTCTAAACACGATACCTACAATTGTATGTACAGTACACGTAGCGTGACATTCTCTAAACAGGATACCTACAATTTTATGTACAGTACACGTAGCGTTACATTCTCTAAACACGATACCTACAATTTTATCTACAGTACACGTAGCGTAACATTCTTTTAACACAATACCTACAATTGTATGTACAGTACACGTAGCGTGACATTCTCAAGACACGATACTTACAATTGTATGTACAGTACACGTAGCGTGACATTCTCTAAACACGATACCTACAATTTTATGTACAGTACACGTAACGTGACATTCTTTAAACACGATTCCTACAATTGTATGTACAGTACACGTCGCGTGACATTCTCTAAACACGATACCTACAATTGTATGTACAGTACACATAGCGTGACATTCTCTAAACACGATACCTACAATTGTATGTACAGTACACGTAGCGTGACATTCTCTAAACAGGATACCTACAATTTTATGTACAGTACACGTAGCGTTACATTCTCTAAACACGATACCTACAATTTTATCTACTGTACACGTAGCGTAACATTCCTTTAACACAATACTTACAATTGTATGTACAGTACACGTAGCGTGACATTCTCTAAACATGATACTTACAATTTTATGTACAGTACACGTAGCGTGACATTCTCAAAACACGATACCTACAATTTTATGTACAGTACACGTAATGTGACATTCTCTAAGCACGATACCTACAATTGTATGTACAGTACACGTCGCGTGACATTCTCTAAACACGATACCTACAATTGTATGTACAGTACACGTAGCGTGACATTCTCTAAACACGATACCTACAATTGTATGTACAGTACACGTAGCGTGACATTCTCTAAACAGGATACCTACAATTTTATGTACAGTACACGTAGCGTTACATTCTCTAAACACGATACCTACAATTTTATCTACAGTACACGTAGCGTAACATTCTTTTAACACAATACCTACAATTGTATGTACAGTACACGTAGCGTGACATTCTCTAAACAGGATACCTACAATTGTATGTACAGTACACGTAGCGTGACATTCTCTAAACACGATACCTTCAATTGTATCTACATTACACGAAGCGTAACATTCTCTAAGAACGATACCTACAATTGTATGTACAGTACACGTAACGTGACATTCTCCAAACACGATACCTACAATTTTATCTAAAGTACACGTAGCGTGGCATTCTCTAAACACGATACCTACAATTGTATCTACAGTACACGTACCGTAACATTCTCTTAACACGATACCTACAATTTTATGTACAGTACACATAACGTGACATTCTCTAAACACGATACCAACAATTGTATGTACAGTACACGTAGCGTGATATTCTCTAAACACGATACCTACAATTGTATGTACAATACACGTAGCGTGACATTCTCTAAACACGATACCTACAATTTTATCTACAGTACACATAGCGTGACATTCTCTAAACACGATACCTTCAATTGTATCTACAGTACACGTAGCGTAACATTCTCTAAGAACAATACTTACAATTGTATGTACAGTACACGTAGCGTGACATTCTCTAAACATGATACTTACAATTTTATGTACAGTACACGTAGCGTGACATCCTCAAAACACGATACCTACAATTTTATGTACAGTACACGTAATGTGACATTCTCTAAACACGATACCTACAATTTTATGTACAGTACACGTAGCGTGACATTCTCTAATCACGATACCTACAATTTTGTGCACAGTACACGTAACGTGACATTCTCTAAAAACGATACCTACAATTTTATGTACAATACAGGTAACGTGACATTCTCTAAGCACGATACCTACAATTTTATGCACAGTACACGTAACGTGACATTCTTTAAACACGATACCTACAATTTTATGTACAGTACACGTCGCGTGACATTCTCTAAAACATGATACTTACAATTGTATGTACAGTACACGTAGCGTGACATTCTCTAAACACGATACCTACAATTGTATGTACAGTACACGTAGAGTGACATTCTCTAAACAGGATACCTACAATTGTATGTACAGTACACGTAGCGTGACATTCTCTAAACACGATACCTACAATTTTATCTACAGTACACGTAGCGTAACATTCTCTTAACACGATACCTACAATTGTATGCACAGTACACGTAGCGTGACATTCTCAAAACACGATACTTACAATTGTATATACAGTACACGTAGCGTGACATTCTCTAAACACGATACCTACAATTGTATGTACAGTACACGTAGCGTAACATTCTCTAAACACGATACTGACAATTTTATGCACAGTACACATAACGTGACATTCTCAAAACATGATACCAACAATTGTATGTACAGTACACGTAGCGTGATATTCTCTAAACTCGATACCTACAATTGTATGTACAGTACACGTAGCGTGACATTCTCTAAACAGGATACCTACAATTTTATGTACAGTACACGTAGCGTGACATTCTCTAAACATGATACCTACAATTGTATGTACATGTACACGTAAAATGACATTCTCTAAGCACGATACCTACAATTTTATCTACAGTACACGTAGCGTAACATTCTCTAAACACGATACCTACAATTGTATGTACAGTACAGGTAGCGTGATATTCTCTAGACACGATACCTACAATTGTATGAAAAGTATACGTAGCGTGACATTCTCTAAACACGATACTGACAATTTTATGCACAGTACACATAACGTGACATTCTCTAAATACGATACCTACAAGTTTATGTACAGTACACGTAACGTGACATTCTCTAAACAAGATACCTATAATTGTATCTACAGTACACGACATTCTCTAAACACGATACCTACAATTGTATGTACAGTACACGTAGCGTGACATACTCTAAACACGATACCTACAATTGTATGTACAGTACACGTAGCGTGACATTCTCTAAACACGATACTTACCATTTTATGTACAGTACACGTAACGTGACATTCTCTAAGCACGATACCTACAATTTTATGTACAGTACACGTAGCGTGACATTCTCTAAACACGATACCTACAACTGTATGTACAGTACACGTAGCGTGACATTCTCTAAACACGATACCTACAATTTTATTTACAGTACACGTAACGTGACATTCTCTAAGCACGATACCTACAATTTTATGTACAGTACACGTAGCGTGACATTCTCTAAACACGATACCTACAATTTTATGCACAGTACACGTAGCGTGACATTCTCTAAACACGATACCTACAATTTTGTGCACAGTACACGTAACGTGACATTCTCTAAAAACGATACCTACAATTTTATGTAGAGTACACGTAGCGTGACATTCTCTAAACACGATACCTACAATTTTATGTACAGTACACGTAACGTGACATTCTTTAAACACGATTCCTACAATTGTATGTACAGTACACGTCGCGTGACATTCTCTAAACACGATACCTACAATTGTATGTACAGTACACATAGCGTGACATTCTCTAAACACGATACCTACAATTGTATGTACAGTACACGTAGCGTGACATTCTCTAAACAGGATACCTACAATTTTATGTACAGTACACGTAGCGTTACATTCTCTAAACACGATATCTACAATTTTATCTACAGTACACGTAGCGTAACATTCCTTTAACACAATACTTACAATTGTATGTACAGTACACGTAGCGTGACATTCTCTAAACATGATACTTACAATTTTATGTACAGTACACGTAGCGTGACATTCTCAAAACACGATACCTACAATTTTATGTACAGTACACGTAATGTGACATTCTCTAAGCACGATACCTACAATTGTATGTACAGTACACGTCGCGTGACATTCTCTAAACACGATACCTACAATTGTATGTACAGTACACGTAGCGTGACATTCTCTAAACACGATACCTACAATTGTATGTACAGTACACGTAGCGTGACATTCTCTAAACAGGATACCTACAATTTTATATACAGTACACGTAGCGTTACATTCTCTAAACACGATACCTACAATTTTATCTACAGTACACGTAGCGTAACATTCTTTTAACACAATACCTACAATTGTATGTACAGTACACGTAGCGTGACATTCTCAAAACACGATACTTACAATTGTATGTACAGTACACGTAGCGTGACATTCTCTAAACACGATACCTACAATTTTATGTACAGTACACGTAACGTGACATTCTTTAAACACGATTCCTACAATTGTATGTACAGTACACGTCGCGTGACATTCTCTAAACACGATACCTACAATTGTATGTACAGTACACATAGCGTGACATTCTCTAAACACGATACCTACAATTGTATGTACAGTACACGTAGCGTGACATTCTCTAAACAGGATACCTACAATTTTATGTACAGTACACGTAGCGTTACATTCTCTAAACACGATACCTACAATTTTATCTACTGTACACGTAGCGTAACATTCCTTTAACACAATACTTACAATTGTATGTACAGTACACGTAGCGTGACATTCTCTAAACATGATACTTACAATTTTATGTACAGTACACGTAGCGTGACATTCTCAAAACACGATACCTACAATTTTATGTACAGTACACGTAATGTGACATTCTCTAAGCACGATACCTACAATTGTATGTACAGTACACGTCGCGTGACATTCTCTAAACACGATACCTACAATTGTATGTACAGTACACGTAGCGTGACATTCTCTAAACACGATACCTACAATTGTATGTACAGTACACGTAGCGTGACATTCTCTAAACAGGATACCTACAATTTTATGTACAGTACACGTAGCGTTACATTCTCTAAACACGATACCTACAATTTTATCTACAGTACACGTAGCGTAACATTCTTTTAACACAATACCTACAATTGTATGTACAGTACACGTAGCGTGACATTCTCTAAACAGGATACCTACAATTGTATGTACAGTACACGTAGCGTGACATTCTCTAAACACGATACCTTCAATTGTATCTACATTACACGAAGCGTAGCATTCTCTAAGAACGATACCTACAATTGTATATACAGTACACGTAACGTGACATTCTCCAAACACGATACCTACAATTTTATCTAAAGTACACGTAGCGTGGCATTCTCTAAACACGATACCTACAATTGTATCTACAGTACACGTACCGTAACATTCTCTTAACACGATACCTACAATTTTATGTACAGTACACATAACGTGACATTCTCTAAACACGATACCAACAATTGTATGTACAGTACACGTAGCGTGATATTCTCTAAACACGATACCTACAATTGTATGTACAATACACGTAGCGTGACATTCTCTAAACACGATACCTACAATTTTATCTACAGTACACATAGCGTGACATTCTCTAAACACGATACCTTCAATTGTATCTACAGTACACGTAGCGTAACATTCTCTAAGAACAATACTTACAATTGTATGTACAGTACACGTAGCGTGACATTCTCTAAAAATGATACTTACAATTTTATGTACAGTACACGTAGCGTGACATCCTCAAAACACGATACCTACAATTTTATGTACAGTACACGTAATGTGACATTCTCTAAGCACGATACCTACAATTTTATGTACAGTACACGTAGCGTGACATTCTCTAAACACGATACCTACAATTTTATGTACAGTACACGTAGCGTGACATTCTCTAATCACGATACCTACAATTTTGTGCACAGTACACGTAACGTGACATTCTCTAAAAACGATACCTACAATTTTATGTACAATACAGGTAACGTGACATTCTCTAAGCACGATACCTACAATTTTATGCACAGTACACGTAACGTGACATTCTTTAAACACGATACCTACAATTTTATGTACAGTACACGTCGCGTGACATTCTCTAAAACATGATACTTACAATTGTATGTACAGTACACGTAGCGTGACATTCTCTAAACACGATACCTACAATTGTATGTACAGTACACGTAGAGTGACATTCTCTAAACAGGATACCTACAATTGTATGTACAGTACACGTAGCGTGACATTCTCTAAACACGATACCTACAATTTTATCTACAGTACACGTAGCGTAACATTCTCTTAACACGATACCTACAATTGTATGCACAGTACACGTAGCGTGACATTCTCAAAACACGATACTTACAATTGTATATACAGTACACGTAGCGTGACATTCTCTAAACACGATACCTTCAATTGTATCTACATTACACGAAGCGTAACATTCTCTAAGAACGATACCTACAATTGTATGTACAGTACACGTAGCGTGACATTCTCTAAACACGATACCTACAACTTTATGTACAGTACACGTAGCGTGACATTCTCTAAACACGATACCTACAATTGTATGTACAATACAGGTAACGTGACATTCTCTAAGCACGATACCTACAATTTTATGCACAGTACACGTAACGTGACATTCTCTAAACACGATACCTACAATTGTATGTACAGTACACGTAGCGTGACATTCTCTAAACACGATACCTACAATTGTATGTACAATACAGGTAACGTGACATTCTCTAAGCACGATACCTACAATTTTATGTACAGTACACGTAGCGTGAAATTCTCTAAACACGATACCTAAAATTTTATGTACAGTACACGTAGCGTGACATTCTCTAAATACGATACCTACAATTTTGTGCACAGTACACGTAACGTGACATTCTCTAAACACGATACCTACAATTGTATGTACAGTACACGTAGCTTGACATTCTCTAAACACGATACCTTACAATTTTATGTACAGTACACGTAGCGTGACATTCTCTAAACACGATACCTACAATTGTATGAACAGTACACGTAGCGTGACATTCCTTTAACAGGATACCTACAATTGTATGTACAGTACACGTAGCGTGACATTCTCTAAACGCGATACCTACAATTGTATCTACAGTACACATAGCGTGACATTCTCTAAACACGATACCTACAAATTTATGTACAGTACACGTAGCGTGACATTCTCTAAACACGATACCTACAATTTTATGCACAGTACATGTAGCGTGACATTCTCTAAATACGATACCTACAATTGTATGTACAGTACACGTAGCGTGACATTCTCTAAACACGATACCTACAATTTTATGCACAGTACATGTAGCGTAACATTCTCTAAACACGATACTGACAATTTTATGTACAGTACACATAACGTGACATTCTCAAAACACGATACCAACAATTGTATGTACAGTACACGTAGCGTGATATTCTCTAAACTCGATACCTACAATTGTATGTACAGTACACGTAGCGTGACATTCTCTAAACAGGATACCTACAATTTTATCTACAGTACACGTAGCGTGACATTCTCTAAACACGATACTTACCATTTTATGTACAGTACACGTAACGTGACATTCTCTAAGCACGATACCTACAATTGTATGTACAGTACACGTAGCGTGACATTCTCTAAACACAATACCTACAATTTTATGTACAGTACACGTAGCGTGACATTCTCTAAACACGATACCTACAATTTTATGTACAGTACACGTAACGTGACATTCTCTAAGCACGATACCTACAATTGTATGTACAGTACACGTAGCGTGACATTCTCTAAACACGATACCTACAATTTTATGCACAGTACACGTAGCATGACATTCTCTAAACACGATACCTACAATTTTGTGCACAGTACACGTAACGTGACATTCTCTAAAAACGATACCTACAATTTTATGTAGAGTACACGTAGCGTGACATTCTCTAAACACGATACCTACAATTGTATCTACAGTACACGTAGCGTAACATTCTCTAAACACGATACCTACAATTTTATGTACAGTACACATAACGTGACATTCTCTAAACACGATACCAACAATTGTATGTACAGTACACGTAGCGTGATATTCTCTAAACACGATACCTACAATTGTATGTACAGTACACGTAGCGTGACATTCTCTAAACACGATACCTACAATTTTATCTACAGTACACATAGCGTGACATTCTCTTAAGACGATACCTTCAATTGTATCTACAGTACACGTAGCGTAACATTCTCTAAGAACAATACCTACAATTTTATGTACAGTACACGTTATGTGACATTCTCTAAGCACGATACCTACAATTGTATGTACAGTACACGTAGCGTAACATTCTCTAAACACGATACCTTCAATTGTATCTACAGTACACGTAGCGTAACATTCTCTAAGAACAATACCTACAATTGTATGTACAGTACACGTAGCGTGACATTCTCTAAACATGATACTTACAATTTTATGTACAGTACACGTAGCGTGACATTCTCTAAACACGATACCTACAATTTTATGTACAGTACACGTAGCGTGACATTCTCTAATCACGATACCTACAATTTTGTGCACAGTACACGTAACGTGACTTTCTCTAAAAACGATACCTACAATTTTATGTACAGTACACGTAGCGGGATATTCTCTAAACACGATACCTACAATTCTATGTACAGTACACGTAGCGTGACATTCTCTAAACACTATACCTACAATTGTATGTACAGTACACGTAGCGTGACATTCTCTAAACAGGATACCTACAATTGTATGTACAGTACACGTAGCGTTACATTCTCTAAACACGATACCTACAATTGTATCTACAGTACACGTAGCGTAACATTCTCTTAACACGATACCTACAATTGTATGTACAGTACACGTAGCGTGACATTCTCAAAACACGATACTTACAATTGTATATACAGTACACGTAACGTGACATTCTCTAAACACGATACCTTCAATTGTATCTACATTACACGAAGCGTAACATTCTCTAAGAACGATACCTACAATTGTATGTACAGTACGCGTAGCGTGACATTCTCTAAACACGATACCTACAACTTTATGTACAGTACACGTAGCGTGACATTCTCTAAACACGATACCTACAATTGTATGTACAATACAGGTAACGTGACATTCTCTAAACACGATACCTACAATTTTATGCACAGTACACGTAGCGTGACATTCTCTAAACACGGTACCTACAATTTTATGTACAGTACACGTAGCGTGACATTCTCTAAATACGATACCTACAATTTTGTGCACAGTACACGTAACGTGACATTCTCTAAACACGATACCTACAATTGTATGTACAGTACACGTAGCGTGACATTCTCTAAACACGATACCTACAATTTTATGTACAGTACACGTAGCGTGACATTCTGTAAACACGATACCAACAATTGTATGTACAGTACACGTAGCGTGATATTCTCTAAACACGATACCTACAATTGTATGTACAGTACACGTAGCGTGACATTTTCTAAACACGATACCTACAATTGTATGAACAGTACACGTAGCGTGACATTCCTTTAACAGGATACCTACAATTGTATGTACAGTACACGTAGCGTGACATTCTCTAAACACGATACCTACAATTGTATCTACAGTACACATAGCGTGACATTCTCTAAACACGATACCTACAATTTTATGTACAGTACACGTAGCGTGACATTCTCTAAACACGATACCTACAATTTTATGCACAGTACATGTAGCGTGACATTCTCTAAACACGATACCTACAATTGTATGTACAGTACACGTAGCGTGACATTCTCTAAACACGATACCTACAATTTTATGAACAGTACATGTAGCGTGACATTCTCTAAACACGATACCTACAATTGTATGTACAGTACACGTAGCGTAACATTCTCTAAACACGATACCTACAATTTTATGTACAGTACACATAACGTGACATTCTCAAAACACGATACCAACAATTGTATGTACAGTACACGTAGCGTGATATTCTCTAAACTCGATACCTACAATTGTATGTACATTACACGTAGCGTGACATTCTCTAAACAGGATACCTACAATTTTATGTACAGTACACGTAGAGTGACATTCTCTAAACACGATACTTACAATTGTATGTACAGTACACGTAGCGTGACATTCTCTAAACACGATACACACAATTTTATGTACAGTACACATAACGTGACATTCTCAAAACACGATACCTTCAATTGTATGTACAGTACACGTAGTGTGACATTCTCTAAACACGATACCTACAATTTTATGTACAGTACACGTAGCGTGACATTCTCTAAACACGATACCTACAATTGTATGTACAATACAGGTAACGTGACATTCTCTAAGCACGATACCTACAATTTTATGCACAGTACACGTAGCGTGACATTCTCTAAACACGATACCTACAATTTTATGTACAGTACACGTAGCGTGACATTCTCTAAATACGATACCTACAATTTTGTGCACAGTACACGTAACGTGACATTCTCTAAACACGATACCTACAATTGTATGTACAGTACACGTAGCGTGACATTCTCTAAACACGATACCTACAATTTTATGTACAGTACACGTAGCGTGACATTCTGTAAACACGATACCAACAATTGTATGTACAGTACACGTAGCGTGATATTCTCTAAACACGATACCTACAATTGTATGTACAGTACACGTAGCGTGACATTCTCTAAACACGATACCTACAATTGTATGTACAGTACACTTAGATTGACATTCCTTTAACAGGATACCTACAATTGTATGTACAGTACACGTATCGTGACATTCTCTAAACACGATACCTACAATTGTATCTACAGTACACATAGCGTGACATTCTCTAAACACGATACCTACAATTTTATGTACAGTACACGTAGCGTGACATTCTCTAAACACGATACCTACAATTGTATCTACAGTACATGTAGCGCGACATTCTCTAAACACGATACCTACAATTGTATGTACAGTACACGTAGCGTGACATTCTCTGAACACGATACCTACAATTTTATCTACAGTACACATAGCGTGACATTCTCTAAACACGATACCTTCAATTGTATCTACAGTACACGTAGCGTGACATTCTCTAAGAACAATACCTTCAATTGTATGTACAGTACACGTAGCGTGACATTCTCTAAACACGATACTTACAATTTTATGTACAGTACACGTAACGTGACATTCTCTAAGCATGATACCTACAATTTTATGTACAGTACACGTAGCGTCACATTCTCTAAACACGATACCTACAATTTTATGTACAGTACACGTAGCGTGACATTCTCTAAACACGATACCTACAATTTTGTGCACAGTACACGTAACGTGACATTCTCTAAAAACGATACCTACAATTTTATGTACAGTACACGTAGCGTGGCATTCTCTAAACATGATACCTACAATTTTATGTACAGTACACGTAACGTGACAATCTTTAAACACGATTCCTACAATTTTATGTACAGTACACTTAGCGTGACATTCCTTTAACAGGATACCTACAATTGTATGTACAGTACACGTAGCGTGACATTCTCTAAACACGATACCTACAATTTTATGTACTGTACACGTAGCGTGACATTCTCTAAACACGATACCTACAATTGTATCTACAGTACATGTAGCGCGACATTCTCTAAACACGATACCTACAATTGTATGCACAGTACACGTAGCGTCACATTCTCTAAACACGATACCTACAATTTTATCTACAGTACACATAGCGTGACATTCTCTAAACACGATACCTTCAATTGTATCTACAGTACACATAGCGTGACATTCTCTAAGAACAATACCTACAATTGTATGTACAGTACACGTAGCGTGACATTCTCTAAACACGATACTTACAATTTTATGTACAGTACACGTAACGTGACATTCTCTAAGCACGATACCTACAATTTTATGTACAGTACACGTAGCGTGACATTCTCTAAACACGATACCTACAATTTTATGTACAGTACACGTAGCGTGACATTCTCTAAACACGATACCTACAATTGTGTGCACAGTACACGTAACGTGACATTCTCTAAACACGATACCTTCAATTGTATCTACATTACACGAAGCGTAACATTCTCTAAGAACGATACCTACAATTGTATGTACAGTACGCGTAGCGTGACATTCTCTAAACACGATACCTACAACTTTATGTACAGTACACGTAGCGTGACATTCTCTAAACACGATACCTACAATTGTATGTACAATACAGGTAACGTGACATTCTCTAAACACGATACCTACAATTTTATGCACAGTACACGTAGCGTGACATTCTCTAAACACGGTACCTACAATTTTATGTACAGTACACGTAGCGTGACATTCTCTAAATACGATACCTACAATTTTGTGCACAGTACACCTAACGTGACATTCTCTAAACACGATACCTACAATTGTATGTACAGTACACGTAGCGTGACATTCTCTAAACACGATACCTACAATTTTATGTACAGTACACGTAGCGTGACATTCTGTAAACACGATACCAACAATTGTATGTACAGTACACGTAGCGTGATATTCTCTAAACACGATACCTACAATTGTATGTACAGTACACGTAGCGTGACATTTTCTAAACACGATACCTACAATTGTATGAACAGTACACGTAGCGTGACATTCCTTTAACAGGATACCTACAATTGTATGTACAGTACACGTAGCGTGACATTCTCTAAACACGATACCTACAATTGTATCTACAGTACACATAGCGTGACATTCTCTAAACACGATACCTACAATTTTATGTACAGTACACGTAGCGTGACATTCTCTAAACACGATACCTACAATTTTATGCACAGTACATGTAGCGTGACATTCTCTAAACACGATACCTACAATTGTATGTACAGTACACGTAGCGTGACATTCTCTAAACACGATACCTACAATTTTATGAACAGTACATGTAGCGTGACATTCTCTAAACACGATACCTACAATTGTATGTACAGTACACGTAGCGTAACATTCTCTAAACACGATACCTACAATTTTATGTACAGTACACATAACGTGACATTCTCAAAACACGATACCAACAATTGTATGTACAGTACACGTAGCGTGATATTCTCTAAACTCGATACCTACAATTGTATGTACATTACACGTAGCGTGACATTCTCTAAACAGGATACCTACAATTTTATGTACAGTACACGTAGAGTGACATTCTCTAAACACGATACTTACAATTGTATGTACAGTACACGTAGCGTGACATTCTCTAAACACGATACACACAATTTTATGTACAGTACACATAACGTGACATTCTCAAAACACGATACCTTCAATTGTATGTACAGTACACGTAGTGTGACATTCTCTAAACACGATACCTACAATTTTATGTACAGTACACGTAGCGTGACATTCTCTAAACACGATACCTACAATTGTATGTACAATACAGGTAACGTGACATTCTCTAAGCACGATACCTACAATTTTATGCACAGTACACGTAGCGTGACATTCTCTAAACACGATACCTACAATTTTATGTAAAGTACACGTAGCGTGACATTCTCTAAATACGATACCTACAATTTTGTGCACAGTACACGTAACGTGACATTCTCTAAGCATGATACCTACAATTTTATGTACAGTACACGTAGCGTCACATTCTCTAAACACGATACCTACAATTTTATGTACAGTACACGTAGCGTGACATTCTCTAAACACGATACCTACAATTTTGTGCACAGTACACGTAACGTGACATTCTCTAAAAACGATACCTACAATTTTATGTACAGTACACGTAGCGTGGCATTCTCTAAACATGATACCTACAATTTTATGTACAGTACACGTAACGTGACAATCTTTAAACACGATTCCTACAATTTTATGTACAGTACACTTAGCGTGACATTCCTTTAACAGGATACCTACAATTGTATGTACAGTACACGTAGCGTGACATTCTCTAAACACGATACCTACAATTTTATGTACTGTACACGTAGCGTGACATTCTCTAAACACGATACCTACAATTGTATCTACAGTACATGTAGCGCGACATTCTCTAAACACGATACCTACAATTGTATGCACAGTACACGTAGCGTCACATTCTCTAAACACGATACCTACAATTTTATCTACAGTACACATAGCGTGACATTCTCTAAACACGATACCTTCAATTGTATCTACAGTACACATAGCGTGACATTCTCTAAGAACAATACCTACAATTGTATGTACAGTACACGTAGCGTGACATTCTCTAAACACGATACTTACAATTTTATGTACAGTACACGTAACGTGACATTCTCTAAGCACGATACCAACAATTTTATGTACAGTACACGTAGCGTGACATTCTCTAAACACGATACCTACAATTTTATGTACAGTACACGTAGCGTGACATTCTCTAAACACGATACCTACAATTGTGTGCACAGTACACGTAACGTGACATTCTCTAAAAACGATACCTACAATTTTATGTACAGTACACGTAGCGTGACATTCTCAAAACACGATACCTACAATTTTATGTACAGTACACGTAACGTGACATTCTTTAAACACGATTCCTACAATTTTATGTACAGTACACGTCGCGTGACATTCTCTAAACACGATACCTACAATTGTATGTACAGTACACGTAGCGTGACATTCTCTAAACACTATACCTACAATTGTATGTACAGTACACGTAGCGTGACATTCTCTAAACACGATACCTACAATTTTATGCACAGTACACGTAACGTGACATTCTTTAAACACGATTCCTACAATTTCATGTACAGTACACGTCGCGTGACATTCTCTAAACACGATACCTACAATTGTATGTACAGTACACGTAGCGTGACATTCTCTAAACACGATACCTACAATTGTATGTACAGTACACGTAGCGTGACATTCTCTAAACAGGATACCTACAATTTTATGTACAGTACACGTAGCGTTACATTCTCTAAACACGATACCTACAATTTTATCTACAGTACACGTAGCGTAACAATCTCTTAACACGATACCTACAATTGTATGTACAGTACACGTAGCGTGACATTCTCAAAACACGATACCTACAATTGTATGTACAGTACACGTAGCGTGACATTCTCTAAACACGATACCTTCAATTGTATCTACATTACACGAAGCGTAACATTCTCTAGGAACGATACCTACAATTGTATGTACAGTACACGTAACGTGACATTCTCTAAACACGATACCTACAATTTTATCTAAAGTACACGGAGCGTGGCATTCTCTAAACACGATACCTACAATTGTATCTACAGTACACGTAGCGTAACATTCTCTAAACACGATACCTACAATTGTATGTACAGTACACGTAGCGTTACATTCTCTAAACACGATACCTACAATTTTATCTACAGTACACGTAGCGTAACATTCTCTAAGAACAATACCTACAATTGTATGTACAGTACACGTAGCGTGACATTCTCTAAACACGATACCTACAATTTTATGTACAGTACACGTAGCGTGACATTCTCTAAACACGATACCTACAATTTTGTGCACAGTACACATAACGTGACATTCTCTAAAAACGATACCTACAATTTTATGTACAGTACACGTAGCGTGACATTCTCTAAACACGATACCTACAATTCTATGTACAGTACACGTAACGTGACATTCTTTAAACACGATATCTACAATTTTATGTACAGTACACGTCGCGTGGCATTCTCTAAAAACACGATACCTACAATTGTATGCACAGTACACGTAGCGTGACATTCTCTAAACACGATACCTACAATTTTATCTACAGTACACGTAGCGTAACATTCTCTTAACACGATACCTACAATTGTATGTACAGTACACGTAGCGTGACATTCTCAAAACTCGATACTTACAATTGTATATACAGTACACGTAGCGTGATATTCTCTAAACACGATACCTTCAATTGTATCTACATTACACGAAGCGTAACATTCTCTAAGAACGATACCTACAATTGTATGTACAGTACACATAGCGTGACATTCTCTAAACACGATACCTACAATTTTATCTAAAGTACACGTAGCGTGGCATTCTCTAAACACGATACCTACAATTGTATCTACAGTACACGTAGCGTGACATTCTCTAAACACGATACCTACAATTTTATGTACAGTACACATAACGTGACATTCTCAAAACACGATACCTTCAATTGTATCTACATTACACGAAGCTTAACATTCTCTAAGAACGATACCTACAATTGTATGTACAGTACACGTAGCGTGACATTCTCTAAACACGATACCTACAATTTTATCTAAAGTACACGTAGCGTGGCATTCTCTAAACATGATACCTACAATTGTATCTACAGTACACGTAGCGTAACATTCTCTAAACACGATACCTACAATTGTATGCACAGTACACGTAACGTGACATTCTCTAAACATGATACCTACAATTTTATGTACAGTACACGTAGCGTGACATTCTCTGAACACGATACCTACAATTTTATGTACAGTACACGTAACGTGACATTCTCTAAACAAGATACCTATAATTGTATCTACAGTACACGTAGCGTGACATTCTCTAAACACGATACCTACAATGTTATGCATAGTACACGTAGCGTGACATTCTTTAAACACGATACCTACAATTGTATGTACAGTACACGTAGCGTGACATTCTCCAAACATGATACCTACAATTGTATGTACAGTACACGTAACATGACATTCTCTAAGCACGATACCTACAATTTTATCAACAGTACACGTAGCGTAACATTCTCTAATCACGATACCTACAATTTTATGTACAGTACACGTAACGTGACATTCTCTAAACAAGATACCTACAATTTTATCTACAGTACACGTATCGTAACATTCTCTAAACACGATACCTACAATTGTATGTACAGTACAGGTAGCGTGACATTCTCTAGACACGATACCTATAATTGTATGTAAAGTATACGTAGCGTGACTTTCTCTAAACACGATACCTACAATTGTATGCACAGTACACGTAACGTGACATTCTCTAAACACGATACCTACAATTGTATGTACAGTACACGTAGCGTGACATTCTCCAAACATGATACCTACAATTGTATGTACTGTACACGTAACATGACATTCTCTAAGCACGATACCTACAATTTTATCTACAGTACACGTAGCGTAACATTCTCTAAACACGATACCTACTATTGTATGTACAGTACACGTAGCGTGACATTCTCTAAACACGATACCTACAATTTTATCTACAGTACACGTAGCGTGACATTCTCTAAACACGATACCTACAATTGTATCTACAGTACACATAGCGTAACATTCTCTAAGCACGATACCTACAATTGTATGTACAGTACACTTAGCGTGACATTCTCTAAACACGATACCTACAATTTTATGTACAGTACACGTAGCGTGACATTCTCTAAACACGATACCTACAATTGTATGTACAGTAAACGTAACGTGACATTCTCTAAGCACGATACCTACAATTTTATGTACAGTACACGTCGCGTGACATTCTCTAAACACGATACCTACAATGTTATGTACAGTACACGTAACGTGACATTCTCTAAACAAGATACCTATAATTTTATGTACAGTACACGTAGCGTGACATTCTCTGAACACGATACCTATAATTTTATGCACAGTACACGTAACGTGACATTCTCTAAACAAGACACCTATAATTGTATCTACAGTACACGTAGCGTGACATTCTCTAAACACGATACCTACAATTTTATGTACAGTACACGTAGCGTGACATTCTTTAAACACGATACCTACAATTGCATGTACAGTACACGTAACGTGACATTCTCTAAACACGACACCTACAATTGTATGTACAGTACACGTAGCGTGACATTCTCCAAACATGATACCTACAATTGTATGTACTGTACACGTAACATGACATTCTCTAAGCACGATACCTACAATTTTATCTACAGTACACGTAGCGTAACATTCTCTAAACACGATACCTACTATTGTATGTACAGTACACGTAGCGTGACATTCTCTAAACACGATACCTACAATTTTATCTACAGTACACGTAGCGTGACATTCTCTAAACACGATACCTACAATTGTATCTACAGTACACGTAGCGTAACATTCTCTAAGCACGATACCTACAATTGTATGTACAGTACACTTAGCGTGACATTCTCTAAACACGATACCTACAATTTTATGTACAGTACACGTAGCGTGACATTCTCTAAACACGATACCTACAATTGTATGTACAGTAAACGTAACGTGACATTCTCTAAGCACGATACCTACAATTTTATGTACAGTACACGTCGCGTGACATTCTCTAAACACGATACCTACAATGTTATGTACAGTACACGTAACGTGACATTCTCTAAACAAGATACCTATAATTTTATGTACAGTACACGTAGCCTGACATTCTCTGAACACGATACCTATAATTTTATGTACAGTACACGTAACGTGACATTCTCTAAACAAGACACCTATAATTGTATCTACAGTACACGTAGCGTGACATTCTCTAAACACGATACCTACAATTTTATGCACAGTACACGTAGCGTGACATTCTTTAAACACGATACCTACAATTGCATGTACAGTACACGTAGCGTGAAATTCTCTAAACAGGATACCTACAATTGTATGTACAGTACACGTAGCGTGACATTCTCTAAACAGGATACCTACAATTGTATGCACAGTACACGTAGCATGACATTCTCTAAACACGATACCTACAATTGTATGTACAGTACACGTAACGTGCCATTCTCTAAACACGATACCTACAATTCTATGCACAGTACACGTAGCATAACATTCTCTAAACACGATATCTACAATTGTATGTACAGTACACGTAACGTAACATTCTCTAAACACAATACCTTCAATTGTATGTACAGTACACATAGCGTGACATTCTCAAAACACGATACCTACAATTGTGTGTACAGTACACGTAGCGTGACATTCTCTAAACACGATACCATCAATTCTATGTACAGTACACGTAGCGTGACATTCTCTAAACACGATACCTACAATTTTATCTACAGTACAAGTAGCGTAACATTCTCTAAACACGATACCTACAATTGTATGTACAGTACACATAGCGTGACATTCTCTAAACACGATACCTACAATTTTATCTACAGTACACGTAGCGTAACATTCTCTAAACACGATACCTACAATTGTATGTACAGTACACATAGCGTGACATTCTCTAAACACGATACCTACAATTTTATCTAAAGTACATGTAGCGTGGCATTCTCTAAACACGATACCTACAATTGTATCTACAGTACACGTAGCGTAACATTTTCTAAGCACGATACCTACAATTGTATGTACAGTACACATAGCGTGACATTCTCTAAACACGATACCTACAATTTTATGTACAGTACACGTAACGTGACATTCTCTAAACAAGATACCTATAATTGTATCTACAGTACACGTAGCGTGACATTCTCTAAACACGATACTTACAATTTTATGTACAGTACACGTAGCGTGACATTCTCTAAACACGATACCTACAATTGTATGTACAGTACATGTAACGTGACATTCTTTAAACACGATACCTACAATTGTATGTACAGTACACGTAACGTTACATACTCTAAACACGATACCTACAATTGTATGTACAGTACACGTAGCGTGATATTCTCTAAACACGATACCTACAATTGTATGTACAGTACACGTAGCGTGACATTCTCTAAACACTATACCTACAATTGTATGTACAGTACACGTAGTGTGACATTCTCTAAACATGATACCTACAATTGCATGTACAGTACACGTAACGTGACATTCTCTAAATAAGATACCTATAATTGTAGTATGACATTCTCTAAACATGATACCTACAATTGTATTTACAGTATGCGTAGCGTGACTTTCTCTAAACACTATACCTACAATTTTATGTACAGTACACGTAACGTGACATTCTCTAAACACGATACCTACAATTGTATGTACAGTACACCTTAGCGTGACATTCTCTAAACAAGATACCTACAATTGTATCTACAGTACACGTAGCGTGACATTCTCTATACACGATACCTACAATTGTATCTACAGTACACGTAGCATGACATTCTCTAAACACGATACGTACAATTGTATGTACAGTACACGTACCGTGACATTCTCTAAACACGATACCTACAATTTTATGCACAGTACATGTAACGTGACATTCTCTAAACACTATACCTACAATTGTATGTACAGTACACGTAACGTAACATTCTCTAAACACGATACCTACAATTTTATGTACAGTACACTGAGCGTGACATTCTCTAAACACGATACCTACAATTGTATGTACAGTACACGTAGCGTGACATTCTCTAAACACGATACCTACAATTGTATGTACAGTACACGTAACGTGACATACTCTAAACACGATACCTACAATTGTATGTACAGTACACGTAGCGTGATATTCTCTAAACACGATAGCTACATTGTATGTACAGTATACGTAGCGTGACATTCTCTAAACAATATACCTACAATTGTATGTACAGTACACGTAGTGTGAAATTCTCTAAACATGATAACTACAATTTTATGTACAGTACACGTAACGTGACATTCTCTAAACAAGATACCTATAATTGTAGTGTGACATTCTCTAAACATGATACCTACAATTGTATGTACAGTATGCGTAGCGTGATTTTCTCTAAACACTATACCTACAATTTTATGTACAGTACACGTAACGTGACATTCTCTAAACACGATACCTACAATTTTATGTACAGTACACCTTAGCGTGACATTCTCTAAACAAGATACCTACAATTGTATCTACAGTACACGTAGCCTGACATTCTCTAAACACGATACCTACAATTGTATGTACAGTACACGTAGCGTGACATTCTCTAAACACGATACCTACAATTGTATCTACAGTACACGTAGCATGACATTCTCTAAGCACGATACGTACAATTGTATGTACAGTACACGTAACGTGACATTCTCTAAACACGATACCTACAATTTAATGCACAGTACACGTAACGTGACATTCTCTAAACACTATACCTACAATTGTATGTACAGTACACGTAGCGTGACAATCTCTAAACACGATACCTACAATTGTATGTACAGTACACGTAACGTAACATTCTCTAAACACGATACCTACAATTGTATGTACAGTACACGTAAGGTGACATACTCTAAACACGATACCTACAATTGTATGTACAGTACACGTAGCGTGATATTCTCTAAACACGATACCTACAATTGTATGTACAGTACACGTAGCGTGACATTCTCTGAACACTATACCTACAATTGTATGCACAGTACACGTAGTGTGACATTCTCTAAACATGATACCTACAATTTTATGTACAGTACACGTAACGTGACATTCTCTAAACAAGATACCTATAATTGTAGTGTGACATTCTCTAAACATGATACCTACAATTGTATGTACAGTATGCGTAGCGTGACTTTCTCTAAACACTATTCCTACAATTTTATGTACAGTACACGTAACGTGACATTCTCTAAACACGATACCTACAATTTTATGTACAGTACACGTAACGTGACATTCTCTAAACACGATACCTATAATTGTATCTACAGTACACGTAGCGTGACATTCTCTAAACACGATACCTACAATTTTATGTACAGTACACGTAGCGTGACATTCTCTAAACACGATACCTACAATTGTATCTACAGTACACGTAGCATGACATTCTCTAAACCCGATACCTACAATTGTATGTACAGTACACGTAACGTGACATTCTATAAACACGATACCTACAATTGTATGCACAGTACACGTAACGTGACATTCTCTAAACACGATACCTACAATTTTATGTACAGTACACGTAGCGTGACATTCTCTAAACACGATACCTACAATTTTATCTACAGTACATGTAGCGTAACATTCTCTAAACACGATACCTACAATTGTATGTACAGTACACATAGCGTGACATTCTCTAAACACGATACCTACAATTTTATCTAAAGTACATGTAGCGTGGCATTCTCTAAACACGATACCTACAATTGTATCTACAGTACACGTAGCGTAACATTTTCTAAGCACGATACCTACAATTGTATGTACAGTACACATAGCGTGACATTCTCTAAACACGATACCTACAATTTTATGTACAGTACACGTAACGTGACATTCTCTAAACAAGATACCTATAATTGTATCTACAGTACACGTAGCGTGACATTCTCTAAACACGATACTTACAATTGTATGTACAGTACACGTAGCGTGACATTCTCTAAACACGATACCTACAATTTTATGTACAGTACACGTAACGTGACATTCTTTAAACACGATACCTACAATTGTATGTACAGTACACGTAGCGTGACATTCTCTAAACACGATACCTACAATTGTATGTACAGTACACGTAACGTTACATACTCTAAACACGATACCTACAATTGTATGTACAGTACACGTAGCGTGATATTCTCTAAACACGATACCTACAATTGTATGTACAGTACACGTAGCGTGACATTCTCTAAACACTATACCTACAATTGTATGTACAGTACACGTAGTGTGAAATTCTCTAAACATGATACCTACAATTTTATGTACAGTACACGTAACGTGACATTCTCTAAACAAGATACCTATAATTGTAGTGTGACATTCTCTAAACATGATACCTACAATTGTATGTACAGTATGCGTAGCGTGATTTTCTCTAAACACTATACCTACAATTTTATGTACAGTACACGTAACGTGACATACTCTAAACACGATACTTACAATTGTATGTACAGTACACGTAGCATGACATTCTCTAAACACGATACCTACAATTTTATGTACAGTACACCTTAGCGTGACATTCTCTAAACAAGATACCTACAATTGTATCTACAGTACACGTAACGTGACATTCTCTAAACACGATACCTACAATTTTATGCACAGTACACGTAACGTGACATTCTCTAAACACTATACCTACAATTGTATGTACAGTACACGTAACGTAACATTCTCTAAACACGATACCTACAATTTTATGTACAGTACACGTAGCGTGACATTCTCTAAACACGATACCTACAATTTTATCTACAGTACACGTAGCGTAACATTCTCTAAACACGATACCTACAATTGTATGTACAGTACACATAGCGTGACATTCTCTAAATACGATACCTACAATTTTATCTAAAGTACATGTAGCGTGGCATTCTCTAAACACGATACCTACAATTGTATCTACAGTACACGTAGCGTAACATTTTCTAAGCACGATACCTACAATTGTATGTACAGTACACATAGCGTGACATTCTCTAAACACGATACCTACAATTTTATGTACAGTACACGTAACGTGACATTCTCTAAACAAGATACCTATAATTGTATCTACAGTACACGTAGCGTGACATTCTCTAAACACGATACTTACAATTTTATGTAGAGTACACGTAGCGTGACATTCTCTAAACACGATACCTACAATTTTATGTACAGTACACGTAGCGTGACATTCTCTAAACACGATACCTACAATTGTATCTACAGTACACGTAGCATGACATTCTCTAAACACGATACGTACAATTGTATGTACAGTACACGTAACGTGACATTCTATAAACACGATACCTACAATTGTATGCACAGTACACGTAACGTGACATTCTCTAAACACTATACCTACAATTGTATGTACAGTACACGTAACGTAACATTCTCTAAACACGATACCTACAATTTTATGTACAGTACACGTAGCGTGACATTCTCTAAACACGATACCTACAATTTTATCTACAGTACACGTAGCGTAACATTCTCTAAACACGATACCTACAATTGTATGTACAGTAAACATAGCGTGACATTCTCTAAACACGATACCTACAATTTTATCTAAAGTACATGTAGCGTGGCATTCTCTAAACACGATACCTACAATTGTATCTACAGTACACGTAGCGTAACATTTTCTAAGCACGATACCTACAATTGTATGTACAGTACACATAGCGTGACATTCTCTAAACACGATACCTACAATTTTATGTACAGTACACGTAACGTGACATTCTCTAAACAAGATACCTATAATTGTATCTACAGTACACGTAGCGTGACATTCTCTAAACACGATACTTACAATTTTATGTACAGTACACGTAGCGTGACATTCTCTAAACACGATACCTACAATTTTATGTACAGTACACGTAACGTGACATTCTTTAAACACGATACCTACAATTGTATGTACAGTACACGTAGCGTGACATTCTCTAAACACGATACCTACAATTGTATGTACAGTACACGTAACGTTACATACTCTAAACACGATACCTACAATTGTATGTACAGTACACGTAGCGTGATATTCTCTAAACACGATACCTACAATTGTATGTACAGTACACGTAGCGTGACATTCTCTAAACACTATACCTACAATTGTATGTACAGTACACGTAGTGTGAAATTCTCTAAACATGATACCTACAATTTTATGTACAGTACACGTAACGTGACATTCTCTAAACAAGATACCTATAATTGTAGTGTGACATTCTCTAAACATGATACCTACAATTGTATGTACAGTATGCGTAGCGTGATATTCTCTAATCACTATACCTACAATTTTATGTACAGTACACGTAACGTGACATACTCTAAACACGATACTTACAATTGTATGTACAGTACACGTAGCATGACATTCTCTAAACACGATACCTACAATTTTATGTACAGTACACCTTAGCGTGACATTCTCTAAACAAGATACCTACAATTGTATCTACAGTACACGTAGCCTGACATTCTCTAAACACGATACCTACAATTGTATGTACAGTACACGTAGCGTGACATTCTCTAAACACGATACCTACAATTGTATCTATAGTACACGTAGCATGACATTCTCTAAACACGATACGTACAATTGTATGTACAATACACGTAGCGTGACTTTCTCTAAACACGATACCTACAATTGTATGTACAGTACACGTACCGTGACATTCTCTAAACATGATACCTACAATTGTATGTACAGTACACGTAGCGTGACATTCTCCAAACATGATACCTACAATTGTATGTACAGTACACGTAACATGACATTCTCTAAGCACGATACCTACAATTTTATCTACAGTACACGTAGCGTAACATTCTCTAATCACGATACCTACAATTTTATGTACAGTACACGTAACGTGACATTCTCTAAACAAGATACCTACAATTTCATCTACAGTACACGTACCGTAGCATTCTCTAAACACGATACCTACAATTGTATGTACAGTACAGGTAGCGTGACATTCTCTAGACACGATACCTATAATTGTATGTAAAGTATACGTAGCGTGACTTTCTCTAAACACGATACCTACAATTGTATGCACAGTACACGTAACGTGACATTCTCTAAACACGATACCTACAATTGTATGTACAGTACACGTAGCGTGACATTCTCCAAACATGATACCTACAATTGTATGTACTGTACACGTAACATGACATTCTCTAAGCACGATACCTACAATTTTATCTACAGTACACGTAGCGTAACATTCTCTAAACACGATACCTACTATTGTATGTACAGTACACGTAGCGTGACATTCTCTAAACACGATACCTACAATTTTATCTACAGTACACGTAGCGTGACATTCTCTAAACACGATACCTACAATTGTATCTACAGTACACGTAGCGTAGCATTCTCTAAGCACGATACCTACAATTGTATGTACAGTACACTTAGCGTGACATTCTCTAAACACGATACCTACAATTTTATGCACAATACACGTAGCGTGACATTCTCTAAACACGATACCTACAATTGTATGTACAGTAAACGTAACGTGACATTCTCTAAGCACGATACCTACAATTTTATGTACAGTACACGTCGCGTGACATTCTCTAAACACGATACCTAGAATGTTATGTACAGTATACGTAACGTGACATTCTCTAAACAAGATACCTATAATTTTATGTACAGTACACGTAGCGTGACATTCTCTGAACACGATACCTATAATTTTATGTACAGTACACGTAACGTGACATTCTCTAAACAAGACACCTATAATTGTATCTACAGTACACGTAGCGTGACATTCTCTAAACACGATACTTACTATTTTATGTACAGTACACGTAGCGTGACATTCTTTAAACACGATACCTACAATTGCATGTACAGTACACGTAGCGTGAAATTCTCTAAACAGGATACCTACAATTGTATGTACAGTACACGTAGCGTGACATTCTCTAAACACGATACCTACAATTGTATGCACAGTACACGTAGCATGACATTCTCTAAACACGATACGTACAATTGTATGTACAGTACACGTAGCGTGCCATTCTCTAAACACGATACCTACAATTCTGTGCACAGTACACGTAGCGTAACATTCTCTAAACACGATATCTACAATTGTATGTACAGTACACGTAACGTAGCATTCTCTAAACACGATACCTTCAATTGTATGTACAGTACACATAGCGTGACATTCTCTAAACACGATACCTACAATTGTGTGTACAGTACACGTAGCGTGACATTCTCTAAACACGATACCATCAATTTTATGTACAGTACACGTAGCGTGACATTCTCTAAACACGATACCTACAATTTTATCTACAGTACAAGTAGCGTAACATTCTCTAAACACGATACCTACAATTGTATGTACAGTACACATAGCGTGACATTCTCTAAGCACGATACCTACAATTTTATCTACAGTACACGTAGCGTAACATTCTCTAAACACGATACCTACAATTGTATGTACAGTACACATAGCGTGACATTCTCTAAACACGATACCTACAATTTTATCTAAAGTACATGTAGCTTGGCATTCTCTAAACACGATACCTACAATTGTATCTACAGTACACGTAGCGTAACATTTTCTAAGCACGATACCTACAATTGTATGTATAGTACACATAGCGTGACATTCTCTAAACACGATACCTACAATTTTATGTACAGTACACGTAACGTGACAATCTCTAAACAAGATACCTATAATTGTATCTACAGTACACGTAGCGTGACATTCTCTAAGCACGATACTTACAATTTTATGTACAGTACACGTAGCGTGACATTCTCTAAACACGATACCTACAATTTTATGTACAGTACACGTAACGTGACATTCTTTAAACACGATACCTACAATTGTATGTACAGTACAAGTAGCGTGACATTCTCTAAACACGATACCTACAATTGTATGTACAGTACACGTAACGTTACATACTCTAAACACGATACCTACAATTGTATGTACAGTACACGTAGCGTTATATTCTCTAAACACGATACCTACAATTGTATGTACAGTACACGTAGCGTGACATTCTCTAAACACTATACCTACAATTGTATGTACAGTACACGTAGTGTGACATTCTCTAAACACGATACCTACAATTGCATGTACAGTACACGTAACGTGACATTCTCTAAATAAGATACCTATAATTGTAGTATGACATTCTCTAAACATGATACCTACAATTGTATTTACAGTATGCGTAGCGTGACTTTCTCTAAACACTATACCTACAATTTTATGTACAGTACACGTAACGTGACATTCTCTAAACACGATACCTACAATTGTATGTACAGTACACCTTAGCGTGACATTCTCTAAACAAGATACCTACAATTGTATCTACAGTACACGTAGCGTGACATTCTCTAAACACGATAACTACAATTGTATGTACAGTACACGTAGCGTGACATTCTCTAAACACGATACCTACAATTGTATCTACAGTACACGTAGCATGACATTCTCTAAACACGATACCTACAATTTTATGCACAGTACATGTAACGTGACATTCTCTAAACACTATACCTACAATTGTATGTACAGTACACGTAACGTAACATTCTCTAAACACGATACCTACAATTTTATGTACAGTACACGTAGCGTGACATTCTCTAAACACGATACCTACAATTGTATGTACAGTACACGTAGCGTGACATTCTCTAAACACGATACCTACAATTGTATGTACAGTACACGTAACGTGACATACTCTAAACACGATACCTACAATTGTATGTACAGTACACGTAGCGTGATATTCTCTAAACACGATACCTACATTGTATGTACAGTATACGTAGCGTGACATTCTCTAAACAATATACCTACAATTGTATGTACAGTACACGTAGTGTGAAATTCTCTAAACATGATAGCTACAATTTTATGTACAGTACACGTAACGTGACATTCTCTAAACAAGATACCTATAATTGTAGTGTGACATTCTCTAAACATGATACCTACAATTGTATGTACAGTATGCGTAGCGTGATTTTCTCTAAACACGATACCTACAATTTTATGTACAGTACACCTTAGCGTGACATTCTCTAAACAAGATACCTACAATTGTATCTACAGTACACGTAGCCTGACATTCTCTAAACACGATACCTACAATTGTATGTACAGTACACGTAGCGTGACATTCTCTAAACACGATACCTACAATTGTATCTACAGTACACGTAGCATGACATTCTCTAAACACGATACGTACAATTGTATGTACAGTACACGTAACGTGACATTCTCTAAACACGATACCAACAATTTAATGCACAGTACACGTAACGTGACATTCTCTAAACACTATACCTACAATTGTATGTACAGTACACGTAGCGTGACATTCTCTAAACACGATACCTACAATTGTATGTACAGTACACGTAACGTAACATTCTCTAAACACGATACCTACAATTGTATGTACAGTACACGTAAGGTGACATACTCTAAACACGATACCTACAATTGTATGTACAGTACACGTAGCGTGATATTCTCTAAACACGATACCTACAATTGTATGTACAGTACACGTAGCGTGACATTCTCTGAACACTATACCTACAATTGTATGCACAGTACACGTAGTGAGACATTCTCTAAACATGATACCTACAATTTTATGTACAGTACACGTAACGTGACATTCTCTAAACAAGATACCTATAATTGTAGTGTGACATTCTCTAAACATGATACCTACAATTGTATGTACAGTATGCATAGCGTGACTTTCTCTAAACACTATACCTACAATTTTATGCACAGTACACGTAACGTGACATTCTCTAAACACGATACCTACAATTTTATGTACAGTACACGTAACGTGACATTCTCTAAACACGATACCTACAATTGTATGTACAGTACACGTAGCATGACATTCTCTAAACACGATACCTACAATTGTATGTACAGTACACGTAGCGTGACATTCTCTAAACACGATACCTACAATTGTATCTACAGTACACGTAGCATGACATTCTCTAAACACGATACCTACAATTGTATGTACAGTACACGTAACGTGACATTCTCTAAACACGATACCTACAATTTTATGCACAGTACACGTAACGTGACATTCTCTAAACACTATACCTACAATTGTATGTACAGTACACGTAACGTAACATTCTCTAAACACGATACCTACAATTTTATGTACAGTACACGTAGCGTGACATTCTCTAAACACGATACCTACAATTTTATCTACAGTACACGTAGCGTAACATTCTCTAAACACGATACCTACAATTGTATGTACAGTACACATAGCGTGACATTCTCTAAACACGATACCTACAATTTTATCTAAAGTACATGTAGCGTGGCATTCTCTAAACACGATACCTACAATTGTATCTACAGTACACGTAGCGTAACATTTTCTAAGCACGATACCTACAATTGTATGTACAGTACACATAGCGTGACATTCTCTAAACACGATACCTACAATTTTATGTACAGTACACGTAACGTGACATTCTCTAAACAAGATACCTATAATTGTATCTACAGTACACGTAGCGTGACATTCTCTAAACACGATACTTACAATTTTATGTAGAGTACACGTAGCGTGACATTCTCTAAACACGATACCTACAATTTTATGTACAGTACACGTAGCGTGACATTCTCTAAACACGATACCTACAATTGTATCTACAGTACACGTAGCATGACATTCTCTAAACACGATACGTACAATTGTATGTACAGTACACGTAACGTGACATTCTATAAACACGATACCTACAATTTTATGCACAGTACACGTAACGTGACATTCTCTAAACACTATACCTACAATTGTATGTACAGTACATGTAACGTAACATTCTCTAAACACGATACCTACAATTGTATGTACAGTACACGTAGCGTGACATTCTCTAAACACGATACCTACAATTGTATGCACAGTACACGTAGCGTAACATTCTCTAAACACGATACCTTCAATTGTATGTACAGTACACATAGCGTGACATTCTCTAAACACGATACCTACAATTTTATCTAAATTACATGTAGCGTGGCATTCTCTAAACACGATACCTACAATTGTATCTACAGTACACGTAGCGTAACATTTTCTAAGTACGATACCTACAGTTGTATGTACAGTACACGTAGCGTGACATTCTCTAAACACTATACCTACAATTGTATGTACAGTACACGTAGTGTGAAATTCTCTAAACATGATACCTACAATTTTATGTACAGTACACGTAACGTGACATTCTCTAAACAAGATACCTATAATTGTAGTGTGACATTCTCTAAACATGATACCTACAATTGTATGTACAGTATGCGTAGCGTGATTTTCTCTAAACACTATACATACAATTTTATGTACAGTAAAAGTAACGTGACATTCTCTAAACACGATACTTACAATTGTATGTACAGTACACGTAGCATGACATTCTCTAAACACGATACCTACAATTTTATGTACAGTACACCTTAGCGTGACATTCTCTAAACAAGATACCTACAATTGTATCTAGAGTACACGTAGCCTGACATTCTCTAAACACGATACCTACAATTGTATGTACAGTACACGTAACGTGACATTCTCTAAACACGATACCTACAATTGTATCTACAGTACACGTAGCATGACATTCTCTAAACACGATACGTACAATTGTATGTACAGTACACGTAACGTGACATTCTCTAAACACGATACCTACAATTTAATGTACAGTACACGTAGCGTGACATTCTCTAAACACGATACCTACAATTTTATCTACAGTACACGTAGCGTGACATTCTCTAAACACGATACCTACAATTGTATGTACAGTACACATAGCGTGACATTCTCTAAACACGATACCTACAATTTCATCTAAAGTACATGTAGCGTGGCATTCTCTAAACACGATACCTACAATTGTATCTACAGTACACGTAGCGTAACATTTTCTAAGCACGATACCTACAATTGTATGCACAGTACACATAGCGTGACATTCTCTAAACACGATACCTACAATTTTATGTACAGTACACGTAACGTGACATTCTCTAAACAAGATACCTATAATTGTATGTACAGTACACGTAGCGTGACATTCTCTAAACACGATACCTACAATTGTATGTACAGTACACGTAACGTTACATACTCTAAACACGATACCTACAATTGTATGTACAGTACACGTAGCGTGATATTCTCTAAACACGATACCTACAATTGTATGTACAGTACACGTATCGTGACATTCTTTAAACAATATACCTACAATTGTATGTACAGTACACGTAGTGTGACATTCTCTAAACATGATACCTACAATTGCATGTACAGTACACGTAACGTGACATTCTCTAAATAAGATACCTATAATTGTAGTATGACATTCTCTAAACATGATACCTACAATTGTATCTACAGCATGCGTAGCGTGACTTTCTCTAAACACTATACCTACAATTTTATGTACAGTACACGTAACGTGACATTCTCTAAACACGATACCTACAATTGTATGTACAGTACACGTAGCATGACATTCTCTAAACACGATACCTACAATTTTATGTACAGTACACCTTAGCGTGACATTCTCTAAACAAGATACCTACAATTGTATCTACAGTACACGTAGCGTGACATTCTCTAAACACGATACCTACAATTGTATGTACAGTACACGTAGGTGACATTCTCTAAACACGATACCTACAATTGTATATACAGTACACGTAGCATGACATTCTCTAAACACGATACGTACAATTGTATGTACAGTACACGTACCGTGACATTCTCTAAACACGATACCTACAATTTTATGCACAGTACATGTAACGTGACATTCTCTAAACACTATACCTACAATTGTATGTACAGTACACGTAACGTAACATTCTCTAAACACGATACCTACAATTTTATGTACAGTACACGGAGCGTGACATTCTCTAAACACGATACCTACAATTGTATGTACAGTACACGTAGCGTGACATTCTCTAAACACGATACCTACAATTGTATGTACAGTACACTTAACGTGACATACTCTAAACACGATACCTACAATTGTATGTACAGTACACATAGCGTGACATTCTCTAAACACGATACCTACAATTTTATCTAAAGTACATGTAGCGTGGCATTCTCTAAACACGATACCTACAATTGTATCTACAGTACACGTAGCGTAACATTTTCTAAGCACGATACCTACAATTGTATGTACAGTACACATAACGTGACATTCTCTAAACACGATACCTACAATTTTATGCACAGTACAAGTAACGTGACATTCTCTAAACAAGATACCTATAATTGTATCTACAGTACACGTAGCGTGACATTCTCTAAACACGATACTTACAATTTTATGTAGAGTACACGTAGCGTGACATTCTCTAAACACGATACCTACAATTTTATGTACAGTACACGTAGCGTGACATTCTCTAAACACGATACCTACAATTGTATCTACAGTACACGTAGCATGACATTCTCTAAACACGATACGTACAATTGTATGTACAGTACACGTAACGTGACATTCTATAAACACGATACCTACAATTTTATGCACATTACACGTAACGTGATATTCTCTAAACACTATACCTACAATTGTATGTACAGTACACGTAACGTAACATTCTCTAAACACGATACCTACAATTTTATGTACAGTACACGTAGCGTGACATTCTCTAAACACGATACCTACAATTTTATCTACAGTACACGTAGCGTAACATTCTCTAAACACGATACCTACAATTGTATGTACAGTACACATAGCGTGACATTCTCTAAACACGATACCTACAATTTTATCTAAAGTACATGTAGCGTGGCATTATCTAAACACGATACCTACAATTGTATCTACAGTACACGTAGCGTAACATTTTCTAAGCACGATACCTACAATTGTATGTACAGTACACATAGCGTGACATTCTCTAAACACGATACCTACAATTTTATGTACAGTACACGTAACGTGACATTCTCTAAACAAGATACCTATAATTGTAGTGTGACATTCTCTAAACATGATACCTACAATTGTATGTACAGTATGCGTAGCGTGATTTTCTCTAAACACTATACCTACAATTTTATGTACAGTACACGTAACGTGACATTCTCTAAACACGATACTTACAATTGTATGTACAGTACACGTAGCATGACATTCTCTAAACACGATACCTACAATTTTATGTACAGTACACCTTAGCGTGACATTCTCTAAACAAGATACCTACAATTGTATCTACAGTACACGTAGCCTGACATTCTCTAAACACGATACCTACAATTGTATGTACAGTACACGTAGCGTGACATTCTCTAAACACGATACCTACAATTGTATCTACAGTACACGTAGCATGACATTCTCTAAACACGATACCTACAATTGTATGTACAGTACACGTAACGTGACATTCTCTGAACACGATACCTACAATTTAATGCACACTACACGTAACGTGACATTCTCTAAACACTATACCTACAATTGTATGTACAGTACACGTAGCGTGACATTCTCTAAACACGATACCTACAATTGTATGTACAGTACACGTAACGTAACATTCTCTAAACACGATACCTACCATTGTATGTACAGTACACGTAACGTGACATACTCTAAGCACGATACCTACAATTGTATGTACAGTATACGTAGCGTGATATTCTCTAAACACGATACCTACAATTGTATGTACAGTACACGTAGCGTGACATTCTCTAAACACTATACCTACAATTGTATGCACAGTACACGTAGTGTGACATTCTCTAAACATGATACCTACAATGTTATGTACAGTACACGTAACGTGACATTCTCTAAACAAGATACCTATAATTGTAGTGTGACATTCTCTAAACATGATACCTACAATTGTATGTACAGTATGCGTAGCGTGACTTTCTCTAAACACTATACCTACAATTTTATGTACAGTACACGTAACGTGACATTCTCTAAACACGATACCTACAATTGTATGTACAGTACATGTAGCATGACATTCTCTAAACACGATACCTACAATTGTATGTACAGTACACGTAGCGTGACATTCTCTAAACACGATACCTACAATTGTATCTACAGTACACGTAGCATGACATTCTCTAAACACGATACGTACAATTGTATGTACAGTACACGTAACGTGACATTCTCTAAACACGATACCTACAATTTTATGCACAGTACACGTAACGTGACATTCTCTAAACACTATACCTACAATTGTATGTACAGTACACGTAACGTAACATTCTCTAAACACGATACCTACAATTTTATGTACAGTACACGTAGCATGACATTCTCTAAACACGATACCTACAATTTTATCTACAGTACACGTAGCGTGATATTCTCTAAACACGATACCTACAATTGTATGTAAAGTACACATTGCGTGACATTCTCTAAACACGATACCTACAATTTTATCTAAAGTACATGTAGCGTGGCATTCTCTAAACACGATACCTACAATTGTATCTACAGTACACGTAGCGTAACATTTTCTAAGCACGATACCTACAATTGTATGTACAGTACACATAGCGTGACATTCTCTAAACACGATACTTACAATTTTATGTACAGTACACGTAGCGTGACATTCTCTAAACACGATACCTACAATTTTATGTACAGTACACATAACGTGACATTCTTTAAGCACGATACCTACAATTGTATGTACAGTACACGTAGCGTGACATTCTCTAAACACGATACCTACAATTTTATGTACAGTACACGTAACGTTACATACTCTAAACACGATACCTACAATTGTATGTACAGTACACGTAGCGTGATATTCTCTAAACACGATACCTACAATTGTATGTACAGTACACGTAGCGTGACATTCTCTAAACACTATACCTACAATTGTATGTACAGTACACGTAGTGTGACATTCTCTAAACATGATACCTACAATTGCATGTACAGTACACGTAACGTGACATTCTCTAAATAAGATACCTATAATTGTAGTATGACATTCTCTAAACATGATACCTACAATTGTATTTACAGCATGCGTATCGTGACTTTCTCTAAACACTATACCTACAATTTTATGTACAGTACAAGTAATGTGACATTCTCTAAACACGATACCTACAATTGTATGTACAGTACACGTAGCATGACATTCTCTAAACACGATACCTACAATTTTATGTACAGTACACCTTAGCGTGACATTCTCTAAACAAGATACCTACAATTGTATCTACAGTACACGTAGCGTGACATTCTCTAAACACGATACCTACAATTGTATGTACAGTACACGTAGGTGACATTCTCTAAACACGATACCTACAATTGTATCTACAGTACACGTAGCATGACATTCTCTAAACACGATACGTACAATTGTATGTACAGTACACGTACCGTGACATTCTCTAAACACGATACCTACAATTTTATGCACAGTACATGTAACGTGACATTCTCTAAACACTATACCTACAATTGTATGTACAGTACACGTAACGTAACATTCTCTAAACACGATACCTACAATTTTATGTACAGTACACGGACCGTGACATTCTCTAAACACGATACCTACAATTGTATGTACAGTACACGTAGCGTGACATTCTCTAAACACGATACCTACAATTGTATGTACAGTACACGTAACGTGACATACTCTAAACACGATACCTACAATTGTATGTACAGTACACGTAGCGTGATATTCTCTAAACACGATACCTACATTGTATGTACAGTATACGTAGTGTGACATTCTCTAAACACGATACCTACAATTGTATGTACAGTACACGTAGTGTGAAATTCTCTAAACATGATACCTACAATTTTATGTACAGTACACGTAACGTGACATTCTCTAAACAAGATAACTATAATTGTAGTGTGACATTCTCTAAACATGATACCTACAATTGTATGTACAGTATGCGTCGCGTGATTTTCTCTAAACACTATACCTACAATTTTATGTACAGTACACGTAACGTGACATTCTCTAAACACGATACGTACAATTTTATGTACAGTACACCTTAGCGTGACATTCTCTAAACAAGATACCTACAATTGTATCTACAGTACACGTAGCCTGACATTCTCTAAACACGATACCTACAATTGTATGTACAGTACACGTAGCGTGACATTCTCTAAACACGATACCTACAATTGTATCTACAGTACACGTAGCATGACATTCTCTAAACACGATACGTACAATTGTATGTACAGTACACGTAACGTGACATTCTCTAAACACGATACCTACAATTTAATGCGCAGTACACGTAACGTGACATTCTCTAAACACTATACCTACAATTGTATGTACAGTACACGTAGCGTGACATTCTCTAAACACGATACCTACAATTGTATGTACAGTACACGTAACGTAACATTCTCTAAACACGATACCTACAATTGTATGTACAGTACACGTAATGTGACATACTCTAAACACGATACCTACAATTGTATGTACAGTACACGTAGCGTGATATTCTCTAAACACGATACCTACAATTGTATGCACAGTACACGTAGTGTGACATTCTCTAAACATGATACCTACAATTTTATGTACAGTACACGTAACGTGACATTCTCTAAACAAGATACCTATAATTGTAGTGTGACATTCTCTAAACATGATACCTACAATTGTATGTACAGTATGCGTAGCGTGACTTTCTCTAAACACTATACCTACAATTTTATGTACAGTACACGTAACGTGACATTCTCTAAACACGATACCTACAATTGTATGTACAGTACACGTAGCATGACATTCTCTAAACACGATACCTACAATTGTATGTACAGTACACGTAGCGTGACATTCTCTAAACACGATACCTACAATTGTATCTACAGTACACGTAGCATGACATTCTCTAAACACGATACCTACAATTGTATGTACAGTACACGTAGGTGACATTCTCTAAACACGATACCTACAATTTTATGTACAGTACACGTAGCATGACATTCTCTAAACACGATACGTACAATTGTATGTACAGTACACGTACCGTGACATTCTCTAAACACGATACCTACAATTTTATGCACAGTACACGTAGGTGACATTCTCTAAACACGATACCTACAATTGTATCTACAGTACACGTAGCATGACATTCTCTAAACACGATACGTACAATTGTATGTACAGTACACGTACCGTGACATTCTCTAAACACGATACCTACAATTTTATGCACAGTACATGTAACGTGACATTCTCTAAACACTATACCTACAATTGTATGTACAGTACACGTAACGTAACATTCTCTAAACACGATACCTACAATTTTATGTACAGTACACGGAGCGTGACATTCTCTAAACACGATACCTACAATTGTATGCACAGTACACGTAGCGTGACATTCTCTAAACACGATACCTACAATTGTATGTACAGTACACGTAACGTGACATACTCTAAACACGATACCTACAATTGTATGTACAGTACACGTAGCGTGATATTCTCTAAAAACGATACCTACATTGTATGTACAGTATACGTAGTGTGACATTCTCTAAACACTATACCTACAATTGTATGTACAGTACACGTAGTGTGAAATTCTCTAAACATGATACCTACAATTTTATGTACAGTACACGTAACGTGACATTCTCTAAACAAGATACCTATAATTGTAGTGTGACATTCTCTAAACATGATACCTACAATTGTATGTACAGTATGCGTAGCGTGATTTTCTCTAAACACTATACCTACAATTTTATGTACAGTACACGTAACGTGACATTCTCTAAACACGATACCTACAATTTTATGTACAGTACACCTTAGCGTGACATTCTCTAAACAAGATACCTACAATTGTATCTACAGTACACGTAGCCTGACATTCTCTAAACACGATACCTACAATTGTATGTACAGTACACGTAGCGTGACATTCTCTAAACACGATACCTACAATTGTATCTACAGTACACGTAGCATGACATTCTCTAAACACGATACGTACAATTGTATGTACAGTACACGTAACGTGACATTCTCTAAACACGATACCTACAATTTAATGCACAGTACACGTAACGTGACATTCTCTAAACACTATACCTACAATTGTATGTACAGTACACGTAGCGTGACATTCTCTAAACACGATACCTACAATTGTATGTACAGTACACGTAACGTAACATTCTCTAAACACGATACCTACAATTGTATGTACAGTACACGTAGCGTGACATTCTCTAAACACGATACCTACAATTGTATCTACAGTACACGTAGCATGACATTCTCTAAACACGATACCTACAATTGTATGTACAGTACACGTAGGTGACATTCTCTAAACACGATACCTACAATTGTATCTACAGTACACGTAGCATGACATTCTCTAAACACGATACGTACAATTGTATGTACAGTACACGTACCGTGACATTCTCTTAACACGATACCTACAATTTTATGCACAGTACACGTAGGTGACATTCTCTAAACACGATACCTACAATTGTATCTACAGTACACGTAGCATGGCATTCTCTAAACACGATACGTACAATTGTATGTACAGTACACGTACCGTGACATTCTCTAAACACGATACCTACAATTTTATGCACAGTACATGTAACGTGACATTCTCTAAACACTATACCTACAATTGTATGTACAGTACACGTAACGTAACATTCTCTAAACACGATACCTACAATTTTATGTACAGTACACGGAGCGTGACATTCTCTAAACACGATACCTACAATTGTATGTACAGTACACGTAGCGTGACATTCTCTAAACACGATACCTACAATTGTATGTACAGTACACGTAACGTGACATACTCTAAACACGATACCTACAATTGTATGTACAGTACACGTAGCGTGATATTCTCTAAACACGATACCTACATTGTATGTACAGTATACGTAGTGTGACATTCTCTAAACACTATACCTACAATTGTATGTACAGTACACGTAGTGTGAAATTCTCTAAACATGATACCTACAATTTTATGTACAGTACACGTAACGTGACATTCTCTAAACAAGATACCTATAATTGTAGTGTGACATTCTCTAAACATGATACCTACAATTGTATGTACAGTATGCGCAGCGTGATTTTTTCTAAACACTATACCTACAATTTTATGTACAGTACACGTAACGTGACATTCTCTAAACACGATACCTACAATTTTATGTACAGTACACCTTAGCGTGACATTCTCTAAACAAGATACCTACAATTGTATCTACAGTACACGTAGCCTGACATTCTCTAAACACGATACCTACAATTGTATCTACAGTACACGTAGCATGACATTCTCTAAACACGATACGTACAATTGTATGTACAGTACACGTAACGTGACATTCTCTAAACACGATACCTACAATTTAATGCACAGTACACGTAACGTGACATTCTCTAAACACTATACCTACAATTGTATGTACAGTACACGTAGCGTGACATTCTCTAAACACGATACCTACAATTGTATGTACAGTACACGTAACGTAACATTCTCTAAACACGATACCTACAATTGTATGTACAGTACACGTAACGTGACATACTCTAAACACGATACCTACAATTGTATGTACAGTACACGTAGCGTGATATTCTCTAAACACGATACCTACAATTGTATGCACAGTACACGTAGTGTGACATTCTCTAAACATGATACCTACAATTTTATGCACAGTACACGTAACGTGACATTCTCTAAACAAGATACCTATAATTGTAGTGTGACATTCTCTAAACATGATACCTACAATTGTATGTACAGTATGCGTAGCGTGACTTTCTCTAAACACTATACCTACAATTTTATGTACAGTACACGTAACGTGACATTCTCTAAACACGATACCTACAATTGTATGTACAGTACACGTAGCATGACATTCTCTAAACACGATACCTACAATTGTATGTACAGTACACGTAGCGTGACATTCTCTAAACACGATACCTACAATTGTATCTACAGTACACGTAGCATGACATTCTCTAAACACGATACGTACAATTGTATGTACAGTACACGTAACGTGACATTCTCTAAACACGATACCTACAATTTTATGCACAGTACACGTAACGTGACATTCTCTAAACACTATACCTACAATTGTATGTACAGTACACGTAACGTAACATTCTCTAAACACGATACCTACAATTTTATGTACAGTACACGTAGCGTGACATTCTCTAAACACGATACCTACAATTGTATGTACAGTACACGTAGCGTGACATTCTCTAAACACGATACCTACAATTGTATGTACAGTACACGTAACGTGACATACTCTAAACACGATACCTACATTGGATGTACAGTACACGTATCGTGACATTCTCTAAACACTATACCTACAATTGTATGTACAGTACACGTAGTGTGACATTCTCTAAACATGATACCTACAATTTTATGTACAGTACACGTAACGTGACATTCTCTAAACAAGATACCTATAATTGTAGTGTGACATTCTCTAAACATGATACCTACAATTGTATGTACAGTATGCGTAGCGTGACTTTCTCTAAACACTATACCTACAATTTTATGTACAGTACACGTAACGTGACATTCTCTAAACACGATACCTACAATTGTATGTACAGTACACGTAGCATGACATTCTCTAAACACGATACCTACAATTTTATGTACAGTACACCTTAGCGTGACATTCTCTAAACAAGATACCTACAATTGTATCTACAGTACACGTAGCCTGACATTCTCTAAACACGATACCTACAATTGTATGTACAGTACACGTAGCGTGACATTCTTAAACACGATACCTACAATTGTATCTACAGTACACGTAGCATGACATTCTCTAAACACGATACGTACAATTGTATGTACAGTACACGAAACGTGACATTCTCTAAACACGATACCTACAATTGTATGCACAGCACACGTAACGTGACATTCTCTAAACACGATACCTACAATTGTATGTACAGTACACGTAGCGTGACATTCTCTAAACACGATACCTACAATTGTATGTACAGTACACGTAACGTAACATTCTCTAAACAAGATACCTACAATTGTATCTACAGTACACGTAGCCTGACATTCTCTAAACACGATACCTACAATTGTATGTACAGTACACGTAGCGTGACATTCTCTAATCACGATACCTACAATTGTATCTACAGTACACGTAGCATGACATTCTCTAAACACGATACGTACAATTGTATGTACAGTACACGTAACGTGACATTCTCTAAACACGATACCTACAATTTAATGCACAGTACACGTAACGTGACATTCTCTAAACACGATACCTACAATTGTATGTACAGTACACGTAGCGTGACATTCTCTAAACACGATACCTACAATTGTATGTACAGTACACGTAACGTAACATTCTCTAAACACGATACCTACAATTGTATGTACAGTACACGTAACGTGACATACTCTAAACACGATACCTACAATTGTATGTACAGTACACGTAGCGTGATATTCTCTAAACACGATACCTACAATTGTATGCACAGTACACGTAGTGTGACATTCTCTAAACATGATACCTACAATTTTATGCACAGTACACGTAACGTGACATTCTCTAAACAAGATACCTATAATTGTAGTGTGACATTCTCTAAACATGATACCTACAATTGTATGTACAGTATGCGTAGCGTGACTTTCTCTAAACACTATACCTACAATTTTATGTACAGTACACGTAACGTGACATTCTCTAAACACGATACCTACAATTGTATGTACAGTACACGTAGCATGACATTCTCTAAACACGATACCTACAATTGTATGTACAGTACACGTAGCGTGACATTCTCTAAACACGAAACCTACAATTTTATGCACAGTACACGTAACGTGACATTCTCTAAACACTATACCTACAATTGTATGTACAGTACACGTAACGTAACATTCTCTAAACACGATACCTACAATTTTATGTACAGTACACGTAGCGTGACATTCTCTAAACACGATACCTACAATTGTATGTACAGTACACGTAGCGTGACATTCTCTAAACACGATACCTACAATTGTATGTACAGTACACGTAACGTGACATACTCTAAACACGATACCTACAATTGTATGTACAGTACACGTAGCGTGATAATCTCTAAACACGATACCTACATTGTATGTACAGTACACGTATCGTGACATTCTCTAAACACTATACCTACAATTGTATGTACAGTACACGTAGTGTGACATTCTCTAAACATGATACCTACAATTTTATGTACAGTACACGTAACGTGACATTCTCTAAACAAGATACCTATAATTGTAGTGTGACATTCTCTAAACATGATACCTACAATTGTATGTACAGTATGCGTAGCGTGACTTTCTCTAAACACTATACCTACAATTTTATGTACAGTACACGTAACGTGACATTCTCTAAACACGATGCTTACAATTGTATGTACAGTACACGTAGCATGACATTCTCTAAACACGATACTTACAATTTTATGTACAGTACACCTTAGCGTGACATTCTCTAAACAAGATACCTACAATTGTATCTACAGTACACGTAGCCTGACATTCTCTAAACACGATACCTACAATTTTATGTACAGTACACGTAGCGTGACATTCTCTAAACACGATACCTACAATTGTATGTACAGTACACGTAGCGTGACATTCTCTAAACACGATACCTACAATTGTATGTACAGTACACGTAACGTGACATACTCTAAACACGATACCTACATTGGATGTACAGTACACGTATCGTGACATTCTCTAAACACTATACCTACAATTGTATGTACAGTACACGTAGTGTGACATTCTCTAAACATGATACCTACAATTTTATGTACAGTACACGTAACGTGACATTCTCTAAACAAGATACCTATAATTGTAGTGTGACATTCTCTAAACATGATACCTACAATTGTATGTACAGTATGCGTAGCGTGACTTTCTCTAAACACTATACCTACAATTTTATGTACAGTACACGTAACGTGACATTCTCTAAACACGATACCTACAATTGTATGTACAGTACACGTAGCATGACATTCTCTAAACACGATACCTACAATTTTATGTACAGTACACCTTAGCGTGACATTCTCTAAACAAGATACCTACAATTGTATCTACAGTACACGTAGCCTGACATTCTCTAAACACGATACCTACAATTGTATGTACAGTACACGTAGCGTGACATTCTTAAACACGATACCTACAATTGTATCTACAGTACACGTAGCATGACATTCTCTAAACACGATACGTACAATTGTATGTACAGTACACGTAACGTGACATTCTCTAAACACGATACCTACAATTGTATGCACAGCACACGTAACGTGACATTCTCTAAACACGATACCTACAATTGTATGTACAGTACACGTAGCGTGACATTCTCTAAACACGATACCTACAATTGTATGTACAGTACACGTAACGTAACATTCTCTAAACAAGATACCTACAATTGTATCTACAGTACACGTAGCCTGACATTCTCTAAACACGATACCTACAATTGTATGTACAGTACACGTAGCGTGACATTCTCTAATCACGATACCTACAATTGTATCTACAGTACACGTAGCATGACATTCTCTAAACACGATACGTACAATTGTATGTACAGTACACGTAACGTGACATTCTCTAAACACGATACCTACAATTTAATGCACAGTACACGTAACGTGACATTCTCTAAACACGATACCTACAATTGTATGTACAGTACACGTAGCGTGACATTCTCTAAACACGATACCTACAATTGTATGTACAGTACACGTAACGTAACATTCTCTAAACACGATACCTACAATTGTATGTACAGTACACGTAACGTGACATACTCTAAACACGATACCTACAATTGTATGTACAGTACACGTAGCGTGATATTCTCTAAACACGATACCTACAATTGTATGCACAGTACACGTAGTGTGACATTCTCTAAACATGATACCTACAATTTTATGCACAGTACACGTAACGTGACATTCTCTAAACAAGATACCTATAATTGTAGTGTGACATTCTCTAAACATGATACCTACAATTGTATGTACAGTATGCGTAGCGTGACTTTCTCTAAACACTATACCTACAATTTTATGTACAGTACACGTAACGTGACATTCTCTAAACACGATACCTACAATTGTATGTACAGTACACGTAGCATGACATTCTCTAAACACGATACCTACAATTGTATGTACAGTACACGTAGCGTGACATTCTCTAAACACGAAACCTACAATTTTATGCACAGTACACGTAACGTGACATTCTCTAAACACTATACCTACAATTGTATGTACAGTACACGTAACGTAACATTCTCTAAACACGATACCTACAATTTTATGTACAGTACACGTAGCGTGACATTCTCTAAACACGATACCTACAATTGTATGTACAGTACACGTAGCGTGACATTCTCTAAACACGATACCTACAATTGTATGTACAGTACACGTAACGTGACATACTCTAAACACGATACCTACAATTGTATGTACAGTACACGTAGCGTGATAATCTCTAAACACGATACCTACATTGTATGTACAGTACACGTATCGTGACATTCTCTAAACACTATACCTACAATTGTATGTACAGTACACGTAGTGTGACATTCTCTAAACATGATACCTACAATTTTATGTACAGTACACGTAACGTGACATTCTCTAAACAAGATACCTATAATTGTAGTGTGACATTCTCTAAACATGATACCTACAATTGTATGTACAGTATGCGTAGCGTGACTTTCTCTAAACACTATACCTACAATTTTATGTACAGTACACGTAACGTGACATTCTCTAAACACGATGCTTACAATTGTATGTACAGTACACGTAGCATGACATTCTCTAAACACGATACTTACAATTTTATGTACAGTACACCTTAGCGTGACATTCTCTAAACAAGATACCTACAATTGTATCTACAGTACACGTAGCCTGACATTCTCTAAACACGATACCTACAATTGTATGTACAGTACACGTAGCGTGACATTCTCTAAACACGATACCTACAATTGTATCTACAGTACACGTAGCATGACATTCTCTAAACACGATACGTACAATTGTATGTACAGTACACGAAACGTGACATTCTCTAAACACGATACCTACAATTGTATGCACAGCACACGTAACGTGATATTCTCTAAACACTATACCTACAATTGTATGTACAGTACACGTAGCGTGACATTCTCTAAACACGATACCTACAATTGTATGTACAGTACACGTAACGTAACATTCTCTAAACACGATACCTACAATTGTATGTACAGTACACGTAACGTGACATTCTCTAAACACGATACCTACAATTGTATGTACAGTACACGTAGCGTGACATTCTCTAAACACGATACCTACAATTTTATGTACAGTACACGTAACGTGACATTCTCTAAACACGATACCTACAATTGTATGTACAGTACACATAGCCTGACATTCTCTAAACACGATACCTACAATTGTATGTACAGTACACGTAACGTGACATACTCTAAACACGATACCTACAATTGTATGTACAGTACACGTAGCGTGATATTCTCTAAGCACGATACCTACAATTGTATGTACAGTACACGTAGCGTGACATTCTCTAAACACTATACCTACAATTGTATGCATAGTACACGTAGTGTGCGATTCTCTAAACATGATACCTACAATTTTATGTACAGTACACGTAACGTGACATTCTCTAAACAAGATACCTATAATTGTAGTGTGACATTCTCTAAACATGATACCTACAATTGTATGTACAGTATGCGTAGCGTGACTTTCTCTAAACACTATACGTACAATTTTATGTACAGTACACGTAACGTGACATTCTCTAAACACGATACCTACCATTGTATGTACAGTACACGTAGCATGACATTCTCTAAACACGATACCTACAATTTTATGTACAGTACACGTAGCGTGACATTTTCTAAACAAGATACCTACAATTGTATCTACAGTACACGTAGCATGACATTCTCTAAACACGATACGTACAATTGTATGTACAGTACACGTAACGTGACATTCTCTAAACACGATACCTACAATTGTAAGTACAGTACACGTAGCATGACATTCTCTAAACACGATACCTACAATTTTATGTACAGTACACATAACGTGACATTCTCTAAGCACGATACCTACAATTTTATCTACAGTACACGTAGCGTGACATTCTTTAAACACGATACCTACAATTGTATGTACAGTACACGTAACGTGACATTCTCTAAACACGATACCTACAATTGTAAGTACAGTACACGTAGCATGACATTCTCTAAACACGATACCTACAATTTTATGTACAGTACACCTTAGCGTGACATTCTCTAAACAAGATACCTACAATTGTATCTACATTACACGTAGCGTGACATTCTCTAAACACGATACCTACAATTGTATGTACAGTACACGTAGCATGACATTCTCTAAACACGATACCTACAATTGTATCTACAGTACACGTAGCATGACATTCTCTAAACACGATACCTACAATTGTATGTACAGTACACGTAACGTGACATTCTCTAAACACGATACCTACAATTTTATGCACAGTACACGTAATGTGACATTCTCTAAACACGATACCTACAATTGTATGTACAGTACACGTAACGTGACATTCTCTAAACACGATACCTACAATTGTATGTACAGTACATGTAGTGTGACATTCTCTAAACACGATACCTACAATTGTATGTACAGTACACGTAACGTAACATTCTCTAAGCACGATACCTACAATTTTATCTACAGTACACGTAGCGTAACATTCTATAAACACGATACCTACAATTGTATGTACAGTACACGTAGCGTGACATTCTCTAAACACGATAGCTACAATTTTATCTACAGTACACGTAGCGTAACATTCTTTAAACACGATACCTACAATTGTATGTACAGTACATGTAGCGTGACATTCTCTAAACACGGTAGCTACAATTTTATGTACAGTACACGTAACGTGATATTTTCTAAACACGATACCTACAATTGTATGTACAGTACACGGAACGTGACATTCTCTAAACACGATACCTACAATTGTATGTACAGTACACGTAACGTGACATTTTCTAAACACGATACCTACAATTGTATGTACAGTACACGGAGCGTGACATTCTCTAAACACGATACCTACAATTGTATCTACATTACACGTAGCGTGACATTCTCTAAACATGATACCTACAATTGTATCTAGAGTACACGTAACGTGACATTCTCTAAACACGATACGTACAATTGTATGTACAGTACACGTAACGTGACATACTCTAAACACGATACCTACAATTGTATGTACAGTACACGTAACGTAACATTCTCTAAACACGATACCTACAATTGTATGTACAGTATACGTAACGTGACATTCTCTAAACACAATACCTACAATTTTATGCACAGTACATGTAACGTGACATTCTCTAAGCACAATACCTACAATTTTATGCACAGTACACGTAACGTGACATTCTCTAAACACAATACCTACAATTGTATGTACAGTACACGTAGCTAAACATTCTCTAAATACGATACCTACAATTTTATGCACAGTACACCTAACGTGACATTCTCTAAACACAATACCTACAATTGTATGTACAGTACACGTAGCGTGACATACTCTAAACACTATATGTACAATTGTATGCACAGTACACGTAGCGTAACATTCTCTAAACACGATACGTACAATTGTATGTACAGTATACGTAACGTAACATTCTCTAAACATGATACCTACAATTTTATCTACGGTACACGTAGCGTGACATTCTCTAAACACGATACCTACAATTGTATGTACAGTACACGTAGCGTGACATTCTCTAAACACGATACGTACAATTGTATGTACAGTATACGTAACGTAACATTCTCTAAACACGATACGTACAATTGTATGCACAGTACACGTAACGTGACATTCTCTAAACACAATACCTACAATTGTATGTACAGTACACGTAGCGTAACATTCTCTAAACACGATACCTACAATTTTATGCACAGTACACGTAACGTGACATTCTCTAAACACAATACCTACAATTGTATGTACATTACACGTAGCGTGACATACTCTAAACACTATACTTACAATTGTATGTACAGTACACGTAACGTGACATTCTCTAAACACGATACCTACAATTTTATGCACAGTACACGTAGCATGACATTCTCTAAACACGATACCTACAATTGTATGTACAGTACACGTAGCATGACATTCTCTAAACACGATACCTACAATTGTATCTACAGTACACGTAGCGTAACATTCTCTAAACACGATACCTACAATTTTATGTACAGTACACGTAGCGTGACATTCTCTAAACATGATACCTACAATTTTATGCACAGTACACGTAGCATGACATTCTCTAAACACGATACCTACAATTGTATGTACAGTACACGTAGCGTGACATTCTCTAAACACGATACCTACAATTGTATCTACAGTACACGTAGCGTAACATTCTCTAAACACGATACCTACAATTTTATGTACAGTACACGTAGCGTGACATTCTCTAAACACGATACCTACAATTGTATCTACAGTACACGTAGCGTAACATTCTCTAAACACGATACCTACAATTTTATGTACAGTACACGTAGCGTGACATTCTCTAAACATGATACCTACAATTGTATCTACAGTACACGTAGCATGAAATTCTCTAAACACGATACCTACAATTGTATGTACAGTACACGTAACGTGTCATTCTCTAAACACGATACCTACAATTGTATGTACAGTACACGGAGCGTGACATTTTCTAAACACGATACCTACAATTGTATCTACAGTACACGTAGCGTAACATTCTCTAAACACGATACCTACAATTATATGTACAGTACACGTAGCGTGACATTCTCTAAACACGATACCTACAATTTTATGTACAGTACACGTAGCGTGACATTCTCTAAACATGATACCTGCAATTGTATCTACAGTACACGTAGCGTGACATTCTCTAAACACGATACGTACAATTGTATGTACAGTACACGTAACGTGACATTCTCTAAACACGATACCTACAATGTTATGCACAGTACACGTAACGTGACATTCTCTAAACACAATACCTACAATTTTATGTACAGTACACGTAGCGTAACATTCTCTAAACACGATACCTACAATTTTATGCACAGTACACGTAACGTGGCATTCTCTAAACACAATACCTACAATTGTATGTACAGTACACGTAACGTAACATTCTCTAAACACGATACCTACAATTGTATGTACAGTACACGGAGCGTGACATTCTCTAAACACAATACCTACAATTGTATGTACAGTACACCTAACGTGACATTCTCTAAACACGATACGTACAATTGTATGTACAGTACACGTAGCGTAACATTCTCTAAACACGATACCTACAATTGTATGTACAGTACACGGAGCGTGACATTCTCTAAACACGATACCTACAATTGTATGTACAGTACACCTAACGTGACATTCTCTAAACACGATACCTACAATTGTATGTACAGTACACGTAGCGTAACATTCTCTAAACATGATACCTACAATTTTATGCACAGTACACGTAGCGTGACATTCTCTAAACACGATACCTACAATTGTATCTACAGTACACGTAGCGTAACATTCTCTAAACACGATACCTACAATTGTATGTACAGTACACGTAGCGTGACATTCTCTAAACATGATACCTACAATTGTATCTACAGTACACGTAGCATGACATTCTCTAAACACGATACGTACAATTGTATGTACAGTACACGTAACGTGACATTCTCTAAACACGATACCTACAATTTTATGCACAGTACACGTAACGTGACATTCTCTAAACACAATACCTACAATTGTATGTACAGTACACGTAGCGTGACATTCTCTAAACACGATACCTACAATTGTATCTACAGTACACGTAGCATGACATTCTATTAACACGATACGTACAATTGTATGTACAGTACACGTAACGTGACATTCTCTAACCACGATACCTACAATTTTATGCACAGTACACGTAACGTGACATTCTCTAAACACAATACCTACAATTGTATGTACAGTACACGTAGCATGACATTCCCTAAACACGATACGTACAATTGTATGTACAGTACACGTAACGTGACATTCTCTAACCACGATACCTACAATTTTATGCACAGTACACGTAACGTGACATTCTCTAAACACGATACCTACAATTTTATGCACAGTACACGTAACGTGACATTCTCTAAACACAATACCTACAATTGTATCTACAGTACACGTAGCATGACATTCTCTAAACACGATACGTACAATTGTATGTACAGTACACGTAGCGTGACATTCTCTAAACACGATACCTACAATTGTATGTACAGTACACGTAACGTGACATTCTCTAAGCACGATACCTACAATTTTATCTACAGTACACGTAGCGTGACATTCTCTAAACACGATACCTACAATTGTATCTACAGTACACGTAGCATGACATTCTCTAAACACGATACGTACAAGTGTATGCACAGTACACGTAACGTGACATTCTCTAACCACGATACCTACAATTTTATGCACAGTACACGTAACGTGACATTCTCTAAACACGATACCTACAATTTTATGCACAGTATACGTAACGTAACATTCTCTAAACACGATACGTACAATTGTATGTACAGTACACGTAACGTGACATTCTCTAACCACGATACCTACAATTTTATGCACAGTACACGTAACGTGACATTCTCTAAACACGATACCTACAATTGTATGTACAGTATACGTAACGTAGCATTCTCTAAACACGATACCTACAATTGTATGTACAGTACACATAGCGTGACATTCTCTAAACACGATACCTACAATTGTATGTACAGTACACATAGCGTGACATTCTCTAAACACGATACCTACAATTGTATGTACAGTATACGTAACGTAACATTCTCTAAACACGATACCTACAATTTTATCTACAGTACACGTAGCATGACATTCTCTAAACACGATACGTACAATTGTATGTACAGTACACGTAACGTGACATTCTCTAACCACGATACCTACAATTTTATGCACAGTACACGTAACGTGACATTCTCTAAACACGATACCTACAATTTTATGCACAGTATACGTAACGTAACATTCTCTAAACACGATACGTACAATTGTATGTACAGTACACGTAACGTGACATTCTCTAACCACGATACCTACAATTTTATGCACAGTACACGTAACGTGACATTCTCTAAACACGATACCTACAATTGTATGTACAGTATACGTAACGTAGCATTCTCTAAACACGATACCTACAATTGTATGTACAGTACACATAGCGTGACATTCTCTAAACACGATACCTACAATTGTATGTACAGTACACATAGCGTGACATTCTCTAAACACGATACCTACAATTGTATGTACAGTATACGTAACGTAACATTCTCTAAACACGATACCTACAATTTTATCTACAGTACACGTAGCGTAACATTCTCTAAACACGATACCTACAATTGTATGTACAGTACACGTAGCATGACATTCTCTAAACACGATAGCTACAATTTTATCTACAGTACACGTAGCGTAACATTCTCTAAACACGATACGTACAATTTTATGTAGAGTACACATAGCGTGACATTCTCTTAGCACGGTACGCACAATGGTCCACGACAGGGTTTTCCGTTTTATAACCTGACAACCCTACATCGAGAGGGTATTTCCTATCCTCTAACTGAGAATGTCCTGTGCAGCTCTGTTAGTTGACCCATGGATACCACAACATATTGGGTTTGGCTTATGGTGTTTAACGCCACTTTCAACAATATTTCAGCTATATCGTGTCGGTCAGCTTTATTGGTGGAGGAAACCGGAGTACCCGGAGAAAACCACAGATCTGTCGCAAATTACTGACAAACTTCATCACATATTGGAAGTTCATGTTTAACTAACGTGTCTTCTTTTGTACCTTGTCTTTTTTCACCTTTTTTAAATCCAAAAGTGTAAACAGCATCGGTGGTGTAGTGGTTAGCGTACTCGCCTCGAGTGTGGGAGATCGTGGGTTCGAACCCTGATCGGATTAAACCAAATACTATAAAATTGGTATATACTGATTCTCCGCTAAGCACGAAGCATTAAGCAGAAAGAACAAAGACTGTTTGGCTCGGAATCAGGATAATATGTCAGAGTGGGGCGACATGTGTATCCGCGGACTGTTGTTTCAGTGCGCGTGATATAGATGAAAAAAAATGCTGAGTTGGCGGTAAGCAACAATCACTCACTCACTCACTCCAAAAATGTAACCTTTTGTTTTTATGTGAATTTTATTTAACGATATACCAGTAGCAAATGTTAGGGATAAACCGAGGTGGTTGCTCCATCCATTTAGCAAACATGACAATCTAAAATAAAAAGATATTGAAGAATAAGTAGATAAAAAAAGCCATTATTATATGTAATATGTACAATGTATGCTTAATAACCACATACATTTGCCCGAATATCTGAGTTAGGGGTTATGTCACTTTCAACAATATTGCAGTTATATCGTGGCGATGAGTTTTATTGGTGGAGGAAACCGAAAAACCGGAGAAAACCAGAGACCTGTCGCAAGTCACTGACAAACTTTATCACATTATGTTGTATCGAGTACATCTCGCATGAGCGGGATTCGAACTCACAACGTTAGTTGTAATAGGCACTGATTGCATAGGTAGGTGTAAATCTAACTACTATACGATCAATACCACGATGTCCCCTATCGAACAACCCTTTTAGCTACGAAGTGGCTATACGTAAAGGATTTCGTAAACTATGTTGATTTTCTAGAAAAAATAAAACTAAAATGTGTACAGCCAATAAGATTAAAAACAGGCAGTCTGTATAGGTTAGAAAACATAAATATAGCGTAAACTGTCCATTCTTTAACTCGAAAAGTTTTTAAACTTACTCCTTTTTCGACGCAGTTTAGTAAAAAATACGGCTTTCCCTAAAAAAAAAAAAGGAACTGGACCACAGAAAAACAAATCTGGTTTCACGCCCGGGTTTGTTTGGTGGGTCCTTTTTGCTCATCATTTTAGTTTCCGTGTTGTGGTTTTCGCTTTGTTTTTGTCATCGTTCAGTGACGTCTGTCCAATGTTGCCTGTGCGTCTCCATTCTTGATTTTCTCTTCGGTTATCTCTAGTGCTTATTTTTCATGCAAATTCTATTTTATTCTAATTGAAGCTGTTTACATGCCTATCTTCTCCATAAGGTTTTCTAAATTGTCATTTGAAATTGTTTCTATTCTTCAAATAGACTAATGATAATCTTTCTTATGAAACACATGGTTTGAATAATACATCTATGTTCATCTTTACTTACATCTACATGCATCTTTACTTACATCTATTTTCATCTTTCCTTTCATCTACATTCATCTTTACTTACATCTACATTCACCATTACTTACATCTACATTCATCTTTACTTACATCTACATTCATCTTTACTAACCTCTACATTCATCTTTACTTACATCTATATTCATCTTTACTTACATCTATATTCATCTTTACTTACATCTACATTCATCTTTACTTACATCTACATTCACCATTACTTACATCTACATTCATCTTTACTTACATCTACATTCATCTTTACTAACCTCTACATTCATCTTTACTTACATCTATATTCATCTTTACTTACATCTTTACTTACATCTACATTCATCTTTACTTACATCTACACTCATCTTTACTTACATCTACATTCATCTTTACTTATATCTACATTCATCTTTACTAACCTCTACATTCATCTTTACTTACTTCTACATTCATCTTTACTTACATCTACATTCATCTTTACTAACCTCTACATTCATCTTTACTTACATCTACATTCATCTTTACTTACATCTATATTCATCTTTAATTACATTTACATTCATCTTTACTTACATCTACATTCATCTTTACTTACATCTACATTCATCTTTACTTACATCTACATTTATCTTTACTTACATCTACATTCATCTTTACATCTATATTCACCTTTACTTACATCTACATTCATCTTTACTTACATCTACATTCATCTTTACTAACCTCTACATTCATCTTTACTTACATCTATATTCATCTTTACTTACATCTACATTCATCTTTACTTACATTTACATTCATCTTTACTTACATCTACATTCATCTTTACTTACATCTACATTTATCTTTACTTACATCTACATTCATCTTTACATCTATATTCATCTTTACTTACATCTACATTCATCTTTACTTACATCTACATTCATCTTTACTTACATCTACATTCATCTTTGCTTACATCTACATTCATCTTTACTTACATCTACATTCATCTTTACATCTACATTCATCTTTACTAACCTCTACATTCATCTTTACTTACATCTACATTCATCTTTACTTACATCTACATTCATCTTTACTTACATCTACACTCATCTTTACTTACATCAACATTCATCTTTACTTATATCTACATTCATCTTTACTAACCTCTACATTCATCTTTACTTACATCTACATTCATCTTTACTTACATCTACATTCATCTTTACTAACCTCTACATTCATCTTTACTTACATCTACATTCATCTTTACTTACATCTACATTCATCTTTACTTACATCTACATTCATCTTTACTTACATCTACATTCATCTTTACATCTATATTCACCTTTACTTACATCTACATTCATCTTTACTTACATCTACATTCATCTTTACTAACCTCTACATTCATCTTTACTTACATCTATATTCATCTTTACTTACATCTACATTCATCTTTACTTACATTTACATTCATCTTTACTTACATCTACATTCATCTTTACTTACATCTACATTTATCTTTACTTACATCTACATTCATCTTTACATCTATATTCATCTTTACTTACATCTACATTCATCTTTACTTACATCTACATTCATCTTTACTTACATCTACATTCATCTTTACTTACATCTACATTCATCTTTACTTACATCTACATTCATCTTTACTTACATCTACATTCATCTTTACATCTACATTCATCTTTACTAACCTCTACATTCATCTTTACTTACATCTACATTCATCTTTACTTACATCTACGTTCATCTTTACTTACATCTACACTCATCTTTACTTACATCAACATTCATCTTTACTTATATCTACATTCATCTTTACTAACCTCTACATTCATCTTTACTTACATCTACATTCATCTTTACTTACATCTACATTCATCTTTACTAACCTCTACATTCATCTTTACTTACATCTACATTCATCTTTACTTACATCTACATTCATCTTTACTTACATCTACATTCATCTTTACTTACATCTACATTCATCTTTACTTACATCTACATTCATCTTTACTTACATCTACATTCATCTTTACTTACATCTACATTCATCTTTACATCTACATTCATCTTTACTTACATCTATGTTCATCTTTACTTACATCTATATTCTTCTTTACTTACATCTATATTCATCTTTACATCTACATTCATCTTTACATCTATATTCATCTTTACTTACATCTACATTCATCTTTACTTACATCTACATTCATCTTTAGTTACATCTATGTTCATCTTTACTTACATCTATATTCTTCTTTACTTACATCTATATTCATCTTTACATCTACATTCATCTTTACTTACATCTACATTCATCTTTACTTACATCTACATTCATCTTTACTTACATCTACATTCATCTTTACTTACATCTACATTCATCTTTACTTACATCTACATTCATCTTTACTTACATCTACATTCATCTTTACTTACATCTACATTCATCTTTACTTACATCTACATTCATCTTTACTTACATCTACATTCATCTTTACTTACATCTACATTCATCTTTACATCTACATTCATCTTTACTAACCTCTACATTCATCTTTACTTACATCTATATTCATCTTTACTTACATCTACATTCATCTTTACTTACATCTACATTCATCTTTACTTACATCTACATTCATCTTTACTTACATCTACATTCATCTTTACATCTACATTCATCTTTACTTACATCTATGTTCATCTTTACTTACATCTATATTCTTCTTTACTTACATCTATATTCATCTTTACATCTACATTCATCTTTACTTACATCTACATTCATCTTTACTTACATCTATATTCACCTTTACTTACATCTACATTCATCTTTACTTACATCTACATTCATCTTTACTTACATCTATGTTCATCTTTACTAACTTCTATGTTCATCGTTACTTACATCTACATTCATCTTTACTTACATCTATATTCACCTTTACTTACATCTACATTCATCTTTACTTACATCTACATTCATCTTTACTTACATCTACATTCATCTTTACTAACTTCTATGTTCATCGTTACTTACATCTACATTCATCTTTACTTACATCTACATTCATATTTATTTACATCTATGTTCATCTTTACTTACATCTACATTCATCTTTACTTACATCTATGTTCATCTTTACTTACATCTATATTCATCTTTACTTACATCTACATTCATTGTTACTTACATCTACATTCATCTTTATTTACATCTACATTCATCTTTACTTACATCTACATTCATCTTTACTTACATCTATATTCATCTTTACTTACATCTACATTCATCTTTACTTACATTTACATTCATCTTTACTTACATCTACATTCATCTTTACTTACATCTACATTTATCTTTACTTACATCTATATTCATCTTTACTTACATCTACATTCATCTTTACTTACATCTACATTCATCTTTACTAACTTCTATGTTCATCGTTACTTACATCTACATTCATCTTTACTTACCTCTACATTCATCTTTATTTACATCTACATTCATCTTTACTTACATCTACATTCATCTATATTTATATCTACATTCATCTTTACTTACATCTACATTCATCTTTATTTACATCTACATTCATCTTTACTTACATCTACATTCATCTTTACTTACATCTACATTCATCTTTACTTACATCTACATTCATCTTTACTTACATCTACATTCATCTTTACTTACATCTACATTCATCTTTACTTACATTTACATTCGTCTTTATTTACATCTATATCATCTTTACTAACCTCTACATTCATCCTTAGTTACATCTACATTCATCTTTACTTATATCTAGATTCATCTTTACTTACATCTATATTCATCTTTACTAACCTCTACATTCATCTTTACTTACATCTACATTCATCTTTATATACATCTACATTCATATTTACTTACATCTACATTCATCTTTACTTACATCTATGTTCATCTTTACTTACATCTACATTTATCTTTACTTACATCTACATTCATCTTTACTAACCTCTACATTCATCTTTACTTACATCTATATTCATCTTTACTTACATCTACATTCATCTTTACTAACCTCTACATTCATCTTTACTAACCTCTACATTCATCTTTACTTACATTTACATTCATCTTTACTTACATCTACATTCATCTTTACTTACATCTACATTCATCTTTACTTACATCTATATTCATCTTTATTTACATCTAGATTCATCTTTACTCACATCTACATTCATCTTTACTTACATCTACATTCACCTTTATCTACATCTACATTCATCTTTACTTACATCTACATTCATCTTTATTTACATCTACATTCATCTTTACTTACATCTACATTTATCTTTACTTACATCTACATTCATCTTTACTTACATATACATTTATCTTTACTTACATCTACATTCATCTTTACTTACATCTATATTCATCTTTCCTTACATCTACATTCATCTTTACATCTACATTCATCTTTTCTTACATCTACATTCATCTTTGCTAACCTCTACATTCATCTTTACTTACATCTACATTCATCTTTACTTACATCTATGTTCATCGTTACTTACATCTACATTCATCTTTACTTACCTCTACATTCATCTTTACATCTACATTCATCTTTACTTACATCTACATTCATCTTTACTTACCTCTACATTCATTTTAACATCTACATTCATCTTTACTTATATCTACATTCATCTTTACTTACATCTACATTCATCTTTACTTACATCTACATTCATCTTTACTTACATCTACATTCATCTTTACTTACCTCTACATTCATCCTTACATCTACATTCATCTTTTCTTACATCTACATACATCTTTACTTACATCTATATTCATCTTTACATCTACATTCATCTTTACTTACCTCTACATTCATCTTTACTTACATCTACATTCATCTTTATTTACTTCTACATTCATCTTTACTTACATCTACATTCATCTTTACTTACATCTACATTCATCTTTACTTACATCTACATTCATCTTTACTTACATCTATGTTCATCTTTACTTACATCTACATTCATCTTTACTTACATCTACATTCATCTTTACTTACATCTACATTCATCTTTACTTACATCTACATTCATCTTTAATTACATCTATATTCATCTTTACTTATATCTATATTCATCTTTACTTACATCTACATTCATCTTTACTTACATCTACATTTATCTTTATTTACATCTACATTCATCTTTACTTACATTTCTATTCATCTTTACTTACATCTATAGTCATCTTTACTTACATTTACATTCATCTTTACTTACATCTACATTCATCTTTACTTACATCTACATTCATCTTTACTTACATCTACATTCATCTTTACTTACATCTATATTCATCTTTACTTATATCTATATTCATCTTTACTTACATCTACATTCATCTTTACTTACATCTTCATTTATCTTTATTTACATCTACATTCATCTTTACATCTACATTCATCTTTACTTACATCTACATTCATCTTTACATACATCTATATTCATCTTTACTTACATCTACATTCATCTTTACTTACATCTACATTCATCTTTACTTACATCTACATTCATCTTTACATACATCTACATTCATCTTTACTTACATGTACATTCATCTTTACTTACATCTACATTCATCTTTACTTGCATCTACATTCATCTTTATTTACATCTACATTCATCTTTACTTACATCTACATTCATCTTTACATCTACATTCATCTTTACTAACCTCTACATTCATCTTTATTTACATCTACATTCATCTTTACATCTACATTCATCTTTACTTACATCTACATTCATCTTTACTTACATCTATATTTATCTTTACTTACATCTACATTCATCTTTACTTACATCTACATTCATCTTTACTTACATCTACATTCATCTTTACATACATCTACATTCATCTTTACTTACATGTACATTCATCTTTAGTTACATCTACATTCATCTTTACTTACATCTACATTCATCTTTATTTACATCTACATTCATCTTTACTTACATCTATATTCATCTTTACATCTACATTCATTTTTACTAACCTCTACATTCATCTTTACTTACATCTACATTCATCTTTACTTACATCTACTTTCATCTTTATTTACTTCTACATTCATCTTTACTTACATCTACATTCATCTTTACTTACATCTACATTCATCTTTACTTACATCTACATTCATCTTTACATCTATATTCATCTTTGCTAACCTCTACATTCATCTTTACTTACATTTACATTTATCTTTACTTACATCTGCATTCATCTTTACTTACATCTACATTCATCTTTACTTGCATCTACATTCATCTTTACTAACTTCTATGTTCATCGTTACTTACATCTACATTCATCTTTACTTACCTCTACATTCATCTTTATTTACATCTACATTCATCTTTACTTACATCTACATTCATCTTTATTTATATCTACATTCATCTTTACTTACATCTACATTCATCTTTATTTACATCTACATTCATCTTTATTTACATCTACATTCATCTTTACTTACATCTACATTCATCTTTACTTACATCTACATTCATCTTTATATACATCTACATTCATATTTACTTACATCTACATTCATCTTTACTTACATCTACATTCATCTTTACTTACATCTACATTCATCTTTACTTACATTTACATTCGTCTTTATTTACATCTATATTCATCTTTACTAACCTCTACATTCATCCTTAGTTACATCTACATTCATCTTTACCTACATCTAGATTCATCTTTACTTACATCTACATTCATCTTTACTAACCTCTACATTCATCTTTACTTACATCTACATTCATCTTTATATACATCTACATTCATATTTACTTACATCTACATTCATCTTTACTTACATCTATGTTCATCTTTACTTACATCTACATTTATCTTTACTTACATCTACATTCATCTTTACTAACCTCTACATTCATCTTTACTTACATCTATATTCATCTTTACTTACATCTACATTCATCTTTACTTACATTTACATTCATCTTTACTTACATCTACATTCATCTTTACTTACATCTACATTCATCTTTACTTACCTCTATATTCATCTTTATTTACATCTACATTCATCTTTACTCACATCTACATTCATCTTTACTTACATCTACATTCACCTTTATCTACATCTACATTCATCTTTACTTACATCTACATTCATCTTTATTTACATCTACATTCATCTTTACTTACATCTACATTCATCTTTACTTACATCTACATTCATCTTTACTTACATATACATTTATATTTACTTACATCTACATTCATCTTTACTTACATCTATATTCATCTTTCCTTACATCTACATTCATCTTTACATCTACATTCATCTTTTCTTACATCTACATTCATCTTTACTAACCTCTACATTCATCTTTACTTACATCTACATTCATCTTTACTTACATCTATGTTCATCGTTACTTACATCTACATTCATCTTTATTTACATCTACATTCATCTTTACATCTACATTCATCTTTACTTACATCTACATTCATTTTTACTTACCTCTACATTCATTTTAACATCTACATTCATCTTTACTTATATCTACATTCATCTTTACTTACATCTACATTCATCTTTACTTACATCTACATTCATCTTTACTTACCTATACATTCATCCTTACATCTACATTCATCTTTTCTTACATCTACATACATCTTTACTTACATCTATATTCATCTTTACATCTACATTCATCTTTACTTACCTCTACATTCATCTTTACTTACATCTACATTCATCTTTACTTACATCTACATTCATCTTTACTTACATCTACATTCATCTTTACTTACATCTACATTCATCTTTACTTACATCTATGTTCATCTTTACTTACATCTACATTCATCTTTACTTACATCTACATTCATCTTTACTTACATCTACATTCATCTTTACTTACATCTATATTCATCTTTACTTATATCTATATTCATCTTTACTTACATCTACATTCATCCTTACTTACATCTACATTTATCTTTATTTACATCTACATTCATCTTTACTTACATTTCTATTCATCTTTACTTACATCTATAGTCATCTTTACTTACATTTACATTCATCTTTACTTACATCTACATTCATCTTTACTTACATCTACATTCATCTTTACTTACATCTACATTCATCTTTACTTACATCTATATTCATCTTTACTTATATCTATATTCATCTTTACTTACATCTACATTCATCTTTACTTACATCTTCATTTATCTTTATTTACACCTACATTCATCTTTACATCTACATTCATCTTTACTTACATCTACATTCATCTTTACTTACATCTATATTCATCTTTACTTACATCTACATTCATCTTTACTTACATCTACATTCATCTTTACTTACATCTACATTCATCTTTACATACATCTACATTCATCTTTACTTACATGTACATTCATCTTTACTTACATCTACATTCATCTTTACTTACATCTACATTCATCTTTATTTACATCTACATTCATCTTTACTTACATCTATATTCATCTTTACATCTACATTCATCTTTACTAACCTCTACATTCATCTTTATTTACATCTACATTCATCTTTATATCTACATTCATCTTTACATACATCTACATTCATCTTTACTTACATCTATATTTATCTTTACTTACATCTACATTCATCTTTACTTACATCTACATTCATCTTTACATACATCTACATTCATCTTTACTTACATGTACATTCATCTTTACTTACATCTACATTCATCTTTACTTACATCTACATTCATCTTTATTTACATCTACATTCATCTTTACTTACATCTATATTCATCTTTACATCTACATTCATTTTTACTAACCTCTACATTCATCTTTACTTACATCTACATTCATCTTTTCTTACATCTACATACATCTTTACTTACATCTATATTCATCTTTACATCTACATTCATCTTTACTTACCTCTACATTCATCTTTACTTACATCTACATTCATCTTTATTTACTTCTACATTCATCTTTACTTACATCTACATTCATCTTTACTTACATCTACATTCATCTTTACTTACATCTACATTCATCTTTACTTACATCTATGTTCATCTTTACTTACATCTACATTCATCTTTACTTACATCTACATTCATCTTTACTTACATCTACATTCATCTTTACTTACATCTATATTCATCTTTACTTATATCTATATTCATCTTTACTTACATCTACATTCATCTTTACTTACATCTACATTTATCTTTATTTACATCTACATTCATCTTTACTTACATTTCTATTCATCTTTACTTATATCTATATTCATCTTTACTTACATCTACATTCATCTTTACTTACATCTATAGTCATCTTTACTTACATTTACATTCATCTTTACTTACATCTACATTCATCTTTACTTACATCTACATTCATCTTTACTTACATCTACATTCATCTTTACTTACATCTATATTCATCTTTACTTATATCTATATTCATCTTTACTTACATCTACATTCATCTTTACTTACATCTTCATTTATCTTTATTTACATCTACATTCATATTTACATCTACATTCATCTTTACCTGCATCTACATTCATCTTTACTTACATCTATATTCATCTTTACTTACATCTACATTCATCTTTACTTACATCTACATTCATCTTTACTTACATCTACATTCATCTTTACATACATCTACATTCATCTTTACTTACATGTACATTCATCTTTACTTACATCTACATTCATCTTTACTTGCATCTACATTCATCTTTATTTACATCTACATTCATCTTTACTTACATCTACATTCATCTTTACATCTACATTCATCTTTACTAACCTCTACATTCATCTTTATTTACATCTACATTCATCTTTACATCTACATTCATCTTTACTTACATCTACATTCATCTTTACTTACATCTATATTTATCTTTATTTACATCTACATTCATCTTTACTTACATCTACATTCATCTTTACTTACATCTACATTCATCTTTACATACATCTACATTCATCTTTACTTACATGTACATTCATCTTTACTTACATCTACATTCATCTTTACTTACATCTACATTCATCTTTATTTACATCTACATTCATCTTTACTTACATCTATATTCATCTTTACATCTACATTCATTTTTACTAACCTCTACATTCATCTTTACTTACATCTACATTCATCTTTACTTACATCTACTTTCATCTTTATTTACTTCTACATTCATCTTTACTTACATCTACATTCATCTTTACTTACATCTACATTCATCTTTACTTACATCTACATTCATCTTTACATCTATATTCATCTTTACTAACCTCTACATTCATCTTTACTTACATTTACATTTATCTTTACTTACATCTGCATTCATCTTTACTTACATCTACATTCATCTTTACTTGCATCTACATTCATCTTTACTAACTTCTATGTTCATCGTTACTTACATCTACATTCATCTTTACTTACCTCTACATTCATCTTTATTTACATCTACATTCATCTTTACTTACATCTACATTCATCTTTACTTACATCTATGTTCATCTTTACTTACATCTATATTCTTCTTTACTTACATCTATATTCATCTTTACATCTACATTCATCTTTACTTACATCTACATTCATCTTTACTTACATCTACATTCATCTTTACTTACATCTATGTTCATCTTTACTTACATCTATATTCTTCTTTACTTACATCTATATTCATCTTTACATCTACATTCATCTTTACTTACATCTACATTCATCTTTACTTACATTTACATTCATCTTTACTTACATCTACATTCATCTTTACTTACATCTACATTTATCTTTACTTACATCTACATTCATCTTTACATCTATATTCATCTTTACTTACATCTACATTCATCTTTACTTACATCTACATTCATCTTTACTTACATCTACATTCATCTTTACTTACATCTACATTCATCTTTACATCTACATTCATCTTTACTAACCTCTACATTCATCTTTACTTACATCTACATTCATCTTTACTTACATCTACATTCATCTTTACTTACATCTACACTCATCTTTACTTACATCAACATTCATCTTTACTTATATCTACATTCATCTTTACTAACCTCTACATTCATCTTTACTTACATCTACATTCATCTTTACTTACATCTACATTCATCTTTACTAACCTCTACATTCATCTTTACTTACATCTACATTCATCTTTACTTACATCTACATTCATCTTTACTTACATCTACATTCATCTTTACTTACATCAACATTCATCTTTACTTACATCTACATTCAACTTTACTTACATCTACATTCATCTTTACTTACATCTACATTCATCTTTACATCTACATTCATCTTTACTTACATCTATGTTCATCTTTACTTACATCTATATTCTTCTTTACTTACATCTATATTCATCTTTACATCTACATTCATCTTTACATCTATATTCATCTTTACTTACATCTACATTCATCTTTACTTACATCTACATTCATCTTTACTTACATCTATGTTCATCTTTACTTACATCTATATTCTTCTTTACTTACATCTATATTCATCTTTACATCTACATTCATCTTTACTTACATCTACATTCATCTTTACTTACATCTATATTCACCTTTACTTACATCTACATTCATCTTTACTTACATCTACATTCATCTTTACTTACATCTACATTCATCTTTACTTACATCTACATTCATCTTTACTTACATCTACATTCATCTTTACTTACATCTACATTCATCTTTACTTACATCTACATTCATCTTTACTTACATCTACATTCATCTTTACTTACATCTACATTCATCTTTACTTACATCTACATTCATCTTTACATCTACATTCATCTTTACTTACATCTATGTTCATCTTTACTTACATCTATATTCTTCTTTACTTACATCTATATTCATCTTTACATCTACATTCATCTTTACTTACATCTACATTCATCTTTACTTACATCTATATTCACATTTACTTACATCTACATTCATCTTTACTTACATCTACATTCATCTTTACTTACATCTATGTTCATCTTTACTAACTTCTATGTTCATCGTTACTTACATCTACATTCATCTTTACTTACATCTATATTCACCTTTACTTACATCTACATTCATCTTTACTTACATCTACATTCATCTTTACTTACATCTACATTCATCTTTACTAACTTCTATGTTCATCGTTACTTACATCTACATTCATCTTTACTTACATCTACATTCATATTTATTTACATCTATGTTCATCTTTACTTACATCTACATTCATCTTTACTTACATCTATGTTCATCTTTACTTACATCTATATTCATCTTTACTTACATCTACATTCATCGTTACTTACATCTACATTCATCTTTATTTACATCTACATTCATCTTTACTTACATCTACATTCATCTTTACTTACATCTATATTCATCTTTACTTACATCTACATTCATCTTTACTTACATTTACATTCATCTTTACTTACATCTACATTCATCTTTACTTACATCTACATTTATCTTTACTTACATCTATATTCATCTTTACTTACATCTACATTCATCTTTACTTACATCTACATTCATCTTTACTAACTTCTATGTTCATCGTTACTTACATCTACATTCATCTTTACTTACCTCTACATTCATCTTTATTTACATCTACATTCATCTTTACTTACATCTACATTCATCTATATTTATATCTACATTCATCTTTACTTACATCTACATTCATCTTTATTTACATCTACATTCATCTTTACTTACATCTACATTCATCTTTACTTACATCTACATTCATCTTTACTTACATCTACATTCATCTTTACTTACATCTACATTCATCTTTACTTACATCTACATTCATCTTTACTTACATTTACATTCGTCTTTATTTACATCTATATCATCTTTACTAACCTCTACATTCATCCTTAGTTACATCTACATTCATCTTTACTTATATCTAGATTCATCTTTACTTACATCTATATTCATCTTTACTAACCTCTACATTCATCTTTACTTACATCTACATTCATCTTTATATACATCTACATTCATATTTACTTACATCTACATTCATCTTTACTTACATCTATGTTCATCTTTACTTACATCTACATTTATCTTTACTTACATCTACATTCATCTTTACTAACCTCTACATTCATCTTTACTTACATCTATATTCATCTTTACTTACATCTACATTCATCTTTACTAACCTCTACATTCATCTTTACTAACCTCTACATTCATCTTTACTTACATTTACATTCATCTTTACTTACATCTACATTCATCTTTACTTACATCTACATTCATCTTTACTTACATCTATATTCATCTTTATTTACATCTAGATTCATCTTTACTCACATCTACATTCATCTTTACTTACATCTACATTCACCTTTATCTACATCTACATTCATCTTTACTTACATCTACATTCATCTTTATTTACATCTACATTCATCTTTACTTACATCTACATTTATCTTTACTTACATCTACATTCATCTTTACTTACATATACATTTATCTTTACTTACATCTACATTCATCTTTACTTACATCTATATTCATCTTTCCTTACATCTACATTCATCTTTACATCTACATTCATCTTTTCTTACATCTACATTCATCTTTGCTAACCTCTACATTCATCTTTACTTACATCTACATTCATCTTTACTTACATCTATGTTCATCGTTACTTACATCTACATTCATCTTTACTTACCTCTACATTCATCTTTACATCTACATTCATCTTTACTTACCTCTACATTCATTTTAACATCTACATTCATCTTTACTTATATCTACATTCATCTTTACTTACATCTACATTCATCTTTACTTACATCTACATTCATCTTTACTTACATCTACATTCATCTTTACTTACCTCTACATTCATCCTTACATCTACATTCATCTTTTCTTACATCTACATACATCTTTACTTACATCTATATTCATCTTTACATCTACATTCATCTTTACTTACCTCTACATTCATCATTACTTACATCTACATTCATCTTTATTTACTTCTACATTCATCTTTACTTACATCTACATTCATCTTTACTTACATCTACATTCATCTTTACTTACATCTACATTCATCTTTACTTACATCTATGTTCATCTTTACTTACATCTACATTCATCTTTACTTACATCTACATTCATCTTTACTTACATCTACATTCATCTTTACTTACATCTACATTCATCTTTACTTACATCTATATTCATCTTTACTTATATCTATATTCATCTTTACTTACATCTACATTCATCTTTACTTACATCTACATTTATCTTTATTTACATCTACATTCATCTTTACTTACATTTCTATTCATCTTTACTTACATCTATAGTCATCTTTACTTACATTTACATTCATCTTTACTTACATCTACATTCATCTTTACTTACATCTACATTCATCTTTACTTACATCTACATTCATCTTTACTTACATCTATATTCATCTTTACTTATATCTATATTCATCTTTACTTACATCTACATTCATCTTTACTTACATCTTCATTTATCTTTATTTACATCTACATTCATCTTTACATCTACATTCATCTTTACTTACATCTACATTCATCTTTACTTACATCTATATTCATCTTTACTTACATCTACATTCATCTTTACTTACATCTACATTCATCTTTACTTACATCTACATTCATCTTTACATACATCTACATTCATCTTTACTTACATGTACATTCATCTTTACTTACATCTACATTCATCTTTACTTGCATCTACATTCATCTTTATTTACATCTACATTCATCTTTACTTACATCTACATTCATCTTTACATCTACATTCATCTTTACTAACCTCTACATTCATCTTTATTTACATCTACATTCATCTTTACATCTACATTCATCTTTACTTACATCTACATTCATCTTTACTTACATCTATATTTATCTTTACTTACATCTACATTCATCTTTACTTACATCTACATTCATCTTTACTTACATCTACATTCATCTTTACATACATCTACATTCATCTTTACTTACATGTACATTCATCTTTACTTACATCTACATTCATCTTTACTTACATCTACATTCATCTTTATTTACATCTACATTCATCTTTACTTACATCTATATTCATCTTTACATCTACATTCATTTTTACTAACCTCTACATTCATCTTTACTTACATCTACATTCATCTTTACTTACATCTACTTTCATCTTTATTTACTTCTACATTCATCTTTACTTACATCTACATTCATCTTTACTTACATCTACATTCATCTTTACATCTATATTCATCTTTGCTAACCTCTACATTCATCTTTACTTACATTTACATTTATCTTTACTTACATCTGCATTCATCTTTACTTACATCTACATTCATCTTTACTTGCATCTACATTCATCTTTACTAACTTCTATGTTCATCGTTACTTACATCTACATTCATCTTTACTTACCTCTACATTCATCTTTATTTACATCTACATTCATCTTTACTTACATCTACATTCATCTTTATTTATATCTACATTCATCTTTACTTACATCTACATTCATCTTTATTTACATCTACATTCATCTTTATTTACATCTACATTCATCTTTACTTACATCTACATTCATCTTTACTTACATCTACATTCATCTTTATATACATCTACATTCATATTTACTTACATCTACATTCATCTTTACTTACATCTACATTCATCTTTACTTACATCTACATTCATCTTTACTTACATTTACATTCGTCTTTATTTACATCTATATTCATCTTTACTAACCTCTACATTCATCCTTAGTTACATCTACATTCATCTTTACTTACATCTAGATTCATCTTTACTTACATCTACATTCATCTTTACTAACCTCTACATTCATCTTTACTTACATCTACATTCATCTTTATATACATCTACATTCATATTTACTTACATCTACATTCATCTTTACTTACATCTATGTTCATCTTTACTTACATCTACATTTATCTTTACTTACATCTACATTCATCTTTACTAACCTCTACATTCATCTTTACTTACCTCTATATTCATCTTTACTTACATCTACATTCATCTTTACTTACATTTACATTCATCTTTACTTACATCTACATTCATCTTTACTTACATCTACATTCATCTTTACTTACCTCTATATTCATCTTTATTTACATCTACATTCATCTTTACTCACATCTACATTCATCTTTACTTACATCTACATTCACCTTTATCTACATCTACATTCATCTTTACTTACATCTACATTCATCTTTATTTACATCTACATTCATCTTTACTTACATCTACATTCATCTTTACTTACATCTACATTCATCTTTACTTACATATACATTTATATTTACTTACATCTACATTCATCTTTACTTACATCTATATTCATCTTTCCTTACATCTACATTCATCTTTACATCTATATTCATCTTTTCTTACATCTACATTCATCTTTACTAACCTCTACATTCATCTTTACTTACATCTACATTCATCTTTACTTACATCTATGTTCATCGTTACTTACATCTACATTCATCTTTATTTACATCTACATTCATCTTTACATCTACATTCATCTTTACTTACATCTACATTCATCTTTACTTACCTCTACATTCATTTTAACATCTACATTCATCTTTACTTATATCTACATTCATCTTTAATTACATCTACATTCATCTTTACTTACATCTACATTCATCTTTACTTACCTATACATTCATCCTTACATCTACATTCATCTTTTCTTACATCTACATACATCTTTACTTACATCTATATTCATCTTTACATCTACATTCATCTTTACTTACCTCTACATTCATCTTTACTTACATCTACATTCATCTTTACTTACATCTACATTCATCTTTACTTACATCTACATTCATCTTTACTTACATCTATGTTCATCTTTACTTACATCTACATTCATCTTTACTTACATCTACATTCATCTTTACTTACATCTACATTCATCTTTACTTACATCTATATTCATCTTTACTTATATCTATATTCATCTTTACTTACATCTACATTCATCCTTACTTACATCTACATTTATCTTTATTTACATCTACATTCATCTTTACTTACATTTCTATTCATCTTTACTTACATCTATAGTCATCTTTACTTACATTTACATTCATCTTTACTTACATCTACATTCATCTTTACTTACATCTACATTCATCTTTACTTACATCTACATTCATCTTTACTTACATCTATATTCATCTTTACTTATATCTATATTCATCTTTACTTACATCTACATTCATCTTTACTTACATCTTCATTTATCTTTATTTACACCTACATTCATCTTTACATCTACATTCATCTTTACTTACATCTACATTCATCTTTACTTACATCTATGTTCATCTTTACTTACATTTACATTCATCTTTACTTACATCTACATTCATCTTTACTTACATCTACATTCATCTTTACATACATCTACATTCATCTTTACTTACATGTACATTCATCTTTACTTACATCTACATTCATCTTTACTTACATCTACATTCATCTTTATTTACATCTACATTCATCTTTACTTACATCTATATTCATCTTTACATCTACATTCATCTTTACTAACCTCTACATTCATCTTTATTTACATCTACATTCATCTTTATATCTACATTCATCTTTACATACATCTACATTCATCTTTACTTACATCTATATTTATCTTTACTTACATCTACATTCATCTTTACTTACATCTACATTCATCTTTACATACATCTACATTCATCTTTACTTACATGTACATTCATCTTTACTTACATCTACATTCATCTTTACTTACATCTACATTCATCTTTATTTACATCTACATTCATCTTTACTTACATCTATATTCATCTTTACATCTACATTCATTTTTACTAACCTCTACATTCATCTTTACTTACATCTACATTCATCTTTTCTTACATCTACATACATCTTTACTTACATCTATATTCATCTTTACATCTACATTCATCTTTACTTACCTCTACATTCATCTTTACTTACATCTACATTCATCTTTATTTACTTCTACATTCATCTTTACTTACATCTACATTCATCTTTACTTACATCTACATTCATCTTTACTTACATCTACATTCATCTTTACTTACATCTATGTTCATCTTTACTTACATCTACATTCATCTTTACTTACATCTACATTCATCTTTACTTACATCTACATTCATCTTTACTTACATCTACATTCATCTTTACTTACATCTATATTCATCTTTACTTATATCTATATTCATCTTTACTTACATCTACATTCATCTTTACTTACATCTACATTTATCTTTATTTACATCTACATTCATCTTTACTTACATTTCTATTCATCTTTACTTACATCTATAGTCATCTTTACTTACATTTACATTCATCTTTACTTACATCTACATTCATCTTTACTTACATCTACATTCATCTTTACTTACATCTACATTCATCTTTACTTACATCTATATTCATCTTTACTTATATCTATATTCATCTTTACTTACATCTACATTCATCTTTACTTACATCTTCATTTATCTTTATTTACATCTACATTCATATTTACATCTACATTCATCTTTACTTACATCTACATTCATCTTTACTTACATCTATATTCATCTTTACTTACATCTACATTCATCTTTACTTACATCTACATTCATCTTTACTTACATCTACATTCATCTTTACATACATCTACATTCATCTTTACTTACATGTACATTCATCTTTACTTACATCTACATTCATCTTTACTTGCATCTACATTCATCTTTATTTACATCTACATTCATCTTTACTTACATCTACATTCATCTTTACTAACCTCTACATTCATCTTTATTTACATCTACATTCATCTTTACATCTACATTCATCTTTACTTACATCTACATTCATCTTTACTTACATCTATATTTATCTTTACTTACATCTACATTCATCTTTACTTACATCTACATTCATCTTTACTTACATCTACATTCATCTTTACATACATCTACATTCATCTTTACTTACATGTACATTCATCTTTACTTACATCTACATTCATCTTTACTTACATCTACATTCATCTTTATTTACATCTACATTCATCTTTACTTACATCTATATTCATCTTTACATCTACATTCATTTTTACTAACCTCTACATTCATCTTTACTTACATCTACATTCATCTTTACTTACATCTACTTTCATCTTTATTTACTTCTACATTCATCTTTACTTACATCTACATTCATCTTTACTTACATCTACATTCATCTTTACTTACATCTACATTCATCTTTACATCTATATTCATCTTTACTAACCTCTACATTCATCTTTACTTACATTTACATTTATCTTTACTTACATCTGCATTCATCTTTACTTACATCTACATTCATCTTTACTTGCATCTACATTCATCTTTACTAACTTCTATGTTCATCGTTACTTACATCTACATTCATCTTTACTTACCTCTACATTCATCTTTATTTACATCTACATTCATCTTTACTTACATCTACATTCATCTTTATTTATATCTACATTCATCTTTACTTACATCTACATTCATCTTTATTTACATCTACATTCATCTTTATTTACATCTACATTCATCTTTACTTACATCTACATTCATCTTTACTTACATCTACATTCATCTTTATATACATCTACATTCATATTTACTTACATCTACATTCATCTTTACTTACATCTACATTCATCTTTACTTACATCTACATTCATCTTTACTTACATTTACATTCGTCTTTATTTACATCTATATTCATCTTTACTAACCTCTACATTCATCCTTAGTTACATCTACATTCATCTTTACTTACATCTAGATTCATCTTTACTTACATCTACATTCATCTTTACTAACCTCTACATTCATCTTTACTTACATCTACATTCATCTTTATATACATCTACATTCATATTTACTTACATCTACATTCATCTTTACTTACATCTATGTTCATCTTTACTTACATCTACATTTATCTTTACTTACATCTACATTCATCTTTACTAACCTCTACATTCATCTTTACTTACATCTATATTCATCTTTACTTACATCTACATTCATCTTTACTTACATTTACATTCATCTTTACTTACATCTACATTCATCTTTACTTACATCTGCATTCATCTTTACTTACCTCTATATTCATCTTTATTTACATCTACATTCATCTTTACTCACATCTACATTCATCTTTACTTACATCTACATTCACCTTTATCTACATCTACATTCATCTTTACTTACATCTACATTCATCTTTATTTACATCTACATTCATCTTTACTTACATCTACATTCATCTTTACTTACATATACATTTATCTTTACTTACATCTACATTCATCTTTACTTACATCTATATTCATCTTTCCTTACATCTACATTCATCTTTACATCTACATTCATCTTTTCTTACATCTACATTCATCTTTACTAACCTCTACATTCATCTTTACTTACATCTACATTCATCTTTACTTACATCTATGTTCATCGTTACTTACATCTACATTCATCTTTACTTACATCTACATTCATCTTTACATCTACATTCATCTTTACTTACCTCTACATTCATTTTAACATCTACATTCATCTTTACTTATATCTACATTCATCTTTACTTACCTCTACATTCATCTTTACTTACATCTACATTCATCTTTACTTACCTCTACATTCATCCTTACATCTACATTCATCTTTTCTTACATCTACATACATCTTTACTTACATCTATATTCATCTTTACATCTACATTCATCTTTACTTACATCTACATTCATCTTTACTTACATCTACATTCATCTTTACATCTACATTCATCTTTACTAACCTCTACATTCATCTTTACTTACATCTACATTCATCTTTACTTACATCTACATTCATCTTTACTTACATCTACACTCATCTTTACTTACATCAACATTCATCTTTACTTATATCTACATTCATCTTTACTAACCTCTACATTCATCTTTACTTACATCTACATTCATCTTTACTTACATCTACATTCATCTTTACTAACCTCTACATTCATCTTTACTTACATCTACATTCATCTTTACTTACATCTACATTCATCTTTACTTACATCTACATTCATCTTTACTTACATCAACATTCATCTTTACTTACATCTACATTCAACTTTACTTACATCTACATTCATCTTTACTTACATCTACATTCATCTTTACATCTACATTCATCTTTACTTACATCTATGTTCATCTTTACTTACATCTATATTCTTCTTTACTTACATCTATATTCATCTTTACATCTACATTCATCTTTACATCTATATTCATCTTTACTTACATCTACATTCATCTTTACTTACATCTACATTCATCTTTACTTACATCTACATTCATCTTTACTTACATCTACATTCATCTTTACTTACATCTACATTCATCTTTACTTACATCAACATTCATCTTTACTTACATCTACATTCAACTTTACTTACATCTACATTCATCTTTACTTACATCTACATTCATCTTTACATCTACATTCATCTTTACTTACATCTATGTTCATCTTTACTTACATCTATATTCTTCTTTACTTACATCTATATTCATCTTTACATCTACATTCATCTTTACATCTATATTCATCTTTACTTACATCTACATTCATCTTTACTTACATCTACATTCATCTTTACTTACATCTATGTTCATCTTTACTTACATCTATATTCTTCTTTACTTACATCTATATTCATCTTTACATCTACATTCATCTTTACTTACATCTACATTCATCTTTACTTACATCTATATTCACCTTTACTTACATCTACATTCATCTTTACTTACATCTACATTCATCTTTACTTACATCTACATTCATCTTTACTTACATCTACATTCATCTTTACTTACATCTACATTCATCTTTACTTACATCTACATTCATCTTTACTTACATCTACATTCATCTTTACTTACATCTACATTCATCTTTACTTACATCTACATTCATCTTTACTTACATCTACATTCATCTTTACATCTACATTCATCTTTACTTACATCTATGTTCATCTTTACTTACATCTATATTCTTCTTTACTTACATCTATATTCATCTTTACATCTACATTCATCTTTACTTACATCTACATTCATCTTTACTTACATCTATATTCACATTTACTTACATCTACATTCATCTTTACTTACATCTACATTCATCTTTACTTACATCTATGTTCATCTTTACTAACTTCTATGTTCATCGTTACTTACATCTACATTCATCTTTACTTACATCTATATTCACCTTTACTTACATCTACATTCATCTTTACTTACATCTACATTCATCTTTACTTACATCTACATTCATCTTTACTAACTTCTATGTTCATCGTTACTTACATCTACATTCATCTTTACTTACATCTACATTCATATTTATTTACATCTATGTTCATCTTTACTTACATCTACATTCATCTTTACTTACATCTATGTTCATCTTTACTTACATCTATATTCATCTTTACTTACATCTACATTCATCGTTACTTACATCTACATTCATCTTTATTTACATCTACATTCATCTTTACTTACATCTACATTCATCTTTACTTACATCTATATTCATCTTTACTTACATCTACATTCATCTTTACTTACATTTACATTCATCTTTACTTACATCTACATTCATCTTTACTTACATCTACATTTATCTTTACTTACATCTATATTCATCTTTACTTACATCTACATTCATCTTTACTTACATCTACATTCATCTTTACTAACTTCTATGTTCATCGTTACTTACATCTACATTCATCTTTACTTACCTCTACATTCATCTTTATTTACATCTACATTCATCTTTACTTACATCTACATTCATCTATATTTATATCTACATTCATCTTTACTTACATCTACATTCATCTTTATTTACATCTACATTCATCTTTACTTACATCTACATTCATCTTTACTTACATCTACATTCATCTTTACTTACATCTACATTCATCTTTACTTACATCTACATTCATCTTTACTTACATCTACATTCATCTTTACTTACATTTACATTCGTCTTTATTTACATCTATATCATCTTTACTAACCTCTACATTCATCCTTAGTTACATCTACATTCATCTTTACTTATATCTAGATTCATCTTTACTTACATCTATATTCATCTTTACTAACCTCTACATTCATCTTTACTTACATCTACATTCATCTTTATATACATCTACATTCATATTTACTTACATCTACATTCATCTTTACTTACATCTATGTTCATCTTTACTTACATCTACATTTATCTTTACTTACATCTACATTCATCTTTACTAACCTCTACATTCATCTTTACTTACATCTATATTCATCTTTACTTACATCTACATTCATCTTTACTAACCTCTACATTCATCTTTACTAACCTCTACATTCATCTTTACTTACATTTACATTCATCTTTACTTACATCTACATTCATCTTTACTTACATCTACATTCATCTTTACTTACATCTATATTCATCTTTATTTACATCTAGATTCATCTTTACTCACATCTACATTCATCTTTACTTACATCTACATTCACCTTTATCTACATCTACATTCATCTTTACTTACATCTACATTCATCTTTATTTACATCTACATTCATCTTTACTTACATCTACATTTATCTTTACTTACATCTACATTCATCTTTACTTACATATACATTTATCTTTACTTACATCTACATTCATCTTTACTTACATCTATATTCATCTTTCCTTACATCTACATTCATCTTTACATCTACATTCATCTTTTCTTACATCTACATTCATCTTTGCTAACCTCTACATTCATCTTTACTTACATCTACATTCATCTTTACTTACATCTATGTTCATCGTTACTTACATCTACATTCATCTTTACTTACCTCTACATTCATCTTTACATCTACATTCATCTTTACTTACATCTACATTCATCTTTACTTACCTCTACATTCATTTTAACATCTACATTCATCTTTACTTATATCTACATTCATCTTTACTTACATCTACATTCATCTTTACTTACATCTACATTCATCTTTACTTACATCTACATTCATCTTTACTTACCTCTACATTCATCCTTACATCTACATTCATCTTTTCTTACATCTACATACATCTTTACTTACATCTATATTCATCTTTACATCTACATTCATCTTTACTTACCTCTACATTCATCATTACTTACATCTACATTCATCTTTATTTACTTCTACATTCATCTTTACTTACATCTACATTCATCTTTACTTACATCTACATTCATCTTTACTTACATCTACATTCATCTTTACTTACATCTATGTTCATCTTTACTTACATCTACATTCATCTTTACTTACATCTACATTCATCTTTACTTACATCTACATTCATCTTTACTTACATCTACATTCATCTTTACTTACATCTATATTCATCTTTACTTATATCTATATTCATCTTTACTTACATCTACATTCATCTTTACTTACATCTACATTTATCTTTATTTACATCTACATTCATCTTTACTTACATTTCTATTCATCTTTACTTACATCTATAGTCATCTTTACTTACATTTACATTCATCTTTACTTACATCTACATTCATCTTTACTTACATCTACATTCATCTTTACTTACATCTACATTCATCTTTACTTACATCTATATTCATCTTTACTTATATCTATATTCATCTTTACTTACATCTACATTCATCTTTACTTACATCTTCATTTATCTTTATTTACATCTACATTCATCTTTACATCTACATTCATCTTTACTTACATCTACATTCATCTTTACTTACATCTATATTCATCTTTACTTACATCTACATTCATCTTTACTTACATCTACATTCATCTTTACTTACATCTACATTCATCTTTACATACATCTACATTCATCTTTACTTACATGTACATTCATCTTTACTTACATCTACATTCATCTTTACTTGCATCTACATTCATCTTTATTTACATCTACATTCATCTTTACTTACATCTACATTCATCTTTACATCTACATTCATCTTTACTAACCTCTACATTCATCTTTATTTACATCTACATTCATCTTTACATCTACATTCATCTTTACTTACATCTACATTCATCTTTACTTACATCTATATTTATCTTTACTTACATCTACATTCATCTTTACTTACATCTACATTCATCTTTACTTACATCTACATTCATCTTTACATACATCTACATTCATCTTTACTTACATGTACATTCATCTTTACTTACATCTACATTCATCTTTACTTACATCTACATTCATCTTTATTTACATCTACATTCATCTTTACTTACATCTATATTCATCTTTACATCTACATTCATTTTTACTAACCTCTACATTCATCTTTACTTACATCTACATTCATCTTTACTTACATCTACTTTCATCTTTATTTACTTCTACATTCATCTTTACTTACATCTACATTCATCTTTACTTACATCTACATTCATCTTTACATCTATATTCATCTTTGCTAACCTCTACATTCATCTTTACTTACATTTACATTTATCTTTACTTACATCTGCATTCATCTTTACTTACATCTACATTCATCTTTACTTGCATCTACATTCATCTTTACTAACTTCTATGTTCATCGTTACTTACATCTACATTCATCTTTACTTACCTCTACATTCATCTTTATTTACATCTACATTCATCTTTACTTACATCTACATTCATCTTTATTTATATCTACATTCATCTTTACTTACATCTACATTCATCTTTATTTACATCTACATTCATCTTTATTTACATCTACATTCATCTTTACTTACATCTACATTCATCTTTACTTACATCTACATTCATCTTTATATACATCTACATTCATATTTACTTACATCTACATTCATCTTTACTTACATCTACATTCATCTTTACTTACATCTACATTCATCTTTACTTACATTTACATTCGTCTTTATTTACATCTATATTCATCTTTACTAACCTCTACATTCATCCTTAGTTACATCTACATTCATCTTTACTTACATCTAGATTCATCTTTACTTACATCTACATTCTTCTTTACTAACCTCTACATTCATCTTTACTTACATCTACATTCATCTTTATATACATCTACATTCATATTTACTTACATCTACATTCATCTTTACTTACATCTATGTTCATCTTTACTTACATCTACATTTATCTTTACTTACATCTACATTCATCTTTACTAACCTCTACATTCATCTTTACTTACCTCTATATTCATCTTTACTTACATCTACATTCATCTTTACTTACATTTACATTCATCTTTACTTACATCTACATTCATCTTTACTTACATCTACATTCATCTTTACTTACCTCTATATTCATCTTTATTTACATCTACATTCATCTTTACTCACATCTACATTCATCTTTACTTACATCTACATTCACCTTTATCTACATCTACATTCATCTTTACTTACATCTACATTCATCTTTATTTACATCTACATTCATCTTTACTTACATCTACATTCATCTTTACTTACATCTACATTCATCTTTACTTACATATACATTTATATTTACTTACATCTACATTCATCTTTACTTACATCTATATTCATCTTTCCTTACATCTACATTCATCTTTACATCTATATTCATCTTTTCTTACATCTACATTCATCTTTACTAACCTCTACATTCATCTTTACTTACATCTACATTCATCTTTACTTACATCTATGTTCATCGTTACTTACATCTACATTCATCTTTATTTACATCTACATTCATCTTTACATCTACATTCATCTTTACTTACATCTACATTCATCTTTACTTACCTCTACATTCATTTTAACATCTACATTCATCTTTACTTATATCTACATTCATCTTTAATTACATCTACATTCATCTTTACTTACATCTACATTCATCTTTACTTACCTATACATTCATCCTTACATCTACATTCATCTTTTCTTACATCTACATACATCTTTACTTACATCTATATTCATCTTTACATCTACATTCATCTTTACTTACCTCTACATTCATCTTTACTTACATCTACATTCATCTTTACTTACATCTACATTCATCTTTACTTACATCTACATTCATCTTTACTTACATCTATGTTCATCTTTACTTACATCTACATTCATCTTTACTTACATCTACATTCATCTTTACTTACATCTACATTCATCTTTACTTACATCTATATTCATCTTTACTTATATCTATATTCATCTTTACTTACATCTACATTCATCCTTACTTACATCTACATTTATCTTTATTTACATCTACATTCATCTTTACTTACATTTCTATTCATCTTTACTTACATCTATAGTCATCTTTACTTACATTTACATTCATCTTTACTTACATCTACATTCATCTTTACTTACATCTACATTCATCTTTACTTACATCTACATTCATCTTTACTTACATCTATATTCATCTTTACTTATATCTATATTCATCTTTACTTACATCTACATTCATCTTTACTTACATCTTCATTTATCTTTATTTACACCTACATTCATCTTTACATCTACATTCATCTTTACTTACATCTACATTCATCTTTACTTACATCTATGTTCATCTTTACTTACATTTACATTCATCTTTACTTACATCTACATTCATCTTTACTTACATCTACATTCATCTTTACATACATCTACATTCATCTTTACTTACATGTACATTCATCTTTACTTACATCTACATTCATCTTTACTTACATCTACATTCATCTTTATTTACATCTACATTCATCTTTACTTACATCTATATTCATCTTTACATCTACATTCATCTTTACTAACCTCTACATTCATCTTTATTTACATCTACATTCATCTTTATATCTACATTCATCTTTACATACATCTACATTCATCTTTACTTACATCTATATTTATCTTTACTTACATCTACATTCATCTTTACTTACATCTACATTCATCTTTACATACATCTACATTCATCTTTACTTACATGTACATTCATCTTTACTTACATCTACATTCATCTTTACTTACATCTACATTCATCTTTATTTACATCTACATTCATCTTTACTTACATCTATATTCATCTTTACATCTACATTCATTTTTACTAACCTCTACATTCATCTTTACTTACATCTACATTCATCTTTTCTTACATCTACATACATCTTTACTTACATCTATATTCATCTTTACATCTACATTCATCTTTACTTACCTCTACATTCATCTTTACTTACATCTACATTCATCTTTATTTACTTCTACATTCATCTTTACTTACATCTACATTCATCTTTACTTACATCTACATTCATCTTTACTTACATCTACATTCATCTTTACTTACATCTATGTTCATCTTTACTTACATCTACATTCATCTTTACTTACATCTACATTCATCTTTACTTACATCTACATTCATCTTTACTTACATCTACATTCATCTTTACTTACATCTATATTCATCTTTACTTATATCTATATTCATCTTTACTTACATCTACATTCATCTTTACTTACATCTACATTTATCTTTATTTACATCTACATTCATCTTTACTTACATTTCTATTCATCTTTACTTACATCTATAGTCATCTTTACTTACATTTACATTCATCTTTACTTACATCTACATTCATCTTTACTTACATCTACATTCATCTTTACTTACATCTACATTCATCTTTACTTACATCTATATTCATCTTTACTTATATCTATATTCATCTTTACTTACATCTACATTCATCTTTACTTACATCTTCATTTATCTTTATTTACATCTACATTCATATTTACATCTACATTCATCTTTACTTACATCTACATTCATCTTTACTTACATCTATATTCATCTTTACTTACATCTACATTCATCTTTACTTACATCTACATTCATCTTTACTTACATCTACATTCATCTTTACATACATCTACATTCATCTTTACTTACATGTACATTCATCTTTACTTACATCTACATTCATCTTTACTTGCATCTACATTCATCTTTATTTACATCTACATTCATCTTTACTTACATCTACATTCATCATTACTAACCTCTACATTCATCTTTATTTACATCTACATTCATCTTTACATCTACATTCATCTTTACTTACATCTACATTCATCTTTACTTACACTATATTTATCTTTACTTACATCTACATTCATCTTTACTTACATCTACATTCATCTTTACTTACATCTACATTCATCTTTACATACATCTACATTCATCTTTACCTACATGTACATTCATCTTTACTTACATCTACATTCATCTTTACTTACATCTACATTCATCTTTATTTACATCTACATTCATCTTTACTTACATCTATATCATCTTTACATCTACATTCATTTTTACTAACCCTACAATTCTCTTTACTTACATCTACATACATCATTACTTACATCTACTTTCATCTTTATTTACTTCTACATTCATCTTTACTTACATCTACATTCATCTTTACTTACATCTACATTCATCTTTACTTACATCTACATTCATCTTTACCATCTATATTCATCTTTACTAACCTCTACATTCATCTTTACTTACATTTACATTTATCTTTACTTACATCTGCATTCATCTTTACTTACATCTACATTCATCTTTACTTGCATCTACATTCATCTTTACTAACTTCTATGTTCATCGTTACTTACATCTACATTCATCTTTACTTACCTCTACATTCATCTTTATTTACATCTACATTCATCTTTACTTACATCTACATTCATCTTTATTTATATCTACATTCATCTTTACTTACATCTACATTCATCTTTATTTACATCTACATTCATCTTTATTTACATCTACATTCATCTTTACTTACATCTACATTCATCTTTACTTACATCTACATTCATCTTTATATACATCTACATTCATATTTACATACATCTACATTCATCTTTACTTACATCTACATTCATCTTTACTTACATCTACATTCATCTTTACTTACATTTACATTCGTCTTTATTTACATCTATATTCATCTTTACTAACCTCTACATTCATCCTTAGTTACATCTACATCACTTCATACTTACATCTAGATTCATCTTTACTTACATCTACATTCATCTTTACTAACCTCTACATTCATCTTTACTTACATCTACATTCATCTTTATATACATCTACATTCATATTTACTTACATCTACATTCATCTTTCTTACATCTATGTTCATCTTTACTTACATCTACATTTATCTTTACTTACATCTACATTCATCTTTACTAACCTCTACATTCATCTTTACTTACATCTATATTCATCTTTACTTACATCTACATTCATCTTTACTTACATTTACATTCATCTTTACTTACATCTACATTCATCTTTACTTACATCTGCATTCATCTTTACTTACCTCTATATTCATCTTTATTTACATCTACATTCATCTTTACTCACATCTACATTCATCTTTACTTACATCTACATTCACCTTTATCTACATCTACATTCATCTTTACTTACATCTACATTCATCTTTATTTACATCTACATTCATCTTTACTTACATCTACATTCATCTTTACTTACATATACATTTATCTTTACTTACATCTACATTCATCTTTACTTACATCTATATTCATCTTTCCTTACATCTACATTCATCTTTACATCTACATTCATCTTTTCTTACATCTACATTCATCTTTACTAACCTCTACATTCATCTTTACTTACATCTACATTCATCTTTACTTACATCTATGTTCATCGTTACTTACATCTACATTCATCTTTACTTACATCTACATTCATCTTTACATCTACATTCATCTTTACTTACATCTACATTCATCTTTACTTACCTCTACATTCATTTTAACATCTACATTCATCTTTACTTATATCTACATTCATCTTTACTTACCTCTACATTCATCTTTACTTACATCTACATTCATCTTTACTTACCTCTACATTCATCCTTACATCTACATTCATCTTTTCTTACATCTACATACATCTTTACTTACATCTATATTCATCTTTACATCTACATTCATCTTTACTTACCTCTACATTCATCTTTACTTACATCTACATTCATCTTTACTTACATCTACATTCATCTTTACTTACATCTACATTCATCTTTACTTACATCTACATTCATCTTTACTTACATCTATGTTCATCTTTACTTACATCTACATTCATCTTTACTTACATCTACATTCATCTTTACTTACATCTACATTCATCTTTACTTACATCTATATTCATCTTTACTTATATCTATATTCATCTTTACTTACATCTACATTCATCCTTACTTACATCTACATTTATCTTTATTTACATCTACATTCATCTTTACTTACATTTCTATTCATCTTTACTTACATCTATAGTCATCTTTACTTACATTTACATTCATCTTTACTTACATCTACATTCATCTTTACTTACATCTACATTCATCTTTACTTACATCTACATTCATCTTTACTTACATCTATATTCATCTTTACTTATATCTATATTCATCTTTACTTACATCTACATTCATCTTTACTTACATCTTCATTTATCTTTATTTACACCTACATTCATCTTTACATCTACATTCATCTTTACTTACATCTACATTCATCTTTACTTACATCTATATTCATCTTTACTTACATCTACATTCATCTTTACTTACATCTACATTCATCTTTACTTACATCTACATTCATCTTTACATACATCTACATTCATCTTTACTTACATGTACATTCATCTTTACTTACATCTACATTCATCTTTACTTACATCTACATTCATCTTTATTTACATCTACATTCATCTTTACTTACATCTATATTCATCTTTACATCTACATTCATCTTTACTAACCTCTACATTCATCTTTATTTACATCTACATTCATCTTTATATCTACATTCATCTTTACTTACATCTACATTCATCTTTACTTACATCTATATTTATCTTTACTTACATCTACATTCATCTTTACTTACATCTACATTCATCTTTACATACATCTACATTCATCTTTACTTACATGTACATTCATCTTTACTTACATCTACATTCATCTTTACTTACATCTACATTCATCTTTATTTACATCTACATTCATCTTTACTTACATCTATATTCATCTTTACATCTACATTCATTTTTACTAACCTCTACATTCATCTTTACTTACATCTACATTCATCTTTACTTACATCTACATTCATCTTTATTTACTTCTACATTCATCTTTACTTACATCTACATTCATCTTTACTTACATCTACATTCATCTTTACTTACATCTACATTCATCTTTACATCTATATTCATCTTTACTAACCTCTACATTCATCTTTACTTACATTTACATTAATCTTTACTTACATCTACATTCATCTTTACTTACATCTATATTCATCTTTACTTACATCTACATTCATCTTTACTTACATCTACATTCATCTTTACTTACATCTATATTCATCTTTACTTACATCTATATTCATGTTTACTTACATCTACAGTCATCTTTACTTACATATACATTTATCTTTACTTACATCTACATTCATCTTTACTTACATCTACATTCATCTTTACATACATCTACATTCATCTTTACATCTACATTCATCTTTACTTACATCTATATTCATCTTTACTAACCTCTACATTCATCCTTAGTTACATCTACATTCATCTTTACTTACATCTACATTCATCTTTACTTACATCTACATTCATCTTTACTAACCTCTACATTCATCTTTACTTACATCTACATTCATCTTTACTAACCTCTATATTCATCTTTACTTACATCTATATTCATCTTTACTTACATCTACATTCATCTTTACTTACATCAACATTCATCTTTACTTACATCTATATTCATCTTTACTTACATCTATATTCATCCTTACTTACATCTACATTCATCTTTACATCTACATTCATCTTTACTTACATCTACATTCATCTTTACTTACATCTATATTCATCTTTACTTACATCTACATTCATCTTTACTTACATCTACATTCATCTTTACTTACATCTATATTCATCTTTACATACATCTACATTCATCTTTAATTACATGTACATTCATCTTTACTTACATCTACATTCATCTTTACTTACATCTACATTCATCTTTATTTACATCTACATTCATCTTTACTTACATCTATATTCATCTTTACTTACATCTACATTCATCTTTATTTACATCTACATTCATCTTTACTTACATCTACATTCATCTTTACTTACATCTGCATTCATCTTTACTTACATCTACATTCATCTTTACTTACATCTAGTCATCTTTACTTGCATATACATTTATCTTTACTTACATCTACATTCATCTTTACTTACATCTATATTCATCTTTACTTACATCTGCATTCATCTTTACATCTACATACATCTTTACTTACATCTATATTCATCTTTACTTACATCTAGTCATCTTTACTTGCATATACATTTATCTTTACTTACATCTACATTCATCTTTACTTACATCTATATTCATCTTTACATACATCTACATTCATCTTTAATTACATGTACATTCATCTTTACTTACATCTACATTCATCTTTACTTACATCTACATTCATCTTTACTTACATCTACATTCATCTTTACTTACATCTACATTCATCTTTACTTACATCTACATTCATCTTTACTTACATCTACATTCTTCTTTACTTACATCTACATTCATCTTTACTTACCTCTACATTCATCTTTACTTACATCTATATTCATCTTTACTTACATCTACATTCATCTTTACTTACATCTACATTCATCTTTGCTTACATCTACATTCATCTTTACTTACATCTACATTTATCTTTACTTACATCTATATTCATCTTTAATTACATCTACATTCATCTTTACTTACATCTACATTCATCTTTACTTACATCTACATTCATCTTTACTTACATCTACATTCTTCTTTACTTACATCTACATTCATCTTTACTTACATCAACATTCATCTTTACTTACATCTATATTCATCTTTACTTACATCTATATTCATCCTTACTTACATCTACATTCATCTTTACATCTACATTCATCTTTACTTACATCTACATTCATCTTTACTTACATCTATATTCATCTTTACTTACATCTACATTCATCTTTACATCTATATTCATCTTTACTAACCTCTACATTCATCTTTACTTACATTTACATTAATCTTTACTTATATCTAGATTCATCTTTACTTACATCTATATTCATCTTTACTAACCTCTACATTCATCTTTACTTACATCTACATTCATCTTTATATACATCTACATTCATATTTACTTACATCTACATTCATCTTTACTTACATCTATGTTCATCTTTACTTACATCTATATTTATCTTTACTTACATCTACATTCATCTTTACTAACCTCTACATTCATCTTTACTTACATCTATATTCATCTTTACTTACATCTACATTCATCTTTACTAACCTCTACATTCATCTTTACTAACCTCTACATTCATCTTTACTTACATTTACATTCATCTTTACTTACATCTACATTCATCTTTACTTACATCTACATTCATCTTTACTTACATCTATATTCATCTTTATTTACATCTAGATTCATCTTTACTCACATCTACATTCATCTTTACTTACATCTACATTCACCTTTATCTACATCTACATTCATCTTTACTTACATCTACATTCATCTTTATTTACATCTACATTCATCTTTACTTACATCTACATTTATCTTTACTTACATCTACATTCATCTTTACTTACATATACATTTATCTTTACTTACATCTACATTCATCTTTACTTACATCTATATTCATCTTTCCTTACATCTACATTCATCTTTACATCTACATTCATCTTTTCTTACATCTACATTCATCTTTGCTAACCTCTACATTCATCTTTACTTACATCTACATTCATCTTTACTTACATCTATGTTCATCGTTACTTACATCTACATTCATCTTTACTTACCTCTACATTCATCTTTACATCTACATTCATCTTTACTTACATCTACATTCATCTTTACTTACCTCTACATTCATTTTAACATCTACATTCATCTTTACTTATATCTACATTCATCTTTACTTACATCTACATTCATCTTTACTTACATCTACATTCATCTTTACTTACATCTACATTCATCTTTACTTACCTCTACATTCATCCTTACATCTACATTCATCTTTTCTTACATCTACATACATCTTTACTTACATCTATATTCATCTTTACATCTACATTCATCTTTACTTACCTCTACATTCATCATTACTTACATCTACATTCATCTTTATTTACTTCTACATTCATCTTTACTTACATCTACATTCATCTTTACTTACATCTACATTCATCTTTACTTACATCTACATTCATCTTTACTTACATCTATGTTCATCTTTACTTACATCTACATTCATCTTTACTTACATCTACATTCATCTTTACTTACATCTACATTCATCTTTACTTACATCTACATTCATCTTTACTTACATCTATATTCATCTTTACTTATATCTATATTCATCTTTACTTACATCTACATTCATCTTTACTTACATCTACATTTATCTTTATTTACATCTACATTCATCTTTACTTACATTTCTATTCATCTTTACTTACATCTATAGTCATCTTTACTTACATTTACATTCATCTTTACTTACATCTACATTCATCTTTACTTACATCTACATTCATCTTTACTTACATCTACATTCATCTTTACTTACATCTATATTCATCTTTACTTATATCTATATTCATCTTTACTTACATCTACATTCATCTTTACTTACATCTTCATTTATCTTTATTTACATCTACATTCATCTTTACATCTACATTCATCTTTACTTACATCTACATTCATCTTTACTTACATCTATATTCATCTTTACTTACATCTACATTCATCTTTACTTACATCTACATTCATCTTTACTTACATCTACATTCATCTTTACATACATCTACATTCATCTTTACTTACATGTACATTCATCTTTACTTACATCTACATTCATCTTTACTTGCATCTACATTCATCTTTATTTACATCTACATTCATCTTTACTTACATCTACATTCATCTTTACATCTACATTCATCTTTACTAACCTCTACATTCATCTTTATTTACATCTACATTCATCTTTACATCTACATTCATCTTTACTTACATCTACATTCATCTTTACTTACATCTATATTTATCTTTACTTACATCTACATTCATCTTTACTTACATCTACATTCATCTTTACTTACATCTACATTCATCTTTACATACATCTACATTCATCTTTACTTACATGTACATTCATCTTTACTTACATCTACATTCATCTTTACTTGCATCTACATTCATCTTTATTTACATCTACATTCATCTTTACTTACATCTACATTCATCTTTACATCTACATTCATCTTTACTAACCTCTACATTCATCTTTATTTACATCTACATTCATCTTTACATCTACATTCATCTTTACTTACATCTACATTCATCTTTACTTACATCTATATTTATCTTTACTTACATCTACATTCATCTTTACTTACATCTACATTCATCTTTACTTACATCTACATTCATCTTTACATACATCTACATTCATCTTTACTTACATGTACATTCATCTTTACTTACATCTACATTCATCTTTACTTACATCTACTTTCATCTTTATTTACTTCTACATTCATCTTTACTTACATCTACATTCATCTTTACTTACATCTACATTCATCTTTACTTACATCTACATTCATCTTTACATCTATATTCATCTTTGCTAACCTCTACATTCATCTTTACTTACATTTACATTTATCTTTACTTACATCTGCATTCATCTTTACTTACATCTACATTCATCTTTACTTGCATCTACATTCATCTTTACTAACTTCTATGTTCATCGTTACTTACATCTACATTCATCTTTACTTACCTCTACATTCATCTTTATTTACATCTACATTCATCTTTACTTACATCTACATTCATCTTTATTTATATCTACATTCATCTTTACTTACATCTACATTCATCTTTATTTACATCTACATTCATCTTTATTTACATCTACATTCATCTTTACTTACATCTACATTCATCTTTACTTACATCTACATTCATCTTTATATACATCTACATTCATATTTACTTACATCTACATTCATCTTTACTTACATCTACATTCATCTTTACTTACATCTACATTCATCTTTACTTACATTTACATTCGTCTTTATTTACATCTATATTCATCTTTACTAACCTCTACATTCATCCTTAGTTACATCTACATTCATCTTTACTTACATCTAGATTCATCTTTACTTACATCTACATTCATCTTTACTAACCTCTACATTCATCTTTACTTACATCTACATTCATCTTTATATACATCTACATTCATATTTACTTACATCTACATTCATCTTTACTTACATCTATGTTCATCTTTACTTACATCTACATTTATCTTTACTTACATCTACATTCATCTTTACTAACCTCTACATTCATCTTTACTTACATCTATATTCATCTTTACTGACATCTACATTCATCTTTACTTACATTTACATTCATCTTTACTTACATCTACATTCATCTTTACTTACATCTACATTCATCTTTACTTACCTCTATATTCATCTTTATTTACATCTACATTCATCTTTACTCACATCTACATTCATCTTTACTTACATCTACATTCACCTTTATCTACATCTACATTCATCTTTACTTACATCTACATTCATCTTTATTTACATCTACATTCATCTTTACTTACATCTACATTCATCTTTACTTACATCTACATTCATCTTTACTTACATATACATTTATATTTACTTACATCTACATTCATCTTTACTTACATCTATATTCATCTTTCCTTACATCTACATTCATCTTTACATCTACATTCATCTTTTCTTACATCTACATTCATCTTTACTAACCTCTACATTCATCTTTACTTACATCTACATTCATCTTTACTTACATCTATGTTCATCGTTACTTACATCTACATTCATCTTTATTTACATCTACATTCATCTTTACATCTACATTCATCTTTACTTACATCTACATTCATCTTTACTTACCTCTACATTCATTTTAACATCTACATTCATCTTTACTTATATCTACATTCATCTTTACTTACATCTACATTCATCTTTACTTACATCTACATTCATCTTTACTTACCTATACATTCATCCTTACATCTACATTCATCTTTTCTTACATCTACATACATCTTTACTTACATCTATATTCATCTTTACATCTACATTCATCTTTACTTACCTCTACATTCATCTTTACTTACATCTACATTCATCTTTACTTACATCTACATTCATCTTTACTTACATCTACATTCATCTTTACTTACATCTACATTCATCTTTACTTACATCTATGTTCATCTTTACTTACATCTACATTCATCTTTACTTACATCTACATTCATCTTTACTTACATCTACATTCATCTTTACTTACATCTATATTCATCTTTACTTATATCTATATTCATCTTTACTTACATCTACATTCATCCTTACTTACATCTACATTTATCTTTATTTACATCTACATTCATCTTTACTTACATTTCTATTCATCTTTACTTACATCTATAGTCATCTTTACTTACATTTACATTCATCTTTACTTACATCTACATTCATCTTTACTTACATCTACATTCATCTTTACTTACATCTACATTCATCTTTACTTACATCTATATTCATCTTTACTTATATCTATATTCATCTTTACTTACATCTACATTCATCTTTACTTACATCTTCATTTATCTTTATTTACACCTACATTCATCTTTACATCTACATTCATCTTTACTTACATCTACATTCATCTTTACTTACATCTATATTCATCTTTACTTACATCTACATTCATCTTTACTTACATCTACATTCATCTTTACTTACATCTACATTCATCTTTACATACATCTACATTCATCTTTACTTACATGTACATTCATCTTTACTTACATCTACATTCATCTTTACTTACATCTACATTCATCTTTATTTACATCTACATTCATCTTTACTTACATCTATATTCATCTTTACATCTACATTCATCTTTACTAACCTCTACATTCATCTTTATTTACATCTACATTCATCTTTATATCTACATTCATCTTTACATACATCTACATTCATCTTTACTTACATCTATATTTATCTTTACTTACATCTACATTCATCTTTACTTACATCTACATTCATCTTTACATACATCTACATTCATCTTTACTTACATGTACATTCATCTTTACTTACATCTACATTCATCTTTACTTACATCTACATTCATCTTTATTTACATCTACATTCATCTTTACTTACATCTATATTCATCTTTACATCTACATTCATTTTTACTAACCTCTACATTCATCTTTACTTACATCTACATTCATCTTTTCTTACATCTACATACATCTTTACTTACATCTATATTCATCTTTACATCTACATTCATCTTTACTTACCTCTACATTCATCTTTACTTACATCTACATTCATCTTTATTTACTTCTACATTCATCTTTACTTACATCTACATTCATCTTTACTTACATCTACATTCATCTTTACTTACATCTACATTCATCTTTACTTACATCTATGTTCATCTTTACTTACATCTACATTCATCTTTACTTACATCTACATTCATCTTTACTTACATCTACATTCATCTTTACTTACATCTACATTCATCTTTACTTACATCTATATTCATCTTTACTTATATCTATATTCATCTTTACTTACATCTACATTCATCTTTACTTACATCTACATTTATCTTTATTTACATCTACATTCATCTTTACTTACATTTCTATTCATCTTTACTTACATCTATAGTCATCTTTACTTACATTTACATTCATCTTTACTTACATCTACATTCATCTTTACTTACATCTACATTCATCTTTACTTACATCTACATTCATCTTTACTTACATCTATATTCATCTTTACTTATATCTATATTCATCTTTACTTACATCTACATTCATCTTTACTTACATCTTCATTTATCTTTATTTACATCTACATTCATATTTACATCTACATTCATCTTTACTTACATCTACATTCATCTTTACTTACATCTATATTCATCTTTACTTACATCTACATTCATCTTTACTTACATCTACATTCATCTTTACTTACATCTACATTCATCTTTACATACATCTACATTCATCTTTACTTACATGTACATTCATCTTTACTTACATCTACATTCATCTTTACTTGCATCTACATTCATCTTTATTTACATCTACATTCATCTTTACTTACATCTACATTCATCTTTACATCTACATTCATCTTTACTAACCTCTACATTCATCTTTATTTACATCTACATTCATCTTTACATCTACATTCATCTTTACTTACATCTACATTCATCTTTACTTACATCTATATTTATCTTTACTTACATCTACATTCATCTTTACTTACATCTACATTCATCTTTACTTACATCTACATTCATCTTTACATACATCTACATTCATCTTTACTTACATGTACATTCATCTTTACTTACATCTACATTCATCTTTACTTACATCTACATTCATCTTTACTTACATCTATATTCATCTTTACATCTACATTCATTTTTACTAACCTCTACATTCATCTTTACTTACATCTACTTTCATCTTTATTTACTTCTACATTCATCTTTACTTACATCTACATTCATCTTTACTTACATCTACATTCATCTTTACTTACATCTACATTCATCTTTACATCTATATTCATCTTTACTAACCTCTACATTCATCTTTACTTACATTTACATTTATCTTTACTTACATCTGCATTCATCTTTACTTACATCTACATTCATCTTTACTTGCATCTACATTCATCTTTACTAACTTCTATGTTCATCGTTACTTACATCTACATTCATCTTTACTTACCTCTACATTCATCTTTATTTACATCTACATTCATCTTTACTTACATCTATGTTCATCTTTACTTACATCTACATTCATCTTTACTTACATCTACATTCATCTTTACTTACATCTACATTCATCTTTACTTACATCTATATTCATCTTTACTTATATCTATATTCATCTTTACTTACATCTACATTCATCCTTACTTACATCTACATTTATCTTTATTTACATCTACATTCATCTTTACTTACATTTCTATTCATCTTTACTTACATCTATAGTCATCTTTACTTACATTTACATTCATCTTTACTTACATCTACATTCATCTTTACTTACATCTACATTCATCTTTACTTACATCTACATTCATCTTTACTTACATCTATATTCATCTTTACTTATATCTATATTCATCTTTACTTACATCTACATTCATCTTTACTTACATCTTCATTTATCTTTATTTACACCTACATTCATCTTTACATCTACATTCATCTTTACTTACATCTACATTCATCTTTACTTACATCTATATTCATCTTTACTTACATCTACATTCATCTTTACTTACATCTACATTCATCTTTACTTACATCTACATTCATCTTTACATACATCTACATTCATCTTTACTTACATGTACATTCATCTTTACTTACATCTACATTCATCTTTACTTACATCTACATTCATCTTTATTTACATCTACATTCATCTTTACTTACATCTATATTCATCTTTACATCTACATTCATCTTTACTAACCTCTACATTCATCTTTATTTACATCTACATTCATCTTTATATCTACATTCATCTTTACATACATCTACATTCATCTTTACTTACATCTATATTTATCTTTACTTACATCTACATTCATCTTTACTTACATCTACATTCATCTTTACATACATCTACATTCATCTTTACTTACATGTACATTCATCTTTACTTACATCTACATTCATCTTTACTTACATCTACATTCATCTTTATTTACATCTACATTCATCTTTACTTACATCTATATTCATCTTTACATCTACATTCATTTTTACTAACCTCTACATTCATCTTTACTTACATCTACATTCATCTTTTCTTACATCTACATACATCTTTACTTACATCTATATTCATCTTTACATCTACATTCATCTTTACTTACCTCTACATTCATCTTTACTTACATCTACATTCATCTTTATTTACTTCTACATTCATCTTTACTTACATCTACATTCATCTTTACTTACATCTACATTCATCTTTACTTACATCTACATTCATCTTTACTTACATCTATGTTCATCTTTACTTACATCTACATTCATCTTTACTTAAATCTACATTCATCTTTACTTACATCTACATTCATCTTTACTTACATCTACATTCATCTTTACTTACATCTATATTCATCTTTACTTATATCTATATTCATCTTTACTTACATCTACATTCATCTTTACTTACATCTACATTTATCTTTATTTACATCTACATTCATCTTTACTTACATTTCTATTCATCTTTACTTACATCTATAGTCATCTTTACTTACATTTACATTCATCTTTACTTACATCTACATTCATCTTTACTTACATCTACATTCATCTTTACTTACATCTACATTCATCTTTACTTACATCTATATTCATCTTTACTTATATCTATATTCATCTTTACTTACATCTACATTCATCTTTACTTACATCTTCATTTATCTTTATTTACATCTACATTCATATTTACATCTACATTCATCTTTACTTACATCTACATTCATCTTTACTTACATCTATATTCATCTTTACTTACATCTACATTCATCTTTACTTACATCTACATTCATCTTTACTTACATCTACATTCATCTTTACATACATCTACATTCATCTTTACTTACATGTACATTCATCTTTACTTACATCTGCATTCATCTTTACTTGCATCTACATTCATCTTTATTTACATCTACATTCATCTTTACTTACATCTACATTCATCTTTACATCTACATTCATCTTTACTAACCTCTACATTCATCTTTATTTACATCTACATTCATCTTTACTTACATCTACATTCATCTTTACTTACATCTATATTTATCTTTACTTACATCTACATTCATCTTTACTTACATCTACATTCATCTTTACTTACATCTACATTCATCTTTACATACATCTACATTCATCTTTACTTACATGTACATTCATCTTTACTTACATCTACATTCATCTTTACTTACATCTACATTCATCTTTATTTACATCTACATTCATCTTTACTTACATCTATATTCATCTTTACATCTACATTCATTTTTACTAACCTCTACATTCATCTTTACTTACATCTACATTCATCTTTACTTACATCTACTTTCATCTTTATTTACTTCTACATTCATCTTTACTTACATCTACATTCATCTTTACTTACATCTACATTCATCTTTACTTACATCTACATTCATCTTTACATCTATATTCATCTTTACTAACCTCTACATTCATCTTTACTTACATTTACATTTATCTTTACTTACATCTGCATTCATCTTTACTTACATCTACATTCATCTTTACTTGCATCTACATTCATCTTTACTAACTTCTATGTTCATCGTTACTTACATCTACATTCATCTTTACTTACCTCTACATTCATCTTTATTTACATCTACATTCATCTTTACTTACATCTACATTCATCTTTATTTATATCTACATTCATCTTTACTTACATCTACATTCATCTTTATTTACATCTACATTCATCTTTATTTACATCTACATTCATCTTTACTTACATCTACATTCATCTTTACTTACATCTACATTCATCTTTATATACATCTACATTCATATTTACTTACATCTACATTCATCTTTACTTACATCTACATTCATCTTTACTTACATCTACATTCATCTTTACTTACATTTACATTCGTCTTTATTTACATCTATATTCATCTTTACTAACCTCTACATTCATCCTTAGTTACATCTACATTCATCTTTACTTACATCTAGATTCATCTTTACTTACATCTACATTCATCTTTACTAACCTCTACATTCATCTTTACTTACATCTACATTCATCTTTATATACATCTACATTCATATTTACTTACATCAACATTCATCTTTACTTACATCTATGTTCATCTTTACTTACATCTACATTTATCTTTACTTACATCTACATTCATCTTTACTAACCTCTACATTCATCTTTACTTACATCTATATTCATCTTTACTTACATCTACATTCATCTTTACTTACATTTACATTCATCTTTACTTACATCTACATTCATCTTTACTTACATCTACATTCATCTTTACTTACCTCTATATTCATCTTTATTTACATCTACATTCATCTTTACTCACATCTACATTCATCTTTACTTACATCTACATTCACCTTTATCTACATCTACATTCATCTTTACTTACATCTACATTCATCTTTATTTACATCTACATTCATCTTTACTTACATCTACATTCATCTTTACTTACATATACATTTATCTTTACTTACATCTACATTCATCTTTACTTACATCTATATTCATCTTTCCTTACATCTACATTCATCTTTACATCTACATTCATCTTTTCTTACATCTACATTCATCTTTGCTAACCTCTACATTCATCTTTACTTACATCTACATTCATCTTTACTTACATCTATGTTCATCATTACTTACATCTACATTCATCTTTACTTACATCTACATTCATCTTTACATCTACATTCATCTTTACTTACATCTACATTCATCTTTACTTACCTCTACATTCATTTTAACATCTACATTCATCTTTACTTATATCTACATTCATCTTTACTTACCTCTACATTCATCTTTACTTACATCTACATTCATCTTTACTTACCTATACATTCATCCTTACATCTACATTCATCTTTTCTTACATCTACATACATCTTTACTTACATCTATATTCATCTTTACATCTACATTCATCTTTACTTACCTCTACATTCATCTTTACTTACATCTACATTCATCTTTACTTACATCTACATTCATCTTTACTTACATCTACATTCATCTTTACTTACATCTACATTCATCTTTACTTACATCTACATTCATCTTTACTTACATCTATGTTCATCTTTACTTACATCTACATTCATCTTTACTTACATCTACATTCATCTTTACTTACATCTACATTCATCTTTACTTACATCTATATTCATCTTTACTTATATCTATATTCATCTTTACTTACATCTACATTCATCCTTACTTACATCTACATTTATCTTTATTTACATCTACATTCATCTTTACTTACATTTCTATTCATCTTTACTTACATCTATAGTCATCTTTACTTACATTTACATTCATCTTTACTTACATCTACATTCATCTTTACTTACATCTACATTCATCTTTACTTACATCTACATTCATCTTTACTTACATCTATATTCATCTTTACTTATATCTATATTCATCTTTACTTACATCTACATTCATCTTTACTTACATCTTCATTTATCTTTATTTACACCTACATTCATCTTTACATCTACATTCATCTTTACTTACATCTACATTCATCTTTATATACATCTATATTCATCTTTACTTACATCTACATTCATCTTTACTTACATCTACATTCATCTTTACTTACATCTACATTTATCTTTACATACATCTACATTCATCTTTACTTACATGTACATTCATCTTTGCTTACATCTACATTCATCTTTACTTACATCTACATTCATCTTTATTTACATCTACATTCATCTTTACTTACATCTATATTCATCTTTACATCTACATTCATCTTTACTAACCTCTACATTCATCTTTATTTACATCTACATTCATCTTTATATCTACATTCATCTTTACATACATCTACATTCATCTTTACTTACATCTATATTTATCTTTACTTACATCTACATTCATCTTTACTTACATCTACATTCATCCTTACATACATCTACATTCATCTTTACTTACATGTACATTCATCTTTACTTACATCTACATTCATCTTTACTTACATCTACATTCATCTTTATTTACATCTACATTCATCTTTACTTACATCTATATTCATCTTTACATCTACATTCATTTTTACTAACCTCTACATTCATCTTTACTTACATCTACATTCATCTTTACTTACATCTACATTCATCTTTATTTACTTCTACATTCATCTTTACTTACATCTACATTCATCTTTACTTACATCTACATTCATCTTTACTTACATCTACATTCATCTTTACATCTATATTCATCTTTACTAACCTCTACATTCATCTTTACTTACATTTACATTCATCTTTACTTACATCTACATTCATCTTTACTTACTTCTACAGTCATCTTTACTTACATATACATTTATATTTACTTACATCTACATTCATCTTTACTTACATCTACATTCATCTTTACATACATCTACATTCATCTTTACATCTACATTCATCTTTACTTACATCTATATTCATCTTTACTAACCTCTACATTCATCCTTAGTTACATCTACATTCATCTTTACTTACATCTACATTCATCTTTACTTACATCTACATTCATCTTTACTAACCTCTACATTCATCTTTACTTACATCTACATTCATCTTTACTAACCTCTATATTCATCTTTACTTACATCTATATTCATCTTTACTTACATCTACATTCATCTTTACTTACATCAACATTCATCTTTACTTACATCTATATTCATCTTTACTTACATCTATATTCATCCTTACTTACATCTACATTCATCTTTACATCTACATTCATCTTTACTTACATCTACATTCATCTTTACTTACATCTATATTCATCTTTACTTACATCTACATTCATCTTTACTTACATCTACATTCATCTTTACTTACATCTATATTCATCTTTACATACATCTACATTCATCTTTAATTACATGTACATTCATCTTTACTTACATCTACATTCATCTTTACTTACATCTACATTCATCTTTATTTACATCTACATTCATCTTTACTTACATCTATATTCATCTTTACTTACATCTACATTCATCTTTATTTACATCTACATTCATCTTTACTTACATCTACATTCATCTTTACTTACATCTGCATTCATCTTTACTTACATCTACATTCATCTTTACTTACATCTAGTCATCTTTACTTGCATATACATTTATCTTTACTTACATCTACATTCATCTTTACTTACATCTATATTCATCTTTACTTACATCTGCATTCATCTTTACATCTACATACATCTTTACTTACATCTATATTCATCTTTACTTACATCTAGTCATCTTTACTTGCATATACATTTATCTTTACTTACATCTACATTCATCTTTACTTACATCTATATTCATCTTTACATACATCTACATTCATCTTTAATTACATGTACATTCATCTTTACTTACATCTACATTCATCTTTACTTACATCTACATTCATCTTTACTTACATCTACATTCATCTTTACTTACATCTACATTCTTCTTTACTTACATCTACATTCCTCTTTACTTACATCTACATTCATCTTTACTTACATCTACATTCATCTTTACTTACATCTACATTCTTCTTTACTTACATCTACATTCATCTTTACTTACCTCTACATTCATCTTTACTTACATCTATATTCATCTTTACTTACATCTACATTCATCTTTACTTACATCTACATTCATCTTTACTTACATCTACCATCATCTTTACTTACATCTACATTTATCTTTACTTACATCTATATTCATCTTTAATTACATCTACATTCATCTTTACTTACATCTACATTCATCTTTACTTACATCTACATTCATCTTTACTTACATCTACATTCTTCTTTACTTACATCTACATTCATCTTTACTTACATCAACATTCATCTTTACTTACATCTATATTCATCTTTACTTACATCTATATTCATCCTTACTTACATCTACATTCATCTTTACATCTACATTCATCTTTACTTACATCTACATTCATCTTTACTTACATCTATATTCATCTTTACTTACATCTACATTCATCTTTACTTACATCTACATTCGTCTTTACTTACATCTATATTCATCTTTACATACATCTACATTCATCTTTAATTACATGTACATTCATCTTTACTTACATCTATATTCATCTTTACTTACATCTACATTCATCTTTATTTACATCTACATTCATCTTTACTTACATCTACATTCATCTTTATTTACATCTACATACATCTACATTCATCTTTACATCTACATTCATCTTTACTAACATCTGCATTCATCTTTACTTACATCTACATTCATCTTTACTTACATCTACATTCATCTTTATTTACATCTACATTCATCTTTACTTACATCTACATTCATCTTTACTTACATCTAAATTCATCTTTACTTACATCTAGTCATCTTTACTTACATATACATTCATCTTTACTTGCATCTGCATTCATCTTTACATACATCTACATTCATCTTTACATCTACATTCATCTTTACTTACATCTATGTTCATCTTTACTTACATCTACATTCATATTTACTTACATCTACATTCATCTTTACTTACATCTAAATTCATCTTTATTAACTTCTATGTTCATCTTTACTTACATCTACATTCATCCTTACTTACATCTACATTCATCTTTACTTACATCTACATTCATTTTTACTTACATCTACATTCATCTTTACTTACATCTATGTTCATCTTTATTTACATCTACATTCATCTTTACTTACATCTACATTCATCTTTACTTACATCTATGTTCATCTTTACTTACATATACATTCATCTTTACTTACATCTATGTTCATCTTTATTTACATCTACATTCATCTTTACTTACATCTACATTCATCTTTACTTACATCTATGTTCATCTTTACTTACATCTACATTCATCTTTACTTACATCTATGTTCATCTTTACTTACATCTATATTCATCTTTACTTACATCTACATTCATCTTTACTTACATCTATGTTCATCTTTATTTACATATACATTCATCTTTACTTACATCTATATTCATCTTTACTTACATCTACATTCATCTTTACTTACATCTACATTCATCTTTATTTACATCTATGTTCATCTTTATTTACATATACATTCATCTTTACTTACATCTACATTCATCTTTACTTACATCTACATTCATCTTTACTTACATCTACATTTATATTTACTTACATCTACATTCATCTTTACATCTATATTCATCTTTACTTACATCTACATTCATCTTTACTTACATCTACATTCATCTTCACTTACATCTACATTTATATTTACTTACATCTACATTCATCTTTACATCTATATTCATCTTTACTTACATCTACATTCACCATTACTTACATCTACATTCATCTTCACTTACATCTACATTCATCTTTACTAACCTCTACATTGATCTTTACTTACATCTATATTCATCTTTACTTACATCTACATTCATCTTTACTTACATTTACATTCATCTTTACTTACATCTACATTCATCTTTACTTACATCTACATTTATCTTTACTTACATCTATATTCATCTTTACTTACATCTACATTCATCTTTAATTACATCTACATTCATCTTTACTTACATCTACATTCTTCTTTACTTACATCTACATTCATCTTTACTTACATCTACATTCATCTTTACTTATATCTATATTCATCTTTACTTACATCTACATTCATCTTTACTTACATTTCTATTCATCTTTACTTATATCTACAGTCATCTTTACTTACATTTACATTCATCTTTACTTACATCTACATTCATCTTTACTTACATCTACATTCATCTTTACTTACATCTATATTCATCTTTACTTATATCTATCTTCATCTTTACTTACATCTACATTTATCTTTATTTACATCTACATTCATCTTTACATCTACACTCATCTTTACTTACATCTACATTCATCTTTACTTACATCTATATTCATCTTTACTTACATCTACATTCATCTTTACTTACATCTGCATTCATCTTTACTTACATCTACATTCATCTTTACTTACATGTACATTCATCTTTACTTACATCTACATTCATCTTTACTTACATCTACATTCATCTTTATTTACATCTACATTCATCTTTACTTACATCTATATTCATCTTTACTTACATCTACATTCATCTTTATTTACTTCTACATTCATCTTTACTTACATCTACATTCATCTTTACTTACATCTACATTCATCTTTACTTACATCTACATACTTCTTTACTTACATCTACATTCATCTTTACATCTATAATCATTTTTACTAACCTCTACATTCATCTTTACTTACATTTACATTCATCTTTACTTACATCTACATTCATCTTTACTTACATCTACATTCATCTTTACTTACATCTATATTCATCTTTACTTACATCTACATTCATCTTTACATCTATAATCATTTTTACTAACCTCTACATTCATCTTTACTTACATTTACATTCATCTTTACTTACATTTACATTCATCTTTACTTACATCTACATTCATCTTTACTTACATCTATATTCATCTTTACTTACATCTACATACATCTTTACTTACATCTACATTCATCTTTACTTACATCTATATTCATCTTTACTTACATCTATATTCATCTTTACTTACATCTACAGTCATCTTTACTTACATATACATTTATCTTTACATACATCTACATTCATCTTTACTTACATCTACATTCATCTTTACATACATCTACATTCATCTTTACTTACATTTATATCCATCTTTACTAACCTCTACATTCATCCTTAGTTACATCTACATTCATCTTTACTTACATCTAGATTCATCTTTACTTACATCTACATTCATCTTTACTAACCTCTATATTCATCTTTACTTACATCTACATTCATCTTTACTTACATCTACATTCATCTTTACTAACCTCTATATTCATCTTTACTTACATCTATATTCATCTTTACTTGCATCTACATTCATCTTTACTTACATCTACATTCATCTTTACTTACATCTATATTCATCTTTACTTACATCTATATTCATCCTTACTTACATCTACATTCATCATTACATCTACATTCATCTTTACTTACATCTACATTCATCTTTACTTACATCTATACTCATCTTTACTTACATCTACATTCATCTTTACTTACATCTACATTCATCTTTACTTACATCTATATTCATCTTTACATACATCTACATTCATCTTTGATTACATCTACATTCATCTATATTCATCTTTACTTACATCTACATTCATCTTTATTTACATCTACATTCATCTTTACTTACATCTATATTCATCTTTACTTACATCTACATTCATCTTTATTTACATCTACATTCATCTTTACTTACATCTACATTCATCTTTACTTACATCTACCTTCATCTTTACTTACATCTAGTCATCTTTACTTGCATATACATTTATCTTTACTTACATCTACATTTATCTTTACTTACATCTGCATTCATCTTTACTTACATCTATATTCATCTTTACTTCCATCTATATTCATCTTAACTTACATCTACATTCATCTTTACTTACATTTACATTCATCTTTACTTACATCTACAATCATCTTTACATCTACATTCATCTTTACTTACATCTATGTTCATCTTTACTTACATCTACATTCATCTTTACTTACATCTACATTCATCTTTACTTACATCTACAATCATCTTTACATCTACATTCATCTTTACTTACATCTACATTCATCTTTACTTACATTTACATTCATCTTTACATCTACATACATCTTTACTAACTTCTATGTTCATCTTTACTTACATCTACATTCATCTTTACTTACATCTATATTCATCTTTACTTACATCTACAGGCATCTTTACTTACATCTACATTCATCTTTACATCTACATTCATCTTTACTTACATCTATGTTCATCTTTACTTACATATACATTTATCTTTACTTACATCTACATTCATCTTTACTTACATATACATTCATCTTTACTTACATCTACATTCATCTTTGCTAACCTCTACATTCATCTTTACTTACATCTACATTCATCTTTACTTACATCTACATTCATCTTTACTTTCATCTGCATTCATCTTTACTTACATCTACATTCATCTTTACTAACCTCTACATTCATCTTTACTTACATCTACATTCATCTTTATTTACATCTACATTCATCTTTACTAACCTCTACATTCATCTTTACTTACATCTACATTCATCTTTACTTACATCTACATTCATCTTTACTAACCTCTACATTCATCTTTACTTACATCTACATTCATCTTTATTTACATCTACATTCATCTTTATTTACATCTATATTCATCTTTACATCTACATTTTTTCTGATTAAACTCTGGAAAATCTATCTTATGTTTACCTTAATATAATAATGTTGGGCCATCAAAAGTCTGAGTTCCTCCAAGCATTGCCCTCATCATGGGTCCAAAATATGCAGTTATTATGGCAAGCATAACTGCTATCACAACCCCCGTATTACTACTGCTTGTCGTTGGTGCTACTGTACTTGTAACTGCTCCCATATTTCGGCTGAATGAACTAACCTAACTAGAAATCAGAAAGAGCAACAAATACAGTTAAACCTGTATCAAGAGGTCACCTTTAAGACAAAGAAAAAGTGTCCTGATAAGACATGTGACCATGTGAACAGAGGTTCAATTCAAATGCAATTATATATGACAAGACAAGAAAAATGTGACCTTTTAATTCAGGTGGCTGTTTAATAGAGGTGACCACATGATCAGATTTGACTGTAATATGATTTCCCGCTATTTCTTATTTATTGCATACTTTGTTGTTATGAATAAATAAAAACGTAGATATCCCATTTAGTGCGTATACCGACGTGTTTCTGATATAATCTTCATCGGCTACACCGTATACCGACGTGTTTCTGATATAACCTTCATCGGCTACACCGTATACCAACGTGTTTCTGATATAACCTTCATCGGCTACACCGCCTACCGAAGTGTTTCTGATATAACTTTCATCGGCTACACCGTATACCGACGTGCTTCTGATATAACCTTCATCGGCTACACCGTATACCGACGTGTTTCTGATATAACCTTCATCGGCTACACCGTATACCGACGTGTTTCTGATATAACCTTCATCGGCTACACCGTATACCGACGTGTTTCTGATATAACCTTCATCGGCTACACCGTATACCGATGTGTTTCTGACATAACCTTCATCGGCTACACCGTATACCGACGTGTTTCTGACATAACCTTCATCGGCTACACCGTATACCGACGTGTTTCTGACATAACCTTCATCGGCTACACCGTATACCGACGTGTTTCTGACATAACCTTCATCGGCTACACCGTATACCGATGTGTTTCTGATATAGCCTCCATCGCCTACACCGTATACCGACGTGTTTCTGATATAGCCTTCATTGGCTACACCGTATACCGACGTGTTTCTGATATAACCTTCATCGGCTACACCGTATACCGATGTGTTTCTGATATAACCTTCATCGACTACACCGTATACCGACGTGTTTCTGATATAACCTTCATCGGCTACACCGTATACCGACGTGTTTCTGATATAATCTTCATCGGCTACACCGTATAACGACATGTTTCTGATATAACCTTCATCGGCTACACTGTATACCAACGTGTTTCTGATATAACCTTCATCGGCTACACCGTATACCGACGTGTTTCTGATATAACCTTCATCGGCTACACCGTTTACCGACGTGTTTCTGATATAACCTTCATCGGCTACACCGTATGCCGACGTGTTTCTGATATAACCTTCATCGGCTACACCGTATACAGACGTGTTTCTGATATAACCTTCATCGGCTACACCGTATACCGACGTGTTTCTGATATAACCTTCATCGGCTACACCGTATTTCTGATATAACTTTCATCGGCTACACCGTATACCGATGTGTTTCTGATATAACCTTCATCGGCTACACCGTATACCGACGTGTTTCTGATATAACCTTCATCGGCTACACCGTATGCCGGCGTGTTTCTGATATAACCTTCATCGGCTACATCGTATACCGATGTGTTTCTGATATAACCTTCATCGGCTACACCGTATACCGACGTGTTTCTGATATAACCTTCATCGGCTACACCGTATACCGACGTGTTTCTGATATAACCTGCATCGGCTACACCGTATACCGACGTGTTTCTGATATAACCTTCGTTGGCTACACCGTATACCGACATGTTTCTGATATAACCTGCATCGGCTACACCGTATACTGACGTGTTTCTGATATAACCTTCATCGGCTACAACGTATACCGACGTGTTTCTGATATAACCTTCATCGGCTACACCGTATACCGATGTGTTTCTGATATAACCTTCATCGGCTACACCGTATACCGACGTGTTTCTGATATAACCTTCATCGGCTACACCGTATACCGATGTGTTTCTGATATAACCTTCATCGGCTACACCGTATACCGTGTGCTTCTGATATAACCTTCATCGGCTACACCGTATACCAACGTGTTTCTGATATAACCTTCATCGGCTACACCATATACCGCCGTGTTTCTGATATAACCTTCATCGGCTACACCGTATACTGACGTGTTTCTGATATAACCTTCATCGGCTACACCGTATACCGACGTGTTTCTGATATAACCTTCATCGGCTACACCGTATACCGACGTGTTTCTGATATAATCTTCATCGGCTACACCATATACCGACGTGTTTCTGATATAACCTTCATCGGCTACACCGTATACCGACGTGTTTCTGATATAACCTTCATCGGCTACACCGTATACCGACGTGTTTCTGATATAACCTTCATCGGCTATACCGTATGCCGACGTGTTTCTGATATAACCTTCATCGACTACACCGTATACCGACGTGTTTCTGATATAACCTTCATCGGCTACACCGTATACCGACGTGTTTCTGATATAACCTTCATCGGCTACACCGCATACCGATGTGTTTCTGATATAACCTTCATCGACTACACCGTATACCGACGTGTTTCTGATATAACCTTCATCGGCTACACCGTATACCGACGTGTTTCTGATATAACCTTCATCGGCTACACCGTATACAGACGTGTTTCTGATATAACCTTCATCGGCTACACCGTATACCGACGTGTTTCTGATATAACCTTCATCGGCTACACCGTATACCGACGTGTTTCTGATATAACCTTCATCGGCTACACCGTATACCGACGTGTTTCTGATATAACTTTCATCGGCTACACCGTATACCGATGTGTTTCTGATATAACCTTCATCGGCTACACCGTATACCGACGTGTTTCTGATATAACCTTCATCGCCTACACCGTATGCCGGCGTGTTTCTGATATAACTTTCATCGGCTACATCGTATACCGATGTGTTTCTGATATAACCTTCATCGGCTACACCGTATACCGACGTGTTTCTGATATAACCTGCATTGGCTACACCGTATACCGACGTGTTTCTGATATAACCTGCATCGGCTACACCGTATACCGACGTGTTTCTGATATAACCTTCATTGGCTACACCGTATACCGACATGTTTCTGATATAACCTGCATCGGCTACACCGTATACTGACGTGTTTCTGATATAATCTTCATCGGCTACAACGTATACCGACGTGTTTCTGATATAACCTTCATCGGCTACACCGTATACCGACGTGTTTCTGATATAACCTTCATCGGCTACACCGTATACCGACGTGTTTCTGATATAACCTTCATCGGCTACACCGTATACCGATGTGTTTCTGACATAACCTTCATCGGCTACACCGTATACCGACGTGTTTCTGACATAACCTTCATCGGCTACACCGTATACCGACGTGTTTCTGACATAACCTTCATCGGCTACACCGTATACCGACGTGTTTCTGACATAACCTTCATCGGCTACACCGTATACCGATGTGTTTCTGATATAGCCTCCATCGGCTACACCGTATACCGACGTGTTTCTGATATAGCCTTCATTGGCTACACCGTATACCGACGTGTTTCTGATATAACCTTCATCGGCTACACCGTATACCGATGTGTTTCTGATATAACCTTCATCGACTACACCGTATACCGACGTGTTTCTGATATAACCTTCATCGGCTACACCGTATACCGACGTGTTTCTGATATAATCTTCATCGGCTACACCGTATAACGACATGTTTCTGATATAACCTTCATCGGCTACACTGTATACCGACGTGTTTCTGATATAACCTTCATCGGCTACACCGTATACCGACGTGTTTCTGATATAACCTTCATCGGCTACACCGTTTACCGACGTGTTTCTGATATAACCTTCATCGGCTACACCGTATGCCGACGTGTTTCTGATATAACCTTCATCGGCTACACCGTATACAGACGTGTTTCTGATATAACCTTCATCGGCTACACCGTATACCGACGTGTTTCTGATATAACCTTCATCGGCTACACCGTATTTCTGATATAACTTTCATCGGCTACACCGTATACCGATGTGTTTCTGATATAACCTTCATCGGCTACACCGTATACCGACATGTTTCTGATATAACCTTCATCGGCTACACCGTATGCCGGCGTGTTTCTGATATAACCTTCATCGGCTACATCGTATACCGATGTGTTTCTGATATAACCTTCATCGGCTACACCGTATACCGACGTGTTTCTGATATAACCTTCATCGGCTACACCGTATACCGACGTGTTTCTGATATAACCTGCATCGGCTACACCGTATACCGACGTGTTTCTGATATAACCTTCATTGGCTACACCGTATACCGACATGTTTCTGATATAACCTGCATCGGCTACACCGTATACTGACGTGTTTCTGATATAACCTTCATCGGCTACAACGTATACCGACGTGTTTCTGATATAACCTTCATCGGCTACACCGTATACCGATGTGTTTCTGATATAACCTTCATCGGCTACACCGTATACCGACGTGTTTCTGATATAACCTTCATCGGCTACACCGTATACCGATGTGTTTCTGATATAACCTTCATCGGCTACACCGTATACCGTGTGCTTCTGATATAACCTTCATCGGCTACACCGTATACCAACGTGTTTCTGATATAACCTTCATCGGCTACACCATATACCGCCGTGTTTCTGATATAACCTTCATCGGCTACACCGTATACTGACGTGTTTCTGATATAACCTTCATCGGCTACACCGTATACCGACGTGTTTCTGATATAACCTTCATCGGCTACACCGTATACCGACGTGTTTCTGATATAATCTTCATCGGCTACACCATATACCGACGTGTTTCTGATATAACCTTCATCGGCTACACCGTATACCGACGTGTTTCTGATATAACCTTCATCGGCTACACCGTATACCGACGTGTTTCTGATATAACCTTCATCGGCTATACCGTATGCCGACGTGTTTCTGATATAACCTTCATCGACTACACCGTATACCGACGTGTTTCTGATATAACCTTCATCGGCTACACCGCATACCGATGTGTTTCTGATATAACCTTCATCGACTACACCGTATACCGACGTGTTTCTGATATAACCTTCATCGGCTACACCGTATACCGACGTGTTTCTGATATAATCTTCATCGGCTACACCGTATAACGACATGTTTCTGATATAACCTTCATCGGCTACACTGTATACCGACGTGTTTCTGATATAACCTTCATCGGCTACACCGTATACCGACGTGTTTCTGATATAACCTTCATCGGCTACACCGTTTACCGACGTGTTTCTGATATAACCTTCATCGGCTACACCGTATGCCGACGTGTTTCTGATATAACCTTCATCGGCTACACCGTATACAGACGTGTTTCTGATATAACCTTCATCGGCTACACCGTATACCGACGTGTTTCTGATATAACCTTCATCGGCTACACCGTATACCGACGTGTTTCTGATATAACTTTCATCGGCTACACCGTATACCGATGTGTTTCTGATATAACCTTCATCGGCTACACCGTATACCGACGTGTTTCTGATATAACCTTCATCGCCTACACCGTATGCCGGCGTGTTTCTGATATAACCTTCATCGGCTACATCGTATACCGATGTGTTTCTGATATAACCTTCATCGGCTACACCGTATACCGACGTGTTTCTGATATAACCTTCATCGGCTACACCGTATACCGACGTGTTTCTGATATAACCTGCATCGGCTACACCGTATACCGACGTGTTTCTGATATAACCTTCATTGGCTACACCGTATACCGACATGTTTCTGATATAACCTGCATCGGCTACACCGTATACTGACGTGTTTCTGATATAATCTTCATCGGCTACAACGTATACCGACGTGTTTCTGATATAACCTTCATCGGCTACACCGTATACCGACGTGTTTCTGATATAACCTTCATCGGCTACACCGTATACCGACGTGTTTCTGATATAACCTTCATCGGCTACACCGTATACCGATGTGTTTCTGATATAACCTTCATCGGCTACACCGTATACCGTGTGCTTCTGATATAACCTTCATCGGCTACACCGTATACCGACGTGTTTCTGATATAACCTTCATCGGCTACACCGTATACCGCCGTGTTTCTGATATAACCTTCATCGGCTACACGTATACTGACGTGTTTCTGATATAACCTTCATCGGCTACACCGTATACCGACGTGTTTCTGATATAACCTTCATCGGCTACACCGTATACCAACGTGTTTCTGATATAATCTTCATCGGCTACACCGTATACCGACGTGTTTCTGATATAACCTTCATCGGCTACACCGTATACCGACGTGTTTCTGATATAACCTTCATCGGCTACACCGTATACCGACGTGTTTCTGATATAACCTTCATCGGCTACACCGTATACCGACGTGTTTCTGATATAACCTTCATCGGCTATACCGTATGCCGACGTGTTTCTGATATAACCTTCATCGGCTACACCGTATACCGACGTGTTTCTGATATAACCTTCATCGGCTACACCGTATGCCGGCGTGTTTCTGATATAACCTTCATCGGCTACATCGTATACCGATGTGTTTCTGATATAACCTTCATCGGCTACACCGTATACCGACGTGTTTCTGATATAACCTTCATCGGCTACACCGTATACCGATGTGTTTCTGATATAACCTGCATCGGCTACACCGTATACCGACGTGTTTCTGATATAACCTTCATTGGCTACACCGTATACCGACATGTTTCTGATATAACCTGCATCGGCTACACCGTATACTGACGTGTTTCTGATATAACCTTCATCGGCTACAACGTATACCGACGTGTTTCTGATATAACCTTCATCGGCTACACCGTATACCGACGTGTTTCTGATATAACCTTCATCGGCTACACCGTATACCGATGTGTTTTTGATATAACCTTCATCGGCTACACCGTATACCGTGTGCTTCTGATATAACCTTCATCGGCTACACCGTATACCGACGTGTTTCTGATATAACCTTCATCGGCTACACCGTATACCGCCGTGTTTCTGATATAACCTTCATCGGCTACACCGTATACTGACGTGTTTCTGATATAACCTTCATCGGCTACAACGTATACCGACGTGTTTCTGATATAACCTTCATCGGCTACACCGTATACCGACGTGTTTCTGATATAACCTTCATCGGCTACACCGTATACCGACGTGTTTCTGATATAACCTTCATCGGCTACACCGTATACCGACGTGTTTCTGATATAACCTTCATCGGCTACACCGTATACCGACGTGTTTCTGATATAACCTTCATCGGCTATACCGTATGCCGACGTGTTTCTGATATAACCTTCATCGGCTACACCGTATGCCGGCGTGTTTCTGATATAACCTTCATCGGCTACACCGTATAAACGACGTGTTTCTGATATAACCTTCATCGGCTACACCGTATACCGACGTGTTTCTGATATAACCTTCATCGGCTACACCGTATACCGACGTGTTTCTGATATAACCTTCATCGGCTACACCGTATACCGACGTGTTTCTGATATAACCTTCATCGGCTACACCGTATACCGTGTATTTCTGATATAACCTTCATCGGCTACACCATATACCGACGTGCTTCTGATATAACCTTCATCGGCTACACCGTATACCGACGTGTTTCTGATATAACCTTCATCGGCTACACTGTATACCGACGTGTTTCTGATATAACCTTCATCGGCTACACCGTATGCCGGCGTGTTTCTGATATAACCTTCATCGGCTACACCGTATGCCGACGTGTTTCTGATATAACCTTCATCGGCTACACCGTATACCGACGTGCTTCTGATATAACCTGCATCGGCTACACCATATACCGACGTGTTTCTGATATAACCTTCATCGGCTACACCATATAACGACGTGTTTCTGATATAACCTTTATCGGCTACACCGTATACTGACGTGTTTCTGATAAAACCGTCATCGGCTACACCGTATACCGACGTGCTTCTGATATAACCTTCATCAGCTACACCGTATACCGACGTGTTTCTGATATAACCTTCATCGGCTACACCGTATACCGACGTGTTTCTGATATAACCTTCATCGGCTACACCGTATGCCGGCGTGTTTCTGATATAACGTTCATCGGCTACACCGTATACCGACGTGTTTCTGATATAACCTTCATCGGCTACACCGTATACCGACGTGTTTCTGATATAACCTTCATCGGCTACACCGTATACCGACGTGTTTCTGATATAACCTTCATCGGGTACACCGTATACCGACGTGTTTCTGATATAACCTTCATCGGCTACACCGTATACCGATGTGTTTCTGATATAACCTTCATCGGCTACACCGAATGTCAAAACATTGGAAAGCCAAATATTTTTTGTTACTGTCTTTGGGAGCAAGACAACCAACGGACCGAAACAGAATAATCTAAAATCTATGCCGGAGTATATGACACTGAGATGGTCCTAGAGGGTAGACATTAAAATTACAAAACGAAAAGAAGCATATAATGGATAGGGCCGACATATTTTTATCTTGCAAAGGGTAATAAAGGATCACTCATAGCACACTCTTACTGATCAGATTTTGTAGAAAGATAAATTTTACGTGAGAAGGAGCATGGCTTTATCAATTCATATACTACTTTGTCGTCTGTCCGGGATGTCTGTAAACAAAGACAGGGTGTAAAGGCATGGATTATCCGCCACGAGAGATAGTTTTCATGATGTCGAATAATATGAGTGCTGACGTAGGTGACGATACATACATATATAATCCTTTGCGGGGAGGTTGTCCCTATACACATGAGGCAACTCCTGTCCTAGGGGGTGTATTTGATTCATGTCGGACAATTAGCAGATGAACCTACCGAAGGGGTTGTAGAGTTGTGGCCCTCCAGCGGAGAAACTATTATCTATTTCTAATATCTTGATATTTCATTGGAGTATTCATTCTATCAAATGTAGGCTAGGGTTATTGTGTTTAACGTCACTTTCAAAAATATATCAGCTATATAGTGGCGGTCATTTTTATTGGTGGAGGAAACCACCGACCTGCCGCAAGTCTCTGACAAACTTTATCACAAAATGTTGTATCAAGTACACCTCGCCATGAGCGGGATTCGAACTCACAGCTTTAGTGGTGATAGGTACTGATTGCATATATGTAACTAGTTGTAAATCTAACTATCACATGATCACAACCAAAACTGTCTCTTGTATCAAATATAAATGTTTACTCAAGCTAAATAAAATTAATGATAAATTAAGTGAAAGTAGAATGTTATATGAAGTAAGATTATCTAATTATTGAGCTTCAGTAGAATGACGGATTTGGTGGAGGAGGTGTGATGGTTTGGGGTATGTATCCCGCCACGTAAAAAAATCTTTTTTTTTGTTGACGATACACACATCTATTACGTTGTATGTTGTCCGATGGAGAGACAATTTCAGCAACAGAAGTTGTCCACGTCATGAATCTGAATAAACCTGGGTTTATGTTCCAGCAAAACAATGGAATGCAAGATGACACATTGGACGCGTATCTATGTAGGTTTTTCTTTTTTGCAACAGTAGAACATTGATGCTATGCCTTGGGTGTCACAACCACCGTATTGATCACATACGGGACGACGTTTCCTACGGCAGATGTCCTCTATGTCGTACATGGAGAGCTTAGCAACATCTTACAGGCCGTAGATCTCACGCATCATCATGTCAATGAGACGTCACATGTCATAATCGCACGCATCATCATGTCAATGAGACATCACATGCCGTAATCGCAGGCATCAGCATTTCAATGAGATGTCACATAACGTCAATCTCATGCGTCATCATGTCAATGAGACGTCACATGCTGTAATCGCACGCATCATCATATCAATGAGACGTCACATACCTTAAATCGCACGCATCATCATGTTAATGAGACGTCACATGCCGTAAATCTCACGCATCATTATGTCAATGAGACGTCACAGCCGTAATCTCACGCATCACCATGTCAATGAGACGTCACAGGTCGTAAATCTCACGCATCATCATGTCAATGAGACGTCACATGCCGTAATCTCACGCATCATCATCATAACGTTTTAACATTATTTTCGTTGCATTTTATCACTCACTGTCGCTCGTGAAAAATTATTTACGAAAATAGTATTGCCGATGTCAAAACTGGATACAAACTATGACTTCCCATGAATTATTCTTATAACTAAAATAGCATTGAAACGCATTTCGCGTATTCGCCTTTAAATTTCTAAAAAGTGAAAACGCAAAATAATTTCATTTCGCTTTCGCATTTTCGCGTTTTCGCTTGATGGGGAAACAAAATAGGCGAAATCGCGAAATGGTTCCTCTCGTCTTCCATAAGAAAGGATATTGATGCAATTGAAAATGAAAGACAAATTAAAATAAAGGAACAGTTCTTTTATTGTTGTTCTACATTCTAAATAGTCATAGTAGGGTCTTTAACTTGAACCCTCAAATGATTGTGAAACGTACGCGTCCCCCTACAGTTGAACGATAGTCTTTACTTCAGCCGATAAACCATACATCTGAACATCTACATTTTTCATATTGATAATATTTGGAGTATAGAATTTAATTGTTTTAGATGTGGAATTATCAACAAGAAAACTAGATACGGATGAAGCAACCTTACAATGTTCGTTGAATATCACAAACATCCAGTCAAATAAAACATGTCTAATAATAAAGAAAGAATTTCACTGAATGGATTTAAATTTTTTCAATTAAAATAAAAGTATGTGGGCATCTAAAAAAAGTGACTTGCGGCAGGTCGGTGGTTTTCTCCAGGTAGTGCGGTTTCCTCGACCAATACAACTGACCGTCACGATATAACTGAAATATTGTTGAAAGTGAAGTTAAACACCATAACCCTAACCCCCTCTAAAAAGGAGGTGTAGAGATTCCGATTCATGATAAGTAAATTTGAGTACTCACCTTATTTTGATATTATTTGAACACATTTCATTGCATTCACTAGCTATATAGTCACAAGGAATAACAGGTATTAACAACATACTATATAGTCACAAGGAATAACAGGTATTAACAACATACTATATAGTCACAAGGAATAACAGGTATTAACAACATACTATATAGTCACAAGGAATAACAGGTATTAACAACATACTATATAGTCACAAGGAATAACAGGTATTAACAACATACTATATAGTCACAAGGAATAACAGGTATTAGCAACATAGTACAATGGACAAAAGGTGTTTATCACGAGTCACACAAATTGCCTCATTTTCTTATAGAAAATAAATATAGTCAATGTGACCTGTGTATCAACTTACCAATCACCACGGATAGCAGTATATGAGGTTAACTTGGACATGGATGCTATATTTATAAATAACAGCATAAATGTCCAGAGGAAATTTATAACAACTTCCTATTTTTCGATACAAGAATTAAGTGATAAATCATGGAAGCCAAAATGTGTTTTGAGTTTTAACATGGATTGGCGGATACTAGTATTTTATCCCGAGTCTGGGGCACACAATTTATGCTGCCAATGGAAAAATCATTCACATTTACCGGCGCATGTACGAATGAGATTATACTATCGATAAATCGCTCCTTTGTCTAGAAAGCGAAAGAAGGACGTTATGTTAGAATAACAAATAATTATTTTGCTAGCTCGTAATACACTGAGCAAAAAGAATATGTGATAACAAAAAATATATATTATAATTTCTATTCGTTACAGCAAAATAGTTGTAGTATTATTTTGATCGAACTGAAATTATCGCAAGACACATAAACCAGAGGCTCACATGAGCTTGTATATCTCACCTGGTTAATTACGTAACTTGATACCTACGTTTTTATTACTATCACCTCTGCTGGTCGACTATTAGTCCCCGAGGGTATCATCCGCCCAATACTCAGTGCTTCGGCACTGACATGGTTTATTAGATATATTTATTACTGAAATTTACACTTCCATAATAATGTAATTTATTAATAAAACTAAGATTCTCCTCCCTCAGACATAGGTGCCCTTAGCCGATTTTGCAATCCTATTTAGGCTCTTTGGTTTTATTGCTCCCAAAACTTTTAATTATTTAGCTTTCCAATCTTTCAATTTTGAGCGTACTTTTTTTAGGGGGGGGGGCGAACGTCCCCTCCGCCCCCCTCTGGATCCGCCACTGTTATTGTACATTTATGTCTGGTATATTCGAATTCGATGTACGATGGTCACGTGATCCATCCCTCTCATCTGATCACATCACATGATCTTTATTGGCGTCACAACGCAAAAATGCGAGAAATATCATTCACATTTTCTCATAGTTTTGGTTTCTGAGAAAAATATATTTGAAATTTTAAGCAAAGTAGAAAGCATAATTGGCCAATTAGCATGGCCTGTGAGAGGAGGTTCAGTCGATATAACGGTCCAGGGCCCGCAGAGACAAGAAGCTTAAGGGGCATGTGAATCTCTGAGGGCCCCGTAGCCTTACCCATAGACAGTTAATTTAGATTTTTTCATTTTTTGGAGGTATTTTAGTTTATTTAGAAAAATAATTATATAAAATTCACTTAGACTTCTGGCCCTAAAGCAGTCTTGTTCCGCTTTACAAAATTTCTCTTCGAGGCCCTGTCAATTAGTCATGCTGAATTCCAGAACAGAACTGAGGTTTAATTAGAATGTTGAATGGGACAATTCCACCCGATCGCGAGGGTTCAGACTTTCACACATCCTCATCGGACTGGAAAATGTGAACCTTTCGATTGTTTAGCACTAGGTATATATATATACATGTAGCATATTCCACCAAACCTTGTATGTAAATAAATATATATATATAGGAGGTTATCCCCGGGCACCTTTCAAACAGACAACATAACATGGTATAGCACAGTGTTGATTGTCCATCAAGTGTTGAAAAGGGGAAGTTGTCAAAATAGATTTATACAGTGACCTACAGTGGTTGTATGAATTTATTTTTAATATAAATTCTGTGATGTAGGTAAAAAAACAGTTTCTTCTATATATGACCGTGTTGGCTTCGAGAGCGGTAGATCGTGAGTTCGAGTCCCGATCGGGTCAACCCAAAGACCATCATATTGGTATTTGTTGCTTCTCCGCTAAGCACGTAGCATTAAGGAGAAAGAGCAAAGACTGGTTGCCTCAGAATCAGGATAATGTGTCAGGGTGGGGTAACATGTCTATCCGCGGATTGTTGTTTCAGCGAGCTAGCACTATAAAAATACAACTAAGCGTGTTGGTCTAGTATAAAGCGGACCTCATCATCATCATCTCATTGAAAATTAGCTTGTTATCACCATGATATAGATGAAAAAAATGCAGTTGGCGTTAAACAACAATCACTCTCGATCACTCACTTTCTGTTATATAATTAGTTATCTATACCTCTAGAATGGTCTGATATATATATGGTGCTTTGACGGACAGTTAGACCATTTAACGGAGAGGCGCAAACAGTCTTTAAATAAAGATGAAGGTAAAAATGTAAAATATAATTAGGTTAAAAATATATCCACCATCCACATAAGTGATTAAAAATTTCTAATTCATCTAAAAATAAAATATTTTTGTTTGTTATTCATTGAAATGTTCATACCACTTAATTATATGAGAGGCCGTCGTGGTCGTGATCGTATGGTAGTTGGTTTTTCAACTACCTGTGCAATCAGTGCCTCTCACTGCTAACTTTGTGAGTTCGAATCTCACGTAGGCGAGCTCGATACAACAGTATGTGATAAAGTTTGTCAGTGACTTGCGACAGGTCGGTGGTTTTCTCCGGTTTCCTCCACAAATAAAACTGACTCGCAACATAACTGAAATATTGTTGAAAGTGGCGTTAAACACCATAAACCAAACCAAACCTAAACCTAATTATATATTGATAAATTGTCAACGAACAATTAACCCATGAAAGCCTTTCAGCTTATAATTTCTAATGAGATCCTTTACAAATATTAACTATAGTGGGTTCAATTGTCCGTCAAGAGTACCATATCTGACCTTTCTAAACTGATAACACTTTTTATCTGACCATTCTAATATTAATACAAAAGTCTTAATTAGAAGAAAAACAGAAATGTGTACATGGAACGATTGTGTAAATGAGGGGGATATTGACTTTCTGCTTCATTGGGTTTGATTTGGTTCATGGTGCTTAACGCCACTTTCAACAATATTTCAGTTATATCGTGGCGGTCATTTTAATGGTGGAGGAAACTGGAGAAAACCACCGACCTGACTCCAGTCACGGACAAACTTTATCACATAATGTATCGAGTACACCTCGTCTTGAATGGTGTTTGAACTCACAACTTTAGTAGTGATAGGCACTGATTGCACAGGTAGTTTAAGGCTAAATACCATACGATCAAGGGCCTGGGTGGTTCAATGAGTTAGGTAGTTGGATTACCAAACAACTCGTACAAGCCTATCACCAATACGGCGTGGGTTCGCGCCCGGCTTTGTAAATTACAAAAAGGTGCACTCGACTCGCATCCGCACGTGATAAAGTTTACCAGTTGCCTGCCCATGGTCAGTGGTTCTCTCTGGCTTCTTCCACCACTAAAACTGGTCGCCATGATATAGCTAAAATATTGATGAAAGTGGCGTTTTTATACATTTGAATCTATAATCTGGTATTATAAAGATGTCATTGGGATCAACTTCATTTGTACAAGACTAAATCTATTAATCCTAGTTTAGTTCCATTGTTAAAACAGTTCTCCAAGGAAAAAATATAAAATGTGAAAATGTTGAAGATGATGGATGCTACAGGTTCAAACAGACTTTGGCAATGTTAGCTAAAATACTTAGATTATAGTGACAAAGGTTCACATTCCTGGCAAGAAAAGACAACCCAGTAATTACTCACTTGTTATTCAATTTAATAACCGATGTTAGGCAAGTTAAAAATTTAAATTTCAGCCGATTCCAGATTAAAATTATTTTTTTTCTCCCTTTTAATGAAATTTCTATTTTTAGTTATTGAAGCTATATTGGACGGTCATTACAATTTTGAAAGTGGACGAAAAAAAAAAAATATCTTAGAAAAATTTGATTATAATTGCTTTAGTAGTTTTCTGAGAAGATCTTAAAGTGATTTCTTATCAAAATGGACCCAAAAAAATTGCACAAATAAACAAGAAAGATATGCTGAACTACTCATTGCCATGTAGCTACTTAAATCTGAGCTGATGTCCACTAGAAATAATCTTTGTCTATGGTAATTAATGAAAATACTGCATTTCCTTTAATCTTGGATGGTGCACAATGCTATAATTTGATGGTTTCGTTGGTGGAGGAAACCGGAGTACCGGAGAAAACCACCGACCTGTCGCATGCATATATATGTCACTAGCAAATTTTATCATATAATGTTGTATCGAGTACACCTCGCCATGAACGGGGTTAGAATTCACAGCTTTAGTGGTGACAGGTAGTTGCAAGTCCAACTACCATACAAACACAACCACAACAGCCCCTGCTGTCATTTGAAACTAATCAATGTAGTGCAATTTCAGTTTAATATTGAGGTCATTTTGACATAAAATAAAGCAGTAATAGTGGTAAATCAAAGACATTATATTTTTAGTAACAGTGGCCATCTTGGATGGAGGAAAAGGATGACAGACACAATTTTGAAAGTGGATCTCACAAAGACCGTCCATCTCCAATTTGGTTTCATTTTGATCAATAGCACCTGAGAAGATTTTGATGTGTATTTTTTTTTATCATCAAAATAAGCTTAATTTTCATACATTGTCATACAGCTGCAGTTTAAATTTGAGTCAAGTTTAACTAAAAATAAAGCAGTATTAGTCAAAACAATTTTTTTTTATTTAAATTGTGGTGGCAATCTTGCCAGGCACAATTTTGAAAAGGACAATAACACAAGGACAGTCTCAGCAAGGTTAAATTCAATTTTGTTATCAGAGAAGATTTTCAAATTATTTTTTGTCAAATCAACAAACTTGCATGTTTTCAGCAAAAATCAGTAAAATGCATCATGTTTCAGCAGAACCTGTTAAATATGTCATACATCTCATTAAAATGTACTACTGTTGAAATTTGATGGGAAAATATGGCTTTATTAGGTCTGCAGGTGTGTTCCAAAACTGGTATTTATTAATAGAAACAACAGCCATGTTGGATGATAGACAGGATCATCAGATACAATTTTGAAAGCAGACAACATAAGGATAATTCAGCCCAACATTGGTTCAAATTAACTAGGCTGTTTCTTTGGAATTTAAAAAAAAGAAAGTTTATGACGATGGACACCAAGTGATGGCAGAAGCTCAGAAGCTAACAAAAGGCATGTTTTATAAAAATCAAACTCAGTACTTCTTAAAAAACATTTTAAAATATAATATCAGTAGATTAAAATGATAAATAAAATTAACCACATTCAATGAAATTAACTGCATTTAATGAAATTAACTGCATTCAATGAAATTAACTGCATTCAATGAAATTAACTGCATTTAATGAAATTAACTGCATTCAATGAAATTAACTGCATTCAATGAAATTAACCACATTCAATGAAATCAACCACATTCAATGAAATCAACCACATTTAATGAAATCAACCACATTCAATGAAATTAACTGCATTCAATGAAATTAACTGCATTCAATGAAATCAACCACATTCAATGAAATCAACCACATTCAATGAAATTAACTGCATTCAATGAAATTAACTGCATTCAATGAAATCAACCACATTCAATGAAATTAACTGCATTCAATGAAATTAACTGCATTCAATGAAATTAACTGCATTCAATGAAATCAACCACATTTAATGAAATTAACCACTTTCAATGAAATTAACTACATTCAATGAAATTAACCACATTCAATGAAATTAACTGTATTCAATGAAATTAACATCATTTGATGAAATTAACCACATTTATTATATAGATATCGATGAAATACCGTGATTTCCGAGTTAAATAAAAATGATAATTTCACCATTTTTATTTCACTCTTGCTATATTTCGCGCCATTTCAATGAAATTAACCACTTTCAATGAAATTAACTGCATTCAGTGAAATTAACCACATTCAATGAAATTAACTGCATTCAATAAAATTTACCACACTCAATGAAATTAACTGCATTCAATGAAATTAACCACATTCAATGATATTAACTACATTTAATGAAATTAACTGCATTCAATTAAATTAACCACTTTCAATGAAATTAACTGCATTCAATTAAATTAGCCACTTTCAATGAAATTAACTACATTCAATGAAATTAATCACATTCAATGAAATTAACTGTATTCAATGAAATTAACATCATTTGATGAAATTAACTGCATTCACTGAAATTAACAGCATACAAAGAAAGTAACATCAATTAATGAAATTAACATGGAAATTGGAAAAAAAGCTAGATATAATACTTAGAAATGTGTTGTCACAAAAGAGGTTCGTCATCCGTCTCCATAGCTGCCCAATATTTACAAAGCAAATATGTAGCTGTACAAGTTGTGGTGAAACGGGCAGTCAAAAATTAGCTAAAAAATTTATATAACCTAAAGTAAAACTGATATCATCATATGTATACTCGTTCAGTGGCAATCATTCATGCCATATCAGAAAGTCTTTTTTTAAACTGTAGAAATCTGTGTAGTGTTGATCACAAAATGCAGAATAGCATGGAAAACAAGAAAGGACGACAGCATAAGACAATGGCCAAAATTATCCATATGACTGACAGCAAAAGATAATGGCAAATTTATCCCTATGAGACTGACAGCATAAGATAATGGCCAAATTTATCCCAATGTGACTGACAGAATAAGACAATGGCTGAATTTATCACTATGTGACTGACAGCATAAGATAATGGCCAAATTTATCCATATGTGATTGACAGAATAAGACACTGGCCAAATTTATCCTTATGTGACTGAGAGCATATAAGACAATGGCCAAATTTATCCCAATGTGACTGACAGAATAAGACAATGGCTGAATTTATCACTATGTGACTGACAGCATAAGATAATGGCCAAATTTATCCATATGTGATTGACAGCATAAGACACTGGCCAAATTTATCCTTATGTGACTGACAGTATAAGACACTGGCAAAAATTATCCATGTGTGACTGACATTATACTACAATGGCCACATTTGTCTTGATGTGACTGACAACATTAGACAATGCCCAAAATTATTCATATCTGATCTATGCTAAGAAAGGCAATCAAATTTTAAAAAATAATAAAAAATTTAAAACCTGATAATAGGGGGGTAGTATGGTTTGTAGATTACAAGGCATGATGTAGACAAATCGTAATAATAAATCACCTTTATATATAATAACAAATTAAACTGAATTCATTAATTACATGTTTCTCATTAAATGACTAGATCATTCATAACATCCAGAAATTAGAATTGATATGTTTTTTATACATACTTACTAATAAAAAAAAGAACAAGAGGCTCACCTGATCACTAATACATAATTTGCACTCAATCAAGTCAGAACAAGAGGCTCACCCGATTACTCATACATAATTTGTGCTCAATAAAGTCAGAACAAGAGGCTCACCTGATTACTCATACATAGTTTGTACTCAATCAAGTCAGAACAAGAGGCTCACCTGATTACTCATATATAGTTTGTGCTTCATCAAGTCAGAACAAGAGGCTCACCTGATTACTCATACATAGCTTGTGCTCAATCAAGTCAGAACAAGAGGCTCACCTGATTACTCATATATAGTTTGTGCTCCATCAAGTCAGGACAAGAGGCCCACATGATTACTCATACATAGTTTGTGCTCAATCAAGTCAGAACAAGAGGCTCACCTGATTACTCATATATAGTTTGTGCTCAATCAATCAAGTCTAGCCTATGAGAAAAATTAAATCATTCATTTATTACAAGGTCGTATGTTAAATTATGTCCTGGGGTGGCAACCATCTTGGGTTTCTATCAACATAAAATAGACAATTTGTAGAGTAGTATATAAGGAATTTTCCAGTCATGTTTGTTTTCAAATGGTAAAGTGGAAATAGAGAAGAATTCAAATTATTCTTTCCATAAGGTCCTGTTATTCTCTTTTTGCTATTTAATGTTTTTATGTATAGTGCTTACTGACCACATTTTATAATGCATGGCAATATGACAACAATAAATATGAAGAAAAATTGTCATTTCCATGGAAACAAACAAACTATAGAGAAACCTACCAGAAAGATAAACATTTGTTTTTGTATTTCAACTTATTTTCAGTTCAATTTTGAAAGCCCTATTAAATATTACCATAAAATAACAATCTATTAAATAGATAATATACAAACATTGTCAGAAAATATATAATTTATTTGTATGAGATTAAGAAACTGGAAGAAAAGCAAACTTTTCATTCCTGTTTCAAGACTATATATATAGCTAGCACAAATGAATTCTATATTTCACAACAATGTAAGTATATTGTGTTTATACTGCAATGTCATGTATTCCAAAAAATTTGTAACATTTCCACACAAAAAGGCAAAAACACTGGGAATTATTTGTTGATTTTTCTTAGGGACTCTACACAGGCGGTTCATACTCCACCAGTGTCCATTGTGCTTTGCTTTGCATGAGACAGAGGGTACCAGGAGACTTTCTGTATCTAGTAGCCTTATAAAGTAAATATATACACTTTTATATGGGCAGTAAATGCACTGATTGCAGTATAAAATAGTTTTATTACATATTACATTCATTACGTGAAAAACTGAGATATCCCAGTGAAATAAAAATATCGGTATTTCACCCAGTGAAATAAAAATATCTGTATTTCACTCAGTGAAATAAAAATATCTGTATTTCACTCAGTGAAATAAAAATATCTGTATTTCACTCAGTGAAATAAAAATATCTGTATTTCACTCAGTGAAATAAAAATATCTGTATTTCACTCAGTGAAATAAAAATATCTGTATTTCACTCGATGAAATAAAAATATCTGTATTTCACTCAGTGAAATAAAAACGTTTATTTAAGAAATAATTCATTCTTACTTTATTGTTATTCAAATATGGGTAGGCATTATATTCATGAATATATAAACCCGAGCGATAACGAGGGGTTAAATCTCATGAATATAATGCCTACCCATATTTGAATAACAATAAAGTATGGTCGGCATGAATTATTACGATTCTAATAGGACAAATACGGTAATTTTAAAATTCGAGGCAGTCAAGGTGATGCACTGGTAGTGGCTATTCCATCAATATCCTACGTAATATTAAAAATGGTAAAATTGGGAATTAAGAGATTGAAAGTGAAATTGTGGTTGAAACTTTGGCTTAAAATACCGAAAAGAATTTTATTGACAAGGTTCAATATAAATTTCATTACAAATAAACAACTTTAAATGATTAACAACGAAATTACCAGTTGAACACAGCCAGTCAGATCGGAGATAAAGAGAGAAAAACATGGAGACATACGGTATACAAACAAAGCCGTGTTTATAAGAGTTTAATTATGATAAGACTTGATTAGGATTTATTTAATTTTAACTTCATTTATTTCAACAATTTTTAGATAAACAATAATATAAACCATGAAGAATTTTCTGAAAATAGTCAGTGTTTATGTAGGTGCTTTTTTTTTTTAGCTCAGCGAGCATGTGTGGCCTATGTTTGATTGTTATTCAAATATGCCTTTATTTGTATACCGAATACGGGACGTCATATTAGAATTCACTGTAATGTTACAGTATCAACATCATCATAATCAAATATATTAACGAGCATTCAGCAATAAAAAAAGGTCATTTTTCAATGTCATAAACTTCACTCATAACTGAACAACGATGAAAATTCACTCATGCATTGTTTGTTTACTCTTGATTTATTATTGATATATGGAATGCAAGAGTAGCTATACTATAATTATATGACTTATCGTTCTCCTCTAAATAGAGTTTGTCACCGTTTACAATTGTTATAAATAGTCGCAAATATATTCATTCACGATTTTAGAGATCGACTATTAATTCATCCGCATAATATCTTAGAATTCTCTTCTTATAAAATATACATAATATATGTTTGATAAATATGATAATTATGTATTGATGAAAAATTAATACTTTAGAAATCACTCAACCGTCACTTCATGTGATCTCCACATATCAGTATATATAAATCGTCACAAGCAGTATGAATCACAAGTAATATGCTGTATTGGTACTTGATGGTACCATCGTGTTGATATTATGTGGCGTCACAAAAGTTTACAGCAGAACTCGATCTTCTGTGATGAACCAGATGTAACTCTTGATCATTGACTAGAACCTCTTGAATACATCCGGCAAAACCCTCGTTATAATCCTCAGGTAAACCAATGTTCATCCGAGTCTTTCTTCCTGAAATTTTAATGTAGAAACACTGAAATTTTTAATTCATACTGAATTTTTTCATACAGTAATCAAAATAAAATATAAGGGCTGTCATTTCCGTGATCGCATGGTAGTTAGATTTGCAACTGCCTGTGCAATCAGTGCCTATCACCACTAAAGTTGTGAGTTCGAACACCAATCATGGCGAGGTGTAATTGATACAACATTTTGTCATAAAATTTGTCAGTGACTTGCGACAGGTCGGTGGTCTTCTCCAGGTACTCCAGTTTCCTCCACCAATAAAACTGACCGCCATGATATAACTGAAATATTGTTGAAAGTGGCATCAAACACCATAACCATAAATTCAAACCTCAATATAAAATATCATTAACTATTATGTAACATGATTGATATTTTCAAATGTAGGTTGGAAAAATGTAGTTCTGTTATCTCATTCAGCCCCAACACTTTATCAGTATCACTGCTGATAATGCCCCAGCATCATTTATCTATGTATAGCTGCATGTGCCCCAGAGGTATTTTATCTAATTAGGAAATTTTGTAAACATCATGCACATGCAGTCAGTCCTACCTTCATTTCTCTGTTAATATCCAAGATAAATCCATGAAATTTTCACATTTTGTTCCAAATAAAATTATCTAAACAATGATATGCATTTTGTTATTTTTTTCCATGTTTTTTATTTAAATTTTATATTGTATTCACAAAATTTCTAGAAGTGTCGGGAACATGAAAATATTTCATCAAATTTTCATATCTTGTAGGACTAAATTTCATTTCAATAATTGAAGGATGGAACAATTTATCTTTGTACCAGTACATGTCTTGGGCAGGAGGTTGTAGAACACCCATGACAATTTATAAACTGGAAAAGCCTTGATTTCTTCTGCATTGGTTGGGTTCCAATTTTTGCTTGGTGTTGCCTCAATGTGCTTCCGTGCGTACTCATTTTGTTTGAGTAGCAATTTCAATTGACAATGCTTCCGGGAACAAAATATTAAAAAAATTTATTTCTCGTTTGTTAATCTCCATAACAGTCGTTGGTCCTGTAAATTCAGCGATTTAAATGGGTCTAAGAGTGTCCCTACATTTAGCAATGTCGGCGAGAACAGTATCATCATTGCTGTCAATTTCCTCTTTGTTCGACGAACCCATCTCGGAAAATTCGATGTCAGAGTCAAAATCATTCAGCACATCTAATTGCCGAATATATCTTTCCTCTGCTTCCTCAATATTGTCGAGATCGAAGCCTAGAAACTCTTCATTTTCATGATCATCATCACCTAAAATCACTCTAATTTCCGCCATTGTTTACAAATTTTTATGAATGAAACACGTGTAGTAAAATCGATGTAATTTAATAGCCTTCGACTTCTGAATACTTTAACAAAGGAAAAAGGAAATGTAAACTATTCTTCCATTGGCCAATATTGAAAGAATCATGGAATCCCCCTTTTATTTGACCAATCGGAGATTTTACAACATACTTTCATCACAACTACAGGTGTGATTGGCCATTGAATGAAGTAAACAAACCACGACTACAGGTGGGATCGGCCATTCGCTGTAGATATTTAATCACGCCTACAGGCATGATCAGGGCTGTATGAGTTAGGGGCAGAGATTAAAGTGATATTCATTATGTAGGGTAATATGGTTATGGATCTTTTATGCCACTTTCAACAATATTTCAGCTATATCATGGCAGTCAGTTTATAATGTTGGAAGAAACCGGAGTACCTGGAGAAAACCATTAAGAAAACCTGCCACAAGTCACTGACAAACTTTATCACATAATGTTGTAGTGTGTAGGCTAATATAACAAACATTTATTTTTAGTAGAGGCACTAATGTAATTTTTTTTATCATAGGTCTTAGAAATGGATATATACACAGTGTCATTACACACACACCACTAGAAAAAAATGTTTAAAAAAATGGTAATAAATAAAAATCAAATGATATATGGAAAAGCAACATAAATGTCCAATTAACTGTATCTCTAGCTGATAAGTTGATAAGTCATAAACCAGGAAAGGACAGATTTAGTTTTATGTGTACGTTTTGTAGATCGTTGTTTGTCCTTATGTACTTTTTCTTTTGGTCATTGTGTTGTCTGTTCTTCTATATACAGATTATGATTACCCTTTGGTATCTTCAAACTCTTCTTACACATTATCCAAAAAGAAATGAAACTGCACGCTTTGTCGTGCTGTGATACCTCCACTCGCTCTACTTAAGTTGATGTGTAGTAAAGTATTAGACAAATGACTAGTTGCGTACACAAGATGTGCGGACAGACGTATGGTCAAACAAACATGAAAAAGGCTATAACTCTCGCAAAAATCAACCATCCGTGAAATCGGTATATGTGCATGCTCAGATCATGGCCAACCAAGATACCAAATATGAATAAAATTCGACAAAAGACTAGTTGCGTACATAAGATGTGCGGACGGACGTATGGTCAAACAAACATGAAAAGGGCTATAACTCTCGCAACAATCAACCATCCGTGAAATCGGTATAATATGCACATGCTCAGATCATGGCCAACCAAGATACCAAATATGAATAAAATGCGACAAAAGACAAATGACTAGTTGTGTACACAAGATGTGCGGATGGATGTATGGTCAAACCAACATGAAAAAGGCTATAACTCTTGCAAAAATCAACCATCCGTGAAATCGGTATAATATGTGCATGCACAGATCATGGCCAACCAAGTTACCAAATATGAATAAAATGCGACAAAAGACTAGTTGCGTACACAAGATGTGCGGACAGACGTATGGTCAAACAAACATGAAAAGGGCTATAACTCTTGCAAAAATCAACCATCCGTGAAATCGGTATAATATGCACATGCTCAGATCATGGCCAACCAAGATACCAAATATGAATAAAATGCGACAAAAGACAAATGACTAGTTGTGTACACAAGATGTGCGGATGGATGTATGGTCAAACAAACATGAAAAGGGCTATAACTCTTGCAAAAATCAACCATCCGTGAAATCGGTATAATATGTGCATGCACAGATCATGGCCAACCAAGTTACCAAATATGAATAAAATGCGACAAAAGACAAGTTGCGTACACAAGATGTGCGGACAGACGTATGGTCAAACAAACATGAAAAGGGCTATAACTCTTGCAAAAATCAACCATCCGTGAAATCGGTATAATATGCACATGCTCAGATCATGGCCAACCAAGATACCAAATATGAATAAAATGCGACAAAAGACAAATGACTAGTTGTGTACACAAGATGTGCGGATGGATGTATGGTCAAACAAACATGAAAAGGGCTATAACTCTCGCAACAATCAACCATCCGTGAAATCGGTATAATATGCACATGCTCAGATCATGGCCAACCAAGATACCAAATATGAATAAAATGCGACAAAAGACAAATGACTAGTTGTGTACACAAGATGTGCGGATGGATGTATGGTCAAACAAACATGAAAAGAGCTATAACTCTTGCAAAAATCAACCATCCGTGAAATCGGTATAATATGTGCATGCACAGATCATGGCCAACCAAGTTACCAAATATGAATAAAATGCGACAAATGACTAGTTGCGTACACAAGATGTGCGGACAGACGTATGGTCAAACAAACATGAAAAGGGCTATAACTCTTGCAAAAATCAACCATCTGTGAAATCGGTATAATATGCGCATGCTCAGATCATGGCCAACCAAGATACCAAATATGAATAAAATGCGACAAAAGACAAATGACTAGTTGTGTACACAAGATGTGCGGATGGATGTATGGTCAAACAAACATGAAAAGGGCTATAACTCTCGCAACAATCAACCATCCGTGAAATCGGTATAATATGCACATGCTCAGATCATGGCCAACCAAGATACCAAATATGAATAAAATGCGACAAAAGACAAATGACTAGTTGTGTACACAAGATGTGCGGATGGATGTATGGTCAAACAAACATGAAAAGAGCTATAACTCTTGCAAAAATCAACCATCCGTGAAATCGGTATAATATGTGCATGCACAGATCATGGCCAACCAAGTTACCAAATATGAATAAAATGCGACAAATGACTAGTTGCGTACACAAGATGTGCGGACAGACGTATGGTCAAACAAACATGAAAAGGGCTATAACTCTTGCAAAAATCAACCATCTGTGAAATCGGTATAATATGCGCATGCTCAGATCATGGCCAATCAAGATACCAAATATGAATAAAATGCAACAAAAGAAAAATGACTAGTTGCATACACAAGATGTGCAGACGGACGTATGGTCAAACAAACATGAAAAGGACTATAACTCTCGCAAAATCAACCATCCGTGAAATCGGTATAATATGCACATGCTCAGATCATGGCCAACCAAGATACCAAATATGAATAAAATCCAACAAAAGACAAATGACTAGTTACGTACACAAGGTTTAGGGATGGACGAACGGACAAGGGTATTCCAGTATACCCACCACTCTGCGAGTGGGGGTATAAAAAAACTTTGAATTAAACTATACTAACCTATCAACATAATACCATTTGTGTCAAGTTGTGAGGCACCCTCTCTTGAGGAAGCAGTTATAGGTATTTCTTCATCAACTTGTAACGTTCCTTCTCTTTCATGCCTGTAAAATATACATTTCATGTAAAACATTTTTGTACAAACAAATAAAATCATAGAAGACATCATGAATGTACAGAATTATATATCATAGAAAATCAAATAAAGAGAGATTTACAGATGAACAGTAGATCTCTGGTAGGTCGTTTTTTTCTTGGATATGTCAATTCTAAAGTTGGCATTAAACACCAATCAATCAATCAATGGATATGTCAAATTAAAACTCTGACCCATTCATTGTTGTTTTTAACTTATTTTATTCTTCACAACTCAAATATGCAAAAGTAAAATCATTGGACATTTCGACTTCGACACATCAAGGTTCCAAGGGGCAGTCCTGATCGTGATCGAATGGTAGTTGGATTTACAACTACCTAAGCAATCAGTGCTTATCACCACTAATGTTGTTATTTTGAATACCGCCCCGGCGAGGTGTAGTCGATACATTAAGTGAGAAATTTTGTTAGTGACTTGTGACATGTCAAGGGTTTTCTCTGGGTACTCTGTTTTCCTCTGCCAATAAAACTGACCGCCATGATATAACTGAAATATTCACAGTGGCATTAAATACCAACTGGTTATTGACAATAAATTCTATATTAATTAGTCAGTTGTATTTTTCATAATCGGTTAAATCAGTCTAATAGGTAAATTTGAGTGATGTTATAAACACAGATCAGGTATGGAAAAAATCTGAAACAAGTTTTCATATGAATTAACCAACATGTCATGATTGGAGTGTATCAGAACATGATCGGTCGTGGGTCATACAGACAATGCATGAAATGTATTTAAAATACTTGTTGGTTGGTTTATGGTGATTAACGTCACTTTCAACAATATTTCAGTTATATCGTGGCGGTCAGTTTTATTGGTGAAAGAAAACCAGAGTACTCAGAAAAAACCACCGACCTGTCTCAAGTCACTGATAAACTTTATCACATAACGTTGTATCGAGTACACCTCGCCACGAACGGGGTACGAACTCACAACTTCAGTAGTGATAGGCACTAATTGCACAGGGAATTGAAAATCCAACTACCATACGATCACGATCACGACGGCCCCATTTAAAATACTAATGTTCGGTACTAACCTTCCGGTTGATATGTAATGCCATCCACCATCGTTAACTAATTTTTGGTACTAACTTTTCGGCTACAGGTCAATAAAATTATTTTGCTCTCACTTACATACTTACTTATAGCGAGTGTAGATTGTTGTTTTAGCACTTAAGTTAGGGCCACTTAAAGGTTTTTAATCAATTTTTAAAAATTAAGTAAAATATATTGATTTAAGAAGAAAAAATTGATATAAAAAATAACAAATTTAATCAAAAATGAAATAATATAGTTGTTGTAATTTAATCTTTTAAAAATAATTAATTAGTGAAATATCACATGCTATAATGTAGTAAATCTATATATGTAGTAAAAATCTAATGAAAATGAAGTAAAATATATTGATTTAAGAAGAAAAATTTGAAATAAAGAAAATGACAAATTTAATAAGAAATGAAATAATATAGCTATTGTAATCTAATTTAAAAAAATAATTAGTGAAATATCCCTTTCTATATTTAGTTAAGATCTAATGAAAATGAAATAAAATATATTGATTTAAGAAGAAAGATTGAAATAATGAAAATGTCAAATTTAATGAGAAATGAAATAATATATTTGTTGTAATTTAATTTTAAAATGTAATTAATAAGTGAAATATTACATGATATATTTAGTTAAAATGTTCATAATCTTTTCAGAATTTTCAGCAGAATCCATGCAGGGATATGACACCTCTCTAATATATTTTAACTAGTTACAGGTTTATCAATTGGCAATTGATACCATACTGTTTTATGATATACAGGTCAAAAAAATTGTTTTGCTCTTACTTACATACTTATAGCGTAGATTGTTGTTTTAGCACTTAAGTTGGGGCCACTTCAAAGTTTTTAATTAATTTTTAAAAATGAAGTAAAATATATTGAATTAAGAAGAAAGATTGAAATAATGAAAATGTCAAATTTAATGAGAAATGAAATAATATAGCTGTTTTAATTTTTTTTTTAATAATTAATTAGTGAAATATCACATTCTATATTTAGTTAAAATCTAATGAAAATGAAGTAAAATATATTGATTAAAGAAGAAAAATAATGTTCAGAATCTGTTCAGAATTTTCAGTAATGTTCAGAATCTGTTCAGAATTTTCAGTAATGTTCAGAATCTGTTAAGAGTTTTCAGCAATTTTCAGAATTTTCAGCAATGTTCAGAATTTTCAGTAATGTTCAGAATTTTCAGAATCTGTTCAGAATTTTCAGTAATGTTCAGAATCTTTTCAGAATTTTCAGACACTTTTCAGAATATCAAGCACAAAAATTGGTCTATTCAGAATCTCTTGACTTTGTAGTGTATGTAATGTCATCTACTGTCGTTAACTAATTTTCAATACTAACCTTTTGCCTGATATGTAATGCCATCCACCATCGTTAACTAATTTTTGGTACTAACCTTTCGGCTGATATGTAATGCCATCCACCATCATCAACATCTACTATGGATCTCATTATATGCAAATCATTTTCGGATTGTTTTCCTAAATTATAACTAAATTCCACTTTTCCTCTGATGATGGCAATGGCTAGATAATCGCCTAAAACATTACTTTTCCCATTCTGATATAAAATCAAGCCATTAGATTTTAAAGTTCTAAATTTTATATAATAGCTATTTGATCTCTGAGCTTTTACCCTGTAAAAAAATTTAAAATAATGTATAAAAAATATCTCACATTTGTTTTCTGATATCACATGTATTTTTTGTTGTTTTTTTTATAATAACAAAACTCTCAAAAAATCTTTAATCAAAGATATGTATCATACAATTTGGTCGTGATAAAAACTCAATATAAGAACCAACAACTACAGCCAAAGATATTTTTGCTAGAAATAAATAAAACATGAAGCTTTTAAACCAATATTTCGAGAAAATGATTCAATGTTTTTATTTATAAACAGCTTAATAATGTAATCAACTTATAACAGTGTATTTATTAAAAGTATTCTATAGAATACATTGTCATCCGTTTTGTTTTTATTTAGTGAAATACAGTGAAACGTGTTTAAATAGAACCCTGAATAAACCAAACTTTCAATAAAGTCACAGCGTATGAAATCTTTGTTTATTTAACCTGTATAAACTGAACACCTGTCTATTCCAAACACAAAAGTTGGTCCCAAGGATGTTCGATTTAGACAGGTTTGACTGTAAGAAGACAAGATGAAATAAAGGCAGGCCTTTCAATAAGGGGCAGCACCAGGTACCTCCTGATTTTAAAGAGTGTTGTATAAGATAGTCATGAAAATTGTTCAAAATTTAATAAAAGTACCACCTGTAAATAGTGAAGTATTGGTAGACTTGAAAAATATTGAAAGCCCTGTAAAGGTGAGAAGTGTTACCATGAGGGATATGTTCAGTGCCGGATCTACCATTGTGCTTAAGCACAGGGCCCCGCCCATAGGCCAGGAGGGGGGCATCTTCCTGCCAAATTTATGGGTAATTTATAATAGCTTCGAGTTTGTTAAAGACGCAGTATACATGTCTGACCTAATATAACGTAATATTTTAACTATTCCTAAATTTCCTGAGCATGTATGCCCGACGGTCTGTGTAGGCCTACCGGGTCTACTTCCTTCAGGGTCCAAGTAAGGGGCCTCATAACTTAACTAGCACAGGGCCTCATTTGTCCGAAATCCGGCACTGGATATGTTATTACACAAATCAGACAAGCTACATACATCTATGTAACATGACATTACGTAGAATCATGTTTCTGGGTAACCAAATACTAATATATGACTTCAGGTAAAAACCAGGACTCTTTGAACTTTTTACAAGTAAATATATAAGACTTAAGGAAACATTATTGTTTTTAATATTCCTAAAGCAATATTACTTTGTAAACGAGGGGATGTCATGGTGGTGATTGTATGGTACTTGGATTTACAACACCCTATGTAATTAGTACCCATCACCACTAAAGATATGAGTTTGAAATCCTGCTGATGGCAAGGTGTACTCTACACATTATGTGATAAAGTTTGTCAGTGACTTGTATCAGGTCGGTTATTTTCACGAATACTCCGGTTTCCTACACCAATAAAACCGGCCTGTTATATATAACTGAAATATTGTTGAAAATGGCATTAAAACACCATAAACCTAACCCTACTTTACAACTGTTAAAGTGCAAACTTACACAGTAAACTGTCAGATAACATAATAGTGCATATCCTTATACACTTGGTAATCATTTACATCCAATCTAAAGCAGAGTTGTGTACTTAATATTCGTCAAACACAACGAGCAGACGTTCTTATTGGAGGGGTTGTATCCCCCAACAGAGAAACCTGTCTAAACCCAATTTCCTTGGGAACAACTTTACTGTTCGAAATACACAGGTGTTTGGTTTATACAGGTTAAATCAACAAAGATTTTCTACAATGGGACAATATACAAAGCTTGGTTTATTCAGCAGGTCTTTCAATAAGGGGCAGTAACATGTACTTTTACCCATCTAAAATGCTCTTTGGTACCTCCTGAATTTAAAGAGTGTCATGTAAAATATTCATGAATATTGTTCAAATTTTAATAAAAAGTATCACCTATAAATAGTGAAGTAGTGGTAGTCTTTAAAAATATTGAAAGCCCTGTACAGGTTATATCAACAAAGATGTTCTATAAAGCTTGGTTTATTCAGCCATTTATTCAGTGTTCAGTTTAGTCAGGTTACACTGTACAGGAATATTACTGTAACTGATATTGAACACCCATATCAAAACAGGGGCTGTCGTGGTCGTGATCGTATGGTAGTTGGATTTACAATTACCTATGTAATCAGTGTCTATCACCACTAATGTTGTGAGTTCGAATCCTGCTCAGGTGAGATGTACTGGATACAACATAATGTGATAAAGCTTGTCAGTGATTTGTGGCAGGTCGGTGGTTTTCTCTGGGTACTCCAGTATCCTTCACCAATAAAACTGACCACCACGATATAACTGAAATATTGTTGAAAGTGGCCCCCACACCTCAAAACACAACACACTGTTACTTACTCTTCTGATATTTCATTGGAATATTGTAAATATGTTTCTCCATCAAATAATAAAGGTCGGTCTCTGTTGACTGAATCAACTCCTGTTTGTAAAAACAAATAATTAAATTGTAAATTTATTTATTAAATAATAAATGACCATCATTTTAACTAAGCTTCAAAATCAATACAGTTGTTTGGAATCGCCTGCATTCCATCCAATGGTGTCACATGACATTCTTGGAATGTAGGTCAACTGCTACCATTTAAAGTACTGATGATGGTTATTTGACGATAGAACAATTAATGATATGACAAAAGTTACATTATAAATATGCAATCAGTGCCAATCATTACTAAAACTTCGAGTTTTATGGCAATGGCAATGCATACTCGTCACAACCCTTATGTGATAAAGTTTGTCAGTGATTTGAGGTTGGTCAATTGTACTCCAGTTTCCTCTGCCAACAAAACTAACTGACACAAATACAACTGAATCATTTTTTTAAAAGTGTTACTAAGCACCAATATCCAAACTCTTTTACATTGTACATAACAGGTATTAATTTAAGATTTATCTGTATTTATTACTTTCCTCCAACTTCCTCTAATTTATGGTCAAGCAAACCTCGAGTGAGATGGTTGTGAACACAAGCAAATTACCCTAAAAAAATGTATTCCAAAGTCCGAAAATTGGAAAGTGGCAAATTACACCTTAAAACATTTAATTCAAAGTACAAATATTGTAAAGTGGCAAATTACACCTCACAAAATTTATTTCAAAGTACGAAAATTTAATCTTTAAAAGATGATAGAAAGACAACAGAAAGCCTCTCTGCCAACTACTACTTACTTTTTTCACATTTGACTCCAATAAACTTTGCAGGACATTTACATTCTACTTGGTCCATCTTTGGTATACAGACACCTCCATTTAAACAGGGATTGACATTACACGGGGGTCCTTTGTAGGGTACTATGTTGATTGTATTGTTAGATGATGATATCAAATCATCGTATAGTTTACCATTAATATACATCTAGAATAATAAAAATTGAAGTAAATAACATAAAGAAGACAAACAACTGGAGGTAAAGACTAACCGAACATCATTTTTATGTGAAAACCGTAACAGACATGTGATGGCAGACATGTAAGATTTTAAACCATATTATAAATAATCACACATATTTTTTTATTTGCTTTTGGTTTATTAACCAATAAAATGTAATTCATGAAAAATGATATAAAAAATTGAATCCAACTTAAAACAATTGATATATATATATATATATAGATTCTCCTTCAGTTGCCCGTGGGTTACGATATTTCTCCACTCACGAGAGCTAAATTAAAAATTTTAACCATCAGGCGAGTGGTTAAAATTTTAAATTTAACTCTCGAGAGTGGAAAAATATCATAACCCACATGGGCAACTGAAGGAGAATTTGTTTCTCCCATTATTTAACACAAACTTTATTTCAAAATCCATTGGCAGACCGATTTGACAACATGCAGGGAAAGGCACGAGACATTTTAATCCTCTAGAGGATTACAGATTTTTTCCACCACTGGTTCAGCGGGGTTAAAATGCTGTAATAATGGGAGAAATATATTTTATTTGCATTAAATAATCAATCAAGTTTAATTCTTTTGTAAATGATAATATACATATAATTACCATTAAAAAAATATTTTTATGTCTCGAGTGAATTTGTCACATTCTGCTAAGGCTTGACAAAATACGTAACAATAATCTCATTCTTAACATCAATAAAAATCCCAAAAGTCTAAGTCCACCTCTTTTGACACAATATGGCCAAAAAGTTCTCTACAGTGCAATTAAATGGCAAATTGAATTTTTTTTTCTCAATACCTACCCTCTGTATTACTCCAGTAAAGTTATCTGTTATATTAGAATCTACAGGAATATCAAATCTACTCTTAAATCCACCAATATATAAAATACTGTTGTCTAAATTTAACTCTGTTAGAAAACCCTACAAGACAGAAATACAACACAAATATTAGTCAATTATCTTAAGGCTATCTATGAAAAATTATTGGTTTGCTGTTTCTCAGATAACCCAACCATAAACACCTTAAAAATGGTATTTTAGATTAACCTTTAACCTGTTCACACTAAAGATAAAACATTGGTATATTATGTTTATCTTTGAACTAGGATTGTTTGTATTCATCTGTACATTGTTATTAGCATTTGAAAATGTAAGTACATTTCATCTAGATACAGTCAAAACTGCCATAAAAGGCACCTCTATATAATAAATCAATGTCTATAAAGGGCAGGCTCATTTTCCCCATTCATGAATAGTGCTTATAATTTTAACCTGTATATAGGGAGCACATTTTCTGGTTCACATGAGTGTCCTTTATATACAGGATTGACTGTATATTTTGTACAACATTCACCTGTAGGACAACATGTATTTAACACCACTTTCATCAAAATTTCAATATTATATTGTAGCTGTCAGTTTTGTTTGTAGAGGAAGCCAGCATTATTCCAGATGTGATTGATAGAACTGCATCTGAGTACACATTGCCACAGGGGGAATATAACTCATAATTCAGGCACTGATGGCAACTTTCGCTTCAACCTCACAAATATCAAGTTCATATAACAGGCAAAGAACATTAGAATATCTGGGTTTCATTTTTAACTACAATATAAGTGGCTATTTTCACAATCTTAGTGAAAATAAAAACCCGCAGAAATACCTTAATTGTAAATGTTGATTTTTCATATGCACACAATCGTGAAATTAAAAACTAGTGAATATCTTTGACCTTCTTATTAGAAAATTTTAATTCCAAAATTTTTTACCAGTGGAGCAGAAACTTCTTACCCTTCCAGAGTTCGTCCCCGGTTTTTATTGGGGTTTGTGTTACTCAAATCTTTAGCTTTATGTATACGTTTTGTAATCGTTGTTGGTCTTTTTGTGCTTTTTCTTTTGGCCATTGTGTTGTCTGTCCTTAGATTTACGGATTCTGATTACCCCTTTTGTATCTTCAAACTCATCTTACCACCTATACAATAATAGTCTACTCTATAATTACACTATGTGGATGTCTTTACCTTAGATTCTCCTGTGTAATTATGTCTTGGATTTTTGTCTATTAATAAAGTTCCTACTTTTTTAGTCTTATCTATCTTCACTTCATGCCATGTATCAAGGGAGATTACTCTTTTACTCCTGTAATAGGAATAACAATATTAACATCCAGTAAATGAGGTAATAAAAACAGACATTGAAAAACAGCTGACATTTTTTTTTATTTTGACAAAAATTGCAGTACAAGGGTTCCTAGTTGAAGCCACAATGACTTGGTTAAGTATTACAGAGCATCTGTGTAACAAATGACCATGGATATGTTCCATTTGTCGTAATTACATCCGGTCCTTTCCTCAATCATGACTTATCACCGGGTTTGTAACAAGAGTAACACACCCTTGTATTGTCTGGACTTCTTTGATTTACGGCTCCTTTAGTTTCTTCAAACTTGTCTTGTACAAATAACATGCTACAATTTGAAAGTATTACACTAAATTCCTTTCTATATGTTTTTCATCTGAATTTATTTTTATTATACATGCACAGACAGTTATGTCTGCTGATAAGAGAGTTGATTTGGCTAATTTAAACTACTTACAGAGGAAACTATTAGAACTTTGTCACCTTTGTCTAGATTTGTACAACATAATGTATAGGTTGATTTTATAACTGAAGACTTCATGAAGGTGAGCGAGTGATTTTTGTTTAACGCCATTTCAGCAATTTTTCAGCTATATCAGTGCGAGAACAAGTTAATTTTCAATGTGATGATGATGAGTTCTACTTTGTACTAGACTAACACGCTGAGTTGGATTTTTATAGTGCTAGCTCACTGAAACAAAAATCCGCTGGTAGACATGTTGCTCCACTCGGACACATTATTCTGAATTTGAGCCAACCATTCTTTGCTCTTTCTCCTTAATGCAGCATGCTTAGCGGAGAAGCAACAAATACCAATTTTATAGTCTTTGGTTTGACCCGACCGGGGCTCAAACCAACGATCTACCACACTCGAAACGAGCACTCTAACCATTACGCCACCGATGCGTTTCCCTTTTTAAGTAGGAGTTTGTGATGTTTCATAATTTTCTCTTTCTTTCATGCTTCACTATATAATTTGTTTCTATGCATACTGTGATTTTCTTTGTACTGTTCCCTTATATTTGTCTTATGATAAAGAGCTCATCTTTAAACCAAATTTAGTTAAAAAACATTAGCACTACTGGTCAACGAGTTCTCGTCAGTGTGATCATTTCTTATGGAACACATTTTTTTGTGTAAGATATTTTACAGGGTACAGAAAATGCTACCTCGATACTTTACACACAAACATTCGATTAACAGCTCATGTCTTGACTTGAAATAGACTAGATAATGAGAACTTGGTGAGTGAGTGATTGTTGTTTAACACCAACTCAGCAATTGTTCAGCTATATCATGGCGAGAACAAGTTAGATTTCATTGAGTTGATGACGAGGTCCACTTTGTACTAAACCAACACGCTGAGTTGGATTTTCATAGCTCACTGAAACAGTCTGCGGATAAACATGTCGCCCCACTAGGACGCTTTATCCTGATTCCAAGCTAACCAGTCTTTGCTCTTTCTCCTTAATGCTGCGTGCTCAGCGGAGAAGCAACAAAAACCAATTTAATAGTCTTTGGTTGGACCCAATCGGAGCTCAAACCCACAATCTACCGCACTTGAGGCGAGCACACTAACCATTATACCACTGATGAACCCACGATCTACTGCACTCGAGGCGAGCATGCTAACCATTATACCACCGATGCGAAAGTGTCTGTACTTTAACATATTAAGATTATAGAACAATACTTACAGTATAACAACAGTACCACTGCCCATGTTAAATCTAAATTCTACTTGTCTATTGATAATGTTAAGTGATATAAAGTCTCCATTACCTCCCCTGTAATGACTGGCATAAAATAAAACTCCTGAAATATTAATTTATTTTTTCTATTATATTTCCACATTTATTAGACATTCAACAGAAATGAAAGAGCTCACTGTGAAAAAAATAGGAAACCCCCTATACGTTGTCAGGTTACCTTAATTTTCTATACATTTTGGACCAAGCTTGACACGATTTATTTTCCAGCACTTTGTTTAAAAAAGTGGAAATCCCCTGATCAGAGGAGAACTTTCATCTCTGGTTTAAATATTTTGGCTTTCCAATATTTTGACTATGAGCATATCTGAAGCAGGTCATTCCAGAAACACACTAAATTAGTTATCTATGTTTCTATAATAAATTCTTATCAATCTGTCTTCTTATTACAATGAGGGTCACAGTTAGAGTTATGGTGTTTAATGCCTCTTTAAACAATATTTCAGTTATATCGTGGCTGTCAATTTTATTGGTGGAGGAAACCGGAGTACCCAGAGCTAATCACTGACCTGTCACAAGTCAATGACAAACTTTATCACATAAAGTTGTATCGAGTAAACCTCACAACGTTAGTGGTGATAGGCACTGATTGCACAGGTAGTTGTAAAACCAACTAACATCAATCACGACCACGACGGCCCCCTGTTAGATTTGAATAATTCTGTCTCTTTTTATTATATTAAAAACAAATTTTGACCAGATTGCGTTAGTATTACACATACTAATTCAGAAAGCTTAAATACTTCTTTTGAAATCAGTAAATTGAAAAATACAAAGAAGGGGTATGCAAATACATAAATACATGTAAGAAACTGACAGATTTGTATAGATATAATCCATATAAAATCTTTGAACTAATTAACGATAAAAACAATAAATTCAAAAGTCTGAAGAATCTTCATTTCATCTTATCTTTGAAAGTCCATGACCACAACAAAATTATGTTTGTTAATAAAATCATTAAACATACCATTAGGTTTAGATGTTTTAAACAAAATGGTAAATGTCATTGCTGTACTTCCAATGTCTCCTAGCAACAGTTCCAGAACAGAATTTCCTGTGAATTCTGGGACATCTATAGGTTGTAACTTTTCTATAAAAAAAAAAAGAAGACACATTACAAATTGCAAATATTTAAAATTGAATATATTTTTGCTCTTACTAACCTGTTTACGATCATTCAAGATATAATCTCAATCAGATTTACAGTCAAAATCGGCCTATATTTGCAAAACAAAATATTCAAATTGAACAAGCACAGACAAAATGTCTCACATATGTCCACAAAGACCAAATAAAATCAAAGGTTTTTTTTTTTTTACCTTTGACACAAAAACATTAAGTTTATAATACCTAATGAGAAGTCATCAAGGTAATCCTTTGTAGTTTTAGTTTATAATACCTAATGAGAAGTCATCAAGGTAATCCTTTGTAGTTTTAGTTTATAATACCTAATGAGAAGTCATCAAGGTAATCCTTTGTAGTTTTAGTTTATAATACCTAATGAGAAGTCATCAAGGTAATCCTTTGTAGTTTTAGTTTATAATACCTAATGAGAAGTCATCAAGGTAATCCTTTGTAGTTTTAGTTTATAATACCTAATGAGAAGTCATCAAGGTAATCCTTTGTAGTTTTAGTTTATAATACCTAATGAGAAGTCATCAAGGTAATCCTTTGTAGTTTTAGTTTATAATACCTAATGAGAAGTCATCAAGGTAATCCTTTGTAGTTTTAGTTTATAATACCTAATGAGAAGTCATCAAGGTAATCCTTTGTAGTTTTAGTTTATAATACCTAATGAGAAGTCATCAAGGTAATCCTTTGTAGTTTTAGTTTATAATACCTAATGAGAAGTCATCAAGGTAATCCTTTGTAGTTTTAGTTTATAATACCTAATGAGAAGTCATCAAGGTAATCCTTTGTAATTTTAGTTTATAATACCCAATGAGAAGTCATCAAGGTAATCCTTTGTAATTTTAGTTTATAATACCCAATGAGAAGTCATCAAGGTATAATCCTTTGTAGTTTTAGTTTATAATACCTAATGAGAAGTCATCAAGGTAATCCTTTGTAGTTTTAGTTTATAATACCTAATGAGAAGTCATCAAGGTAATCCTTTGTAATTTTAGTTTATAATACCCAATGAGAAGTCATCAAGGTAATCCTTTGTAATTTTAGTTTATAATACCCAATGAGAAGTCATCAAGGTAATCCTTTGTAGTTTTAGTTTATAATACCTAATGAGAAGTCATCAAGGTAATCCTTTGTAGTTTTAGTTTATAATACCTAATGAGAAGTCATCAAGGTAATCCTTTGTAATTTTAGTTTATAATACCCAATGAGAAGTCATCAAGGTAATCCTTTGTAGTTTTAGTTTATAATACCTAATGAGAAGTCATCAAGGTAATCCTTTGTAATTTTAGTTTATAATACCCAATGAGAAGTCATCAAGGTAATCCTTTGTAGTTTTAGTTTATAATACCTAATGAGAAGTCATCAAGGTAATCCTTTGTAGTTTTAGTTTATAATACCCAATGAGAAGTCATCAAGGTAATCCTTTGTAGTTTTAGTTTATAATACCTAATGAGAAGTCATCAAGGTAATCCTTTGTAGTTTTAGTTTATAATACCCAATGAGAAGTCATCAAGGTAATCCTTTGTAATTTTAGTTTATAATACCTAATGAGAAGTCATCAAGGTAATCCTTTGTAGTTTTAGTTTATAATACCTAATGAGAAGTCATCAAGGTAATCCTTTGTAGTTTTAGTTTATAATACCTAATGAGAAGTCATCAAGGTAATCCTTTGTAGTTTTAGTTTATAATACCTAATGAGAAGTCATCAAGGTAATCCTTTGTAGTTTTAGTTTATAATACCTAATGAGAAGTCATCAAGGTAATCCTTTGTAGTTTTAGTTTATAATACCCAATGAGAAGTCATCAAGGTAATCCTTTGTAATTTTAGTTTATAATACCCAATGAGAAGTCATCAAGGTAATCCTTTGTAGTTTTAGTTTATAATACCCAATGAGAAGTCATCAAGGTAATCCTTTGTAATTTTAGTTTATAATACTCAATGAGAAGTCATCAAGGTAATCCTTTGTAGTTTTAGTTTATAATACCCAATGAGAAGTCATCAAGGTAATCCTTTGTAGTTTTAGTTTATAATACCTAATGAGAAGTCATCAAGGTAATCCTTTGTAATTTTAGTTTATAATACCTAATGAGAAGTCATCAAGGTAATCCTTTGTAATTTTAGTTTATAATACTCAATGAGAAGTCATCAAGGTAATCCTTTGTAGTTTTAGTTTATAATACCCAATGAGAAGTCATCAAGGTAATCCTTTGTTAAATTTACTGATACTTCCAATGTTACAGTAGTTCCCCTCTTATAAGGCCACCTAGGGGCCATCGTGGTCGTGGGTTAGTTAGATTTCCAACTACCTGTGCAATCAGTACCTATCACCACTAAAATAGTGAGTTTGAATCCTGCTCATGGAGAGATGTACTTGATACAGGTCAGTAGTTTTCTCCTGGTACTCCGGTTATATCCACCAATAAAACTGACTGCCATGATATAACTGAAATATTGTTGAAAGTGGCATAAAACACCATAACCTTAACCCCTAACCCCCCAATGCTACAGTAGTTCCCCTCTTATAAGGCCACTCCCACTAAAGGCCACCCATCTCATCAGTCCAGATTCCAGATGTACTGAGATAGTAGAATACTACCAAGATATCCTCCTCAATAGAGGCAACCCCTCTTATAAGACTGCTTTTTCATTGTAGAGGTGGTGGCATACTAGAGGGAGACTACAGTATTTCCATGTTAACTCACCAAATTCACAGAACTCTCCCTCTCTGTTATTGCTACAGATACACCTGTATGAGTTTCTGTACACCTCACATGTTGAACTCTCATGACAGTTAGACATTACACATGGATCTAGTACAATCTCACAATTAGAGCCTGAAATAACATTTATTAATTAACTACTGTTATATTAACATAAATAGGATGAAAACTGCCTTTGTGATACAAATAATACAATTCGGCCAATTTTTTTTCTTCCCTCTTATTGGACCGACTTTGATGCGGCCCATATTGGTGTTCCGGATAAAATAGAATATCAACGATAAAATAGAGACGCTCTGTTGTCAGATGGTTAATTAATAAATATATCATTACGTAATGATTTCATATTATAAAGTATGCCTTCATTTACCTCTTCCCATGTAATTAGAGTTAACTGCAGCTGAAACTCAATAAACTGTTTTCTGGCATAAATCAAGGTAGTAAGATTTGTGTACCTTGGATAACTTGAAATCTGGGTTAATTCAAAGTAAATAAATTGATCCATTCAAATTCGTCATAGCAAGGTATATCATTTCAACTGATCTTAGTGAAATGGAACACATATTAAAAATTCAATTTGTCAGACTTCAAGAAGAATGAAATGCACCTTTCTAACAGACGAAAGATGAAAAGTGTCGGTATGGCTTTTGAGCTAAAAATAATATTCATCTTAAAAATTGGCATTTGTTTTGTACTTTTTGACATTGAAGGATAAATACTATATGCATATATTTTTGGTAAAAATAAAATGAAGTGGTATCAGTACTGGCTCTATAACAGCCAAGAACAAGTTGCCAAGGTTCTCTAGCTGTTTCTATAGCTCATACAAATACATTTGGTAATTTCTGACAATATACATATACAGTCGTACCTGTCCATGTGGTCACCTCCAATAAGCAGTCACCTGTATTAAAAGGTCACCTTCTTCTTGTCCAGTCATGGAAGATTTCATATGACTTGAACCTCTTTTAAGAGGTCACCTGTCTTAAAAAGACCACTTTTTCCTTATCCTAAAGGTGTCCTCTTAATACAGGTTTGACTGTATTTAATACCAGCAGCTAGTGCTGATGGTATTACACATTTACTAGAGATGCCGACTTATCGTTATTTTGGCTGCCATTTTGTTTTCCGGTAGCTGCTTTTACATGAAAATGCAATATTTTGATGTCAAATTTTTACAGATAAAACTATATAAAGATATAATTTTTTTACATTAATTAATTATCTAAACATTGTTTAAAATCTTTAAAAAATTTGTTTCTTTTGATATGGAATCGTTTAGATATAACGTGTTCGAATTGGAATCGCTGTTTTCGGAATTTTACATTCGCGGCACGGTTTTTTCACCAAGGTCCCCCTTTTCAATGCCTTGCCCGGCATGTTCCTGACGTTATATAGTTCCATAATTATTATCCAATTAAAGTGCAGATTCGTAGCTTGCACATGGTCACAGTCGCTTCCGTTTTCCTGCGCATGCTAAACGGGAAATGGTCTTCTGAAAAGTTTTAAGATGAACAATTCAGTGAAAAATTTGGAGTAGCGTTCTCCGATGGCGATATTTGTATTTTTCATTATAATATCAACATAGGAAACATGCCAACTCAACCCTATTAGATCGGGAACACGGGTGATTTTTCGTATTTAAAACACCCCTGAAGCTAAACATCATGTCTGAAGAAGAACGTCACACGTCATCCCTAGAAGTGGAAAATATTTGTAACGTCAACGACGCTGACACAGCTGTTATCGTAGCCGTAGATTGATCTCAATGTTTTAAACGTACGATTTATTTTTTGCATTGCTTCTTGTCAATTTATAAATACTTCCAACTTACGTTCAAAACAAAAGACGAAAAGTAAACAAACCGAAAAAAAAAGGGGGGGGGGGGGGGGGGGGGTGTGTAAACAGAGATGAAAGTTTTCCTCTTTTCTTTAAGGATAATATTTGGAAATAAAATGTTTCAAGCTTGGTCCAAACAGCTAGAAAATGAGGGTATGACTGAGCACTAGAAATTAGGTGTTTTCATCAGTCAATACAGTCTACAGTCACAAAACACTTTCTTCTATGTGTACATAATATTTGTTTTTTATATTATAGTCTTCACTCTTCAGAAAGTTAATTCTATTCATATTCTGGGTGGTGTAACTGTGACAACTTTTCAAAAGCTTTGTCTTTGTTTATATATTCAAAGCTTTTTTTTTTTAAAGTTGGTACATGAATTTGAGCTTTTAAAACAGACATTTTGGTTAGATGTGAGAAGAAATATTCTGCTCTATTATCTTCAGGTTGGAGGGTATAGTGCAGAAAATTTCTTCGAAGCCAGGTCTAATTTCAAGTATGCATCAACACAAGCAACTTTTGCCATGGTGCTACATTTTTTTGTATTTGCCAGCTTCCATGGATATTGGATACTCGACCATGATTGAATATTTACATATTAAATTCAAATAAAAGTAAAAAAAATGTTATTGCATATTTATATGTTGCGTTATTTTTATTCAACATGGGAAAATATATTTTAATCCCGAAGAAAAGGCTTGTCTTGATGTATGGTGTTCTGCAACTCAATACATAATGTGGGGAGAAATCATTAGGTATTTCTGCATCTGAAAATGCCTCACTTTAGAAGTAAAGACTGAACATTGGAAGAAAGAAAAATACTAGTCTTGATTTAATTTCATTTTTGCATTTGAAATCTTTGTGGTCCCTTCTGTTTTTTTTTCCAGTTCACCTGACAATATGCTTTGCTGGTCAAAGACATGTGATCCAAGCTGACCTTGGGATATTACCTGCAGGAAAATTTACAGCTGAGTCCATAATTTATATCATAATTAAATATTCAATAAAGAGATGAAAAATGTTGCTGGTCAACATTTTGTCTTCATTAGTTGTTCTGGTTCATTACTAATACACTATGTTGAAAATTTCATTAATATTTTTCTTTACAGACGGTTGGGAGTTAACAAAAATTCAACTCAAGGTGTGGCAAGAATATATCTTTTGGTACTATGTGATATTTGTTATAGAAGATACAAATGAACTTTCATTCAAGATACACCTTCCTGTTATATTGTCAAATCTGAATTTATTTGATGTATCTAATATTTCTGCATTTATAAGAAAAATCAGAAATAAAATTAAATTTGTTGTTAAGAAAAGGTCTGCTGATGCTGCTCGAGAATTGGCAGTTGGGGTAGTTATAAAAGATGTAGGACCTTTATGTGAAAAGGAAAATATCTCCTTGGAATGGTTGCATAATCCAACACCTTTAAAAAAATATGTTCATGTTAAAAAAGGTCTCATGTTAGAATTGAGGAGAGTTAGAATGCGCCACAATTTAAATCTTAAAAAAGCGTCCTTGTGGATAAAGTATTTATGTGAGTTAGATTATACACCAGATGCTGATGGCTTAAAAAGACAGCTTGACAGAATGTATAATAAGCAGTCAAGTCTTTTAAGATCATTAAAAGATAAAGGACAAGCTGGGTATGAATATGTAAATGAAACCTACCAGCCTCCCCAAATAAAATTTGTCCCTGACAGAGACACTGTCTCTTGTAATCAGGTTGATCATAAAGTAAAAACAAGTAGTGAGGTTAACAAAATAAAAGTTGTCCCTGACAGAGACACTGTCTCTTGTAATCAGGTTGATCATAAAGTAGAAACAAGTAGTGAGGTTAACAAAATAAAATTTGTCCCTGACAGAGACACTGTCTCTTGTAATCAGGTTGATCATAAAGTAGAAACAAGTAGTGAGGTTAACAAAATAAAATTTGTCCCTGACAGAGACACTGTCTCTTGTAATCAGGTTGATCATAAAGTAGAAACAAGAAGTGAGGTTAACAAAATAAAAGTTGTCCCTGACTGGTTACTGAGACACTGTCTCTTGTAATCAGGTTGATCATAAAGTAGAAACAAGTAGTGAGGTTAACAAAATAAAATTTGTCCCTGACAGAGACACTGTCTCTTGAAATCAGGTTGATCATAAAGTAGAAACAAGTAGTGAGGTTAACAAAATAAAATTTGTCCCTGACAGAGACATTGTCTCTTGTAATCAGGTTGATCATAAAGTAGAAACAAGAAGTGAGGTTAACAAAATAAAAGTTGTCCCTGACTGGTTACTGAGACACTGTCTCTTGTAATCAGGTTGATCATAAAGTAGAAACAAGTAGTGAGGTTAACAAAATAAAATTTGTCCCTGACAGAGACACTGTCTCTTGAAATCAGGTTGATCATAAAGTAGAAACAAGTAGTGAGGTTAACAAAATAAAATTTGTCCCTGACAGAGACATTGTCTCTTGTAATCAGGTTGATCATACAGTAGAAACCAGAGGCTCTCAAGAGCCTGTATCGTTCACCTGGTTATAAAAAAACCAATTGGTCCTTTGTAAAAACTATGTCCTGCAGTGGTAGTCATCTTGGAATTACGATCAACATAAAAAAAACAACGTTTGTAAAGGACCTTCCAATGACTGATGCACAGTTTAGGTTCAATCAGTGCAATAGCTTCAGAGAAGAATATATTTCTGTATTTTCCCCATATGGTCCTGTGTTAATACTATGACCTGTGGTGGCAGCCATCTTGGATTTCCGATCGGCATAAAAAACAGAGGACCTTCCAATGATCATTCCTGGGCAGTTTGGTTTCAACTGTCTAAGTGGTTTCGGAGAAGAAGCGTTTTGAAACATTTTTCCCATAGGGTCCAATGTTAAACTAAGTCCTGACGTAGCCACCATTTTGAATTTCATATCAGAACAAAAAACGTGAAGTTTGTAGAGGACCATCCAATGAACATTCATGTACAGTTTGGCTTTAATCATATTTGTAGTTTCTGAGAGGAAGGCATTTGAACATTTTCCCATAGGGTCCAATGTTAATCTATGTCCTGCGGTGGTGGCCATCTTGGATTTCCGATCGGCATAAAAAACACACACCTTGTAGAGGACCTTCCAATGATCATTCCTGGGCAGTTTGGTTTCAATTGTCCAAGTGGTTTCAGAGAAGAAGCGTTTTGAAACATTTTCCCCATAGGATCCAATGTTAAACTAAGTCCTGCCGTAGCCGCCATTTTTAATTTCATACTGGAACAAAAAACCTAAAGTTTGTAGAGGACCATCTAATGAACATTCATGTACAGTTTGGCTTTAATCATATTTGTAGTTTCTGAGAAGAAGGCATTTGAATATTTTCCCATAGGGTCCAATGTTAATCTATGTCCTGCGGTGGTGGCCATCTTGGATTTCCGATTGGCATAAAAAACAAAACTTTGTAGAGGACCTTCCAATGATCATTCCTGGGCAGTTTGGTTTCAACTGTCCAAGTGGTTTCAGAGAAGAAGCATTTTGAAACATTTTCCCCATAGGGTCCAATGTTAAACTAAGTCCTGCCGTAGCCGCCATTTTGAATTTCATATCGGAACAAAAAACCTTAAGATTGTAGAGGACCATCCAATGAACATTCATGTACAGTTTGGCTTTAATCATATTTGTAGTTTCTGAGAAGAAGGCATTTGAACATTTTCTCATAGGGTCCAATGTTAATCTATGTCCTGCGATGGCGGCCATCTTGGATTTCCGATTGGCATAAAAAACAGAAACTGTGTAAAGGACATTCCAATGATCATTCATTTACAGTTTGGGTTCAGTCGGTTCATTAGTTTCAGAGAAGAAGATCTTTGAAATTTCAGCCAATCAGAGCATATTATTGGCCCTGGCAGAAATATTGAATATCCGACTGAAACGAAAAACAGTAACTTTGTAGAGGACCATCCAAGGAGCATTCCTGCTAAGTTTGGTTCCAATCGGCCCAGTGGTTTCGGAGAAGAAGCTTGAAATGTGAAAAGTTTACAGACAACAGACGACAGACAACAGACAACGGATGCCAAGTGATGGCAATAGTTCACCTGGACCTTTGGTCCAGGTGAACTAACAAGTAGTGAGGTTAACAAAATAAAATTTGTCCCTGACAGAGACACTGTCTGTTGTAATCAGGTTGATCATAAAGTAGAAACAAGTAGTGAGGTTAACAAAATAAAAGTTGTCCCTGACAGAGATACTGTCTCTTGTAATCAGGTTGATCATAAAGTAGAAACAAGAAGTGAGGTTAACAAAATAAAAGTTGACAACGATAGTTTAAGAAAATTAAAGATCAAGTTACAAAATACTAGAGAGGAAAAATTAAGTTCAAATTTAAAGTTATACAAATTAAGAAAAGAATACAACTTATTGAAAACAAAACATGAAATAAGTGAATCAAAACTCTCAACACTTTCTTCTACCAGGAATGTTAACAAAAAATTAAAAAGAAAAGAAAACAAAATTAATGAAGTTGTAAGCAGCAATAACAAATTGGAAAAAGAAAAGAAATTCCTGAAAGCAAGAAACATTGCCATAAAAAAAAAATTTAAGAGTCAATCAGCATTGCTGAAGTATTATAGAAATAAAAGGAATGATTCAAAATTGTTGAAAAATGTGGAAATACATTCATCCAAAAACAACAGTTTGGATCAAAGTCATAACAATTCAAATACATGTGCAATAAATGATCATTTAAATTATCTTGAAAATGAAAATGAAATTATGAAAGACCAAGTAGAAGAATTGATGAATTCGAGCTCTCAAACAATTAAACTGTTTGAAGGTGGGAAATATAAGGACAATGTACGTGAGGTTTACCTTGCACTTCTTTCGATGAATGTTGGTGTTAAAAATGTAGAAAAAATAGTTCAGACAGTGCTTGAAAAAATGGCCTCTATTAAAGTCGACAGGCTTCCCAAAAAAACATTTTCAGAAACTATGCTCATAGAAGCCAAAATATTAGCACAGTTACAGGCAACAGAAGCTATGTTAGATAGCTCTAATAACACACTACATACAGATACAAATTGGTACAAATTCTGGTCAGTATAGTTTAGGATTAACAGAAATGGTTAGGGGTGATACTGAAAGTTTTCTGGATATGATTAATACAATTTTAATAGATATGGCTAAATTAGCACAAACAGATCCAAACACACAAACACAAAAGAGAAATCAATTATTACTATCAATAAAAAATACTATGACCGATAGACATATTGTGAATACCTGTTTAAAAACATCTTTAGAAAAGTTGAAGTCAGAATGCATTCCAGAAACAGATGATACAACAGAGGAAATTAAAAATAAAATATCAACACTAAATGGGTTTAAATGCAATTTGCATGTCTTGGTAAATTTTGCAACTCAAGCAGAAGAAGGTTTAAAAATTTGGGAGCAAAATGTTTTAGATTTTAATGTCAATGAAAATTCTTCAACTTCAAATAAATTTACCTATAATCAATGTACTACAGATTTTATTAGAGCATGTACAAAATTGTGTGTCCCAGGTGCTGATGAGAAATCTGGGTATGGTTCTTTTTTCTTAACTTTTTTTACAAGACTTGGATATTCCATGTGATATTAAAATGACAAATTTCCATGGACACAGAATAAATTTAATGTTTGTAATGGGAGCAGCCGTCTTTTTCCACCGATTTCACATTGAAAACTTCATTAACTCATTTTTTTGTTCTGGTGAGAGAAACTTGTTAGTTTCAGCTGTTTGTAATTACTTAAACAATCCTGTTTATTTGGCTGGCTGTCGTGCTTTTGGAATTATTGATAAGTTATTTACAGGGCCTATTTGGAGAATTATTGAAGCCTCAAACCATATTTTGGACTTGAATGATGAATGGTTTAATTTTAAACAAAATGTAGAGAAATTTTCCAGTGACGCTTCAGCACTTGTTGATGGAAAGATCATATACCCAGAGTTTACTAATAAAGATCTTGTATTTGACAGCCTTTTTTCAGTTCAAGATCCTGAATTAAATTCATTAACAATAGAGGCACTCCAGATTATTTTGTTAAATTTAAGTATTATCATTGAAAGACAACTCTCTGACATTTTACCAGGTGGTCATTTGAATGAAAATACTGATGGTGTTGATGGTCCCCAACTTAGAAAAGAGTCCAAAACAGTTCATCCCACAAATATAATTTCAGAACGTGACTTTGCAAACTTTGATCGTTTAAAATGGGAAAAACCAAATGCCAATATTGTAGCTTTAGAAGGTCTTATTCTATTTTCAAATAACAAAACTGTAAACTGGCTAAATGAAATAGAATGTGAGAAAAAAAACAGAAATTATTAAAATTGCAAGGGAAAATGCCCCAAGTATTCTTCAACAATTTAAAATTAGAAAAGAACAAATTAAGCAGAAACACATATTATTACTAAAACAAAGAAAAGAAGAAAAGGTTAAAAAAGAAAAAGCTAAACAACAGGAACTTGAACAACTAACTAAAGACATTGAAAAAATAGGTGGTTTATGGGTTTCCAATCAAGATTTTAATAAAAATTTACAAATGTTGAATGAAAGCTCAAAGTTTGATGCTTTAAAGACACAATTAAAATTTAGAAAGAAAGTGTTAAAATCTAGGCCTGATGACAAAACTTTATTACAGTTTTCAGTGAATGGTATTCCTTTTACTTTTGATGAACTCATTTCAAACCTTCATATTTTAATATCTTCTAGTAATGTCAATGATCATGAACTTCAACAATTTTCAATAGATTCAAATTTCTCAATTAAAGCTAATTTTGTTATTAAATCTAAGTCAGAGAGGGAGGCACTCATGTTGAAACAAAGGGAACTTGTAAATAAAAAAAAATTGAAAATATTAGGTCAAAGTTAACTGCAAATAGCCTCTTGCCAAAAAACCAAAAAAAGCAACAAATCAGTCAAATGACATAGAGCCTTCAAAGATTTTAAATGATAATTCTAACACAGTTATAGAATATAAAACTGGTCAAAATGTTGCAGTAGCTTATATGAATGCTTGGTATCCTGGTCAAATTGTTTTTGTAGATGACAATGTTTTAACAGTAAAATTTTTACATCCAGCAAAAAGTAACATTTTTTAATGGCCTGAAAAAGAGGATACAAGTATAATAGATAAAATTTTTGTATTTCATTTTGGGTTTGATATTCTTCCTAAAGACTCATTTGGTAGGACTTGGTATATTCCAAACCTACAAGAAATACAGTCTGAATATCAAGCCTATTTTTCAAAGTATTTTGAGTAGTCTTCTTGCTCTCAATGTAAAACTGTATGGCCTGCATTTGGTTTGATACAATATTTCAGTTATATCATGGTGATCAGTTTTATTGGTGGAGTAAACCGGAGTACCCGGAGAAAGCCACTGACCTGCCGCAAGTAACTGACAACCTTTATTAAATCACAATGTTGTATCAAGAACACCTTGAGTTACCATGAGCAGCATTCGAACGACATAAAGAGTAAGACTGAAACAAATTTATCTGCTCAAATTGTAATAAAGGGAAACCTGAATATAAACAGCAGAACTTTATTTTAAATAAAGTTCCTGATGTAGCCTTTTGTAGGGAATCTTTGATACAAATTGTCTGCATGTGTATGTCTGCATAATAAATAATATATGTATTACTACTAATGCTTGGTGGTGGTTGATATACAATTACATGATAGATTATGTATATAGTTTTTTCTACTAATTCTTGGTGATGATTAATATATATTTGCATATAAATAACATTGCTTAGGTGGTTGGAAGTTATGTTAATAATGTTAATTTTTATCTTTATATCAGTAGAGAATCTGGTATTAAAGTACACCTTAGTTATCTTCCTTGACATCTCAATGTCACACTTAAGCTTAATTCCAGGTTAATGAGGAAAATAATTTGACAAATAAAAGATTTCATCTCTGTTGATTGATTATGTTTATATATTATATGCTTAATGCTATATTTTCCTTCTGGAAAATTCTTTTTGGAATATGATTAAAATCTTAAGCAATATGAGCTTTTGCCATCACTTGGCATCCGTCGTCTGTTAACTTTTCTCCTCTGAAACTGCAAAACCAGTTGATCTGAAACTTGGTAGGGAGCATTTATGGAATGTCCTCTATAAAGATTGCTCATTTCGTCACGATTGGTTAGCAAACATGGCCACCACATGCAATTCTTGTTTCTGATTGGTTGATTTTTTAAAAATCTTCTCCTTTGAAACTGCTTAGCCATATGAACCAAAACTTGGTAGCAAGCATATACCGGTACATGTATGGAAGATTCTGTATTAAGTTTCCTCAAAGTAGAATGAAAGGTGAGCGACACAGGCTCCACCCACTGGGCCTCTAGTTATTTTTGTTTTATAAAATACATTTTCTTTTTTTTTGTAAGTCAATGTTTGGGATAACAACCTTACATGTTCTGGTCTCTATTGAAGAATAATTTATTATATATTTAGTTTTACATGTAGCTGGACTTATTCAGACCACAATACATGTGACAATAGATGATGTATTTAAAAAATACACCAGATATTTCCTAAATAATAAATGAATGAACTTAATATTTTGTTGTTGTTTTCATTGAACATGTTTTAAGAAGCAAATTAGAATAGTAATGAGCAAGACTGAAACTTTGACATGGAGTCGGAGAGTAGGGTTAGGGGTTGGGTTATGGTGTTTAATGCCACTTTCATTTTCAACAATATTTCAGTTATATTGTGATGGTCACTTTTATTGGTGGCATAAACCAGAGTACCTGGAGAAAACCACATACCTGATCCAAGTCACTGACGAATTTTATCACACAATAATGTGGTATCAAGTACACCTTAAGTTACCATGAGCGGGATTCGAACAGCATGGAGAGTAAGACTAAAACAAATTTACTTGTTCAAATTGCAATCAAGGGAAACCTGAATATAAACAGCATCCTATATAAACAACATAAACTTTATTTTAAATAAAGTTCCATATGTAGCCTTTTGTAGGAAATGTGTAAAGCGTGCAAATAATATCCATCTATTTTTAAACACAAGCTGCTTTGCTGGTTTTAAGGAAGTTTAGTTTAGAGGTGTTTCACTATCATGCTTGTTGGGTGGTTGTTGCATATAACATCACTTTCAGCAATTGTACAGCTACATTATGATAGCAAGACATTGAGGTAGGAAAGCAAAAACATCTACAAATGTATATATATATATCAAGCTGACCAGTTAAACTTTCAGCAAGTGGTAGTACTAGGTGTCTGGAATCTTCACCCCTTGGGGGATTACATATTGGTATGAAAAGTATTCAGTTTAATTTATTAGTTACTTGAGGTTATAGATTATTAAAATATCTTTAATTTGATACCTTGATGATCAAATTCTGACTAGAAACGACAGAGTAATCATAAAAAACGTAAATTTGCGCAACAAATTTTAAAGCAATGGCAGCCATTTTGTTTTCAAAATGGCCACCAATATGACAATTATTCCTTAATAAAATGCTAAGACAAATAAGAGGTCATTGGTACAAATCTCCATATCCATTTTTTCAATGATATTAATTATATTGATAACAAAAATGCTCAAATTATCTTGGAACAGGTTCCTTGTCTGATGAATTCTATGAAAAAATGGTGGCCATTTCTTGTGTCGACAAAAAAAACATCACGTCCAACAGAACGTACACAACACTGTGGTATTACATTCAAAATTTTGTGTAGATATCATTTTTAGTTTAGGAAATATAAAGCTTTTTGTGTCATTTTTCCATATAACTGCTGTGAAACAGTGCCATTCTCAAATAGTGTTGAACACTAATTGCACACCCACCTTTATGGATTCATAATTCCACAAAAAGATGTAAAAGGTGATTCATATGTTATAATTGCACACAAAACAAGTATTTCTACACACAATTTCTTCCATTATGATGTCAGATAAGTTATTTTCTGACAAAATTACGGCAATGTGAGCCATATGGACCTTTCGGTCAAGATCAAAAGTGGCTCCGCCATACATTTTGGACAGTGAAACAAATAGCAAATATTACTTCAAGCATGTTCAGTTTCATTTTTCTGACAGAATAACTTATAATCTATGGGAAAAAACAAAAGTAGAGACATTATCTGCTGTTTACACAAAAAATCAGAACTCTAAAACAGTCATTAAAACCATTATTGATGGTGGCCATCTTTGGAAAATTATCGACCAAAAATAGGCAATTTCAGATGCTCATAACTTTTGAACCCTTCATCCGATTTTTACAAATGAAGGCTCAAAGTTCTTCTTAGATTGAGCTCTATCTAATGGTTCAAAAAAGCAAGCATCCCCTGTAATTGATTTTTGACTGGCATCTCTACATTTACCTGTAAATCCTTTTTTACATACACAGCTATATACATCAGATCCTTTCATCTGACATGTTCCACCATATTTACATGGTAAACTGTTACAAGAATTACTGCCACATTCCCCTATAAAATATGGATAGGTTACTTCACATGATGAAATATCACATGTCATAATACGATTGGTTTAAATAGCACCACATGACATTTTTTTAATTGTGTATTTTTCAAATTCTCAACTTATTAATTCTCGATTATGCCTGCATTGTACTAGAACAACACGCTTAGTTAGATTTTCATTGTGGTGGCTCACTGAAATAGACATATCACTCCTCTTTGACACACTATTTTGACTCATACTCAACCAATCCTTGCTCTTGCTCCTTAATTTGGCATCCCTCGTGGATATGCAGCATGTACATTGCTGAGTGAGAGGGGTTAGGGCTATGGTACTTTCAACAATTTTTCAGCTATATCATGGCGGTCAGTTTTATTGGTGTAGGAAATCAGAGTACCCTGAGAAAACTACAAACCTGCCATAAGTCACTGACACACCTCACCTGAGTGGGATTTGAACTCACAACTGATTGCACAAGTAGATGTAAATCAAACTGGTATTACTGTGAGTACAGCTCACTAAGATATACCTCCCCACATCTGTCCAACCTATTTCCATAACCAAAACATTACTGATTGTTCCGACCAAAAATGAAAGGGACCCTCCTCTCTTCACCGGTAAGCTGCTGATAAAATTTCAAAACATTCTGAGAAACACTACTCAAGTTATCATATGACATAGGGTAAAAATCCTATTTTCCGTCATATCAAGTCCAATAACTCTGGAACAGCAAAAGTGAAAATCGAAAAAAAAGAAGGATCCTCCTCTCTTCACCAGTAAACAGCTGATAAAATGTTAAAAGATTCTAAGAAACACAACTCAAGTTATCGTACGACGGACGGACATGGTGAAACCAGTATACCCCCTACGTACAACTTCGTTGCGGGGGGGGGGGATAACTACCATACGATCACGACCACGTGGACCCTTTGAGTGAGTGTAGTTGTTTCTCAAGTGAACAATTTTTCAGTTATATCATGGTGAGAACAAGTTTACATATCAATGAGAAGATGACCAACACCGTTAGTTCAATTTTAATAGTGGTAGCTCCTTGAAAAGACATTTCGCTGCACTCTCACAAATTATCCGTCTTTGCTGCTAGTCCTAAATTCTGCCTGCTTAGCAAAGAAGCAACACATACTAATTTTATAGTCTTTGATTTGACCCAACTGGGGCTCAAACCCACAATAAGATAAGAAAAGATAGATAAGATCAGTTTTATTTCAAGTCAGCATGTCAAAACAACAAATACAACACAAGCTCTAGTGAGCTTTTGACTGACACGATCAATCACACTCAGGGTCAATACCCTAACCATTACACCACCAATTCAGTTATATACATCACTGGAACCTGGTTATAAATGATATTGTTAAAATAGAAAAAAACCCATCTTACTTGTCCAACACATTAAGAAGAGTTTGAAGATACCAAAGGGATAATCAAAATCCATATATCGAAGAATAGAAAAAACAATGGCCAAAAGAAAAAGTACAAAAGGACAAACAACGATCTACAAAACATACATATAAAACTAAAGATCTAGTAACATGAACCCCACTAAAAACCGGGGATGAACTCAGGTGCTCTGGAATGGTAAGCAGCTCCTGCTCCACTAGTGCCACCCGTCGTGTTAATCTAGTTACTTGTCTAACACATTAAATTAAGACTTACCAATATCTAACCCTGACATGATGTCATCTGATAGTTGCGGGTATGACAAGTCATATAAATATGTCTTGATTTTATTTTCAATCTGGAATGTCTTAATACAACCCACAAATCCAATATTAAGGCCTTGTTTGTCATGCCTGAAATATAATGTGTTACATATACAAGACTTCCAGTTTGAAGTGTTTTGTTTTGTTTGGTATAAAAATAGGGGGTTGGATTATGGTGATTAACGCCACTTTCAACAATATTTCAGTTATATTGTGGTGGTAAGTGTTATTGGTGGAGGAAACCGAAGTACCCAGAGAAAACCATGCACCGACCTGTCGTAAGTCACAGTAAATTTATCACATAATGTTGTATCGAGTACACCTCACCTAAGCAGGATTTGAACTCACAATGTTAGTGGTGATATGCACTGATTGAATAGGTAGTTTTAAATATCCATCTACCTTACGATCACGATCACAACGGCCCCGAAAAGGGTTAGAAGTATATTGTTTTGCTTGGTATAAGAATAGGTTATAATATGCTTATAAAGAAAACTACTACTATAACATAGTGGAAAATAATAAAATGGTATTATACATTCAAACTATAAATTGGGCAGAAACACATGTTATAGCTTTTATTTTACGGCGAAATAACTCCATAAAAATCACCCTGTTTCCTCCAAGCTTTAAACAGGAGGAGTCAAAACTAGAGGCTCAGGTGAGCCTGTATCGCTCACCTGACATAAATAAGTCCTCTTAAGAATGTCTGCATGCTGAATACATCTAAGTTACTATTCAAATCCCATACTGCCATAGGGTTCTATGTTAAAACTATGTCTGCTCATGGCAGCCATCTTGGATGGAGGTCGTGGTCACCGGACACAATTTTGAAAGTATACTACCCAAGGACCATCCATGCCATGTTTGCTTTACATTGGCTGACTGGTTTCAGAAGAGAAGATTTTTAAACAATTTTCCCATAGGGTCCTATGTTAAAACTATGTCTGCTGACGGCGGCCATTTTGAACCGAGATCAGGATCACTGAACACAATTTTGGAAGTTGACCACCTAAGGACCATCGATGACATGTTTGCTATATTGGCTTACTAGTTTCAGAGGAGAAGATTTTAAAAAAAATTTTCCCATAGGGTCCTATGTTAAAACTACAGTATGTCTGCTGAAAGTGGCCATCTTGGATGGAGGTCAGGGTCACTGGACACAATTTTGAAAATTGACCACTTAAGGACCATCCATGCCATGTTTGCTTTAAATTGGCTTACTGGTTTCAGAGAAGAAGATTTTTAAATATATTTCCCATAGGGTCCTATGTTAAAACTATGTTCGCTGATGGTTGCCATCTTGGATGGAGGTCGGGGTCACAGGACATAATTTTGAAAGTTGACCACCTAAGGACCATTCATCCCATGTTTGCTTTAAACTGACTTACTGGTTTCAGAGGAGAAGACTTTTAAACATTTTTTCCATAGGGTCCTATGTTAAAATTAAGTCGAGTCATGGTGGCCATCTTGAATTTCCGATCGGCAAACGTTCACAAGTTTAGTACAGGACCACCCAATGATCATTCCTGCAAAGTCACAATTCAATTGACTTAGTGGTTTCTAACAAGAAGATTTTTAAAATTTCAACCAATCAGAACACATTATGGGCCCTGGCAGCCATGTTGGATTTCCGATCAGCGCCAAAAACAAAAATCTTGTATATGACCATCCAATGAACATTTCTGCCAAGTTTGGTTCAAATCTGTTTTGCGGTTTCAGAAAAAAAGATGAAAATGTGAAATTCCCATAGGGTCCAATGTTAAACTAAGTCAAGTCATGGCGGCCATCTTGAATTTCCGATCGGCAAACGTTCACAAGTTTAGTACAGGACCACCCAATGATCATTCCTGCAAAGTCACAATTCAATTGGCTTAGTGGTTTCTAACAAGAAGATTTTAAAAATTTCGACCAATCAGAACACATTATGGGCCCTGGCAGCCATGTTGGATTTCCGATCAGCGCCAAAAACAAAAATCTTGTATATGACCATCCAATGAACATTTCTGCCAAGTTTGGTTCAAATCTGTTTTGCGGTTTCAGAAAAAAAGATGAAAATGTGAAATTCCCATAGGGTCCAATGTTAAACTAAGTCAAGTCATGGCGGCCATCTTGAATTTCCGATCGGCAAACGTTCACAAGTTTAGTACAGGACCACCCAATGATCATTCCTGCAAAGTCACAATTCAATTGGCTTAGTGGTTTCTAACAAGAAGATTTTAAAAATTTCGACCAATCAGAACACATTATGGGCCCTGGCAGCCATGTTGGATTTCCGATCAGTGCCAAAAACAAAATCTTGTATATGACCATCCAATGAACATTTCTGCCAAGTTTGGTTCAAATCTGTTTTGTGGTTTCAGAAAAAAAGATGAAAATGTGAAATTCCCATAGGGTCCAATGTTAAACTAAGTCGAGTCATGGCGGCCATCTTGAATTTCCGATCGGCAAACGATTCACATTTTTAGTACAGGACCACCCAATGATCATTCCTGCAAAGTCACAATTCAATTGACTTAGTGGTTTCTGAAAAGAAGATTTTTAAAATTTCAGCCAATGAGAACACATTATGGACCCTGGCAGCCATGTTGGATTTCAAATCAGCACCAAAAACACAAATCTGGTAGAGGACCATCCAGTGAACATTTCTGCCAAGTTTGGTTCAAATCTGTTTTGTGGTTTCAGAAAAAAAGATGAAAATGTGAAATTCCCATAGGGTCCTATGTTAAACTAAGTCGAGTCATGGCGGCCATCTTGAATTTCCGATCGGCAAACGTTCACAAGTTTAGTACAGGACCACCCAATGATCATTCCTGCAAAGTCACAATTCAATTGACTTAGTGGTTTCTAACAAGAAGATTTTTAAAATTTCAACCAATCAGAACACATTATGGGCCCTGGCAGCCATGTTGGATTTCCGATCAGCGCCAAAAACAAAAATCTTGTATATGACCATCCAATGAACATTTCTGCCAAGTTTGATTCAAATCTGTTTTGTGGTTTCAGAAAAAAAGATGAAAATGTGAAATTCCCATAGGGTCCAATGTTAAACTAAGTCGAGTCATGGCGGCCATCTTGAATTTCCGATCGGCAAACGTTCACAAGTTTAGTACAGGACCACCCAATGATCATTCCTGCAAAGTCACAATTCAATTGGCTTAGTGGTTTCTAACAAGAAGATTTTAAAAATTTCGACCAATCAGAACACATTATGGGCCCTGGCAGCCATGTTGGATTTCCGATCAGTGCCAAAAACAAAATCTTGTATATGACCATCCAATGAACATTTCTGCCAAGTTTGGTTCAAATCTGTTTTGTGGTTTCAGAAAAAAAGATGAAAATGTGAAATTCCCATAGGGTCCAATGTTAAACTAAGTCGAGTCATGGCGGCCATCTTGAATTTCCGATCGGCAAACGTTCACAAGTTTAGTACAGGACCACCCAATGATCATTCCTGCAAAGTCACAATTCAATTGGCTTAGTGGTTTCTAACAAGAAGATTTTAAAAATTTCGACCAATCAGAACACATTATGGGCCCTGGCAGCCATGTTGGATTTCCGATCAGTGCCAAAAACAAAATCTTGTATATGACCATCCAATGAACATTTCTGCCAAGTTTGATTCAAATCTGTTTTGTGGTTTCAGAAAAAAAGATGAAAATGTGAAATTCCCATAGGGTCCTATGTTAAACTAAGTCGAGTCATGGCGGCCATCTTGAATTTCCGATCGGCAAACGTTCACAAGTTTAGTACAGGACCACCCAATGATCATTCCTGCAAAGTCACAATTCAATTGACTTAGTGGTTTCTAACAAGAAGATTTTTAAAATTTCAACCAATCAGAACACATTATGGGCCCTGGCAGCCATGTTGGATTTCCGATCAGCGCCAAAAACAAAAATCTTGTATATGACCATCCAATGAACATTTCTGCCAAGTTTGGTTCAAATCTGTTTTGCGGTTTCAGAAAAAAAGATGAAAATGTGAAATTCCCATAGGGTCCAATGTTAAACTAAGTCAAGTCATGGCGGCCATCTTGAATTTCCGATCGGCAAACGTTCACAAGTTTAGTACAGGACCACCCAATGATCATTCCTGCAAAGTCACAATTCAATTGGCTTAGTGGTTTCTAACAAGAAGATTTTAAAAATTTCGACCAATCAGAACACATTATGGGCCCTGGCAGCCATGTTGGATTTCCGATCAGTGCCAAAAACAAAATCTTGTATATGACCATCCAATGAACATTTCTGCCAAGTTTGGTTCAAATCTGTTTTGTGGTTTCAGAAAAAAAGATGAAAATGTGAAATTCCCATAGGGTCCAATGTTAAACTAAGTCGAGTCATGGCGGCCATCTTGAATTTCCGATCGGCAAACGATTCACATTTTTAGTACAGGACCACCCAATGATCATTCCTGCAAAGTCACAATTCAATTGACTTAGTGGTTTCTGAAAAGAAGATTTTTAAAATTTCAGCCAATGAGAACACATTATGGACCCTGGCAGCCATGTTGGATTTCAAATCAGCACCAAAAACACAAATCTGGTAGAGGACCATCCAGTGAACATTTCTGCCAAGTTTGGTTCAAATCTGTTTTGTGGTTTCAGAAAAAAAGATGAAAATGTGAAATTCCCATAGGGTCCTATGTTAAACTAAGTCGAGTCATGGCGGCCATCTTGAATTTCCGATCGGCAAACGTTCACAAGTTTAGTACAGGACCACCCAATGATCATTCCTGCAAAGTCACAATTCAATTGACTTAGTGGTTTCTAACAAGAAGATTTTTAAAATTTCAACCAATCAGAACACATTATGGGCCCTGGCAGCCATGTTGGATTTCCGATCAGCGCCAAAAACAAAAATCTTGTATATGACCATCCAATGAACATTTCTGCCAAGTTTGATTCAAATCTGTTTTGTGGTTTCAGAAAAAAAGATGAAAATGTGAAATTCCCATAGGGTCCTATGTTAAACTAAGTCGAGTCATGGCGGCCATCTTGAATTTCCGATCGGCAAACGTTCACAAGTTTAGTACAGGACCACCCAATGATCATTCCTGCAAAGTCACAATTCAATTGACTTAGTGGTTTCTAACAAGAAGATTTTTAAAATTTCAACCAATCAGAACACATTATGGGCCCTGGCAGCCATGTTGGATTTCCGATCAGCGCCAAAAACAAAAATCTTGTATATGACCATCCAATGAACATTTCTGCCAAGTTTGGTTCAAATCTGTTTTGTGGTTTCAGAAAAAAAGATGAAAATGTGAAATTCCCATAGGGTCCAATGTTAAACTAAGTCGAGTCATGGCGGCCATCTTGAATTTCCGATCGGCAAACGTTCACAAGTTTAGTACAGGACCACCCAATGATCATTCCTGCAAAGTCACAATTCAATTGGCTTAGTGGTTTCTAACAAGAAGATTTTAAAAATTTCGACCAATCAGAACACATTATGGGCCCTGGCAGCCATGTTGGATTTCCGATCAGTGCCAAAAACAAAATCTTGTATATGACCATCCAATGAACATTTCTGCCAAGTTTGGTTCAAATCTGTTTTGTGGTTTCAGAAAAAAAGATGAAAATGTGAAATTCCCATAGGGTCCAATGTTAAACTAAGTCGAGTCATGGCGGCCATCTTGAATTTCCGATCGGCAAACGTTCACAAGTTTAGTACAGGACCACCCAATGATCATTCCTGCAAAGTCACAATTCAATTGGCTTAGTGGTTTCTAACAAGAAGATTTTAAAAATTTCGACCAATCAGAACACATTATGGGCCCTGGCAGCCATGTTGGATTTCCGATCAGTGCCAAAAACAAAATCTTGTATATGACCATCCAATGAACATTTCTGCCAAGTTTGGTTCAAATCTGTTTTGCGGTTTCAGAAAAAAAGATGAAAATGTGAAATTCCCATAGGGTCCAATGTTAAACTAAGTCAAGTCATGGCGGCCATCTTGAATTTCCGATCGGCAAACGTTCACAAGTTTAGTACAGGACCACCCAATGATCATTCCTGCAAAGTCACAATTCAATTGGCTTAGTGGTTTCTAACAAGAAGATTTTAAAAATTTCGACCAATCAGAACACATTATGGGCCCTGGCAGCCATGTTGGATTTCCGATCAGTGCCAAAAACAAAATCTTGTATATGACCATCCAATGAACATTTCTGCCAAGTTTGATTCAAATCTGTTTTGTGGTTTCAGAAAAAAAGATGAAAATGTGAAATTCCCATAGGGTCCTATGTTAAACTAAGTCGAGTCATGGCGGCCATCTTGAATTTCCGATCGGCAAACGTTCACAAGTTTAGTACAGGACCACCCAATGATCATTCCTGCAAAGTCACAATTCAATTGACTTAGTGGTTTCTAACAAGAAGATTTTTAAAATTTCAACCAATCAGAACACATTATGGGCCCTGGCAGCCATGTTGGATTTCCGATCAGCGCCAAAAACAAAAATCTTGTATATGACCATCCAATGAACATTTCTGCCAAGTTTGGTTCAAATCTGTTTTGCGGTTTCAGAAAAAAAGATGAAAATGTGAAATTCCCATAGGGTCCAATGTTAAACTAAGTCAAGTCATGGCGGCCATCTTGAATTTCCGATCGGCAAACGTTCACAAGTTTAGTACAGGACCACCCAATGATCATTCCTGCAAAGTCACAATTCAATTGGCTTAGTGGTTTCTAACAAGAAGATTTTAAAAATTTCGACCAATCAGAACACATTATGGGCCCTGGCAGCCATGTTGGATTTCCGATCAGTGCCAAAAACAAAATCTTGTATATGACCATCCAATGAACATTTCTGCCAAGTTTGGTTCAAATCTGTTTTGTGGTTTCAGAAAAAAAGATGAAAATGTGAAATTCCCATAGGGTCCAATGTTAAACTAAGTCGAGTCATGGCGGCCATCTTGAATTTCCGATCGGCAAACGATTCACATTTTTAGTACAGGACCACCCAATGATCATTCCTGCAAAGTCACAATTCAATTGACTTAGTGGTTTCTGAAAAGAAGATTTTTAAAATTTCAGCCAATGAGAACACATTATGGACCCTGGCAGCCATGTTGGATTTCAAATCAGCACCAAAAACACAAATCTGGTAGAGGACCATCCAGTGAACATTTCTGCCAAGTTTGGTTCAAATCTGTTTTGTGGTTTCAGAAAAAAAGATGAAAATGTGAAATTCCCATAGGGTCCTATGTTAAACTAAGTCGAGTCATGGCGGCCATCTTGAATTTCCGATCGGCAAACGTTCACAAGTTTAGTACAGGACCACCCAATGATCATTCCTGCAAAGTCACAATTCAATTGACTTAGTGGTTTCTAACAAGAAGATTTTTAAAATTTCAACCAATCAGAACACATTATGGGCCCTGGCAGCCATGTTGGATTTCCGATCAGCGCCAAAAACAAAAATCTTGTATATGACCATCCAATGAACATTTCTGCCAAGTTTGATTCAAATCTGTTTTGTGGTTTCAGAAAAAAAGATGAAAATGTGAAATTCCCATAGGGTCCTATGTTAAACTAAGTCGAGTCATGGCGGCCATCTTGAATTTCCGATCGGCAAACGTTCACAAGTTTAGTACAGGACCACCCAATGATCATTCCTGCAAAGTCACAATTCAATTGACTTAGTGGTTTCTAACAAGAAGATTTTTAAAATTTCAACCAATCAGAACACATTATGGGCCCTGGCAGCCATGTTGGATTTCCGATCAGCGCCAAAAACAAAAATCTTGTATATGACCATCCAATGAACATTTCTGCCAAGTTTGGTTCAAATCTGTTTTGTGGTTTCAGAAAAAAAGATGAAAATGTGAAATTCCCATAGGGTCCAATGTTAAACTAAGTCGAGTCATGGCGGCCATCTTGAATTTCCGATCGGCAAACGATTCACATTTTTAGTACAGGACCACCCAATGATCATTCCTGCAAAGTCACAATTCAATTGACTTAGTGGTTTCTGAAAAGAAGATTTTTAAAATATCAGCCAATGAGAACACATTATGGACCCTGGCAGCCATGTTGGATTTCAAATCAGCACCAAAAACACAAATCTGGTAGAGGACCATCCAGTGAACATTTCTGGCAAGTTTGGCTGATTTCTGTTCAGCGGTTTCAGAGAAGAAGATTTAAATGTGAAAAGCTAACGGACGGACGGACGACGGACGCTTACCCATGACAAAAGCTCACTTGGCCTATGGCCAGGTGAGCTAAAAAGCTTATTGGTAATAATAGATATTATTGTCGTGGACCAATTATCGCCAAATTGTACATCACACACAATAATGTTGCATCAAGTACACCTAGCCATGAACGAGATTCAAAACTCACACTTTTAGTGGTGATAGGCACTGATTGCACAGGTAGTCGTAAATCCAACTACCATATGATCATGACCACGAAGGTCCTCATAATAATAAATGGGTTAAATCTATAGCATGAACAATACTTGCATGTCAATATGACTTAGCGTATTTCCAAGGTAAAATGGTCTATCTAAGTTGAGAGATATCAGTGATCCGGGGGCACTACCGACCACTTCAGCCTCTTTATCAACAACCAATGATCCATCTCGTCCATCTCTACTGGCTGTGATATGAATGAATCGGTTCAGCTGGATTTTTTCTCTGTTTCTAAGTGTCACAGGACCACCACCAACATCAAATCTAAAAGTAATAAATGTATTTATGTTATGCATTGAATGCAAAAACCAATTTTGCATCACATTTAAACAATATATAACAAGAATAAATTTTGGGTTGGTGATAGGGTTATGGTGTTTAATGCCACTTTAAACAATACCTCGGTTATATCGTGGCAATCTGTTTTATTGGTGGAGGAAATCGAATCAAAGTACCTGGAGAAACCACTGACCTGTCGCAAGTCACTGACAAACTAGATCACATAATGTTGTATCGAGTACAACTGGCCTGAGTGGGATTCAAACTCGCAAAGTTAGTGGAGATTGGCACTGATTGCATAAGTACCATATGATAACGACCACAGCATATTTGTATAAAAAACTTGATTTTTCTACACATAAATGTGTCTTATCTCTGAGGGTCTATACTTTGTTCACACCACAAAATAGCTGACATACTAATAAAGTTGGCATTAAACATCAATCAATCAATTAATCAAGGCTTCTTTAACATCTACAACCCTTGTAAACAAATTTTGCTTTTCAAACTGAACTGAGATAAAATAGATAAAAAAAGTTTTCATAAATTTTGCTAGAAACTGCTAAGGAATAAAGTGATATTAAATTGAGTAAAAAGCCTAGTACTTATTAATACCTAAATTCAACAAATCCATTCCTTAAGGCCAGTGATAAGAAATCTCCAGTTCCATTAGAAAACTGACTGTTAAACAGTAACAAACCATCGTAGTTTAACACCTTAAAGTGTAGATTTATTATTATTTCATGTTCCGTCTTGATCGATTTCCTTAATATCAGCTGTGACATACCAGAGAATGATGGGGTTGTAATTCTGCGATCTGAAAATAGATAAAGTTACGACTATAAAAACAGCTGAACATTGTTACCTTATACTTAGTCCTCACGATGAGCACTGGTCCTCCGGCCCAAGACCAGTAGAACTTTGTTCGTACCAGTAAATTTTTCAGTTTTTATTTAGAAATATACAAAAATAAAAAGTAAATTCAAATTTTTCATGTCGAGGACTGAATACCAGCACAAATATTTCTTAACAACAACTATGAAAACAAGTATTGTAAGGTCACATAATTTTTGCAATTTCATTTTTCACATGGAAATTATTGTTTTTATTTCCAACATTGAGAAGAGATGGTATTTCACGTCATCTACATAATAATATGATATTATTACATGATGATATATTTATTAATCAACCATAAAAATCTTACCGTTGATACGTATGCAAAATCTAGAGAGAATTCAGAACACCAATATTGGCCAGATCAAAGTTAGCAAATACGAGAAAAAAAAAAGTATTGCCGACTTTGCCCTGTATTGGCCGAGTTGGATTATCTGTATCACAAAAGCAGTTTTCATCTGATTTATGTAAATATAACAGTAGTTGATTAATAATGACTTGTGTTTCCAAAAATATGATAATTGATGTCCGTAGAGAACACAAATAACTTGATTTGATTTGATTTTTGGTGCTTAGCACCACTTTCAGCTATATCATGGCGACCAGTTTTAGTGGTAGAAGAAGCCGGAATACCTGGAGAGAACAACTGACCATGGGCAAGCAACTGGTGGCTGTGAGTCGAGTGTACCCTTTTTTGTAATTTACAAAGCCGGGCACGAACCCACGCCATATTGGTGATAGGCTTGTATGAGTTGTTAGGTAAAATCCAACTACCTAACTCATTGAGTCACCCGGGGCCCTTCAAATAACTTGAAGTAAAACCGACATTTTCTTGGAATGCAAAATTAAAATGTTACTTAACCTGGCCCTGCAGTCACAAACTTTCAAAGTACTAGTTCTAAACTAGTATTCTTAAAGGCTTTCAATCAGAGCACTAGGCTTAGGTCTACAAAAATTGCATTTCGAAGTAATTTCATTGCAAATTTCCTCAACATGCAGAGTCTGACGTAAATGCGTCAAATGCTGAGCAGGTTTTTTTGTTGTCAATTAAGTGATTTTTGAATAGCAATACCGAAACCATACTTTAAAGTGTTACGACAGTTAGACCAAAATAGTATCATCTTTTAATCTCCTCAAATTAAATTGATTTAAATGCTTACTATCAATACAGATGGGACCAGAAATGCCTATAGGACATAAACATCGGAAACCCAGGTCTTTGTCTAGATGACAGATGCCATGGTTACGACATGGATTGTTTGAACAAGAATCGCCATCTGCTTCATTTTCATCTGGTTGTATTGTTTTCACTTCTGCAAAAAAAAATAAAGAGAAAAAAATGAGAATAAGATCAAGTTTGTCATGTAACATGCACGTCTGATGTAATAACTAGTAAAAGAAATTGTATATCAAATGGTACCTCAATAATTTCAAACTAAGGGCATCATAACATAAAAAAAAGTTTTTTGGGGGTTATTAAAATGCTAAGACAATTGTATAAGTATATCAATTATTGTGATTTTTGCAAAAGAAAATTTTGAAAATGGCTCTTTCTTTGGTCTACAGCACTTCTATTGCATGCTCATTAAAATACAGTTTTTTACAGGTACAATATTATTGAGGCTGGCAAAACTGTTGCAGATGTGTAGTTTATATCTTGAAGAAATAAAATAAATAATTTCATCTTTATATCATATTTCGTTATTTCTCAATACTTTCGTTATCTTGCTCATTGTCAGAATTTACTGACATGAAAAGGGACATGTGAACAGTACTTATATGCACCGAATTAATTACACATGTTTTGTTTAAGAAACCAGGTCATGCTTGAAAATATTCTCAAATGATATTTTTTTCAATTATTCAAAGAATTAATTACAAGATCGCAAAGTTGTTGACAATTTTAACGTAACGTCTGTCCATTACTTGCTGGATAAGATTTGTATTAATACCAATTATTCAGAAGTCATTTGCATTAAAAATGTATCTGAGTCAACTCTGTTTTATTTATCTCGTTCACCTTCATCTATGAAAGCTATTAACTGTCATTCGTTACTTCCAAAAACAACTTTGAAATGTTGAAGGAAATTTCTGTCCATTTTACGTTAAGGCGAAATCCCCACTGTTAAATTTAGTAACGATAAAAATAGGCAAGTGGAAACGAGGTTCGAGTTTGCGCATACGTCTCTTTACCTATTATATCCAGTTGATGGAATCCTCCAGTTCAGGGGAAAACATTTCTACAACGAGGAAGTTTGTCTGTCCAAATTGTTACGTTATTGGTAAGTTACGTTAATGTGAAAATAATAAAACAAAAATGATAGCGGATGCCAGGTTTTAATTGATTTTAACGTTCTTAAACATCAGTTCACTGTGAAAGAATATTGTGTACACCTGAATTACAAAAATATCACAGTGTGGTAAAAATGCAGATGATCATCAATCGAAATAAGTTGTTCTGGACAGACAAGGCTAAAAAAATTATGTAACAAGGACAGACAGATTAAGTCAGAATTACAAAATTGAAAGTCTGTAAATCAAATTATTCATCCTGTGACAATATTAAAGATTACTGAAGCATCTTCTACTAGCGAGGACAAAAGTTAATTGATTCATTGAAATTGTTGATATTAAATATTCATGTAATGTAACTTGTGAAATGTTTTTCTTTTTATTTCCAGACAGTACATTCAAGGATGGTCCAGCTTAGACTGACAGTACATTCAAGGATGGTCCAGCTTAGACTGACTTAGCTTTCATAGGTCTAGATAGAGACACTCACAAGGACGATTAAATAAAATAAAATTTAATTATTATACTGTCATCAATATTGATATTTTTCTCCAAAAAGGCATCAAGACTTTCTGTTGATCTTGAAAATGTGCAATCGGTATTCTGCCCCCAAATTAAGCTATTGTATGTTTTTTGGGGTTGAAATTTGATGCATGTGGATATTTCTAATCTGCCTGGAGGAACCTTTTTGGTCAGTTGAAGATGATATAAAACAATCTTTATCATTCTGTTTGTATAAAGTTTTATTTTCTATCATGTCTGTCTATGTTACATGATAACGACTTGTCGTGCAGTGTGATTTCAACAACCTGATTATTCTTTATTCAGACTGTAAAGTGGTGTTATAAGCTATGTTATTCTGCTACCAATAAGGGTCTTTCAAAATGTCAACAGATTGAAAGAGTCCTACCACTTAAATGGTGTTGTAGCAAAATTATATTTCGTGGTAGATTTTTCCTGAAAATGTACAACTGGTTTCCGTCATTAAGGCCATCAAATTTTCTCTGTTTGATGAAATAAATAGCTTATAATGAATAATTGTAAGCTTGTGCTTGGTAACTGATGGTTATTAGTGGGCTCAAATATTAAAAAATCACAGAAATTATTAATTTGAACATGTCTGTCCATGTTACATGAAAATAGGAGGATTCCTTTGATGATACGGGGGAAAAAAATCTCAAACTCATATTATCCTTGCACCTTTTTTTTTCAGTTACAGAGAATATGTAGCTGTATAAAAATTAAGAAGTTTTCTAGATTCAGTTCAGTTTTAAGTTTTCACTACATGTCCACACAAATGGTCCCTAGAACAAATAATGACCTAAATACCAAAGGAGTAATCAGAAGCCACAATTCAAAGAAGGACAGACAATACAGTGGCATAAAGAAAAAGAACAAAGAGACAAACAAAGTTCTACAAAATACTTCACAGAAAACTAAATATTGAGCAACAAAAATCACACTAAGACGGGGATAAATTAATGTGCTCCGAAAGGATAAGCACTTCCTGCTCTACTCGTGGCACCTGTCATATTACTCTTGTTAAAAAATCATATACCATTTTCAACTCATTACCGATTTGATAACATTTGAATATCATGTTATTTGTTCAAATAGCATGTAACCATGGTTACATTGACAGATTCCCTGTTAGACTGTTACTTACCAACACACTCAGTAAGGTCTGATGATGATATGTAACCTTGGTTACACTGACATATTCCCTGTCTACATTGACTGTTACTGGCTGCACAGTAGTTTCCATGTAAACATATGTCCTTAATTTTGACTGAAAAATAAAAATAATTATAATCATAATTTGATAATTATTTTTTCCAATTAAAATGTTTTCCTATTCAATCGAGTCAAATTGGAGGAGATTGATTTTTTCAGCCTTAGAGTTACTAAAATCATGAAGTAAATCAGATGACAAGACATTTATCACTTCTGCTTCATGACAAGTGCCATGCATGAAGCTAGTGAAAATTATTCTTTTTCAAAGTGACTCGTCTTATTCACGACTTTATTTAGCTCATTTCAAACTTTATACATCATTTGAGTTGTTTGCCAGATTGCTATGTTTTATGTTATGCACCTTCTAATTTATTGTTCATGTAAATCTGCTTAGAAGTCATTTGTTTTCTTGCCATAATAAATACTCTTAAACATTGATGTTCATGACATAAAATTTATTAAAAAAAGAAAGGGAACAAATCAAGAAAAAAATGAAGTCGGGGATGTATAATGTTGGAGGTGAACATTTCCCACTCAAGATTTTTTTTTATCTAACCTACATCTAATTTAAATTAGATTGCAAAATACATCCCATTTTATGCCAAGATTGCAACATACATTCCATTTTATGTAAAGATTGCAACATACATTCCATTTTATGTAAAGATTGCAACATACATGCCATTTTATGTCAAGATTGCAACATACATCCCATTTTATGTCAAGATTGCAACATACATTCCATTTTATGTCAAGATTGCAACACACATGCCATTTTATGTCAAGATTGCAACATACATGCCATTTTATGTCAAGATTGCAACATACATTCCATTTTATGTCAAGATTGCAACATACATCCCATTTTAAATCAAGATTGCAACATACATCATATTTTATGTCGAGATTGCAACAAACATCCCATTTTATGTCAAGATTGCAATATACATCCCATTTTATGTCAAGATTGCAACATACATTCCATTTTATGTCAAGATTGCAACATACATCCCATTTTATGTCAAGATTGCAACATACATCCCATTTTATGTCAAGATTGCAACATACATTCCATTTTATGTCAAGATTGCAACACACATGCCATTTTATGTCAAGATTGCAACATACATGCCATTGTATGTCAAGATTGCAACATACATTCCATTTTATGTCAAGATTGCAACATACATCCCATTTTATATCAAGATTGCAACATACATCATATTTTATGTCAAGATTGCAACATACATCCCATTTTATGTCAAGATTGCAACATACATCCCATTTTATGTCAAGATTGCAACATACATTCCATTTTATGTCAAGATTGCAACATACATTCCAATTTATATAAAGACTGGAACGTACATTCCATTTTATGTCAAGATTGCAACGTGCATCCCATTTTATGTCAAGATTGCAACATACATCCCATTTTATGTCAAGATTGCAACATACATCCCATTTTATGTCAAGATTGCAACATACATTCCATTTTATGTCAAGATTGCAACACACATGCCATTTTATGTCAAGATTGCAACATACATGCCATTTTATGTCAAGATTGCAACATACATTCCATTTTATGTCAAGATTGCAACATACATGCCATTTTATGTCAAGATTGCAACATACATGCCATTTTATGTCAAGATTGCAACATACATCCCATTTTATGTCAAGATTGCAACATACATTCCATTTTAAATCAAGATTGCAACACACATGCCATTTTATGTCAAGATTGCAACATACATGCCATTTTATGTCAAGATTGCAACATACATTCCATTTTATGTCAAGATTGCAACATACATCCCATTTTATATCAAGATTGCAACATACATCATATTTTATGTCAAGATTGCAACATACATCCCATTTTATGTCAAGATTGCAACATACATTCCATTTTATGTCAAGATTGCAACATACATTCCATTTTATGTAAAGACTGCAACGTACATTCCATTTTATGTCAAGATTGCAACATGCATCCCATTTTATGTCAAGATTGCAACATACATTCCATTTTATGTCAAGATTGCAACATACATTCCATTTTATGTCAAGATTGCAACATACATTCCAATTTATGTAAAGACTGCAACATACATTCCATTTTATGTCAAGATTGCAACATGCATCCCATTTTATGTCAAGATTGCAACATACATCCCATTTTATGTCAAGATTGCAACATACATCCCATTTTATATCAAGATTGCAACATACATTCCATTTTATGTCAAGATTGCAACATACATTCCATTTTATGTCAAGATTGCAACATACATGCCATTTTATGTCAAGATTGCAACATACATTCCTTTTTATGTCAAGATTGCAACATACATTCCATTTTATGTCAAGATTGCAACATACATCCCATTTTATGTCAAGATTGCAATATACATCCCATTTTATGTCAAGATTGCAACATACATTCCATTTTATGTCAAGATTGCAACATACATTCCATTTTATGTCAAGATTGCAACATACATCCTATTTTATTTTAAAAATTGCAACATACATCCCATTTTATGTCAAGATTGCAACATACATCCCATTTTATATCAAGATTGCAACATACATTCCATTTTATGTCAAGATTGCAACATACATTCCATTTTATGTCAAGATTGCAACATATATGCCATTTTATGTCAAGATTGCAACATACATTCCTTTTTATGTCAAGATTGCAACATACATTCCATTTTATGTCAAGATTGCAACATACATCCCATTTTATGTCAAGATTGCAATATACATCCCATTTTATGTCAAGATTGCAACATACATTCCATTTTATATCAAGATTGCAACATACATTCCATTTTATGTCAAGATTGCAACATACATCCTATTTTATTTTAAAAATTGCAACATACATCCCATTTTATGTCAAGATTGCAACATACATCCCATATCTTATGTCAATCAACTAAAACAAATACTACAAGATAAATAAATGAGTTATTGTAATTTAACCGTGTAGTGGCTGTTTTTGGGGTCTAGTTGGTGTTTTTTGTTGTTGACTTAGATAAATAAATCATCATTATTATAATTTTACCTTGTGGTGGCTGTTTTTTGGGTCTTGTTGGTGGTTTTTCTGTTGACTTAGTTAAATTAGGATCACCATCACTTCCATGTTTTGTTGTTTTACGGGAAAGACGACCTCCATTCATAGGTGATGTGGTCTTTTTAACAGATTCTAAAAATGAAATCAAGAACCATGGTTAGTTGTCAGACATCTTATTAAACCATAGATTATGTCTTTTTTTTTTTATCATCAATAAAATAGTTTGTTATTCATTATCATGCTTGCTTCAAGGCTATACTGCATCTTTGATGAATGACCTCATTTTAGGCATGCAAATCCAGAAATGCACTATTCTCTGAAATTGCGAATTCATCATTATATCTCAATTCTTAAAAAAACCAAAACAATGGTGATGATAATTCTTCCTGCATAGCGCACAAGCAGCAAATACCAATTTTACATTCTTTGGTTTGACCTGATTATGGATCAAAACCATGACCTTCTGCACTAAAGGTCTTTAGTAGATTACCAAAACAGAGTAAGTGTATTTAAGCCACTAAAAAAGACTAAATCATTTAGTCCCTGCCTAACTCTGCAATTTCTCCAGTGGCAGTCAAAAGTTGTTGCCCCGGTTGTACATTTCCGTCTGGGGGGTAGGGTTATGGTATTTAACACCACTTTCAACAATATTTCAGCTATACCGTGGTGGTCAGTTTTATTGGCGGAGGAAACCGGAGGAGCTACAGAAAACCACCTTTAGCTGTTAGCGGGATTCAAACTCACAACTTTAATGGTGATAGGCACTGATTGCATAGGTAGCTGTTAATATAACTACCATATGATCACAACCACGACGGACCCCATTTCTGTATATTGTTAAACTTGCTTTCTTTGAATACGCATGAAATATTTGCCACTGGGCATTAAGCAACAAACAATCAATCAACCATCTTTTGTTGGTTAAACTTACCATCACACGGTCCAAGGAAGTGCATGTACAATGGTTTTTGTCGCTCACATCCAGCACGATGTAGCAGACACTCAGACGTATATGTAACGCCATCACTACCACATACAACAGCAGAATTAACATGAACCTTGGCCAGACAAGGGAGATTACTGCAATCACAGTATGCCATATTATTACGCTCCTTGCACTCCCCGCCAAATCCACACATCAAGTCATCACATGATCCTCTGATTGGAATACCTTCTAAAAATAAATTTATACTTGGAATATTCATTTTATGCAAAAATTATTTTCAATAAATAAAGTTTTTATACTAATTGTTTTCACAAGATATTTAATGTCAGGTGTTTCTATGGTAAATCTACTATGCAGTATTCATTGTTAGATGCTTCAATGGTAACACTCCTTCATAAAAACAGTAAATTAAATTTGGTCTGGGCAGACATAAGATTTGATTAATATTGAATTGATGAAAGTTTATTAAATGGAAACATCTAAGATATTATACATTGACTAGGACCTGAATAACTTTTATATTATGATGTACACCTTGTAATTTTAATATTTCAAACAATTTCACACCGTTTTTAACATTACAAAAATTCTGTTTCCATATCATACATTATTTTTGTATGGTAGAATACATTAAAAACGTCAGCATTCGTTCCATTATAGTGATGACACTTCAGCTACATTGTAAGTTCTTCTAGAAAGAACATGTTTATTTTTTTGATTAGCACAAGGATTAGACCAGAAAGCCGTAATAGGATAGAAAACCAATGCTGGGACTGGAAGATGAAGGCTATATTTAATCATGTGATAAATATATTCATATCGCTCCAGCCATATAGATAGTCAGACGTTTCAATAAGGGGTGGTACCAGGGGTACTTTTACCTGCCTAAAATGGTCTTTGGTACCTCCTGATTTTAAAGAGTGTTGTATAAGACATTCCTGAAAATTCTTCAAATTTTAATAAAAAGTACCACCTGAAAATACTGAAGTACTGGTAGACTTCAAAAATATTGAGAGCCCTGAATAGCCTGATGTACCCTGCTTGGCGTCCAATAAAAATACGTCATTTTTCCATATACCATAATATTACGCCATCATAACAGTAGATACTTACCAATACAACCATTGATGTCTACAGGCAGACCATTTTGACACTGATCACATTTCTGTCCTGTTACTCCCTGTCTACACAGACAATGACCTGTCATCTGGTCACAGTCTGTCCGTGTGGATCCATAACGGTTACAATTACATCCTGAAATAATCACCACCGTAAATTAGCTTTACTTGAAAACATTGCTATTTTTTTTTCTTGTGGAATAAGCTATTCAGTAATTTTTTAACTGCAAGTTTGCTTTGGTTTTGTTAAGGATAAATAAGGGACATGATCACATGACATGTGTAAGTTAAAAACAGCCAAGAGTGGCATTAGACAAACATTTATTATCAAAATTAAATGGCAAGATTTATGAGTGAGCAAGTGATTACATTGAGTGAGCAAGTGATTACATTGAGTGAGCAAGTGACTACACTGATTGAGCAATTTTCCACCTATATCATGACGAGAACAAATTACATTTTGATGAGATGATGATGATGTCCACATTGTACTAGACCAGCATGCTCACTGAAATAACAGTCAGTCCACAGATATACATGTCGCTCCACTCTGATTCATTATCCTGATTCCCATCCAACCAGTCTTTGCTCTTACACCTTAATGCTGTGTGCTTAGTGCAGAAGCAGCAAATACCAATGTTACAGTCTATGGTTTGACCAGGGCTTCCACTCACGGTCTACAGCACTCGAGGTGAGCACTCTAACCATTACATTCCTGATGATGCCTATATACAGTCAAAACCTGTTCATGTGGTCACCTCTTTACAGCAGTTACCTATATTAAAAGGTCACATTTTTCTTGTCATGTGAGAGAAAATTCCATATGAATTGAACCTCTTTTAAGAGGTCACCTGTCTTATAAGGCCACTTTTTCTTTGTCCCAAAGGTGACCTCTTAATACAGGTTTAACTGTATACAGAATTCTGATTCACAGCAAAATAGATAAAGGAATGTTTTATTGATTGTACTCACGAATACATCCATTTCCACTGATCAAATTCCAGTAACCAGGGATACAGGAGTCACACCTGGCTCCTCCTACTCCTTCTTTACAGATACATTTATTGGTTGTTCGATGACACTTGTTGTCAAGGGTACCAATCTGTCGGCAAACACAATCACCTTCAAAATAAAAAACAAATTGTGTCAACATTTTAATGAGATCTAATAGAGAAAATAAATGTAACCATTTCATCAAGATAGCTTATGATTAGATTTTTTTAAAATTTTTGTCTCCATTTTTGCTATGAATTATGGGATTACATGTGCTTAACAAATTATAGTGTTGAAACATACTAGAAGATTTATAAAATATTATGCAAACATTAAATTTAACCTAACAAAATAGAATCTTACAAGAAGTCTTAAAACAATTAACCTTTTTTTAATACAATTAATTATTGATATAACAATTATGCATATCATTGATTCCACATACTTTATGAAAATTAATTTACAATTTTTTAAACTATATACAATAAAATTAATGTAGACACCAAAAAATCACAACAATGACACATGCTAGATAGAGACACAACACACATGCAAAAAAAAAGTGGTTAAAATTCTTATTAAAACCATTTTACACAACTGGATTATATAAACATCGGAATTGTTCCTGTAAAAAAAAGATGAAAACATGAGTATTATCGGTCTGCACAGCAAAAAAAAATCATTTTATGAATTAATTACAGGTCAAAAAACTGCATTTATTCAAAATTTGTTTTTGACAAATATATCTAATTTCAAGCCTTTTCCATCTTTCTGAATGAGAATAACAAACTACTTAATATTACACTTCAATATACAATGAATACAGTCACTTTGTTTAATTTATATGTTGTATTATTTAGGCAGGGGGCCGTCATGGTCGTGATTGTATGGTAGTTAGGCTTACAACTACCTATGCATTCAGTACCCATAAAGTTGTGAGTTCAAATCCCACTCAGGTGGGGTGTATTCGATACAACATTATGTGATTAAGTTAGTCAGTCTTTTTCTTCCGGGTACTCCGGTATCCTCCACCAATGAAACTGACTGTCGCAATATAACTGAAATATTGTTGAAAGTGTTGCAAAACACCATAAACAAACCATTATTTAAGTACACTAAAGTAAAAATTACCATCAGTGTTGAACTATTCATTTCTCAATATCAAAACAAAGTCCATGGCAACCGAATCGGTGGTGTAATGGTTATAGTGCACTCATCGAGTCTGGTAGATCATGGGTTCATGCCCTGATTGGGTCAAACCAAAGACTATAAAATTGGTATTAGTTGCTTCTCCGCTAAGCATGCCAAATTAATAAACATGAAAAGTTATTTTTTATAACTGATGTTGTATACCATTTGTCAGTTTCCGATTTTTCAACCAATGACATGACATTGGTCTATTCATATATTCCAGAATGCACCAATTTCTGCAATGGTAAATTTGATAGCTGGAATGACTTTGTTCAGTTCTGATTTGGTTAGAAGTTGTGAGTGTTGACTGGTGCAAAGGTGGTTACTTAAAATAAACAAATATATATGTGCCAAATATGTAAAACAGAAAATCCTTTTTGGCACATTGGGTGGGGGGGGCTCTGGTTTGGAAACCAGCAATGGCCAATGCTAGTCACCTTAATACATCAAAATCTTCCATTCAATGTGTTAAGATAACGGAAGGATCCATCAACAGAATTCACAGGGGAAAAAAATGTGTGATAGTATATAACTAAATATTATCCGTTCTCCAAGAAAGCTCTGATTGGGGGCAATCGTGGTCGTGATCGTATTGTAGATGGATTCACAACTACCTATTCAATCAGTGCCTATCATTTGTGAGTTTGAACCCTGTTCATGGTGAGGTGTACTCGATACAACATTATGTGATAAAGTTTGTCAGTGACTTTCGACATGTCGTTGGTTTTCTCCAGGTACTCCGGTCTCCTTTACCAATAAAACTGACCACCACGATATAACTGAAATATTGTTGAAATTGGCATTAAACATTATAAACCTAAAAAAAAACAAAACCTGATTGTTTAATTTTCATATCTCTTAAGCCCTGGGTCAAAAAGCAGGGATCTATTAATTGCTATTACCTGGGGGGCATCATGGTCAGGAGCTCATGGTAGTTCGATTTACATCTAGCTATACAATCGGTGCCTATCACCACAAAAGGCTGATTCCTGTTCGATGCAACATTATGTAATAAAGTGTGTCAGTGACTTGCGACAGTTCTGTTGTTTTCCTTTTCTTCAACCAACTAAAATGATTTCTACGATATAACTGAAATATCATTGAGAATGGGATTCAACACCCACAACCCTAACCCTGAATATTTACCTGGACATCCAAATAAATCTGCAGTCGTTGCTATGGTTATACCATCCGGACAACATCCATATAGGGAGCCTTTACAATCATCAATGACATCACTCTGAAATTCTAGTGTTAATTTACACCAGTGAAACACACAATATATAGTACGTCACAAAGTTGATATATTTACATATAGTATTAGAAACAACTGTACAGTCTTTAACATACACACAATAAACAAGGGAGGTAAATCTGCTAAGTCCTTTTTAACAGAATATTTACTAATTGATCTATCCTAAGATAACAGTTAAGGAATGAAACCATAATTTATACTTCATACTACATGTACTCATTATTATAATTAATATAATTATTAATAACCAATAATTATATCATTATTATTTGGCAGGTAGAAAGTTTTCAGAAATTTATACTTTTAGTGACGGTGGCTATCTTGGATATCTTTGACTCCATTTATAAATTAGAAAGAGCTTACTTTGGCACAGTGGTTTCAGATGAGAAGATTTTTCATTGATGTGGCATATTTGTTAAATTCTATAAAATTACAAATTTACAGAAAAAAAAAGACTATATGTTAACAACTTGGTATTAAGTAGCTAGTTTTATTTCAAATTAAAATGTTACATTTTGCATATTTGATAGCAATTTTGGATGGAGGAACGGGCTATTGAAAGGGGACTGCCCAAGATCCATTGAAATTTTAGCTTCTTGTTAAGGACTAGCACCCTTCTCCAATAATAAAATATTTTGTCATTCTTTATCATGAGTAATGTTATTGTTGGTCAAGAACCCCAAAAACAGTTTATATTTGCACTTTCACTTTGCTTAAGAATTTGTTAGTTGCCCACCACACAAATCCAAAACACTAAACATTTAAAAGACAGAAATCACTCTTACACCATATTGAAATGTAAAACTGGTCTCAAAACAGATCACCATATATACACACAATTAGTCTTAAAACAGACAACACATACCGGCATTCAAAATTTAATCATGTATTTGATGAACTATTGCTAAGATTCCATTTCAATGGATTTGCATTACTTACATAAGCCTTCAATATTTTTTCTCTCAAAAATCATATACATCAAGTTTTATTCCTTATTTTAAATATGGATTTTGATTGTAAAATTTAACCTGCCCCCATTTGTCTCTACTCAAATTCAAATTTAAATCCAAGTTGCCATTGGTTAATAAATGTCATATGACACATATCTCAAAAGATATTTGTAAATATTCAAGTGAAAGGATTTTTTTTATCATATATATATTCTATTTTTGTGTATTTGGACTGCATAACATTGTTAATTACTGTTAATATTTCTTTTTTCAAACAACAACTTAACACCTAAATATAGATACGGCTAAAGCTGGCATTAAACACCAATCCATCAAAAACCTAAATATAGAAAATGGAAATTCTCGTTAAAATATCTTATGATATTTAATTTGCAGTCATCTATCTAAAAAGAACTGATCTTTGCTCAGATAATTGGTGTAATGATATTGCCGTGAACATGAATTTTAAAAACAAATGACCTCTGGTAACAGCCAGGTGCTACGCTGACCTTCAATGGTCAAGCAAGCTCAAAATTTTCGACAGTTCATCAAATACATCAATAAAATTAATGATGACATACCTTCTTTACAACATTTATGGAAATTTATATGACAGTAACTTTTCTCTGGACAATCACCCTCCTTCACACAGTAGTAATCCAAGTTAGTCACAGGATTAATCAAAGGGGAATAACCATCGCATGCCAACTCTTCCATTTCTGTTAAAAACAAAATGGTAAAAACTTCTAAAACGCTCAGCATACTGTGGATACATTTATAAAAAATATCATGTTTATAAGGTTTGGTTTGGTTTATGGTGTTTAACACCACTTTCAACAATATTTCAGTTATATCGTGGTTGTCAGTTTTATTGGTGGAGGAAATCGGAGTACCCGGAGAAAACCAACGACCTGTCGCAAGTCACATTACAATACATGTTTTGTAAGTGAGTATTTAATGTTCAACTCAGAGTGAGCACATTGTTAACATGGTCGCCTTACAGTGTGGTAGATCGACAGTTGGGTCAAATCAAAGTCTATAAAATTTGTATATGCTGTTTCTCCCCCAAGCACTCAGCATTAAGGGGTAAAAACAATGACTGGTTGACTCGGGGTCAGGATACTGAGTGGAGCTACATATATTTCCGTGGATAGTTGTATCAGTGAGCTAGCACTGTACAAATCCAACTCAGCGTGCTGATCTAGTTCAAAGCAGACAAATTCACCATTTAATCCAAATTAAACTTGTTTTCTCATATGATATAGCTGAAAAATAATTGCTCACATTAATTAACTCAGACTAAAGTTGTGAATTCAAATCCCGCTCATGGCGAGGTATACTCGATACAACATTATGTGATAAAGTTTGTCAGTGACTTGCGACAGGTAGATGGTTTTCTCTGCGTTCTCAGGTTTCCTCCACCAATAAAACTGACCGCCACAATATAACTGAAATATTGTTGAAAGTAACGTCAAACACCATGCCCCACTCAATTCACTCAAGAGTGAGCAATAGGGCTAGCTCACTGAAACAACAGTCTTCAGATCCATATCACTCTACTCTCACATTTTATCCTGACTAAAAGCCCAAAAATCTTTCTTCTATATCCTTAATGGTACATGATTAAAACATACCAATAATATAGTATCGGCTTGATATTACCGAGTATGTTACTGAAAAATATCTAATGTTTATTCTCATAATTCATACTACAGGCTCATGTACGCCTGTACCGTTTACCTGGTTATTCATACATAGTTTGTGCTTAAACAAGTTTAGATTTTGAGAAAAATCATCTTATTCATTTCCACATAGGGTCCTGTGATATACATTAACAAAAAAAAATCAAATTTTAAACCCCTTCCCCCCTCTTTGTCCTTTCATATTTTGGAAACAGTAAGAGATGCAACATATATACACAAAGAAAAAAGTTGAGCACCCCCTGATATATTAAAACATAATAAGTTACACTAAGTTTAGATTCTAATATCTATATTGATTATAGCAAGAACATTGTTCCATTAAAAAGAGATGCTCACACAGGTGTGACCATTATGTCTAATATCAACTAGTCATGTACGTGAACCATGCCTCTCACGCATTACTCAAAATTCAGTATGTTCACGCTTCGAATTTGGGTATTTAAGTCCGGTGTTTTAAAAAATGTATTCATTCTCAGTAAGCATGGTACGAAGGCGAATATCAGAAGCACAAAGATGGTAAATAATCAGCATGCATACAACAGGGATGTCCTTCAAAGCTATTGGACGTCAGATGGGCTACCACTATACTGTAGTCAGCCGACTGGTGAGAAAACGCACACAAACCAACAATGTGAAAGACTTGCCAAGATCCGGCAGACCACGGGTAACATCTGATCATGACGACAGGGCATTGCAGAGTTTGGTTAGACGGATGCCATTCGTAACCAGTCCCGTACTCAAACAACACTGGCTGCCCAATAGACGTCTGTCAACAAGAACAGTTAGAAACCATCTGAAATCAGCGGGACTTAAGTCAAGGAGAGTCATTAAACGTCCACTGTTGGCAGACCGACATCGACGATCACGTTTGCAATGGTGCTTAGCACGACATGGTTGGAATTTAAGGACATGGCGCAAGATCCATTGGTCAGACAAGAGCCAGTTTCTGCTTCATGTAACCGACGGCCGGATGAGGGTTTGGAGACACAAAAATACAGCCTATACCCTAAGGAACATCCAGCCAACTGTTCCTTATGGTGGAGGCTCAGTAATGGTTTGGGGGTGTGGGGGTGTATCTCTCATGACTGCAAGTTGGACTTAGTCACCATACAAGGCAACCTAACTGGTGATCAGTACATCAGAGATGTCTTGCAACCAGTTGTTGTCCCCCATTTCGACAACCACCCACTAGCTACAAGGCCTTGTGTATATGGATGACAATGCCAGGCCTCATCGTTCAAGAGCAGTAACCGCCTACCTCCAAAGCGAAGCCGTGACTTCTGTTCCTTGGCCAGCCATGAACCCGGATTTGAATCCCATGGAGCATATAGAGGTGACCACATGGGTAGGTTTGACTTAATAGAGGTGACTACATGGGTAGGTTTGACTTAATAGAGGTGACCACATGGGTAGGTTTGACTTAATAGAGGTGACTACATGGGTAGGTTTGACTTAATAGAGGTGACCACATGGGTAGGTTTGACTTAATAGAGGTGACTACATGGGTAGGTTTGACTTAATAGAGGTGACTACATGGGTAGGTTTGACTTAATAGAGGTGACTACATGGGTAGGTTTGACTTAATAGAGGTGACCACATGGGTAGGTTTGACTTAATAGAGGTGACCACATGGGTAGGTTTGACTTAATAGAGGTGACCACATGGGTAGGTTTGACTTAATAGAAGTGACAGCATGGGTAGGTTTGACTTAATAGAGGTGACCACATGGGTAGGTTTGACTTAATAGAGGTGACCACATGGGTAGGTTTGACTTAATAGAGGTGACCACATGGGTAGGTTTGACTTAATAGAAGTGACAGCATGGGTAGGTTTGACTGTATGTATGAGAATAATGCTTAAACTGTGATTGTCACCAATCCCATGAATATTTACGATTTAATACCTGTAATTTTTTTGGGACATATTAGGCCGCCGTATACATGCTCAGGAACCTCCGTTGCAAAACATTCGTCAGATGGAAGCAGCATTGCATCGGGAATGGCAGCAGCTATCACAACAGGACATCCGATGTCTAACTGGAGGGATGAGACGCAGGGTTGAGGCCGTCATCCAAGCATGTGGGGGTTACACCCGATACTAAACTTTGAACAATAGATGTCGTCAAGTGATTCATAAGTGACGTTTTGAAAGTGAAATGACAATCTTATCGTGCTTTATGAACTGTGAAGGTCAATACTTAAGATGGACATGTTTTACTGCAAAAACTGGCCTTGTGATATTGTGATTAAATATTCATTAAATTAACATTTTTCTTGATTTTTTTGGTGGTTTCTTACAGCCAATGTAATGCAGTCTTCACGCTCAACTTTTTACCTTACAAGCCCACCAGGCCTGTATGTTCAAATATTTACAGGTCCACCATCAATTCTACAGGCCCGAATTTGAAAACTACATTAATGACCATTAATTCAAACCACCAAAACTCAAAACATGATGATGTACCCAATAGTATGTGGACATGTCAATTATGCATTAGGTAAGACCAGAATGCAAGTAAAAAAAACCAAAAAGACACTTTATTTTGGATTCATATTTATATTAAACTCCTGAAAATTCTAAGATCATATTGTCAATAGCATCCTCAGTATATTCCATATCATCACTATCCACCTCCTCCTCCTCATCATCATCACAACCAATATTGTTATAAGACTCTTATAACAAAAACTTGTGGTGTCATCATTGCGTGTGACATATAATTTGGTGATAATTTTTAATATGTACCTCCCCCCCCCTTTTTTTTTTAAAATATCACTATGCTTTGAATTAATACCACACAAAATGCAAAAAGTCATATTTATGTAGCCTTCAGCAGAAAAAATATGTATATGCCAATTTACTCAATGGTCCAACTATCTATAGATAGCTAGGGAATGCAAATATAGCACGAACGTATATTGACACTGAGTCATAAACTGAAGCAAGTAAAGATTGTAATTATTATTTGTCAGACCTCAAATCAGAGTGCAACAATGGAACAAAATTACTGTAGTTCAAAGTCTATTTTCTAACTGCAGAGGTATTAACGTAGACACAGGTCTGTCAGCAACAGTTCTATAAATAGATCGCAATTAATAAAAAAAATACTGATCGGATATGGAAGCGGGTCGAAAAATTCTGAAGTGTCTCCGTGGATTTCAACGAATTTTGAATGACCAACCTTCTAAAATGTGAACATATTATATATGAAAACTCAGACTTTATGTCACAGGATTGAGAAAAAAATAAATCAAAAGTTTGATTGATTAAAAGAAGCTTCGATCAACATTTCCCGTAGCAGTGTCTGATTGCGCCCCCTTTCTTGTGGTGCCATTTTTATTTGATATTGAACGAAATTAAAGTTTCTTTAAACCGAAATGGATTACTTTTCAAGAAAGTCACTTTCAAAATACTTAATGAATACCATAGAATTCAATAAACACGATGTCGATATTTTCATAAATGGCACGTGGCAAAAATACGCGGGCAACATAGGGTGACTCTTCAAAATTACAAGGCTACTTGAACTTCGCTTTTGACCAACGAGAAATCGAAGTCAACCTTCACTAGGCAACTACTTCGCCCTCTAACGTGAGCCCTGCTTCTCGTCCCTTTTTAAAACCTACATGATGATGGTAAAGTAAAAAAAAAAAAAAAAAATATCAACCAATCAAATTGCAAAAACCAGACACACCTAAATCTATTTCAAATATCGGAAATTCTTAAAAGGACTTATTTGCCTGCCCATTTTTTGCATTGACTCGGCAGCAACTGAAAACGGAGAACAATAAACTAAATATCTACACACAATATCTTATGAAAACAACTTTTGAAACTATATGACTTTTCTTTCACAGGCCCGTCGGACTTGTGGAACTACTCATTTTATACGCCAGTGTACAATTTTACATGCCACGGGCATCGGACTACCGCCTAATTTCGAAGACTGGTAATGTCCTAACAGGTCACCATTGCGTTCTTGAGATTATCTGGTCAGTAATCTCCCGATACTTGTCGTATCATTTGTCATTTCACAAAAACATGGGGGTGCTTAACTTTTTTCTTTGTGTATATGTTGCAATAACTTGGGGCAGGAAATAATATAAGAAATTAAATGGAAACCAAAGGTTAAGCCGGGTGCAGAATGATAAGAGTGAGGGGGATAGTTACCATTGCAGTTGTCTAAATCTATTTGTAAGATTTCTTTCTGTTGATTACAAGATTCTTCATCCATTTGACAAATGTTGCCATATGTTTTACCATCTGATCCACACACAGTTTGTCTGAAATGATTTATATATTAATCCATTAACACTGAAAAAAATATATAGAAAAATGTGTCCATACGACATGGATGTCTCCAGCTTAAGTAAACAGGAGCATAACTCATAGGACATGGATGTCCCCCCAGATTAAGTAAACAGGAGCATAACTCATAGGACATGGATGCCCCTCCAGCTTAAGTAAACAGGAGCATAACTCATAGGACATGGATGTCCCCCCAGCTTAAGTAAACAGGAGCATAACTCCAGAACATGGATGTCCCCCTAGCTTAAGTAAACAGGAGCATAACTCCAGAACATGGATGTCCCCCCAGCTTAAGTAAACAGGAGCATAACTAATAGAACATGGATGTCCCCCCAGCTTAAGTAAACAGGAGCATAACTCCAGAACATGGATGTCCCCCCAGCTTAAGTAAACAGGAGCATAACTCATAGGACATGGATGTCCCCCCAGCTTAAGTAAACAGGAGCATAACTCATAGGACATGGATGTCCCCTCAGCTTAAGTAAACAGGAGCATAACTCATAGGACATGGATGTCCCCCCAGCTAAAGTAAACAGGAGCATAACTCCAGAACATGGATGTCCCCCCAGCTTAAGTAAACAGGAGCATAACTCCAGAACATGGATGTCCCCCCAGCTTAAGTAAACAGGAGCATAACTCATAGGACATGGATGTCCCCCCAGCTTAAGTAAACAGGAGCATAACACCAGAGCATGGATGTCCCCCCAGCTTAAGTAAACAGGACCATAACTCCAGAACATGGATGTCCCCCCAGCTTAAGTAAACAGGAGCATAACTCATAGGACATGGATGTCCCCCCAGCTTAAGTAAACAGGAGCATAACTCCAGAACATGGATGTCCCCCCAGCTTATGTAAACAGGAGCATAACTCCAGAACATGGATGTCCCCCCAGCTTAAGTAAACAGGAGCATAACTCATAGGACATGGATGTCCCCCCAGCTTAAGTAAACAGGAGCATAACTCATAGGACATGGATGTCCCCCCAGCTTAAGTAAACAGGAGCATAACTCCAGAACATGGATGTCCCCCCAGCTTATGTAAACAGGAGCATAACTCCAGAACATGGATGTCCCCCCAGCTTAAGTAAACAGGAGCATAACTCATAGGACATGGATGTCCCCCCAGCTTAAGTAAACAGGAGCATAACTCCAGAACATGGATGTCCCCCCAGCTTAAGTAAACAGGAGCATAACTCCAGAACATGGATGTCCCCCCAGCTTAAGTAAACAGGATCATAACTCCAGAACATGGATGTCCCCCTAGCTTAAGCAAACAGGAGCATAACTCATAGGACATGGATGTCCCCCCAGCTTAAGTAAACAGGAGCATAACTCCAGAACATGGATGTCCCCCCAGCTTAAGTAAACAGGAGCATAACTCCAGAACATGGATGTCCCCCCAGCTTAAGTAAACAGGAGCATAACTCATAGGACATGGATGTCCCCCCAGCTTAAGTAAACAGGAGCATAACACCAGAGCATGGATGTCCCCCCAGCTTAAGTAAACAGGAGCATAACACCAGAGCATGGATGTCCCCCCAGCTTAAGTAAACAGGAGCATAACTCCAGAACATGGATGTCCCCCCAGCTTAAGTAAACAGGAGCATAACTCATAGGACATGGATGTCCCCCCAGCTTAAGTAAACAGGAGCATAACTCCAGAACATGGATGTCCCCCCAGCTTAAGTAAACAGGAGCATAACTCATAGGACATGGATGTCCCCCCAGCTTAAGTAAACAGGAGCATAACTCATAGGACATGGATGTCCTCCTAGCTTAAGTAAACAGGAGCATAACTCATAGGACATGGATGTCCCCCCAGCTTAAGTAAACAGGAGCATAACTCATAGGACATGGATGTCCCCCTAGCTTAAGTAAACAGGAGCATAACTCATAGGCCATGGATGTCCCCCCAGCTAAGTAAACAGGAGCATAACTCCAGAATATGGATGTCCCCCCATCTTAAGTAAACAGGAGCATAACTCCAGAACATGGATGTCCCCCCAGCTTAAGTAAACAGGAGCATAACTCATAGGACATGGATGTCTCCCCAGCTTAAGTAAACAGGAGCATAACTCATAGGACATGGATGTCCCCCCTGCTTAAGTAAACAGGAGCATAACTCATAGGACATGGATGTCCCCCTAGCTTAAGTAAACAGGAGCATAACTCATAGGACATGGATGTCACCCCAGCTTAAGTAAACAGGAGCATAACTCATAGGACATGGATGTCCCCCTAGCTTAAGTAAACAGGAGCATAACTCATAGGACATGGATGTCCCCCCAGCTTAAGTAAACAGGAGCATAACTCCAGAACATGGATGTCCCCCTAGCTTAAGTAAACAGGAGCATAACTCATAGGCCATGGATGTCCCCCCAGCTTAAGTAAACAGGAGCATAACTCCAGAACATGGATGTCCCCCTAGCTTAAGTAAACAGGAGCATAACTCATAGGACATGGATGTCCCCCCAGCTTAAGTAAACAGGAGCATAACTCCAGAACATGGATGTCCCCCCAGCTAAGTAAACAGGAGCATAACTCCAGAACATGGATGTCCCCTCAGCTTAAGTAAACAGGAGCACAACTCCAGAACATGGATGTCCCCCCAGCTTAAGTAAACAGGAGCATAACTCATAGGACATGGATGTCCCCCCAGCTTAAGTAAACAGGAGCATAACACCAGAGCATGGATGTCCCCCCAGCTTAAGTAAACAGGAGCATAACACCAGAGCATGGATGTCCCCCCAGCTTAAGTAAACAGGAGCATAACTCCAGAACATGGATGTCCCCCCAGCTTAAGTAAACAGGAGCATAACTCATAGGACATGGATGTCCCCCCAGCTTAAGTAAACAGGAGCATAACTCCAGAACATGGATGTCCCCCCAGCTTAAGTAAACAGGAGCATAACTCATAGGACATGGATGTCCCCCCAGCTTAAGTAAACAGGAGCATAACTCATAGGACATGGATGTCCTCCTAGCTTAAGTAAACAGGAGCATAACTCATAGGACATGGATGTCCCCCCAGCTTAAGTAAACAGGAGCATAACTCCAGAACATGGATGTCCCCCCAGCTTAAGTAAACAGGAGCATAACTCCAGAACATGGAGGTCCCCCCAGCTTATGTAAACAGGAGCATAACTCCAGAACATGGAGGTCCCCCCAGCTTAAGTAAACAGGAGCATAACTCATAGGACATGGATGTCCCCCCAGCTTAAGTAAACAGGAGCATAACTCATAGGACATGGATGTCCCCCTAGCTTAAGTAAACAGGAGCATAACTCATAGGACATGGATGTCCCCCCAGCTTAAGTAAACAGGAGCATAACTCATAGGACATGGATGTCCCCCTAGCTTAAGTAAACAGGAGCATAACTCATAGGCCATGGATGTCCCCCCAGCTAAGTAAACAGGAGCATAACTCCAGAACATGGATGTCCCCCCAGCTTAAGTAAACAGGAGCATAACTCCAGAACATGGATGTCCCCCCAGCTTAAGTAAACAGGAGCATAACTCATAGGACATGGATGTCCCCCCAGCTTAAGTAAACAGGAGCATAACTCATAGGCCATGGATGTCCCCCCAGCTAAGTAAACAGGAGCATAACTCATAGAACATGGATGTCCCCCCAGCTTAAGTAAACAGGAGCATAACTCCAGAACATGGATGTCCCCCTAGCTTAAGCAAACAGGAGCATAACTCATAGGACATGGATGTCCCCCCAGCTTAAGTAAACAGGAGCATAACTCATAGGACATGGATGTCCCCCTAGCTTAAGTAAACAGGAGCATAACTCATAGGACATGGATGTCCCCCCAGCTTAAGTAAACAGGAGCATAACTCATAGGCCATGGATATCCCCCCAGCTAAGTAAACAGGAGCATAACTCCAGAACATGGATGTCCCCCCAGCTTAAGTAAACAGGAGCATAACTCCAGAACATGGATGTCCCCCCAGCTTAAGTAAACAGGAGCATAACTCATAGGACATGGATGTCCCCCTAGCTTAAGTAAACAGGAGCATAACTCATAGGACATGGATGTCCCCCAGCTTAAGTAAACAGGAGCATAACTCATAGGACATGGATGTCCCCCCAGCTTAAGTAAACAGGAGCATAACTCAGAGGACATGGATGTCCCCCCAGCTTAAGTAAACAGGAGCACAACTCCAGAACATGGATGTCCCCCCCCAGCTTAAGTAAACAGGAGCATAACTCCAGAACATGGATGTCCCCCCAGCTTAAGTAAACAGGATCATAACTCCAGAACATGGATGTCCCCCAGCTTAAGTAAACAGGAGCATAACTCCAGAACATGGATGTCCCCCCAGCTTAAGTAAACAGGATCATAACTCCAGAACATGGATGTCCCCCTAGCTTAAGCAAACAGGAGCATAACTCATAGGACATGGATGTCCCCCCAGCTTAAGTAAACAGGAGCATAACTCCAGAACATGGATGTCCCCCCAGCTTAAGTAAACAGGAGCATAACTCCAGAACATGGATGTCCCCCAGCTTAAGTAAACAGGAGCATAACTCATAGGACATGGATGTCCCCCTAGCTTAAGTAAACAGGAGCATAACTCATAGGACATGAATGTCCCCCTAGCTTAAGTAAACAGGAGCATAACTCATAGGACATGGATGTCCCCCCAGCTTAAGTAAACAGGAACATAACCCCAGAACATGGATGTCCCCCCAGCTTAAGTAAACAGGAGCATAACTCATAGGACATGGATGTCCCCCTAGCTTAAGTAAACAGGAGCATAACTCATAGGACATGAATGTCCCCCTAGCTTAAGTAAACAGGAGCATAACTCATAGGACATGGCTGTCCCCCCAGCTTAAGTAAACAGGAGCATAACTCATAGGACATGAATGTCCCCCTAGCTTAAGTAAACAGGAGCATAACTCATAGGACATGGATGTCCCCCCCAGCTTAAGTAAACAGGAGCATAACTCATAGGACATGGATGTCCCCCCAGCTTAAGTAAACAGGAGCATAACTCCAGAACATGGATGTACCCCCAGCTTAAGTAAACAGGAGCATAACTCCAGAACATGGAGGTCCCCCCAGCTTATGTAAACAGGAGCATAACTCCAGAACATGGATGTCCCCCCAGCTTAAGTAAACAGGAGCATAACTCATAGGACATGGATGTCCCCCCAGCTTAAGTAAACAGGAGCATAACTCATAGGACATGGATGTCCCCCTAGCTTAAGTAAACAGGAGCATAACTCATAGGACATGGATGTCCCCCCAGCTTAAGTAAACAGGAGCATAACTCATAGGACATGAATGTCCCCCTAGCTTAAGTAAACAGGAGCATAACTCATAGGACATGGATGTCCCCCCAGCTTAAGTAAACAGCAACATAACCCCAGAACATGGATGTCCCCCCAGCTTAAGTAAACAGGAGCATAACTCATAGGACATGGATGTCCCCCTAGTTTAAGTAAACAGGAGCATAACTCATAGGACATGAATGTCCCCCTAGCTTAAGTAAACAGGAGCATAACTCATAGGACATGGATGTCCCCCCAGCTTAAGTAAACAGGAGCATAACTCATAGGACATGAATGTCCCCCTAGCTTAAGTAAACAGGAGCATAACTCATAGGACATGGATGTCCCCCCCAGCTTAAGTAAACAGGAGCATAACTCATAGGACATGGATGTCCCCCCAGCTTAAGTAAACAGGAGCATAACTCCAGAACATGGATGTCCCCCCAGCTTAAGTAAACAGGAGCATAACTCCAGAACATGGAGGTCCCCCCAGCTTATGTAAACAGGAGCATAACTCCAGAACATGGATGTCCCCCCAGCTTAAGTAAACAGGAGCATAACTCATAGGACATGGATGTCCCCCCAGCTTAAGTAAACAGGAGCATAACTCATAGGACATGGATGTCCCCCTAGCTTAAGTAAACAGGAGCATAACTCATAGGACATGGATGTCCCCCCAGCTTAAGTAAACAGGAGCATAACTCATAGGACATGGATGTCCCCCTAGCTTAAGTAAACAGGAGCATAACTCATAGGCCATGGATGTCCCCCCAGCTTAAGTAAACAGGAGCATAACTCATAGGACATGGATGTCCCTCTAGCTTAAGTAAACAGGAGCATAACTCATAGGACATGGATGTCCCCCCAGCTTAAGTAAACAGGAGCATAACTCCAGAACGGAAAAAATTAGAAATGGCCGAAATCAATCTTGGAGCTTCCTTTTATGGTCACTGACCTTGTGTATAAATTTCAAATGATTTGCTTTAGAGAAACTTAAGTTATTTAGCAGACACCAAATGCGGAACACACAGACGCATGTAAGGACATGGGTAAAACTTAATGCCACAGACTCTTAGTGATGGAGACATAAAACACAGATATAATGGAATGAATAGTCTGATGTTTTTTTTATCATTTTCAATAATATTTCAGTAATATTGATGTGGTCTGAAATTTGCAGGAGTAAGAAACCCGAGCACCTGGAGAAAACTACTAGCTTTCTGTAAGTGACTGAAAATCTTGATCAGGGTGAGGTGTACAACATTATTTGATAAAGTTTGTCAATGAATTATGATAGGTCGGTGGTTTTCTCTGGGTCCTCCGGTTTCATCCACCAATAAAACTGACCGTCATGATATAACTGAAATATTGTTGAAAGTGGCATTAAACACCATCAAACAAACAAACAAACCTCTACAGTATAAAGCTAAAATATTGCTCACATTACTTAAGGTCAAGCATACTTCTTGCCAAGATTTCAGGAATTGAGGATCATAACTGTTTTCACAGATTGATTTTATTTTATAATCTGCAATTCATTCACTAACCTGATAGCTCTACAGTTCTTGTTACAGTCACATCTGTATCCATGGTGACCATCTGCTACACATTTCCCGCCAAATCTACAGTTGATATCCTCCTCACAAATGACCAGAATTTCATCATCACCAGAGCCACCATCTAATTTGTTTATTTTATGTGACAAATAATAAATAAATACAACAAACATTCATCATGCAAAACCTATTTTTAGAATCCAATTAAATAGTTAGAAACTTGTTTTTATTTATGTCTGTAAAATGTTTATTGGCTGAGTAAATCGAATTTTTACTTTATTTTTTACTTGCTGTTGAAAAGACAAACATAATGCAGGTTATATGCTTGAAAATTGTGTAGGGTTAGGGTTTTCAACCATATTTCAGCTATATCGTGGCAGTGAGTTTTCTTGGCAGACGAAACCGGAGTACCTGGAGAAAACAACTGACCTGTCGAAAGTTACTGACAAACAACATTACATAATGTTGTATCGAGCACACTTCTCCATGAGTGGGATTCGAATTCACAGCTTTATTGGTGATAGGCACTGATTGTATAGGTAGTTGTAAATCCAACTACCATATGATCACGGCCATGCAACGGCCCCTGAAAATTGTATAATATTGTCTTGAGGTGAATAATATATTGCACATAAAAATGATGTCTGTACAATCATCATATTTCCCATGGGACAGTATTCATCTAAATTTGGTACAAAATTAACATGTATTGAATTATCTGAAATTTCACCTTCTAGAGGCAGCCCCCTTCTATACTTTTTTTTGGCGACCATTAGATTTTTGTCAGTTATCTCCCCTTTTGTTAAATCTCATGCTGACCACCCTATAGACCCCCACTCTTTTTTGTATGTGTTCTTGTTTCTGCGTCCTTTTCATCTTTTTCATATTGTACTGAATTAAGTTTTTGCATATGCAAAATTGAGAAATTACAATAAATGAGAAAAAAATCCTACTTAAAATAAAGAAATCAAACATACACTGACCAAATAAAGTAATCAAACATACACTGACCAAATAAAGTAATCAAACATACACTGACCAAATAAAGTAATCAAACATACACTGACCAAATAAAGAAATCAAACATACACTGACCAAATAAAGTAATCAAACATACACTGACCAAATAAAGTAATCAAACATACACTGACCAAATAAAGTAATCAAACATACACTGACCAAATAAAGTAATCAAACATACACTGACCAAATAAAGTAATCAAACATACACTGACCAAATAAAGTAATCAAACATACACTGACCAAATAAAGTAATCAAACATACACTGACCAAATAAAGTAATCAAACATACACTGACCAAATAAAGTAATCAAACATACACTGACCAAATAAAGTAATCAAACATACACTGACCAAATAAAGTAATCAAACATACACTGACCAAATAAAGAAATTAAACATACACTGACCAAATAAAGAAATCAAACATACACTGACCAAATAAAGAAATCAAACATACACTGACCAAATAAAGTAATCAAACATACACTGACCAAATAAAGTAATCAAACATACACTGACCAAATAAAGTAATCAAACATACACTGACCAAATAAAGTAATCAAACATACACTGACCAAATAAAGTAATCAAACATACACTGACCAAATAAAGAAATTAAACATACACTGACCAAATAAAGAAATCAAACATACACTGACCAAATAAAGAAATCAAACATACACTGACCAAATAAAGTAATCAAACATACACTGACCAAATAAAGTAATCAAACATACACTGACCAAATAAAGTAATCAAACATACACTGACCAAATAAAGAAATCAAACATACACTGACCAAATAAAGTAATCAAACATACACTGACCAAATAAAGAAATCAAACATACACTGACCAAATAAAGAAATCAAACATACACTGACCAAATAAAGAAATCAAACATACACTGACCAAATAAAGTAATCAAACATACACTGACCAAATAAAGTAATCAAACATACACTGACCAAATAAAGTAATCAAACATACACTGACCAAATAAAGTAATCAAACATACACTGACCAAATAAAGTAATCAAACATACACTGACCAAATAAAGAAATCAAACATACACTGACCAAATAAAGAAATCAAACATACACTGACCAAATAAAGAAATCAAACATACACTGACCAAATAAAGAAATCAAACATACACTGACCAAATAAAGAAATCAAACATACACTGACCAAATAAAGTAATCAAACATACACTGACCAAATAAAGTAATCAAACATACACTGACCAAATAAAGTAATCAAACATACACTGACCAAATAAAGTAATCAAACATACACTGACCAAATAAAGTAATCAAACATACACTGACCAAATAAAGAAATCAAACATACACTGACCAAATAAAGAAATCAAACATACACTGACCAAATAAAGTAATCAAACATACACTGACCAAATAAAGTAATCAAACATACACTGACCAAATAAAGTAATCAAACATACACTGACCAAATAAAGTAATCAAACATACACTGACCAAATAAAGAAATCAAACATACACTGACCAAATAAAGAAATCAAACATACACTGACCAAATAAAGAAATCAAACATACACTGACCAAATAAAGAAATCAAACATACACTGACCAAATAAAGAAATCAAACATACACTGACCAAATAAAGTAATCAAACATACACTGACCAAATAAAGAAATCAAACATACACTGACCAAATAAAGTAATCAAACATACACTGACCAAATAAAGTAATCAAACATACACTGACCAAATAAAGTAATCAAACATACACTGACCAAATAAAGTAATCAAACATACACTGACCAAATAAAGTAATCAAACATACACTGACCAAATAAAGTAATCAAACATACACTGACCAAATAAAGAAATCAAACATACACTGACCAAATAAAGTAATCAAACATACACTGACCAAATAAAGAAATCAAACATACACTGACCAAATAAAGTAATCAAACATACACTGACCAAATAAAGTAATCAAACATACACTGACCAAATAAAGAAATCAAACATACACTGACCAAATAAAGTAATCAAACATACACTGACCAAATAAAGTAATCAAACATACACTGACCAAATAAAGAAATCAAACATACACTGACCAAATAAAGAAATCAAACATACACTGACCAAATAAAGAAATCAAACATACACTGACCAAATAAAGAAATCAAACATACACTGACCAAATAAAGAAATCAAACATACACTGACCAAATAAAGAAATCAAACATACACTGACCAAATAAAGAAATCAAACATACACTGACCAAATAAAGAAATCAAACATACACTGACCAAATAAAGAAATCAAACATACACTGACCAAATAAAGAAATCAAACATACACTGACCAAATAAAGAAATCAAACATACACTGACCAAATAAAGAAATCAAACATACACTGACCAAATAAAGAAATCAAACATACACTGACCAAATAAAGAAATCAAACATACACTGACCAAATAAAGAAATCAAACATACACTGACCAAATAAAGAAATCAAACATACACTGACCAAATAAAGAAATCAAACATACACTGACCAAATAAAGAAATCAAACATACACTGACCAAATAAAGAAATCAAACATACACTGACCAAATAAAGTAATCAAACATACACTGACCAAATAAAGAAATTAAACATACACTGACCAAATAAAGAAATCAAACATACACTGACCAAATAAAGAAATCAAACATACACTGACCAAATAAAGAAATCAAACATACACTGACCAAATAAAGTAATCAAACATACACTGACCAAATAAAGAAATCAAACATACACTGACCAAATAAAGAAATCAAACATACACTGACCAAATAAAGAAATCAAACATACACTGACCAAATAAAGAAATCAAACATACACTGACCAAATAAAGAAATCAAACATACACTGACCAAATAAAGAAATCAAACATACACTGACCAAATAAAGTAATCAAACATACACTGACCAAATAAAGAAATCAAACATACACTGACCAAATAAAGTAATCAAACATACACTGACCAAATAAAGAAATCAAACATACACTGACCAAATAAAGAAATCAAACATACACTGACCAAATAAAGAAATCAAACATACACTGACCAAATAAAGAAATCAAACATACACTGACCAAATAAAGAAATCAAACATACACTGACCAAATAAAGTAATCAAACATACACTGACCAAATAAAGTAATCAAACATACACTGACCAAATAAAGTAATCAAACATACACTGACCAAATAAAGAAATCAAACATACACTGACCAAATAAAGTAATCAAACATACACTGACCAAATAAAGAAATCAAACATACACTGACCAAATAAAGAAATCAAACATACACTGACCAAATAAAGAAATCAAACATACACTGACCAAATAAAGAAATCAAACATACACTGACCAAATAAAGTAATCAAACATACACTGACCAAATAAAGTAATCAAACATACACTGACCAAATAAAGTAATCAAACATACACTGACCAAATAAAGTAATCAAACATACACTGACCAAATAAAGTAATCAAACATACACTGACCAAATAAAGAAATCAAACATACACTGACCAAATAAAGAAATCAAACATACACTGACCAAATAAAGTAATCAAACATACACTGACCAAATAAAGTAATCAAACATACACTGACCAAATAAAGTAATCAAACATACACTGACCAAATAAAGTAATCAAACATACACTGACCAAATAAAGAAATCAAACATACACTGACCAAATAAAGTAATCAAACATACACTGACCAAATAAAGAAATCAAACATACACTGACCAAATAAAGAAATCAAACATACACTGACCAAATAAAGAAATCAAACATACACTGACCAAATAAAGAAATCAAACATACACTGACCAAATAAAGAAATCAAACATACACTGACCAAATAAAGAAATCAAACATACACTGACCAAATAAAGAAATCAAACATACACTGACCAAATAAAGAAATCAAACATACACTGACCAAATAAAGTAATCAAACATACACTGACCAAATAAAGTAATCAAACATACACTGACCAAATAAAGAAATCAAACATACACTGACCAAATAAAGTAATCAAACATACACTGACCAAATAAAGTAATCAAACATACACTGACCAAATAAAGAAATCAAACATACACTGACCAAATAAAGAAATCAAACATACACTGACCAAATAAAGAAATCAAACATACACTGACCAAATAAAGAAATCAAACATACACTGACCAAATAAAGAAATCAAACATACACTGACCAAATAAAGAAATCAAACATACACTGACCAAATAAAGAAATCAAACATACACTGACCAAATAAAGAAATCAAACATACACTGACCAAATAAAGAAATCAAACATACACTGACCAAATAAAGAAATCAATTATACACTGACCAAATAAAGAAATCAAACATACACTGACCAAATAAAGAAATCAAACATACACTGACCAAATAAAGAAATCAAACATACACTGACCAAATAAAGAAATCAAACATACACTGACCAAATAAAGAAATCAAACATACACTGACCAAATAAAGAAATCAAACATACACTGACCAAATAAAGAAATCAAACATACACTGACCAAATAAAGAAATCAAACATACACTGACCAAATAAAGAAATCAAACATACACTGACCAAATAAAGAAATCAAACATACACTGACCAAATAAAGAAATCAAACATACACTGACCAAATAAAGAAATCAAACATACACTGACCAAATAAAGTAATCAAACATACACTGACCAAATAAAGAAATCAAACATACACTGACCAAATAAAGAAATCAAACATACACTGACCAAATAAAGAAATCAAACATACACTGACCAAATAAAGAAATCAAACATACACTGACCAAATAAAGAAATCAAACATACACTGACCAAATAAAGAAATCAAACATACACTGACCAAATAAAGAAATCAAACATACACTGACCAAATAAAGAAATCAAACATACACTGACCAAATAAAGAAATCAAACATACACTGACCAAATAAAGAAATCAAACATACACTGACCAAATAAAGAAAAAATCACAGAAATGGAATTAAACAAAAAATGACTTTGGTATAAAACACAAATTTCATGTTTCTTGACAATTGTATAATAACATGATGATAAACTATTAATTTTTGTATAATGAGTTGTGAGTAAGAGCCAAGTCATCATGTTGGTTGTTGGTAAAACTTTTCTGAAAAATTATGGGATTGTGAGTGGCTTACATCAATTTCAACAATATGCTAGTAATAGGTTAGAGTTATGGGCTATGGCTGTTAAACACCACTTTTAATATTTCACTTATATTATAAGGTCAGTTTTATCAGTTAGTTTTATGGCTGTTAAACACCACTTTTAATATTTCACTTATATTATAAGGTCAGTTTTATCAGTTAGTTTTATGGCTGTTAAACACCACTTTTAATATTTCACTTATATTATAAGGTCAGTTTTATCAGTTAGTTTTATGGCTGTTAAACACCACTTTTAATATTTCACTTATATTATAAGGTCAGTTTTATCAGTTAGTTTTATGGCTGTTAAATACCACTTTTAATATTTCACTTATATTATAAGGTCAGTTTTATGGCTGTTAAACACCACTTTTAATATTTCACTTATATTATAAGGTCAGTTTTATCAGTTAGTTTTATGGCTGTTAAACACCACTTTTAATATTTCACTTATATTATAAGGTCAGTTTTATCAGTTAGTTTTATGGCTGTTAAACACCACTTTTAATATTTCACTTATATTATAAGGTCAGTTTTATCAGTTAGTTTTATGGCTGTTAAACACCACTTTTAATATTTCACTTATATTATAAGGTCAGTTTTATCAGTTAGTTTTATGGCTGTTAAACACCACTTTTAATATTTCACTTATATTATAAGGTCAGTTTTATCAGTTAGTTTTATGGCTGTTAAACACCACTTTTAATATTTCACTTATATTATAAGGTCAGTTTTATCAGTTAGTTTTATGGCTGTTAAATACCACTTTTAATATTTCACTTATATTATAAGGTCAGTTTTATGGCTGTTAAACACCACTTTTAATATTTCACTTATATTATAAGGTCAGTTTTATCAGTTAGTTTTATGGCTGTTAAACACCACTTTTAATATTTCACTTATATTATAAGGTCAGTTTTATCAGTTAGTTTTATGGCTGTTAAACACCACTTTTAATATTTCACTTATATTATAAGGTCAGTTTTATCAGTTAGTTTTATGGCTGTTAAACACCACTTTTAATCACTTATATTATAAGGTCAGTTTTATGGCTGTTAAACACCACTTTTAATCACTTATATTATAAGGTTAGTTTTATCAGTTAGTTTTATGGCTGTTAAACACCACTTTTAATCACTTATATTATAAGGTTAGTTTTATGGCTGTTAAACACCACTTTTAATCACTTATATTATAAGGTTAGTTTTATCAGTTAGTTTTATGGCTGTTAAACACCACTTTTAATCACTTATATTATAAGGTTAGTTTTATCAGTTAGTTTTATGACTGTTAAACACCACTTTTAATATTTCACTTATATTATAAGGTCAGTTTTATGGCTGTTAAACACCACTTTTAATATTTCACTTATATTATAAGGTCAGTTTTATCAGTTAGTTTTATGGCTGTTAAACACCACTTTTAATATTTCACTTATATTATAAGGTCAGTTTTATCAGTTAGTTTTATGGCTGTTAAACACCACTTTTAATCACTTATATTATAAGGTCAGTTTTATGGCTGTTAAACACCACTTTTAATCACTTATATTATAAGGTTAGTTTTATCAGTTAGTTTTATGGCTGTTAAACACCACTTTTAATCACTTATATTATAAGGTTAGTTTTATGGCTGTTAAACACCACTTTTAATCACTTATATTATAAGGTTAGTTTTATCAGTTAGTTTTATGGCTGTTAAACACCACTTTTAATCACTTATATTATAAGGTTAGTTTTATCAGTTAGTTTTATGGCTGTTAAACACCACTTTTAATCACTTATATTATAAGGTTAGTTTCATCAGTTAGTTTTATGGCTGTTAAACACCACTTTTAATCACTTATATTATAAGGTTAGTTTTATGGCTGTTAAACACCACTTTTAATAACTTATATTATAAGGTTAGTTTTATCAGTTAGTTTTATGGCTGTTAAACACCACTTTTAATCACTTATATTATAAGGTCAGTTTTATCAGTTAGTTTTATGGCTGTTAAACACCACTTTTAATCACTTATATTATAAGGTCAGTTTTATGGCTGTTAAACACCACTTTTAATCACTTATATTATAAGGTTAGTTTTATCAGTTAGCTTTATGGCTGTTAAACACCACTTTTAATCACTTATATTATAAGGTTAGTTTTATGGCTGTTAAACACCACTTTTAATCACTTATATTATAAGGTTAGTTTTATCAGTTAGTTTTATGGCTGTTAAACACCACTTTTAATCACTTATATTATAAGGTTAGTTTTATCAGTTAAACACCACTTTTAATCACTTATATTATAAGGTTAGTTTTATGGCTGTTCACTTATATTATAAGGTTAGTTTTATCAGTTAGTTTTATGGCTGTTAAACACCACTTTTAATCACTTATATTATAAGGTCAGTTTTATGGCTGTTAAACACCACTTTTAATCACTTATATTATAAGGTTAGTTTTATCAGTTAGTTTTATGGCTGTTAAACACCACTTTTAATCACTTATATTATAAGGTCAGTTTTATCAGTTAGTTTTATGGCTGTTAAACACCACTTTTAATCACTTATATTATAAGGTTAGTTTTATCAGTTAGTTTTATGGCTGTTAAACACCACTTTTAATCACTTATATTATAAGGTTAGTTTTATCAGTTAGTTTTATGGCTGTTAAACACCACTTTTAATCACTTATATTATAAGGTTAGTTTTATGGCTGTTAAACACCACTTTTAATCACTTATATTATAAGGTTAGTTTTATCAGTTAGTTTTATGGCTGTTAAACACCACTTTTAATCACTTATATTATAAGGTTAGTTTTATCAGTTAGTTTTATGGCTGTTAAACACCACTTTTAATCACTTATATTATAAGGTTAGTTTTATCAGTTAGTTTTATGGCTGTTAAACACCACTTTTAATCACTTATATTATAAGGTTAGTTTTATCAGTTAGTTTTATGGCTGTTAAACACCACTTTTAATCACTTATATTATAAGGTTAGTTTTATCAGTTAGTTTTATGGCTGTTAAACACCACTTTTAATCACTTATATTATAAGGTTAGTTTTATCAGTTAGTTTTATGGCTGTTAAACACCACTTTTAATCACTTATATTATAAGGTTAGTTTTATCAGTTAGTTTTATGGCTGTTAAACACCACTTTTAATCACTTATATTATAAGGTTAGTTTTATGGCTGTTAAACACCACTTTTAATCACTTATATTATAAGGTTAGTTTTATCAGTTAGTTTTATGGCTGCTAAACACCACTTTTAATCACTTATATTATAAGGTTAGTTTTATGGCTGTTAAACACCACTTTTAATCACTTATATTATAAGGTTAGTTTTATCAGTTAGTTTTATGGCTGTTAAACACCACTTTTAATCACTTATATTATAAGGTTAGTTTTATCAGTTAGTTTTATGGCTGTTAAACACCACTTTTAATCACTTATATTATAAGGTCAGTTTTATCAGTTAGTTTTATGGCTGTTAAACACCACTTTTAATCACTTATATTATAAGGTTAGTTTTATGGCTGTTAAACACCACTTTTAATCACTTAGTTTCATGGCTGTTAAACACCACTTTTAATCACTTATATTATAAGGTTAGTTTTATCAGTTAGTTTTATGGCTGTTAAACACCACTTTTAATCACTTATATTATAAGGTTAGTTTTATGGCTGTTAAACACCACTTTTAATCACTTATATTATAAGGTTAGTTTTATCAGTTAGTTTTATGGCTGTTAAACACCACTTTTAATCACTTATATTATAAGGTTAGTTTTATCAGTTAGTTTTATGGCTGTTAAACACCACTTTTAATCACTTATATTATAAGGTTAGTTTTATCAGTTAGTTTTATGGCTGTTAAACACCACTTTTAATCACTTATATTATAAGGTTAGTTTTATCAGTTAGTTTTATGGCTGTTAAACACCACTTTTAATCACTTATATTATAAGGTCAGTTTTATCAGTTAGTTTTATGGCTGTTAAACACCATTTTTAATCACTTATATTATAAGGTTAGTTTTATCAGTTAGTTTTATGGCTGTTAAACACCACTTTTAATCACTTATATTATAAGGTTAGTTTTATGGCTGTTAAACACCACTTTTAATCACTTATATTATAAGGTTAGTTTTATCAGTTAGTTTTATGGCTGTTAAACACCACTTTTAATCACTTATATTATAAGGTTAGTTTTATGGCTGTTAAACACCACTTTTAATCACTTATATTATAAGGTTAGTTTTATCAGTTAGTTTTATGGCTGTTAAACACCACTTTTAATCACTTATATTATAAGGTTAGTTTTATCAGTTAGTTTTATGGCTGTTAAACACCACTTTTAATCACTTATATTATAAGGTCAGTTTTATCAGTTAGTTTTATGGCTGTTAAACACCACTTTTAATCACTTATATTATAAGGTTAGTTTTATCAGTTAGTTTTATGGCTGTTAAACACCACTTTTAATCACTTATATTATAAGGTTAGTTTTATCAGTTAGTTTTATGGCTGTTAAACACCACTTTTAATCACTTATATTATAAGGTTAGTTTTATCAGTTAGTTTTATGGCTGTTAAACACCACTTTTAATCACTTATATTATAAGGTTAGTTTTATCAGTTAGTTTTATGGCTGTTAAACACCACTTTTAATCACTTATATTATAAGGTTAGTTTTATCAGTTAGTTTTATGGCTGTTAAACACCACTTTTAATCACTTATATTATAAGGTTAGTTTTATGGCTGTTAAACACCACTTTTAATCACTTATATTATAAGGTTAGTTTTATGGCTGTTAAACACCACTTTTAATCACTTATATTATAAGGTTAGTTTTATGGCTGTTAAACACCACTTTTAATCACTTATATTATAAGGTCAGTTTTATCAGTTAGTTTTATGGCTGTTAAACACCACTTTTAATCACTTATATTATAAGGTTAGTTTTATGGCTGTTAAACACCACTTTTAATCACTTATATTATAAGGTTAGTTTTATCAGTTAGTTTTATGGCTGTTAAACACCACTTTTAATCACTTATATTATAAGGTTAGTTTTATCAGTTAGTTTTATGGCTGTTAAACACCACTTTTAATCACTTATATTATAAGGTTAGTTTTATCAGTTAGTTTTATGGCTGTTAAACACCACTTTTAATCACTTATATTATAAGGTCAGTTTTATCAGTTAGTTTTATGGCTGTTAAACACCACTTTTAATCACTTATATTATAAGGTTAGTTTTATGGCTGTTAAACACCACTTTTAATCACTTATATTATAAGGTTAGTTTTATCAGTTAGTTTTATGGCTGTTAAACACCACTTTTAATCACTTATATTATAAGGTTAGTTTTATCAGTTAGTTTTATGGCTGTTAAACACCACTTTTAATCACTTATATTATAAGGTTAGTTTTATGGCTGTTAAACACCACTTTTAATCACTTATATTATAAGGTCAGTTTTATCAGTTAGTTTTATGGCTGTTAAACACCACTTTTAATCACTTATATTATAAGATTAGTTTTATGGCTGTTAAACACCACTTTTAATCACTTATATTATAAGGTCAGTTTTATCAGTTAGTTTTATGGCTGTTAAACACCACTTTTAATCACTTATATTATAAGGTTAGTTTTATCAGTTAGTTTTATGGCTGTTAAACACCACTTTTAATCACTTATATTATAAGGTTAGTTTTATCAGTTAGTTTTATGGCTGTTAAACACCACTTTTAATCACTTATATTATAAGGTTAGTTTTATGGCTGTTAAACACCACTTTTAATCACTTATATTATAAGGTTAGTTTTATCAGTTAGTTTTATGGCTGTTAAACACCACTTTTAATCACTTATATTATAAGGTCAGTTTTATGGCTGTTAAACACCACTTTTAATCACTTATATTATAAGGTTAGTTTTATGGCTGTTAAACACCACTTTTAATCACTTATATTATAAGGTTAGTTTTATGGCTGTTAAACACCACTTTTAATCACTTATATTATAAGGTTAGTTTTATCAGTTAGTTTTATGGCTGTTAAACACCACTTTTAATCACTTATATTATAAGGTTAGTTTTATGGCTGTTAAACACCACTTTTAATCACTTATATTATAAGGTTAGTTTTATCAGTTAGTTTTATGGCTGTTAAACACCACTTTTAATCACTTATATTATAAGGTCAGTTTTATCAGTTAGTTTTATGGCTGTTAAACACCACTTTTAATCACTTATATTATAAGGTCAGTTTTATCAGTTAGTTTTATGGCTGTTAAACACCACTTTTAATCACTTATATTATAAGGTTAGTTTTATCAGTTAGTTTTATGGCTGTTAAACACCACTTTTAATCACTTATATTATAAGGTTAGTTTTATGGCTGTTAAACACCACTTTTAATCACTTATATTATAAGGTTAGTTTTATCAGTTAGTTTTATGGCTGTTAAACACCACTTTTAATCACTTATATTATAAGGTTAGTTTTATCAGTTAGTTTTATGGCTGTTAAACACCACTTTTAATCACTTATATTATAAGGTTAGTTTTATCAGTTAGTTTTATGGCTGTTAAACACCACTTTTAATCACTTATATTATAAGGTTAGTTTTATCAGTTAGTTTTATGGCTGTTAAACACCACTTTTAATCACTTATATTATAAGGTTAGTTTTATCAGTTAGTTTTATGGCTGTTAAACACCACTTTTAATCACTTATATTATAAGGTTAGTTTTATGGCTGTTAAACACCACTTTTAATCACTTATATTATAAGGTTAGTTTTATCAGTTAGTTTTATGGCTGTTAAACACCACTTTTAATCACTTATATTATAAGGTCAGTTTTATGGCTGTTAAACACCACTTTTAATCACTTATATTATAAGGTCAGTTTTATTAGGTTATGGTCTTTAATGCCACTTTCAACAACATTTCAGTTATTTATCGTGGCAGTCAGTTTTATTGGTGGAGGAAACCGGAGTACCTGGAGAAAACAACCGACCTGTCGCAAATAACTGAATAAACTCACAAACATTGGTGATCATAAGAACTGATTGCATAGGTAGTTCACAGTGGCCCCTGGACGAATTTTTTTAAACTATCTTAATCTCCAAAATATTTAATATTATAATGGAAAAGTCCTGGGTTGTGAGGATAAACTGCAAATTCTATGAGGAAAATAGGATAAAATTTTAATTAAAACCAAATGGATGGCATATGTTGAAACATGTGCCTGCATTAAATTACTTATTATGAACTGCATTTTATTTAAATTGTTTTATTTTGTGGGTTTTTTTTCAAATGTGAAGAAAGGGGTCTAAAATGTCCTTTATTGCATAATTTAGAACATTCTTGTCAATTTTATATCAAAGTGGCTCTTATAGTTTGATAATTCCAAACTTATGTACTCAGCTATTAAATAATAAATATATCAAAATACATCCCAAGAAATGGAAGAATGATTCCATGGGTAACATGGAAGCCTCCCCTATCCGTTGAAGTAAACAGGGGCATAACTCCAGACTGGAAAAATTAATAAAGTCCGAAAACAAACATGGCCTTTGTTCATTGCCCCTGACCATGTGTATAAATTGCAAATGATTTGTTTTAGTGGAACTTAAGTTTTTGAACGGAAACCAGATGTGGGAAGTCAGGATATACGTACGTACACAGGTAAAACTTAATGCCCCTGATACCTAGCGATGGGCGCATAATCAAGTAAGATAAGAATCGTTTTTGAAAGAAGCGAAATGGTCTAGCAGAAATCATGTGTAAACAACATTATCATTTATTTTATTTTATAAAATCTAGTTTTCCGCGAGGCTGTGCATATTTATTTATTTTCTAACTTCTGGTCTGATAGAAAATCTTGTTATAGTCATTATGCAAAGGACGTTAGTTGTGTTAGACAGTGAGTCATTATATAAAGGTCAAATGCACAGGATAATACTGGGGAGGAATAAATAAGGTCGGATAACGAAGGAAGTCGTTATACAGAGGGGGTCAACTAAGATAAGTTTGACTTATGTGTTCTATATGTCAAGAAATATGAAATATCTATCACAATTACAAGGAAATTACAACATAAGTCAATAGACTTACCTCCTGATCCTGAACCTTGGTCATCACATTCTCCAAAAGAATCTATTGTCAGTTTTATTCCTAGTCTACACCCTTCCTTTTTCATCTTACATTCATTCATATAACTCTGACCATTATTAGCACACACCCACTGTATTGTGTCTGGACAACTCATGGAGTGATCACAAGAACCTAAAAGTAAATAAAAGGTTACCATAGCAACACAATAATTTCTTTATGAACCTTAATATTTTGAGCTCATATATATACAATATACCCATACATACATTAACGGAAAATGTACAATTTATTTGAATGATCTTTAGAAACAGGTAGAGCTTTTGGTGAGTTTTTCTAGCCCTTTTCGCAGCGAGTGCAAATTAATTTTATAACTATGTACGTATATTGTGTTTATCCTGCAATATCAAAAAGTCCCAAACAACTTCCAAATTGTCTGAAAATAACTGAAACAAGTGGCATTCTAATCATTTTCAATGGTGTCATCTGTGACATCAGCCCTTATAGTGTCACTGTTTCTTTCTGTTGCTCTATATGAATCAGGTATCAAAAATGCTTTATTAGGTCCATGACCTAATAACACTGAAGTTTATTTGACCCCCTTTATTAGTCCTCAAAATCACACAATTGCAGGATAAAAGTTGTTTACTTGGACAGTTGAAGTACAGAGTGTGTTCTATTTGTGCATTAGATGTTAACTTGGAAATTAGAGTAAAATAAACCATAGTCTTCTGTATAGCAGGTGAGTGAGTGATTGTTGTTGAATGCCAATTGAGCAATATTGCAGCTATATCATAGCAAGAATATGTTCCATATCAATGAGATGATGATGATGTCTGCTTTTTACTTTGTACTAGAACACGCTTAGTTGGATTTTTAGTGCTAGTTCACTGAAATAACAGTACACAGGTAGACATGTCGCCCTACTCGAACACATTATTCTGATTACGAGCCAACCAGTTTTTGCTCTTACACCTAAATGCTGCGTACTTAGCGGAGAAGCAACAAATACCAATTTTAGAGTCTTTGGTTTGACCCGATCTGGGCCCGAACCCATGATCTAACGCACTCAAGGCAAATTCGCTAACCATTACACCATGTTGCGAAAGTGTCCGTCGCCCCATTCAGACACATTATCCTGATTCCGAACCTACCAGTCTCTGCTCTTACTCCTTAATGCTGCTTGCTCAGCGGAGAAGCAGCAAATACCAATTTTATAGTCCTTTGTTTGATGCGACTGAGGCTCTAACCTACAATCTACCACACTCAAGTAAACACTAACCATAACACAACCGATGAGTGCACCTGCAACCTTGCCTGATAAAGAGGGGTGGTGTCTTTGGTGGGAATGACCTTATAAAAGGGGGTCTACTCTATTTGTGTATTTACCCGATTCATCACATCTGCCTTCATGCTGTACCCTTAAATCTATTCTCTGATTACATCCATCCCTCATCATTTCACATTTGTTTCTGTATGTTCGTCCATTGTTACCACATACAGCATCTCCATTATTTCTACAATTTCTAGGACAAAAGCAGTGGCCATTTTGACAGATTTCTCCAAATCTACACCTTCTTCTTGTACACATTGCTTAAAAAGAAAAGGATGTGTTAATTATTATCAACAAAAAGTGACATCGATTGGTTTGAAGATGATCTTTTATCACACAATGAGTGCCACATGTGGAGCAGGAACTGCTTACCCGCCAAGAGCACCTGAGTTCACCCCCGGTTTATAGTGGGGGTTCGTGTTGTTTGATCCTTAAATTGTCTGTGTATCGTCTTTTTGTGTCCATTAAACGCACTGGTGCATAGAACGCATCGCACCCTCTTTCCTCCCAAAAAAATCTGGGGAAAATTTTAGTTCCTATCTATAGAACACAGGGAGATTCAGTAAAACATTCACGGCAGAAACTCGTTCAAACGGCAAAATACTGCTTACCACAGATCACGTATTTGTTAATCCGTGTATTTTTGATAAATTTTAGACAGGGAAATGTTAATTTAGTTTTGTTAAAAGAGTTTAAACCGATTATTCTACATTTTGCAAGCGAAAATTTGCTGTTTTGTGAATGCAGGAAGTTTATTGGTAATGTTTAATTTGAAAACAAGTTCAAAACGGCAATGAAAATGATACGGATGGAGCAGTTGTAAATGGGGCAATTGTAAATGGAAAGTTGCTGACCTGACCACATGTATATAGTTTTCAATGCGACAATACTCTGGAAAGAGGGATGGATTTATTGAAAGAAGAAGAAGTTGATATTTTTGTCGTTCTTTACGTGAATTATGGTTGTTTTAAATAATAAATATGTAGATATGTTTAATCTTTAATCAGTATTAATTCAATAATGAACTGTTCATGTGATCAAAGATAGGCAAGCTTGGGTCAAGCTTAAAATAGGAAGTAATTACGATCGATTCAAATAAAGAGAAAACAATACAAAAGTAATAACATTAATTAAGACCTGATCAAAGAGATTATAATTTCTTTTGAAGTCACTACTCATATTGTAACAATGCTACAATATAGTATATAATATTGACAGGTGTCCAGGTATGTTTAATTATCTTTTCACACCTTGTTATACAATATACGGTCCTTGACCTTGTCAACTGCTGTAAAAATCGATAATTCAAACAAAGGTTCAATACCCAAACACAGGTAATTTCACCCCAGGAAAATAGATTGAAAAAAAGTAAAATATCACAGTCTGATAGAAAACATTTGACAGTTATTCCTGCATTTGTATGGACAATTAGTTCCGAACAATAACAAAAATATACAAGTATGATTTTTGACAAACATCGAGAATATTTACATACCTTTCAAAAAGGCAATGAACAAGCAATAAATATAATTTTTATACAATTTTATTTTAAATAACACATATATAATGAACACAATTAATGTTATTTGAACATTAATTCATCGATCATTGGGAATATTGCCGTCCGTGAACTCAAAGCTATGCTACCGGCAACTCTCTGCGTGACCTGAAAAAAAGTGTCTGATACTCATTTTAAAGCATAAGACCGTGTTCTATACGTACCAAAAAACGGTGGTGTTTTGTAGATCATTGTTTCTCCTTTTGGCCATTGTATTGTCCTTCTTCAAATTATGGCTTCTAATTACCCCTTTGGTATCTTCAAACTTTTCTCTTTTTGAATTCTCTTATACAGAAATCCTGGAATCTGATAATTGAAGGAAGTGAAAACACCAGGTATCCTTAATTGGAATTTGACCTCTGTTACAGTGGTAAATTTTAGCCATTTTACATATTGTGCATGACCTTTATGTTTACTTTCATTTTCAAGTGCAGTGAATGTAAAATTACAAAGTCTTTAAAATAAATCACATTTTTTTTTATTTTGCAGTGTATCAAAAATATTTTCCCATTTTAGATACAATGTACTTGAATTATTCCCCAGTCTGGAAAAAAATACAACATGTGCATTTACATGTTTATTCCAATCAACAGACATCCTTCAATATTTACTGTTAACCTGAATGTAGGGTACACATAATTGCAGACTGGTTCCCTATTACTAATGACTATCTGGTTCCTATAACTTCGTTACCATGACAACTTACCATTATACGGATCTTCCTCACACTCCCCAGTAGAGGCCACTGCAATATATGTGCCATTTAGACAGGAAGCTACTCGAAGTCTACATTCATTTTCGTATGTCTTTCCATCTGTTCCACAAACTTGGGCATTCATTGTCTAAAAAAACATTTAATTTATAAGAAATAGACATGCGTGGCCAAAGCATTCTAAAGTTATCATCAAATATGAGAATAGATTCCTATTTTTTTACAAAGTCAAATAACTCTGAAACAGTACTGTGAAAATCTTCAAAATAGCATACTTTCCTCAATTTTAAGCTGTATTGAAATTTCATGAAATTTCGTCAAAGCAAACTTGAGTTATAGTCATAAAACAGATGAATGGATGGACACAGGTAAGAGTTTGACGGTATTTAAAGAAATGAAAACGTACAAACAGTAATGTTGTACAGTGGAACCTGTCTAATGCAACACACCAAGGGACCAGGGAAATGTGTCAGATTGTACAGGATGTCCGAATACTCAGGTTTAATTTAATAAACAGAAATACTTTGGGATCATAAATTTTTGTCGGATGTCGGAAAACTCAACTGTCAGATTCGACAAGTTCCACTGTACGAATCAGTGAAAGACTAACTATTTTAATTAATTGTTTGCTTAGCAGCTCTGATCACTGTAACAATGACGCAATGTCCTGTTCCACCATCTGTTTTTTGTCTCTCATCTTACTTGTTGTTTGCCCACAAATATCATTTTATTTAGAACTGCCCTAAGGAATATCAAGCTTTTAAGAAGAATGTATGGAATGCAAATTCGGTCAAAATGTAATATTTTTGCAGTGATGATTCTGGTTAGAAAATAAAATAACTTAAAATCAATGAAAAATAGCCGAAACCATGTACACTACTTCTCAAAAGTAACTTTTTATCTGATCTGATCTGATCGTATCCTCCAACTTTCAGAAGAAAAGCAGTTTAATAACTCATAAAAATCATCCCTATTTTTGTCAACCTCATACCAGAGGGTGTGAATGCTCTTTATTGTCAAACATCAAATGTCCTTTTATCTCTACCGTTATCATCATACAGATCTGAATATTTTTTTGCCATGAATCATTAAATCCTGAGTTTTTGATCTACTGTTTGTAGAAAATACTTTATCGCTATAGTTATTTTCTGCAAATTTTGATTTCCTATTTAGGACCTTTGTTTACAAGCTCCTTAAGACATTAATTAAAGATTGATCGCAATTTTTGTTTGGTTCATGAAGAAATAACCTCAATCAGGTTGTACACACTGTGTAACCCACTTAGCGGGTTACGCAAGGGTATGTACAACCTGATTGAGGTTATTTCGAATGAACCGAACAAATAATTTCGATCTATCCTTATAAATTATTTCAAACCTTTTTTGTTATGATATTGAAAAATATATTTATTTTTTCAAAATAAGACAAATAATCGGAAATAAATTTTAAATAACCCCAAAGGTGCCTCATTTAAAGAAAATCGCCTGATGACAACGGCAATTGGGAACGACATCTATTTTCAGATTCAGTACATATGAAAATAACCTCAACTTTTTAAACCAATCAAAACATGTATAAAATGACATGTGACTCTAAAATGAATTTATTATTATTTGGCTTTCCAATCTTTTAATCATGAGCGTACCTGATGGAGGTTATTCCAGAAACGTGTCGTGCACACTAAATTTGATATCTACGTTGATTTTTTTACTGTGAATCATTTTACAAGATTGATTGATTGATTGGTGTTTAATGCCAACTTTAGCAGTACATTTTACAAGATACCCCATCCACATCCTCATGATAAACATAGTACATGACATTTATATTATATCTACATACTCTTTCACAATGAGATGGACAGACACACTTGGCTCGATGACCGCTACGATCACATCTGGAGTAATGTTCACATTTCATCTTCTTACCACACCCATCTGAAAATGTAATCAATATTTTGTGATTTGATTTTTATGGTGTTTATGCCACTTTCAACAATATTTCAGTTATATCGTGGCAGTAATATTTTGTGTAAATTATCCTTCAGTGCCTGTTTAATCTTAACACCTTTTTCTGTATATTTACTATAATGTAAGTTAATTGTAAGAGAGTGCCAATTTCCAACATTCTGTTAATACACATGCAAATGTACCCCACATGAAAACCATATGAGAATCATACGTAAATCATGCATTCAGATACGCAAGAATCAAGCTAGATATGATAATCACGAGTAAATGGGAATCACATACATGTATGTATATTCTATATATGATAATCACTTTTTTCATAAAATCAACTCTTTCTGAAAAAGCAGTGAATATCGGTACGCGCGCTACCTCACCCGATACTACTATAATGCATTGATTGCATAAATCTATCAAAACTAATGATTTATTTTCCAATTGAGCTTATTGGGGTCATGCTCAAGCACGTCATAGCCTTTAAGCTTATTGGGGTCATGCTCAAGCACGTCATAGCCTTTAAGCTTATTGGGGTCATGCTCAAGCACGTCATAACCTTTAAGCTTTTAATAATACTTTCTTTTTGTTGACGTTAACGTCATTTTAAATTTACTAGAAATAATGAGGTGAATTTGTTACACATTTATTGAACATACTATTCCAGCTATGTGAATTTGTTACACATTTATTGAACATACTATTACAGTTATGTGAATTTGTTACACATTTATTGAACATACTATTCCAGTTATGTGAATTTGTTACACATTTATTGAACATACTATTCCAGTTATGTGAATTTGTTACACATTTATTGAACATACTATTCCAGCTATGTGAATTTGTTACACATTTATTGAACATACTATTCCAGTTATGTGAATTTGTTACACATTTGCTGAACATACTATTACAGTTATGTGAATTTGTTACACATTTGCTGAACATACTATTACAGTTATGTGAATTTGTTACACATTTGCTGAACATACTATTACAGTTATGTGAATTTGTTACACATTTATTCAACATACTATTCCAGCTATGTGAATTTGTTACACATTTATTGAACATACTATTCCAGTTATGTGAATTTGTTACACATTTATTGAACATACTATTCCAGTTATGTGAATTTGTTACACATTTATTGAACATACTATTCCAGTTATGTGAATTTGTTACACATTTATTGAACATACTATTCCAGCTATGTGAATTGGTTACACATTTATTGCACATACTATTACAGCTATGTGAATTTGTTACACATTTATTGAACATACTATTACAGTTATGTGAATTTGTTACACATTTATTGAACATACTATTCCAGCTATGTGAATTTGTTACACATTTATTGAACATACTATTCCAGTTATGTGAATTTGTTACACATTTATTGAACATACTATTACAGTTATGTGAATTTGTTACACATTTATTGAACATACTATTACAGTTATGTGAATTTGTTACACATTTATTGAACATACTATTCTAGTTATGTGAATTTGTTACACATTTATTGAACATACTATTACAGTTATGTGAATTTGTTACACATTTATTGAACATACTATTACAGTTATGTGAATTTGTTACACATTTATTGAACATACTATTCTAGTTATGTGAATTTGTTACACATTTATTGAACATACTATTCCAGTTATGTGAATTTGCTACATATTTATTGAACATACTATTCCAGTTATGTGAATTTGTTACACATTTATTGAACATACTATTCCAGTGATGTGAATTTGTTACACATTTATTGAACATACTATTACAGTTATGTGAATTTGTTACACATTTATTGAACATACTATTACAGTTATGTGAATTTGTTACACATTTATTGAACATACTATTCCAGTTATGTGAATTTGTTACACATTTATTGAACATACTATTACAGTTATGTGAATTTGTTACACATTTATTGAACATACTATTACAGTTATGTGAATTTGTTACACATTTATTGAACATACTATTACAGTTATGTGAATTTGTTACACATTTATTGAACATACTATTACAGCTATGTGAATTTGTTACACATTTATTGAACATACTATTACAGTTATGTGAATTTGTTACACATTTATTGAACATACTATTACAGTTATGTGAATTTGTTACACATTTGCTGAACATACTATTACAGTTATGTGAATTTGTTACACATTTATTGAACATACTATTACAGTTATGTGAATTTGTTACACATTTATTGAACATACTATTACAGTTATGTGAATTTGTTACACATTTATTGAACATACTATTACAGTTATGTGAATTTGTTACACATTTATTGAACATACTATTACAGTTATGTGAATTTATTACACATTTGCTGAACATACTATTACAGTTATGTGAATTTGTTACACATTTATTGAACATACTATTACAGTTATGTGAATTTGTTACACATTTATTGAACATACTATTACAGTTATGTGAATTTGTTACACATTTGCTGAACATACTATTACAGTTATGTGAATTTGTTACACATTTGCTGAACATACTATTCCAGTTATGTGAATTTGTTACACATTTATTGAACATACTATTACAGTTATGTGAATTTGTTACACATTTATTGAACATACTATTCCAGTTATGTGAATTTGTTACACATTTATTGAACATACTATTACAGTTATGTGAATTTGTTACACATTTATTGAACATACTATTACAGTTATGTGAATTTGTTACACATTTACTGAACATACTATTACAGTTATGTGAATTTGTTACACATTTATTGAACATACTATTACAGTTATGTGAATTTGTTACACATTTATTGAACATACTATTACAGTTATGTGAATTTGTTACACATTTGCTGAACATACTATTACAGTTATGTGAATTTGTTACACATTTATTGAACATACTATTACAGTTATGTGAATTTGTTACACATTTATTGAACATACTATTACAGTTATGTGAATTTGTTACACATTTGCTGAACATACTATTACAGTTATGTGAATTTGTTACACATTTATTGAACATACTATTACAGTTATGTGAATTTGTTACACATTTGCTGAACATACTATTACAGTTATGTGAATTTGTTACACATTTATTGAACATACTATTACAGTTATGTGAATTTGTTACACATTTATTGAACATACTATTACAGTTATGTGAATTTGTTACACATTTATTGAACATACTATTACAGTTATGTGAATTTGTTACACATTTATTGAACATACTATTACAGTTATGTGAATTTGTTACACATTTATTGAACATACTATTACAGTTATGTGGATTATATTTCAATATCTTTTGAAACTGAATTTGTTTAATATGATTTTTAGACAATATTAGAGGTGTGACCTTTGACCTTGATTTATTACAAATCTGACCAAATTATCAATTGACCAACCTCTTATAATTAAAGTTCTTTTAATTATCTTTTTAATGATATATAAAGTCGAACCTTGTTGTCTCGAACTCGAAGGGACTACCTGAAAATACTCAAGTTATCCGAGGTTCAACTGATCAAAGATCGATGATGATGACAACTTTTTATTGAAGAAGGTAATATAAGTGTGAGATTGGTGTGTGTATTAAGTCACACATTTTGGCCTCTTACTGCCTGACTAATTTCCATACTTACTACAAAGACCGTCATGTTCCTTCTGTATGTTAGTCTTATGTAAACAGTTATGTTCCTGTAGTTTACAAAAATTAGTGTAAGATTTCCCATCACTACCACACACCTGAAACAATCAATGAATTCCAAATAAATAGGGCTAGGCCTATGGTGCTTAACGCCACTTTCAACAATATTTCAGATATACCATGGCCATCAGTTTAATTGGTGGAGAAAACAGCAGTACCCAGGGAAAATCACTGATCTGCAGCAAGTCACTAACAAACTTTATCACATAATGCTGTATCAAATAGTACACCTCACCATGAGCGGGATTCAAACTCACAATTTTAGTGGTGATAGGCACTGATTTTACAGATAGCTATAAATCTGTCTACCACATGATCATGACCATGGTGGTCCCTTTCAAATAAATAACATAATGATGAATGTACATATGAATAGAGTGCAACCTGTCTAAAATGAACACCTGTGTTACCAACTATTTTGATTGCCATAGACAGGTGTTTGGATTAGACAGGTTAAATGTGAAAACAAAATTCTGATACAGGCTAAATTTAATGGTCAGTATACACAGGGTCTATTTTAGACAGGCTTTACTATATTTGTGTCGTTTATTAGGACCTCATAGTCATCAGAATTTGTGTATTTAATCATAATTCATTAAAATGAGTTATCTCCCTCGTTCATTTCCTATGTTTGTGTTTGATGACTACATTATGCCATTGAATACTGGTTTCTTTTGGAATGAAACATTTTTTTAAATATTTCCTTTCATCTTCTTACATTCCTTTAAAGAAATTATGAAAATGTTGACACAGGAACACCACAATATAGCTAAAATAGTGTTGAAGTTGGCACTAAACACCAATCAATCAATCAATTGACACAGGAATTAAGCATTGTTCATTACATCAAGGAATTTTCAGCGATATTATTGCTGGTGTGACCATGTAATACCATCATGTAAGACATTTTTCTCTGATCAACAATTTGGTATAAACCTTCAAAATAGCACAACCAGATCGGTGGTTAGCGTGCTCGCATAGAGTGCGGTAGATTGTGGGTTTGATCCCATATCGGGTCAAACCAAAGACTATAAAATTGGTATTTGTTGCTTCTCTGTTAAGCACGCAGTATGAAGGAGAAAGTGCAAATACTGGTTTGCTCTGAATCAGAATGTGTCCAAGTGGGGCGATATGTCTATCCATTGACTTGTTTCAGTGAGCTACCACTATAAAAATCCAACAAAGCATATTGGTCTAGTACAAAGCAAACTTGATCAACATCTCATTGAAAATTAACTTGTTCTTACCATGATATAGCTGAAAAATTGCCGTGTTGGCATTAAACAACAATCACTCACTTGATTTTAGTGTTAATGTGACTTACAGGTTCATAGTACTCCTTACGACATTGGTGAGGACAAACACATTTCTCTACATTGTTCTGTTTTACACATCTAGCCCCGTGTCCACATCTTATCTTACAATGCTCACCCCCTGTATACAAAAACAAGTTATTATAATTATATAAGAAAATCAAAATTAAATAAAGAGATTAGTAGTTATTTTTTCATAACATAGTAAAATTTATCTCAACAAACCTCTCAATGAACTAGAATTCCTTGTAAAACTGGACATTAAATTTACTGTAAGTATAAGATACAGTACTATTGAAACAAAAGAAGTGTCCATATTAGATATAAAAGGTTTCTTTTACCACATGAGTACCTTCTTTTGTTTCAATAGTAATGTATCTAACTTGTACAATAATGATGCTATAATTTATAATTTATCATCAACTTGTTCGACGAAAGAATTGTCTATTCACCTGACAAAGATTCTGTCTGCAGTAAAAGAGGAACAACAGAAATATTGTGAAACTGTTTACTCGCGTAGTGGCATAAATCACATGTGGATTTTGAAAAACTCTAAAGATCTTTTGGATAACCTGAAATCAAGATCTTTCTCTCAGGTATCCTCCATTAAAACTTTTGATTTTTCAACTCTATATACCACCCTACCGCATGACAAATTAAAAACCCGCTTAAAAGAAACAATTCATAAAGCTTTTAGTCATAGAAACTATGGCTCAAAATTTGTTGTGTTAGGCTACAATTCCACATATTTTTCAAACAAAATTCAAAAAGGTAAAACATGCTACTCCGAGGAACAAGTGATCAGTATGCTGGAGTTCCTCATCGATAACATATTTGTCTCCTTTGGAGGGACACTGTTTCAGCAGGTCGTCGGCATACCAATGGGTACGAATTGTGCCCCTCTTCTAGCCGATTTATTTTTATACTCATATGAGTCGGAGTTTCTTCAAAAGCTTGTAAAAGATAAGAAGATTCATGAGGCTAGAGCCTTTAATTTCACATACAGGTATATTGATAACATATTTGTCTCCTTTGGAGGGACACGGTTTCAGCAGGTCGTCGGCATACCAATATGGGTACGAATTGTGCCCCTCTTCTAGCCGATTTATTTTTATACTCATATGAGTCGGAGTTTCTTCAAAAGCTTGTAAAAGATAAGAAGATTCATGAGGCTAGAGCCTTTAATTTCACATACAGGTATATTGATGACGTTTTATCTATCAATAATTCTAGATTTGCAGAATTTCTTCCATTGATATATCCTACAGAGCTGGAAGTTAAAGAGACCACCAATATAGCTTCGTCCGCATCATTTTTGGACTTATACTTCGAATTTGACGACAGTGGTCAACTCAGTACTAAAATTTATGATAAGCGGGACGACTTCAATTTTAAAATCATAAATTTTCCAAACATGTGCAGCAATATACCAGCTTCTCCTGCATATGGTGTTTACATCTCGCAATTGATTTGCTATGCAAGGGCCAGTAGCAATTATTCTGATTTCCTGAAACGTCATCTTCATCTGAGAAACAGGCTACTGGACCAGGGCTATAAAAAGATTCGCCTTATTCGATCTCTTAAAAAGTTTATATTCCGATACCAAGATCTTGTCGAAATATATTCCGTCTCTGCAGGAAAAATTATAAGCGATGCATTTTCATATAGTGAAAATGTATAAAGATAAAGAAGTCAAAAAATGTCAAGGATATTTTTTTTTGTCAATGTGTGACGTAAAAATATTTTTGACATTTACGTCACCAAATATGGTACTGCTTTGACAACTATTTTACCTATTTTGTTCCTGTATTTAAATATTGTTATAGTGACAGCCGGAACCTTTGAACCGTAATGAGAGCGGGAGGTTTGGCGCCTTAAAATCTGATTCAACCCACCATTTCTTTAGAAATACCTGTACCAAGTCAGGGTCATTACGGTTTTCACAGTTTTCCGGTTGTTGACTGATTTTGTCTGTTTATATAATTATGAGTTTTGACTTTCCCTTTGTAAGATTGTTCGGAGTTCGGTAATTTTGTTATTACCCTTATTTATCAAATAAAAAAAAAGGCAGAAAACAGTTTTGTTTGTGAATGCATTTACCTAATTTTCTTATTTACAACATTGGTCAAATTTTGAAGCTTGTTCATAAAAAGAATTGCAAAAACATTGACCTGTATCACCGACCTGTAATTGATATTGGAGGCCACATTTACAATAGCATTGCTGGGGGTATTATTGTACAAGAGTTGAATAGGATTCTAGAAACTGTAAGCATTAAGAAGTACTTTCAGTAATTCATGGAGATATTGTAAGAATTGTAGATTACTCTAAGTAAAAGCCATGAATATTGTGATGTAGCTCACGGAGGAAGTTACAAAATTCATAAAACTTCTGAGTACCAGTTTCGTACTCATAGTTATAGTAGGGAAAAAAACATCCAATCAGAAGTAAGTCACATCCAATAAATACAGCATTCTGATTGGATGATTTTCGAGTACGAGTATTATACTTCTACTCAAAAGTTTTAATTAAATTATTGAAGAATACTACACCACACAAGTTATTATTATTGAAAACCTAACAGAAGCTGAAGGCATTGAGCAGCCAAGATAAAATTCAAATATAAATGAAAATGAAATATTTAAAGTTTGTATTAATACAGGATTCCGGATTATTAAGGTTCGGCTAAAACAGGTTTCACTATACTTTTCAATTATAGTCTGTGAAATCTTTCACACCCTCTTCAACGATATGAGTTATACTTGTTGAAGACCTAACAATGACTAATGATGTAATTATTACTGATATATTAGTTTGGATTCCCAGGTGTAATATGTGACTTTCTCTAAAGTTCATTTACAACCACGCTCCTTTGTTTAAAATGAAGAATACGACAAAAATAATGATACCGTCTAAATACAGTCAAACCTGTCGTAACGGTCACCTTTGTATAATGATCACCTGCTCATAACGGTCACTTTCGTGCTCTCCCGCTGAATTTCACTATATATTTTAATTCGATATAGCAGTCACCTGTTCAATGTGGTCAGCGGTCACCATTTATAAGTAATTTTCAGTGTAAAACCTTTGTATAACGGTAAATTTAATTTAAAAATAACACCGGAAGTGATTTCGGAAGATTGGTATTTTTCTCAAATGTACCAAAAATCCTGAGGTGTTACAAAATATATTGATTAATTTAATTAACTAAATAAACAAACACCATGAATTTTTTGAATAGTAAATTACATAAAAGACAGTTTATCCCTGGGCATTATTGGAGATTTTTATTCATTACGACGAGAGTAGAAATTCCCTCACCAAAAAGATTTTGTATCTAGTATCATGTCAAAATCATCAACATCCGTAAATAGGAAAGCTTTGAAATTAGACAACAAAGTGAAAGCGATAAATCATTGTGATGTTGGGAAAAGTTGTCAGGCTGTGGGTGTTGGTCGTACCCAGATAAAGAACATTCTTAAAGTAATATTACACCAGTTTTGGGTGAAGAAATTTTTTCCCTGAAAATTCAATTTGGAATACGGCAGTACCTTTACTAAGCTATTCATGCATGTTTCAAGTCGAAATATGTTCCCAACAATTAGAAATCTGCAAATCCGTGTGCATGTTTATCGTCCTCGCCATTGTTGTGGAGACTGATTAACTTTCAGTTGTTTTGTTCTGATGATTGCCCGCCGGGTCATGACCTCGTGACGAAAAGATAAACAATCATGGATGCTGAGGTAAGCACGCACACATTCCTGACAATGATTATTGAGGAATCTGTCTGTTTCATGTCGTGAACCATTTTTTTTGGGTGCAATTATTCTTATGTGGTACACACAGAATATATTTTTCCTTGCATCCGACATTTTTTTCATCAACTGAACATGAGCGATAATCTCCCCGAAAGAGTTCAAATCTTGGGTCACGTGCATATCATTTGCATTACTTTACGGGAAAACAGAATTATCTGCTGTCAAATATTTTGCGATTTGCTCTTAAAATCTGCTTTTGAGTGGATTTTTAATGTTCTGAAATTGATTTTAGTTAAAATTAATGGGAATTTCGATACTTTAAATTAGAGTTTATACATGAGTAATTCTGGGAAGTTCCTCTTGGTAGTTCCTAGGAGGGGGGCACTATTTTTAGAAGAAAGATGGGAACCAATGAGAATTAAGATAGCAGATGTGAGGTCACCAGTTTGAGATAAGTAGGTCACCAGTTTGAGATAAGTAGTGCTATCAGATAGGAAGCATTTGTTGAAAATATTTGTTTTTTAATTCATAGTTTACATCGTTTTATTCTTGACTGTATATGTCAACTATGGAGATTTTATTCATCCTGTCGTGAAGTGAATATTTGAACAGTCTAGTCTAGTATATTCACAGACTTTCAGGCGTTTTCGTTGTCCGATGGATACGGAACCGCCAGTGTCCATGTTGCTTTTGCTATAAACAATTCAGATTCTTTGACATTTTGATAAATAATTATGGAATTTTATTAGTTTATGGACTTAATTTCGAAGAAGGTATGTGAAGTATTTTCTCCTAAGTTTTAGAAAGAACGACAATAGACTCAAGATGGGGCCTACCCGTCGTCGTAAAAGTAAGAGTCAGTACGATCCTGATCTTTATGAAAACTGGACAATTGTACAATTAAAAGAGGAGTTAAGGAACAGGGGAATTCGTTTTCCTATTAATGCAAGGAGAATGGCCTTAGTTTGGTTACTAAAAAACTTTGAAACGACAAATGATAGCCATTTTAACAACGTTAACGGACAACAAAGTCAGTCGTCCATATTAGGAGATCGGGCACAACAGCAGTTCAAGCCGTACGATGTTGACAGTTATGCGCATGTCAATTCTTCCTTATTAAGTAGTGTGTGAACCCATGATTCTGCAGGTGCAGGTGGCATTGCAAACGCACGAGAAGACAACGCCGAAAATGGAAGTGCACGATCCCATGATGCCGCAAACGTAAACAACTATGGCGGTGATCATAGCAACAGAGTGTTGATTGGATTAGTTTCGAATTTGGCCTTTATAATTCAGGGGAATTATTTTCCTCCAATTCAATAATATTCCACTAGTTTGTTCAATTAAAGATGTTTAATTTTACATCAAGTTTTTTGCCTGCTGGGATCTCCCCAGGTATGTTCAGCTAAAAGTTGGTTAGTGAGTATTATATACTCCGCTGGGATCTCCCCGGAGTTTTTGTCATAAGAGTTTTTAACCTGCCGGGATCTCCCCAGGAACATTCAGTTAATATTGTGTTTAGTTTACTGTAGTATACTCTGCTGGGATCTCCCCGGAGTTTTTGTCATAGAGTTTTAACCTGCTGGGATCTCCCCAGGAACATTCAGTTAATATTGTGTTTAGTTTACTGTAGTATACTCTGCTGGGATCTCCCCGGAGTTTTTGTCATAGAGTTTTAACCTGCTGGGATCTCCCCAGGAACATTCAGTTAATATTTTGTTTAGTTTACTGTAGTATACTCTGCTGGGATCTCCCCGGAGTTTTTGTCGGAGTTTTAACCTACCGGGATCTCCCCAGGAACATTCAGTTAATATTGTGTTTAGTTTACTGTAGTATACTCTGCTGGGATCTCCCCGGAGTTTTTGTCATAGAGTTTTAACCTGCTGGGATCTCCCCAGGAACATTCAGTTAATATTGTGTTTAGTTTACTGTAGTATACTCTGCTGGGATCTCCCCGGAGTTTTTGTCATAGAGTTTTAACCTGCTGGGATCTCCCCAGGAACATTCAGTTAATATTGTGTTTAGTTTACTGTAGTATACTCTGCTGGGATCTCCCCGGAGTTTTTGTCATAGAGTTTTAACCTGCTGGGATCTCCCCAGGAACATTCAGTTAATATTTTGTTTAGTTTACTGTAGTATACTCTGCTGGGATCTCCCCGGAGTTTTTGTCGGAGTTTTAACCTACCGGGATCTCCCCAGGAACATTCAGTTAATATTGTGTTTAGTTTACTGTAGTATACTCTGCTGGGATCTCCCCGGAGTTTTTGTCATAGAGTTTTAACCTGCTGGGATCTCCCCAGGAACATTCAGTTAATATTGTGTTTAGTTTACTGTAGTATACTCTGCTGGGATCTCCCCGGAGTTTTTGTCATAGAGTTTTAACCTGCTGGGATCTCCCCAGGAACATTCAGTTAATATTGTGTTTAGTTTACTGTAGTATACTCTGCTGGGATCTCCCCGGAGTTTTTGTCGGAGTTTTAACCTACCGGGATCTCCCCAGGAACATTCAGTTAATATTTTGTTTAGTTTACTGTAGTATACTCTGCTGGGATCTCCCCGGAGTTTTTGTCATAAGAGTTTTTAACCTGCTGGGATCTCCCCAGGAACATTCAGTTAATATTTTGTTTAGTTTACTGTAGTATACTCTGCTGGGATCTCCCTGGAGTTTTTGTCATAAGAGTTTTTAACCTGCCGGGATCTCCCCAGGAACATTCAGTTAATATTTTGTTTAGTTTACTGTAGTATACTCTGCTGGGATCTCCCCGGAGTTTTTGTCGGAGTTTTAACCTACCGGGATCTCCCCAGGAACATTCAGTTAATATTTTGTTTAGTTTACTGTAGTATACTCTGCTGGGATCTCCCCGGAGTTTTTGTCATAAGAGTTTTTAACCTGCTGGGATCTCCCCAGGAACATTCAGTTAATATTGTGTTTAGTTTACTGTAGTATACTCTGCTGGGATCTTCCCGGAGTTTTTGTCATAGAGTTTTAACCTGCTGGGATCTCCCCAGGAACATTCAGTTAATATTGTGCTTAGTTTACTGTAGCATACTCTGCTGGGATCTCCCCGGAGTTTTTGTCATTGAGTGTTAACCTGCCGGGATCTCCCCAGGAACATTCAGTTAATATATTGTTTAGCTTACTGTAACTAGTATACTCCGCTGGGATCTTCCGGAGTTTTTGAATAAGTCCTGCCTGATGGGATCTCCCCAGGCATATCCTTCTATTTGACTTAGCAAATTTGTTGAATAGGTTGTTTTTTATTACCATGCTTGTCCAGGATAGTTTTACAGTATCTCCCCAGTCTTAAGAGCAGTTTGAATTTTTGCTATATTTGGTTAAAAGTACTTGTTATGTCTATATAGCTAGGTTAAGTTTTTAAGATGAGTAACCCCCACAGAAGCCAGAATTAATTATTTAGGCAGGGAAATATGTATTAATGCTAATGGGGCCAGAGGTTGTGTGAGCCCTAAATGTAGAAATTTCCATGTATGTTTGCTTTGTAAATGGGAACATCCTAGAATGTAATGTTCTCAAGCAAAAAATGAGGGTGTGGCCCCTCAGAAAATTGGGGCCATCAGTCAGAGGAAACGAGTGACAATTCAGGGTTTAATTTTAAGATTTATACACCGGTTGAAGTAGACAATTAGCTTTAGAGTTTGAAGTAGATATCCTGATGTTGAATTTAGATCTTACCTGATAGAAGGGCTTAAATATGGTTTTGATACAGGAATTAACCCATTGCCAGATAAATCTATAGTTTGTAAGAATTTAAGGTCTGCTTTATCACAACCTGAGTGTGCAGCTTATTTCATTAGTGAAGAATTAAAAAGGGATATTTAATTGGTCCTTTTGAAAGCATTCCTTTTAAACATTTTCGCATTAATCCCATCGGTATTGGATAATTGCCGAAGGAAAATACAGTGGAAAGAAAAAACTTATTGTTGATTTGTCAGCTCCTTATGAAGATCCAGATAACCCTAGTCTAAATGAATTGATTGACAAGGAAGAATTTTCCTTACAATATGTATCTATAGATGATGCTATTAACATTATTAAAAGACTAGGCATTAAATCTTGGTTAAATAAGACAGACATAACTGATGCCTTTAAGGTTATGCCCTTGCCTTACCATGGTATCAAATGGGAAGATAAATTTTACTTTTTTAACAAACTGGTATTTGGATGCAGATCTAGTCCAAAAATATTTGATACTTTGTCACTAGCTGTATGTTAGATTGATAAAGAGAATTACAATATAGAAAATGTATTACATTTGTTAGATGATGTGTTGGTAATTCTCCCAGCAGAGGCTAATGTGGGAGAGGTTAGGAATACATTTTTAAATATTTTTAAGAATTTGGGTATTCCACTTTCAGCAAAAAAGACTGAAGGTCCATCTCTTGTCATAGAGTATTTAGGTATATATTTAGATCCAGTTAAAATGGAAGCTCGTCTTCCAAGAGAAAAAATTGTTAGGATTCAAGCTGTTATCGAGGCTTTTACTGGAAAGAATTCATGTACAAAAGGACAGTTATTAAGCTTACTTGGTCATCTCAATTTTGCACGTAGAGTCATTTTACCAGGCAGATCGTTTGTGTCTCATCTTATCAAATTATCAACTACAGTTATACCGGATTTCCTGTACCATTTAACGAATGTATTTACCAATTGCTCAATGAATATTGACCAACTGGTATTTAAACTCCTAGAAGTCACATTGGTGTTGGTCAGAAAAAGTTTAAAGTTCCTATTGTTAAGAAATCAATTTCCTATTGTTGGGCAATCAATGAACAATAGGAACTGTGTTTAAACTTCTTTCCTGATGAAAACTTTCTCTCTGATGAAACTTCTTTGATGTTATTTCATATTGAAAAATTATTTCATTAGAATGATTATCTTTCTTTCATATACCCGATAACAGGCACTGTATAACATATATATATATATATATATATCATATTATAATCTTTTCCTAATTTGAGAAATAACTCCCATTGTTTTTAATTTAGATAGCTGGTAAACATTTTTCTAACATTTATATTTTTCCTTTTTTCTTCTTTTATATTTGGAATTCATGCAGATATGGAAAATAATGTTTTGTGAATTGCTCATTTTCACAATAACAATATCTAGATATGGATATAGTACATGTATGTACACAATATTCAAATTTGCAAATACTGATTTCATGTACTTTCAAGTATTTTCAAACATTGTGGATATATTCAGTGATTAAATAATATTAATATTGCTTGTTTTATTTTTAGGTCTATTTATGCAATAACCATGGTAGAAAAATTGAATTATTACCCCCAGTTTTATGCAAACACTGTATGGAAATTGATTGATTGATTGATGTTTAACATAATTTTCAGGATTATTATCATTATTTTATATTTGACCAAATTGTAATTTACAAACCAAAAAGCAAATAAATGTAAAATTTTGCATTTATTCATCAAATTAGAAAAGAATAATTTGTTTTCATATGCATAATGCTAATTATACAAAAGAAATGAATTCCAATGAACAAATTTTCAACTTGAAATAAAATCAAAGAAGTTTTCATCAGGAAAGAAGTTTAAACACAATTCCTATTGTTCATTGATTGCCTAACAATAGGAACTTGATTTCTCAACAATGGGAACTTTAAACTTTTTCTGACCAACACCAATGTGACTTCTAGGAGTTTAAATACCAGTTGGTCAATATTCATTGACCAATTGGTAAATACATTTGTTAAATGGTACAGGAAATCCGGTATAAGAAGTTGACACATCATGTTTATTTAAAAAGTTGTAGATCAGATCTTGTCATGTGGTCTAAATTTCTTAAAGAATGGAATGGGGTGTCATGTTAATGACGATATTGTAAATGCAGCTGATATTCAACTGTTTACAGATGCTACTATGACATCATTTGGGGGTTATTATATGAACCAGTAGTTCCAAGGTGAATTTCCAGTGGAAATTTTAGATGAATAGACCTCCATGGCCTTTTTTTTTTTTTTTTAACTTTATCCGATAGTTATGGTATGCATATTATGGGGTCATCTGTGGATAAGAAAACAAATTTTATTTAACTGTGACAATTTAGCTACTGTGGACATAATTACAAAAGGGAGATCGAAATTTCCAAGTATAATGAAACTTATGAGAAAACTTACTTATCACTCAGCCATGCATAGTTATGTTATTCATGTTCAACATATTGTGGGCAAAATAACGGTATAGCAGACTCTTTCTCGTTGTCAGATGAAAAAGTTCTGGGCTCTAGCACCACAAACAAACAGCAGACCAACACCATGCCTGCCAGCTACAGAGCTAATGATGGACGAACTTCTCGGTTGGACAATTTATGGGACGCTGCTTTAAATAAAAGTACTAGGGTAACATACATGTCGGCATTCAAATGTTTTCAAAGATTTTCTGATTTTGAATGGAGTAAATAGTGATAATAATATATAAAACATTTTTAATTTGCGTTCCTCAGAATGTGACCCATTTCATAAGGGAGTCAATATTGCTATTTACGAAAACCCCATCTTTAAACTAGTTGATACTATGATAAAATATATTAAGTTAAGACTAAATTTAGGAGCAAGTCAGATGTCACCATTTATATTCATAGAAGATGAATTTGATTTTCGACCATTGAGTAGGGATACTTTCATTGGTTTGTTGAGGAATTTATTAGATAGGCTTTGGATACGATAATTGTAAATTTAGTGGGCATTCGTTCTGAATTGGTGCAGCGACATCTGCTGCTGCTGTCGAAGATCATATCATTCAATGCCTCGGACGGTGGTCTTCAGACTGCTATATCCGATATATCAAGGTTAATTCTAAAGTATTACAAGGTGCACAGTATGATATGTGTTTTTCTACATAGGCGTTAACATGGTAACACACAATGACATTACTGTATATGCTTCATACTACAGCATGAATATATTGGTTTATAATATCATCATACTAGATGTATCATTTCATGGGGGCTTCACTCAGTTCACTATTGTTTCATTTGTTTATTTGGCCGGGATAATTTTTATAAAATTATTTACCACAAGTCAATAATACATCTTACAGTTTAGTTGCAATTAAAAGTACTTGGGTGGATATTACCACAGGGTTAATTTGCCTGCTGGGTTCTACCACAGGTGACTTGGCCCTATATTCCAGATATCACATTTCATAGATCTAGCCTTTAGATGTCATTCACAGGGTATTTTGCCTGCTGGGTTCTACCACAGGTGACTTAATCCAATATCACCACTGATTTTTCTAGCCGGATGGGTTCTACCACTGGCTTCATACTTCTCAGTCACACATGTTACCTGCTGGGATCTACCACAGGTAGTTTATTAAGTCTTGTTGGGTTTTTTCATATTTTATGCCACTATTGTATATTTTTTTTATTATAGTTAGAAATGTATATAGTCTAAGCTTAGAATTAGGTTGTCATAGTATATAGAAGTGATGGAGGACAGTAGCCCCCAAGAAGCCAAATGATACATAGAGTGGTATTAAAAGAGTTTATATGTTGTAGCATAGAACATGATTGAAATGTGCCAGTCATTTAATTTTGTCAATTTTATATATAGTTTTATTTGTATGTAGTTTTTAGTATTAAATAGTTTGAAATGTTTAAATATTTTGTTACGTTACACATTTTCGTTCGGTATTATGATATGGCTCTGTCGTCAGTCAGTCCACATGGCTCCACAGTTGTTTACATTTTTCTGTTGGGTCTTTTGTTATTTTCTGTCGTCAGTCCACATGGTTCCAGAGTATCGTCACTTTCATAGGTAATTAACAATAAGTATGTCTTCATTGCATTGAGCATATATCATGGTTTCGGGATGTGTGTGTCCATACACACAATGACACACAATTTGGGCATGTCTGTTGATACATGTATAAAGTGACATATTAAGTGAAAATATTTAATCCAAAAATTCAACGATATTTGCCTTTCATATTACTTTAAAAGAAAACGTGAAATTCTTGACGATTTTGAAAACAATGCTTCCAGTTCAACGTTGTGTTACTGGAAATTGTACTTTTGTTTATTAAATATCTTTATTTATTTATTTGTATGTTTTATTCAAATCATATCATATTGAGATAATTTCATCAACAATAAATGTAAACAAGAGTAATATTACGACAGGAACAAAATAACAAGTAAAACATTATTAAAAACATAAGATGTAATGAAATATGTTTATTTACAACTAGCGTGCAATATTTTGTCGAAAAATCAAAATCCTTCATATAAAGGTCACCTGTATATAGTAGTCATTTTGTCAATCTCCCCCAGGTGACCACTATAGACAGGTTTGACTGTACAGTCGATATATGTTATTTTGCTATTATAACATTAAAGAACTTGCTAATAGTCAAAAGATTGGAAAGCTAGGTAGGTGCATATCCAATTACTATACGATTATAACCATTGTGGTCCATCCCTATATTTCATTTAAGAGAACCTAAAAATAAATGTACCAGTATTTGAGAAAGTAATTTCATAAATCCAATTCTCATATATTTTTCTTGGGATCCTTGAAAAATCATTCTCATTTATTTATATATTTTTTTTTTTTTTGGAGATAATTCCTTACCCTATTTTTTCATTTTTAAAATAGCTATGTGATATAGAATGGAAATATAGTTGGTTATCAGGTATAGTCCCCAGTCGTCATGGCAACAGTGATTGTTCAATCAAAAGTTAAGATTTTACATGATTAAAACACCACTATATAGCTGATATTTTGCTAAAGATGGTGTTAAACACCAATCAATCAATACATTATTAAGTACAAAATCAATATTTTATATTTACCACAAGCTCCGAGGTGTTTGATATCCACACTGGTTTTATTGACACAAGCTTTCCTCCGAAGTTCACACTCATTGTCATAGGTAATATCATCTGTTCCACATACTTTATTAATGATTGGTTGACAGGCAGGTGGACATTGACAGTGAGCCTTACTGTCCCGGCCGATATTACATACCTCCCCAAAATCACACTGTAGCAACTTACATGGATTAGTATCTGTAATGTTACAAACAATTTCTGTAATCACGATTTTGACATTACAATATTACAAACAATTTCTGTAATCATGATTTTGACATTACAATATTACAAACAATTTCTGTAATCATGATTTTGACATTATAATATTACAAACAATTTCTGTAATCATGATTTTGACATTACAATATTACAAACAATTTCTGTAATCATGATTTTGACATTACAATATTACAAACATTTTCTGTAATCATGATTTTGACATTACAAGATAAATCGTAAATGGCATAAGTGCCAGATTATGTGACAAAATAATTACCGATATGCCGTTTCATAGCAGGTAATGGGGAAATTGGTACACAATACATTCAATAGCATTAATTTCCTTACAAAATACAATAGCCCCCCTTGTATATAAGATCACCCCTTCCATAGCAAAAAAGTGGCCTAATAAGAGGGGCGGCTTCTACTGAAAGGACAATTCAGCAATATTTAATTATCTCAGTGCATCTTGAGGGACTATTCAGCAATAGTTTAAGAGATTGGCCTCTTGTGAGAGCAGCCTTATAAGAGGGGGACTACTGTATTATAGACTTGATATCAAATTTAAAGAAAAAGCACAACAGAAATGTTATGCTTAAAGTTTAAGAATCTATATCATTTTTAGATTTACATGTACAACAATTATGGTATTTATAAATTATTCTTGTTACTTTTTACTTTTTTTTGCCAACAAAATATAACTTGCATATTAGTTTCAAATATATAAGATAGTCAAATCTGCGATTGCACATTATCCTAATCAATTTGGAAAAGAGGTTATAAATGAGCTGAAAAGATTTGCTCACTGAATGAGTTTGCTAGTGAAATCAAAATGGAGTTAAGGCAGCTTTAACCTACAAACTTCCCACTAAAGTTGTGAGTTCGAATCCCGCTCAGATGAGGTGTACTCGATACAACATTATGTGATAAAGTTTTTCAGTGACTTGCGTCAGATCAGTGGTTTTCTCCAGGTACTCTGGTTTGCTCCACTAATAAAACTTACAATGATATAACTGAAATATTGCTGAAAGTTGCGTTAAACATCATAACACGTATATATAAGTGGTAAAAGGTTCTTGCACAAGGACAGTAAAAGAGTAACCGTAATAAATTACAAACTGTTCAGAAGATAAACAATTAATTTACTAAATACAATTCATGCAAATTATACACAAAATACAAATATACATGCAATACACATGCACATTTCTTGAATTTAAGATCTGCCAATAGCATAATAAATAATTCCTTTTTCCAGACAATTAAAACACATCTTTGACTTTGAATGTAAATGAACTACTACTATATTATATACAATAAACATCGGTGATTCACCGTGTATGCTGATGTAAGTCAATAAACTTCCTACATTAATTTGTGATTGCTTAGGTTTTCTTTATCTATCATGCGGGTCAAAAACCTAGTTGTTTCAAATATTGATAACTAAAGTCGTGAGTTCAATTCCCACTCATGTCGAGATGCACTTGACACAACCTTATGTGATAAACTTTGAAATTGATCTCTTCACAGGTCAGTAGTTTTCTTCGGGTTACTCCATAAATAAAACTGACCACCACAATAAAACTGAAATATCGTTCAACTAGAAAGGGGCATTAAACATACATTGAATGAACATCACAAGGACAATAGGTATTGAAGGGAGAGTTCATCTTCGAAAAAAAAAATTACCTTGAGGATCACCAACTGATTCAAAGGAAAAGTTTTATTTTCCTTGCAATAAAATGTTCAATGTTTATGTGCACAAAGTTCTATAAAGTTTTTATGCTATTAGGCTTAATTTACCAAAGATGAGTCCACCACTAACATTGCGAGTTTGAATGCCGCTCAGGCAAGGTTTACTCGATACAACATTATGTGATAAAGTTTGTCAGTGACTTGTGGCAGATCTGTGGTTTTCTTCGGGTAATCCAATTTCCTCCATCAATAAAACTGACAGCCATGATATTACCGAAATATTGTTGAAAGTGGCGTTAAATACCATAACCCTTCCCAACGTTTAGTCTTATTATTCTGCTATTTTGCAGTAATATCAACTGTTACGAAGACTTCAACATAACAAAGTTTGACTGCATATTTCTTCAGAATAATGGAGGAAGGTTGCATCATTTCAAGAAAAAAAGGGGGGTCCATGATTTAGATTCTGTAGTACATGACGGAATATGTCAGGAGAACATTATTGTATGATATTGTTTGTTCAAGTATAGAGAGTTGGTGGGGGGAAAAAAAGTAACTTTTATTGCCAAAAAGAATTCATCTAGTAGCTAATTAAAAAAAATAAAACAGAAAAAGACTTTAAAATTCAATGATTTCAGTACATTTTATTTATATTATATACGTGTATGTGTATGTCGGTGGTGTAATGGTTAGCATGCTCACCTCTAGTGTGGTAGATAGTGGGTTTGAGCCCTGATCTAAGACTATAAGATTGGTATTTGTTGCTTCCTCGCAAAGCACGCAGCATTAAGGAGAAAGATCAAAGACTGGTTGACTCGGAACCAATATAAGGTGTCAGAGTTGGGAGATGTGTCTATCCGCAAACTGTAGTGTTGTTTCAGTGAGCTAGCACTATAAAAATCCAACTAAAGCATGTTGGTCTAGTACAGAGCGGAGCTAATCATCATTTCATTGAAAATTTATTTGTTCTCGCCATGATATAGCTGAAAAATTGCTGAGTTGGCAGTAAAAAACAACCACTCACTTATATATATATATGTGTATTTATATTACTCTTGTCTTTAAAATAACAGATTTCATGGACAAAGAATTTTAAATTAAAGAAAAATTTAACTTTTGAAAGATAGAGTTCTCCTGCATAGACAAAATTGCATAAATAAAAAAAAAGATTTTGAGACAATAAGTGGATTGAGTGAGTGATTGATGCTTAACACCAAATGAGCAATTTTTCAGCCATATCATGGCGAGAGCTTGTTATATTTGATAGTATGATAATGTGCACTTTGTACTAGACCAACACACTTCATTGGATGTTTATAGTGCCACCTCACTGAAGGATAAGTCTTAATTTCTCACCAAATGCAGTCATTGCTCTTACTCCTTAATGCTGTTTATTTAGCACAAAAGCAGCAAACACCAATTTTGTGGTCTATTGTTTGGCCCAACTGGGACTCCTACCCACAATTTGATCCACACTCAAGGCAAGCAGGCTTACAATTACACCACTGATGGAGTCAACAATAATTGGATATCTAATAAAACATTACATCATATGTGCAGAAATTGCATGCAAATTCTAAGCGTCCATTTAACTTAAATGTAAACCACCATAAACAAAACAATAAAAACATATTTGTGGTTATACTCATATCACTAATTATATGGTGCTCAACTAGAAAACAAGCCAAAATATTCAGCCTACAAATATTGTGCCAAGATTTTGCACAAGGAACAAAAATAATTGTGGTGAAATATATAATATATTAGAAAGTTAAAAAATAGAAAAAAAAGGGGGAGAAAATAAAAATTTTCATTTTTGGTACATTAGTTAAGAGTGATACAGTTAAAAATAAATGTTGTCAAGTTGATCATCCTAATTTATTTAAAGAAAATATGAAGAGTCATTAAATATATAAAATGCACACAATTATATACAGTCAAACCTGCCCATGTAGTCACCTGTATTAAAAGGTCACCTTTTTCTTGTCCTGTCAGAAAATTTTATATGAATTGAACCTCTTTAGAGAGGTCATCTGTCTTATAAGGCCACATTTTCTGAGTCCCAAAGGTGACCTCTTAATACAGGTTTGACTGTAATTCTATTTTACTTTGTATTTATACAATTATAGTTAAAATGGATGCAAAATTAAAACTTCAAGACATACTTCATAAAATATCTATTTTAGATCTGGACATCCTAAGCACAATTACAACATGTACTAAACTTGGTTATAAATACAAAATGACACCCCACCCCCCCTCCAAAATGAGTGTGGGTACAATAATTTTTTTGTCACTGGCAGTTGGATGGCAACATGTAATGGCCGACCAATGAGGCTGAAATGAATCGGTATACTCTGATGTTATTCCTCTCTGAATTAAAAGTTCTGTTTGTTTTTGCTTAAAATGGAAAATATAAGTCGCCTGTAAGATTTTGTCTTAAGAGACTAGAAATCAATATTTTCACCAGTAAATTCATCCAAGGCTAATAAATTTCTGAACAAAAATTTCCAAAGTGAAATGAAAATCATGATTAATTTCCAAAGTGAAACAAAAATCATGATTAATTTCCAAACTGAAACAAAAAACATGATTAATTTCCAAAGTGAAATGAAAATCATGATTAATTTCCAAAGCGAAATGAAAATCATGATTAATTTCCAAAGTGAAATGAAAATCATGATTAATTTCCAAAGTGAAATGAAAATCATGATTGATATTGTCTTACTAGAAAATGTTGATGAATTATGATTGCATAAATTCTTGAATTGTTTTTATTTAAAAAAAATTTGTTGTTATTGATATTTTCAAAGTCATCCTCCCCCCCCCCCCCAAAAAATGGTACAAACTTTTTGGAAAAATTATCATCAGAAGTACTCACAGAAAGTAGAATGCTGATTGGTTAACAGATGCCTTTCAACAATCGATCGATGGTTTCACAAAATCAATAAATACGCCTGTTTCAACAAAAACTTTAGACGATGTTTTCCTTTTTTCACCCATTACAAAGCTAAAAATTGCACTGAAAGGGTGCACTGTACCTATATCAGCATAAAATTAATATCCCTCGCCTTTACTCCTCCACCAATAAAACTGACCGCCACGATAAAACTGAAATATTGTTGAAGGAGATGTTAAGCACAATTAACCTCACTGTAACCAACTCTCAATTACATGATGTTTCAAAGTATAAGTAAATATGTGGCAGGTCAGTGTTTTTCTTTGGGTAATCCGGTTTCCTCCATCAATAAAACTGACGGCCACGATATAACTGAAATATTGTTGAAGGTGGCATTAAACACCATAACCCTTACCCCTTAACCCTCAAAGTATATATTTCTGCTTTTCTTTTAATTAGAATTTGTACTAATATAAAAATGTTCAGATAAAAATGTTATCAATCTTTAAATGTTGGATATGAAAACCTCAACTGTCTTCTAAAGTGCCACACCGAGCTTTCAGGATTGATTATGTATAATGTAAGAGAGTGAAAACATAATATTATGATCTAAGACATGACAGACGATTCAAAAACATTATCCTTGCTATACATGTAGCATTGGCAATAATTAGATACTGAAAGCCGCAGTGATATCTAGAACCATAATTTGCATATTATCATTACCTGAATGAGCTAACTAAAATATAAACACTATAACATTGTTCTTTCATAAATCTTTTTTCACATATAAAACAGACAATTATGAAGGGCATCATATCACACAATCAAATTTATACTTCTATCAAAATATATGTATCATAATTAGTAGTGTATAGTGTGCAATGATGTGCGACATATCAGAAAAGGGGGGAGCAATTCAAGTTCTAATTTTATAGCTGACCCACTGTTAGTTTACCCATGTTTCAATTGGTATTATGTTAGGAGTCTATAAAACTGCAATTGGAACTGATCTATTGAAGGAATGCAATTGCCTTTGTTACAGGTGAATCCTATTGTTGGACATTTAAACTTCTTATTGTATGACTGGAAGAGAGAAGTCAATCACCCATTGATTAAAACTCCCCAGAAAAAAATTAAACTCATCTTATATATGTATAGATGTATATGTACATGACCTATAGAAAGAAATACTGTCATTACCGTTGCATAAGGCGCATTGATGCATAATGCACACCACCTCTTGGCCTTGAAATCTCCAGATAAAAACTACGGTAGTTTGTCTATAATGCCATTTTTAAGTCTATTATGGTGAATAATTATTTGCCTCAAAATTGTTTGTTCTAAAATTACATTAAGGTCAGACAGTGACTTTACTTTTGACCATACTCGAACAGCAATTTGTGACGCTATTATTGATGGAGTAACCTTTGAAAAATCGGAAAACATCTTTAAGCATTGTGGATATATTCATTAAAATTATATAAAGTTTTTTGTAGGAGTTCATGTTATTTGCATTTATTATTTTTCTGATTAAAATTTGTACCTTATTTTTTTTTTTCCATAATGATTTCCCTTTTTCTCAATATTCCCTCTAACATGGTTACTGTAATTAGAAACCCTACATTTGTTGAATGATGTTTGAGGGTTAGGGTCATGGTGTTTGATGCCACTTTCAACAATATTTCAGCTATATCGTGGTAGTGTCAGTTTTATTGGTAAAGGAAACCAGAGTACCCGGAGAAACCACAGACCTGCCGCAAGTCACTGATAAACTTTATCACATAATGTTGTATCGAGTACACCTCACCATGTGCGGGATTCAAACTCACAACTTTAGTGGTGATATGCACTGATTGCATAGGTAGTTGTAAATCCAACTACCATATGATCATGACCACGGCGGCCCCTGAATAATGTTTGATTTTTAGAAAACAATTTAATTAAAAACCAAGTTGTTTTGTTTTGTTTTCTCAATACACATATTTAACCATATATCCAGATTATTTGCAATCAGAATGAATCTTAGTACTTGTGGCAAATAATTTTCAAAATTAAAGTTTTTCCTATTTCTCTAATGTAAAAAATAGACTTAAAATGGCATTATAGACACAAACAAGTTTTTTTCTGGATATTTCAAGGCCAAGAGGGGGTATGCATTATGCACCAATGTGCCCTATGCAACAGTAATGACAGTATTTCTTTCTATAGGTCATGTACATATACATATATAAGATGAGAGGAATTTTTTTCTGGGGAGTTTTAATCAATGGGTGATTGACTTCTCTCTTCCATTCATACAATAAGAAGTTTAAATGTCCAACAATAGGATTCACCTGTAAACAATATATATTATCAGCCTTAAAATGGGAGACATAGACATGTAAAAGGTAGTGAATCAATTGTACGGTGAGAGCGAAGCTGGAACCGTACAATTGATTCACTACCTTTTAAATGTCAATGTCTCCCATTTTAAGGGTTAGGCTGATAATATTTTAGTACGAACTTGATTGCATAAAATTGTATTGTTTTGTGTGTTAAACCCAATGCGTTGACCGATATAAGTTGATCTGTGTGTTTATTGATTTTTTGTGTAGCTATAAATAAAAGAATTTGTTTAACTGCTTGGAGGCGTGGCTAATTACTATAAACTTCATTCATAATGTAGCTATAAATAAAAGAATTTGTTTAACTGCTTGGACTGGGTGTGGCTAATTACTATAAACTTCATTCATAACTACGGCTTTTAAAAGATTTTCCCATCCTACAACAGATTTTCTGTATACACATCGGCTGTTAAAATGCCGGCTATAGCCAATGAAAAGATCTCATTTGAGGTCATCAAAGGCAATTGTATTCTAAGCTTTGTGGATGTAAATCTTGGTTTTACTGTTGCAAATATCCCTTTACCTATCGATAATTTGTGTATTGCATATGATGATGACATACATTACACACTAAAACACCAAAGTGTGTGTAAAAGTAGTTCTGGTTACGGTGAAACCTGAGGGACAAACAACGAGATTGAAAATAAACGATTTATTTCACATGTGAATTACATGAATTTATTTCGTGGAGAAATCTCAGTAAATCACACCTATCTATCTAATAAATATATCTACACTGTAATACCGTAATTTGCTCTTTACAGCACACACAGATGTATAATACACATATGACTTTGTAAAGAACTGTAGAGAGTTATGATAGAAATACTATATGTTATTCAGCTATCAGACAGGGTATATAATGTGACATTCCCGGCTTAGGATCTATATTCCCTGAGGGGAATATACATCATAAGCCGGGAATGTCACATTATATACCCTGTCTGATAGCTGAATAACAGATATATTACGGATTTAACCTTTTTTTTTAAATACAACATCCAACTGTATTAAATAAATTTGCCTCTTTTATTTTCATTTTTCGTATCTCTAGATGTCCGTTTCCGTACCTTTGACGTCATTCTTCAATGACGTCAAAATATGTGTCACGTCATATTTCATTTATAGGATGTCTCATGAAGGAAAATACTGTACTAAATTTCTAAATCAATAGTTTCATATGTAGTAAATTTTTATAAACTTTATAAAAATAACATTAATATATCACATAACAAAACAACGGGTGTTGCAAAACAGTTTAAATAATTTAAATATTAACTACATGTAAACCAGAGGCTCTCAAGAGCCTGTATCGTTCACCTGGTTATAAAAAAAACCAATTGGCCCTATGTAAAAACTATGTCCTGCAGTGGTAGTCATCTTGGAATTACGATCAACATAAAAAACACAAAGTTTGCAAAGGACCTTCCAATGATTGATGCACAGTTTAGGTTCAATCAGTGCAATAGCTTCAGAGAAGAATATATTTCTGTATTTTCCCCATATGATCCTGTGTTAATACTATGACCTGTGGTGGCAGCCATCTTGGATTTCCGATCGGCATCAAAAACAGAGGACCTTCCAATGATCATTCCTGGGCAGTTTGGTTTCAACTGTCCAAGTGGTTTCAGAGAAGAAGCGTTTTGAAACATTTTTCCCATAGGGTCCAATGTTAAACTAAGTCCTGCCGTAGCCGCCATTTTGAATTTCATATCAGAACAAAAAACGTAAAGTTTGTAGAGGACCATCTAATGAACATTCATGTACAGTTTGGCTTTAATCATATTCGTAGTTTCTGAGAAGAAGGCATTTGAACATTTTCCCATAGGGTCCAATGTTAATCTATGTCCTGCGGTGGTGGCCATCTTGGATTTCCGATCGGCATAAAAAACACACACCTTGTAGAGGACTTTCCAATGATCATTCCTGGGCAGTTTGGTTTCAACTGTCCAAGTGGTTTCAGAGAAGAAGCATTTTGAAACATTTTCCCCATAGGGTCCAATGTTAAACTAAGTCCTGTCGTAGCCGCCATTTTGAATTTCATATCGGAACAAAAAACCTTAAGATTGTAGAGGACCATCCAATGAACATTCATGTACAGTTTGGCTTTAATCATATTTGTAGTTTCTGAGAAGAAGGCATTTGAACATTTTCCCATAGGGCCCAATGTTAATCTATGTCCTGCGGTGGCAGCCATCTTGGATTTCCGATCGGCATAAAAAACAGTAACTTGGTAAAGGACATTCCAATGATCATTCATTTACAGTTTGGGTTCAGTCAGTTCATTAGTTTCAGAGAAGAAGATCTTTGAAATTTCAGCCAATCAGAGCATATTATTGGCCCTGGCAGCCATATTGAATATCCGACTGGAACGAAAAACAGTAATTTGTAGAGGACCATCCAAGGAACATCCCTGCTAAGTTTAGTTCCAATCGGCCCAGTGGTTTCGGAGAAGAAGCTTGAAATGTGAAAAGTTTACAGACGACAGACGCCAAGTGATGGCAATAGTTCACCTGGATCTTTGGTCCAGGTGAACTAATAAAACCTTGGTGTGGCCCCATGACGTCGAAAGTTTTCACGGCTCAGCATTTTGCTTATTTGTTATGGTACAGCCGTGGAACATAGGAGTTTGCTGAATCGATCAGGTATTTGTGACAGAATTAACCGTTGTAATATTTTTTTGTTCATGCAGCCGTTTTGAGTATAAAAACAGCATTTAATTTGGTAAAAATACATTTATTATTCCGTATTATACCATTGATTCAGTGAAGCGTAATGTTTTGTCGTCCATGTTTTAATCGTTTTTGGAGACTGAAATATATACCCCGTCTGTTTTCCGAATATATGCTGACATTCAGGGCTGAAGAACCAATGAAAATATGTGTAACAAACTAAATTCGTAATATATGTATATATAATCTCTAAATTCTTGTGACATTGTGTGCATCAATACTCACCCACATGAATTATTGTGACATTGTGTATTTTACTCACCCAATCTAATTTTTTTTTATTTTGGAGTTAAAAAGTGAGCATTATACACAGATAATTACAACAATGACCTATTATTCATAACTTACTGTAAAAAAATAAAACTGGTGTCAAAACGCTTCTCTATTTGATTGGAGTAAAATTTGACTGTGTGAAAGAACAACAAGCATACAACATTTATAAGGTACTGACTTTGTGATCAGCTGGGGGATATATAATGGATTAGTTTTTACTGAGTCATCCTAAACAAATCATAATAAAATGATGTTTTTGAAAAATACAACTAGACAAAAAAGGCAATAATTGCATTTTTTTTTAACAAATAAAAAAAGCAACTTATGACTACATTTACAATAGATCTTTAATGACAATTTTGTTCTGCTCTTAAACACATTTCCTTTTTTATCCCCACTCCCCCCTCCCCCCATGTCAAACTTGGAAAATAATGTCTACATGATGCCAGACCTCTTGTTGAGCCTTGAAGACTTAAATGCACACTCAAATACTGCCAAAACTTTTTTTGTGTGGAATTTTCCGAAAAGCAATAATATGAGAAAAAATGGATGAATATGTCCCAAGACACAAATGCCTCCTCTTCCAGGTAAAGTTAACAGGGGCATAACTCCAGAACAGAAAAAGTGGTAAAATCTGAAATTGAACTTGGCCTTCTATTTATGGTCCCTGACCTTGTGTATAAATTTCAAATATATTGTTGAAGAGGAACTTAAGTTACTGAGCTGAAACCACAGGCAGAACATACGGACGAATGGTATGTGTAAAACTTACAGATTTCTTTTTACCATTATAACTTATAACAAAGAATTATACTAATAGTTTGTCTAAACAATTTCAATTACAAAAACACAAAAAACAAACAACATCCACTGCAAATGTAGCACTGCATTTCCATAAACATAAAATATTAATACAGATTACACAGAAAATTTGTATGAAGAAAAAGTATACATTCCAGTTAAAGAAGAATATATAATTCATTTAAAGAAAATTTTATAAAGGGAGATAATTTGTGTAAGATGACACAGTCAACAGAACGTTTTACAACATGAAATTTTTACCCTGATGATCATCTTGTAAACTATCGTCTCCTGTTATAAATCAACATACTTTCTTCTTCAAAATTTTACAATGAAACATGCTATACACCTTTCTGGTCATGAAAAAATCATGCAAAATTGTTCTGGTCAAGATAATTTTCAGTTTGTTTACAAGTTTGAATGATGATAAGACTGCATGTTATAAATATATATTGCCTTCATTTCCTTATTTATCAAATTGGTTTCTCAAAAAATTTGAAAATTTTAATAAAATCCTCGTCTAATCATTCAAACATTTAGGTCACTGTCTTCATCATCAGGGGGTTAGGGTTATGGTGTTTAATGCCACTTTCATCCATATTTCAGATACATCGTGGCGGTCAGTTTTATTGGTGAAGGAAACCGGAGTACTAGGAGGAAAACCACTGACCTGCCGCAGGTCACTGACAAACTTGATCACATAAAGTTCAATTGAGTACACCTAGCCATGAGCAGAGTTCCAACTCACAACTTTAGTGGTGATAGGCACTGATTGCACCATATGATCAGGACCACAACGGCCCCTTCTTCATAATCAGACGTATCATCAGACTTTTTAGAATAAAACACTGATGAAGGCCTTGTGTCCGAAACGTTTGAATGAAGAGAAGGATGTTCTTATGGAGAACTTGCCCAAACACAGTGTATAAAATCCATAGGATACAATTTTTTCAATTTGTAAAAACACGTAGTTACGTACACTTTCTCTTTTAAAGTTTAAAAAATTTGCAGAAATGAAATATTTTTTTTTTGTGGAGATGAAATATTTTATCATGTACCAATAAGTACACAACAAATTCAATAGTAAATTGTATTCTATCTCGCTGGTATGATTACATTTATTTAATTATTTAAAATTTTGTAATTTTTATGTTTTTTTCTGAAATGTTTTTTTTTTACAATACATACCCATAGATAAATATAATACATACACATTGTTTTCTTCTTTAACTCCTTTTGTAAGAAATAATAATGAAATGAGGAGAAAAAAATGCTTGTTTCATTTATTTTTTTATCTATATCATACTCTTTTTAATGTACAAATTATTTTAAACAAAATTCCATGAAAATTTTTTAAGATCATATATATTTTATATCAATGAGAATAAACCATTACGAAACTGTGTCACGATTTAAAAAAAAAATATATTCACAATGTTGTAACTTTTACAGACGATTTGAGTTGGCATTAAACACCAATCAATCAATCAATCAATTACAGAAGATTTTCAATTTGATCATTCCATGCTGATATAATGATTTCATGTGCAATCAATCAGTTTCCGACATTTTAAAATAATCATGGAATTTATAATAAAAAATTAAAAAAAAATTATAGAAGCATTCATATTGCATTCATAGCCTTACCCTGCAAAATTGATTTGGTAAATACATCTGGAATTTAATATTATATAATAAACAGTAGTATAGCTTTAAGAAAAGCATAAACAAGAAGCCATATTAGAAGAATTAGAAGATATCTTTCTCAGACATAGTAGCGAAATTTTGCATTATTATGAATAAGCACATTTTTACACAAGTTAGAGTAGTGATAAGAATAACAATTATAAAAGAGAGAAAATTTTAGTTTAAAAAAACCCTTTTATTAAATTGATTTAAAAAAGAAATGACAACATCTTTAAAGAATGCTACTAACATTTAAACATTGACACAACCAGTGCAAGACATTTGTTAGCACGATGAAAAAGACATTGAAGAAATACTTTGAAAGCCATTCAAAGATCCTCTCAGCCACACGCACTTTATCTAACGAACCAATGAAATTGATTTAATATCTAGTAATAGAATATGACATTAACATACCTTTGCATCGTCCGTGGTGATAAATGTTGATTACCGATTGACTCCTACAAGCCTCTCTTTCAAGCCAACATTGGTTACTATAAGTATGACCGTTTGTTCCACACACCATGTTGACCTCGTCTGGGCATCTTAAGTTACACTGACAATTCGGTCGTCGTTTCTCGTCTAATACACAAGTCTGAGGATAGATGCATGCAAAACCTTGACAGGGATCTAAAAATAGAATATGTAAATTAAGTCAAAAACAAAACAAGAAGGCTTTTCAACATTTTCGCTATTGGGCCCTATTTTGACCTACCGGTATGTCCAGCAGAGGCAGACATCTGGGTTTTTCTGATTGACATAAAAACACAAACTTTTAAAGCATCATGCAATGATCACTCATGCAGAGTTTAGGCTTCATTAATGCAGCACTTTCTGAGAAGTAGGATCCTATGTTAAGCTATGTCCAGCAATGGCAGCCATCTTGGTCAATTGACATAAAAATCACATTGAAATGACAATCCTAATGTGCAGTTTGGGTTTCTTCAAATAAGTAGTTTCTAGGAAGGCATTTGCAATATTATACCATAGGATAATATGTTAAACTACATGTATAGTAAGCAGTGGAAGCCATCTTAGGTGGAGAGATTCCAAAAATTCGTTTAATTTAGAAAGGTGTTTTCAGAGAAGATTTTCAAATCAATTTTTGTTAAAGTAGGTTTAATTTGCATATTATTCAGAAATAAAAATAGTCAAAATTACATATTTCACAGAAAAACTCAAAATACATTCAAAAACTCATTAGCATAAAGTTACATTTCAAATTTCAGCTCACAATAGTTTAAAATGTTGTAGCTTTAGCCATTGAAGAAATTTCTTTTTCTAATAACAGATAGAGATCAGTGCTGTCATGATACACCTTTGAAAGGGTGACCACCCAAGGAGTATCCCAGCTTAGTTTGTCTCAGAGATTTTACAAATGATATATACGTCCTTGTTTTAGACGAGAAGATTTTTCAAATACAGTTTTGTTTAATTAAATCAGCCTAATTTGCAATTTTTCTGCAAAAATCGGAAAAATGCATTATGCTTTGGCCAAGAAGATTTTTTAACAAGTTTATGACTTACTAAAGAAGAAGACTGACGCCAAGTGCTGCCATAGTACAAAGCAAAACAAAAGGAACTCAGAGAAGGTCTTGCTCTTTCCTTACAAGATACCGCCACGATATAACTGAAATATTGTTGAAAGTGGCATTAAACACCATAAAACCAACTAAAAGCAACCATTCTTACAAGAATCTCAATGTTTGTGATAAAATGGCTACTGGTTAACTCAGCATGAATTTCTTTATTGATCATATCTGTCAGTTACCTAAGGTAATGTCACTGGGTATACCCATTGCCACAAAAGAACAGAATACAGTCAAACTTGTATTAAGAGGTCACCTTTGGGACAAAGAAAAAGTTGTATTTTAAGGCAGCTAACCTTTTAAAAGATATCTAACTCATATGAAAGTTTTCTTTGACAAGACAAGAAAAAAGTGACCTTTGAATACAGGTGATGGCTTAATAGAGGTGACTGCAATAAATTGTGGGGAAACATTAAATGATCAAAATACAAAATCAGAAGGGCTTTGTGATTTTAAAATTACACATGGGGTGAAGGCCAATTGGTAAGTTATAATTAGTACATTTGTAACAAAGAAAAGTCAACAAGAATGATGGTGGCTAAAACAAAAAGTACTACCCCTCCAACAATGTCTTCCCATTTTATATATACACGTATACAATATATTATATTGTATGTACATTGTCAGAAAATATATATATAATTAATTTGCATGAGCTTTAGAAACAGGTAGAGAAGTGATTCTTTGATGTTGCTGGTCTGTTTAACAGCAAGTGGAAAATATTTACCAACCCTACTAGTTGTCCTGTAGACCACTGAATATTACACACTAGAAAAGGTAAATGATTAAAAACAAAATAATATAGTCAGATTTAACACACACAATCCCCTGCCATGTTTTTTTTTATTTCTTATGAGAAGGGGTATGGGTGGAGGGGGAACTATACTCTATCTGAATCTGCAGCTGATCAGATCCTTTTTTCCTCAGATGAAATAAATTGATGGTGTGTTAGAAATTTTGACATTTAATTTGAGGAATTAAACAAAGAATTATTTCTCTCTGTTATATTGTGTTGTTTGGATGTTAGGTTTAATTTTTATTTTCTGTGAGATCATTGTTTGGTATACGGTTTTTAAATATTTCTTACCACTAATACACAAAATAGTACAGATTTATTACATCAATAGCCAATATACATACATGTATTAGTACAGATTTATTACATCAATAGCCAATATACATACATGTATTAGTACAGATTTATTACATCAATAGCCAATATACATACAATGTACATGTATTAGTACAGATTTATTACATCAATAGCCAATATACATACATGTATTAGTACAGATTTATTACATCAATAGCCAATACACATACAATGTACATGTATTAGTACAGATTTATTACATCAATAGCCAATATACATACAATGTACATGTATTAGTACAGATTTATTACATCAATAGCCAATATACATACATGTATTAGTACAGATTTATTACATCAATAGCCAATATACATACAATGTACATGTATTAGTACAGATTTATTACATCAATAGCCAATATACATACATGTATTAGTACAGATTTATTACATCAATAGCCAATACACATACAATGTACATGTATTAGTACAGATTTATTACATCAATAGCCAATATACATACATGTATTAGTACAGATTTATTACATCAATAGCCAATACACATACATGTATTAGTACAGATTTATTACATCAATAGCCAATATACATACATGTATTAGTACAGATTTATTACATCAATAGCCAATATACATACAATGTACATGTATTAGTACAGATTTATTACATAAATAGCCAATACACATACATGTATTAGTACAGATTTATTACATCAATAGCCAATATACATACATGTATTAGTACAGATTTATTACATCAATAGCCAATATACATACATGTATTAGTACAGATTTATTACATCAATAGCCAATATACATACATGTATTAGTACAGATTTATTACATCAATAGCCAATACACATACATGTATTAGTACAGATTTATTACATCAATAGCCAATATACATACATGTATTAGTACAGATTTATTACATCAATAGCCAATATACATACAATGTACATGTATTAGTACAGATTTATTACATAAATAGCCAATACACATACATGTATTAGTACAGATTTATTACATCAATAGCCAATATACATACATGTATTAGTACAGATTTATTACATCAATAGCCAATATACATACATATATTAGTACAGATTTATTACATCAATAGCCAATATACATACATGTATTAGTACAGATTTATTACATCAATAGCCAATATACATACAATGTACATGTATTAGTACAGATTTATTACATCAATAGCCAATATACATACAATGTACATGTATTAGTACAGATTTATTACATCATCAGTAAGTGTAATCAAACAAATTTCATTTTCTCAATGACCACAGCTTCGTTTGTCAATGATAATTATCACAGGAAATTTCACCATTATCATCCTTGAACAGATACTAAAATTCCTACGGGACGACACTTCCATGTTGGAAATGTATGTCTGATTTCTATCGCAGCATTGATTTCATTTTGACTGCATTAATGTGAATGTCCCGTGGGACAAACATCTCTCATGTCGTAAAAAAAAACACAGAAACATTTCCTTCAAATGGCTATTCTCCACAGACGTGTATTGATTTTTACAGAACAAACATGGCTGAGGGTGGAAAAGAAGGCAGAGAATTAAAACAATTATTTTTCTTACAGTTATGTCTCAATAAAAACCAATTTCCTATTTAATATTGTTAAGAAAATTATCAATTTTTTATTTTTTTATTCTATTATTGTAATAAAATTTGGTTCATATATAAATAAATTCTACCATTGAAGTCAATATTAGATTATTTATAGAAATGGATACACATTCCCATCGTAAGCCTCAAAATTATCTTCCTTTTTCATATCAAGTAACGAGCTGGAAACAAAATTCAATATAACTGTTGGTGTATCAGGACTGACTTATAATACAATGATATAGAAAGAACAGCTAATATCAGGGCTGATCATACACAAAAAATAAAACTTGCTAAAAAGAAAAAAAAGGAAAGAAAGAAAATAAGAAAACTTGTTTGAAATCTCTAATTAATATTACAATCATTAGAAAATAAACCTGACCACCACGATATAAATGAAATATTGTATAAAGTGGCGCTAAACACCATTACCACCCCCACCCCCCACAATCAATATAAAAGGTATACATGTAGATCTGATTTAAGAATGGTCTAGTTTTAAAAGCTAATAAATAATGCAATATAGTTAGTCTTAGTCTTAGTTATGGTGTTTAATACCACTTTCAACAATATTTCAGTTATATCAAGGCAGTCAGTTTTATTGGTGGAGGAAATCAGAGTACCAGGAGAAAACCACAGACATATAGTCTCTAACATTGTTTCCCGTTTATTACGATAATTTCTCAAATCAAGATAGTTAAATTTTCACATTTTAAAGTTCGAGGTTTACAAAGAACTTTAAAATATGAAAATTTAACTATCGAGATTTGAGAAATATATCGTAAAAAACGGGAAACAATGTTAGAGATTGTTTCTCTAATGAACCATTAAACATTTGTTTGATTCTTTTTCTCACTAATTTAACAAAATATATGGCCGTTTTTTACTTTCTCTAATGCAGTATAATCTCTGTATTTCACACTCTTCTTCCTTGGTAACCTCAACATAAATATATAGTGGTGTGCTTACAGTAGATTTTAGATCATGCAACGAGAAAAATTTATATGAAATATGAAGGTAGTTATACACTTAATTCTATTCAACTGAGCTACATTTATTAAAAAGTAACAGACTGAGTGATAAAAGTTTTGGTAAATGCACCTGAATGTTTTTCATTCTTTTCAAATCTTGGAAACCACTCTAGTGGATTGCTGGCCTCGAACGCGGTAGATCGTGGGATGAAGACACAAAAAAACAAAACAAAACACAACACAGAAAACTAAAGAGATGATCTGACTTGTTTGGTTTTAAATTCATGATGAAATGGGATAGAATTATTATAAAAGAAATATAAAACTGTACAAAGCAGTTATTTATTTGAAGTAAATCACGATTTATTTTATTTCAAGTTCTTATGTTGATTATAGACATACTTTATAGTTGTAGGAAAATGAAAGCATTAAAACTATGAATGAAACAGTAAATCTTTGGAAATCATTTTCTTGTTTCATTAGGATTTCCAGACACTACATAGAGAACTAAAGGTCAAGTAACACGAAACCCCACAAAAAACAAACAATGATCTACAAGACACTACATAGAGAACTAAAGGTCAAGTAACACGAAACCCCACAAAAAACAAACAATGATCTACAAGACACTACATAGAGAACTAAAGGTCAAGTAACACGAAACCCCACAAAAAAACAAACAATGATCTACAAGACACTACATAGAGAACTAAAGGTCAAGTAACACGAAACCCCACAAAAAACAAACAATGATCTACAAGACACTACATAGAGAACTAAAGGTCAAGTAACACGAAACCCACAAAAAAACAAACAATGATCTACAAGACACTACATAGAGAACTAATGGTCAAGTAACACGAAACCCCACAAAAAACAAACAATGATCTACAAGACACTACATAGAGAACTAAAGGTCAAGTAACACGAAACCCACAAAAAAACAAACAATGATTTACAAGACACTACATAGAGAACTAAAGGTCAAGTAACACGAAACCCCACAAAAAACAAACAATGATCTACAAGACACTACATAGAGAACTAAAGGTCGAGTAACACGAAACCCCACAAAAAAACAAACAATGATCTACAAGACACTACATAGAGAACTAAAGGTCAAGTAACACGACCCCACTAAAAAACAAACAATGATCTACAAGACACTACATAGAGAACTAAAGGTCAAGTAACACGAAACCCCACAAAAAACAAACAATGATCCACAAGACACTACATAGAGAACTAAAGGTCAAGTAACACGAAACCCCACAAAAAACAAACAATGATCTACAAGACACTACATAGAGAACTAAAGGTCAAGTAACACGAAACCCCACAAAAAACAAACAATGATCTACAAGACACTACATAGAGAATTAAAGGTCAAGTAACACGACCCCACTAAAAAACAAACAATGATCTACAAGACACTACATAGAGAACTAAAGGTCAAGTAACACGAAACCCCACAAAAAACAAACAATGATCTACAAGACACTACATAGAGAACTAAAGGTCAAGTAACACGACCCCACTAAAAAACAAACAATGATCTACAAGACACTACATAGAGAACTAAAGGTCAAGTAACACGAAACCTCACAAAAAACAAACAATGATCTACAAGACACTACATAGAGAACTAAAGGTCAAGTAACACGAAACCCCACAAAAAACAAACAATGATCCACAAGACACTACATAGAGAACTAAAGGTCAAGTAACACGAAACCCACAAAAAAACAAACAATGATCTACAAGACACTACATAGAGAACTAAAGGTCAAGTAACACGAAACCCACAAAAAAACAAACAATGATCTACAAGACACTACATAGAGAACTAAAGGTCAAGTAACACGAACCCACTAAAAAACAAATAATGATCTACAAGACACTACATAGAGAACTAAAGGTCAAGTAACACGAAACCCCACAAAAAACAAACAATGATCTACAAGACACTACATAGAGAACTAAAGGTCAAGTAACACGAAACCCCACAAAAAACAAACAATGATCTACAAGACACTACATAGAGAACTAAAGGTCAAGTAACACGAAACCCACAAAAAAACAAACAATGATCTACAAGACACTACATAGAGAACTAAAGTTCAAGTAACACGAAACCCCACAAAAAACAAACAATGATCTACAAGACACTACATAGAGAACTAAAGGTCAAGTAACACGAAACCCCACAAAAAACAAACAATGATCCACAAGACACTACATAGAGAACTAAAGGTCAAGTAACACGACCCCACTAAAAAACAAACAATGATCTACAAGACACTACATAGAGAACTAAAGGTCAAGTAACACGAAACCCCACAAAAAAACAAACAATGATCTACAAGACACTACATAGAGAACTAAAGGTCAAGTAACACGAAACCCCACAAAAAACAAACAATGATCTACAAGACACTACATAGAGAACTAAAGGTCAAGTAACACGAAACCCACAAAAAAACAAACAATGATTTACAAGACACTACATAGAGAACTAAAGGTCAAGTAACACGAAACCCCACAAAAAACAAACAATGATCTACAAGACACTACATAGAGAACTAAAGGTCGAGTAACACGAAACCCCACAAAAAAACAAACAATGATCTACAAGACACTACATAGAGAACTAAAGGTCAAGTAACACGACCCCACTAAAAAACAAACAATGATCTAGAAGACACTACATAGAGAACTAAAGGTCAAGTAACACGAAACCCCACAAAAAACAAACAATGATCCACAAGACACTACATAGAGAACTAAAGGTCAAGTAACACGAAACCTCACAAAAAACAAACAATGATCTACAAGACACTACATAGAGAACTAAAGGTCAAGTAACACGAAACCCCACAAAAAACAAACAATGATCCACAAGACACTACATAGAGAACTAAAGGTCAAGTAACACGAAACCCACAAAAAAACAAACAATGATCTACAAGACACTACATAGAGAACTAAAGGTCAAGTAACACGAAACCCACAAAAAAACAAACAATGATCTACAAGACACTACATAGAGAACTAAAGGTCAAGTAACACGACCCCACTAAAAAACAAACAATGATCTACAAGACACTACATAGAGAACTAAAGGTCAAGTAACACGAAACCCACAAAAAAACAAAAATTGATCTACAAGACACTACATAGAGAACTAATGGTCAAGTAACACGAAACCCCACAAAAAACAAACAATGATCTACAAGACACTACATAGAGAACTAAAGGTCAAGTAACACGAAACCCCACAAAAAACAAACAATGATCTACAAGACACTACATAGAGAACTAAAGGTCGAGTAACACGAAACCCACAAAAAAACAAACAATGATCTACAAGACACTACATAGAGAACTAAAGGTCAAGTAACACAAAACCCCACAAAAAACAAACAATGATCTACAAGACACTACATAGAGAACTAAAGGTCAAGTAACACGAAACCCCACAAAAAACAAACAATGATCTACAAGACACTACATAGAGAACTAAAGGTCAAGTAACACGAAACCCCACAAAAAACAAACAATGATCTACAAGACCCTACATAGAGAACTAAAGGTCAAGTAACACGACCCCACTAAAAAACAAACAATGATCTACAAGACACTACATAGAGAACTAAAGGTCAAGTAACACGAAACCCCACAAAAAACAAACAATGATCTACAAGACACTACATAGAGAACTAAAGGTCAAGTAACACGAAACCCCACAAAAAACCAAATAATGATCTACAAGACACTACATAGAGAACTAAAGGTCAAGTAACACGAAACCCCACAAAAAAACAAACAATGATCTACAAGACACTACATAGAGAACTAAAGGTCAAGTAACACGACCCCACTAAAAAACAAACAATGATCTACAAGACACTACATAGAGAACTAAAGGTCAAGTAACACGAAACCCCACAAAAAACAAACAATGATCTACAAGACACTACATAGAGAACTAAAGGTCAAGTAACACGAAACCCCACAAAAAAACAAATAATGATCTACAAGACACTACATAGAGAACTAAAGGTCAAGTAACACGAAACCCCACAAAAAACAAACAATGATCTACAAGACACTACATAGAGAACTAAAGGTCAAGTAACACGAAACCCCACAAAAAACAAACAATGATCTACAAGACACTACATAGAGAACTAAAGGTCAAGTAACACGAAACCCACAAAAAAACAGGGGTGAGCTCAGGTGCTCTAGAAGGGTAAGCAGTTTCTGTTCCACGACTAGTGGCACACATCGGGTTACTGTTGTTACAAATCCTGTTATAAATCATAATCTACCCACATTAGAGTTAGGGCTATGGGTATTTAAAGCTACTTTTAAGAATATTATGGAAGAGTAAGCAGTTTCTGTTCCACTAGTGGCATATGCATCATATTACTCTTGTTACAAATCCTGTTCTAAAACATAATCTACCCACATTAGAGTTAGGGTTATGGTATTTAAAGCTACTTTTAATGATATTATGGAAGAGTAAGCAGTTTCTGTACCACTAGTGGCACACATTGTGTTACTCGTGTGATAAATCATGATCTACCTACGTTAGAGTTAGGGCTATGGGTATTTAAAGCTACTTTAAACGATATTTCACTTATATCACAGCACTCAGTACACAACTGTACAGTGTACATACATTAAATGTCAAATCTCCGGCTGAAATAGATAACGAAGTAACAATTTCAATAAATTTAAAAATTAGCTCAATAAATTCTGTCAGAATGTGACATCCATGAGATTATGTGACAAGTAACTTAATTATAGTCAACAAATAGATCTCTGATAATCAAATCATTTATCAAATGGCCGCAGGACAATATCATTATCACCTGATCTGTGTCGATATCACGATCAATACGGTAGTCAGAGAAAAATGTTTCATCTCTCATAAAAAAAATATAGTTATATACCTGCTTTGTGGAATTGTTGATTGCTGACCAATGTTACCTGTACTTATAACAGTGAGGGATAAAATCTCTGTTTGGGCCCCTAGGCTAATGAAATTATGGGGCCTCCCTCAGATGTAGCCACCCTCTTACTCTTAATTTTTACTCGCGATATATTTTAGCGACATTTACATTGCTTGAAGCAAACTTATTGCAAATTCTTTAAATAAACTAGAATAGCTATCTTTTGACGGCCCACAAGCTTGAGGGTCTCTATGCTACAGCTTATACTAGCCTATAGGATAATACGGCACTGGAAATGATAAATGTGGTTAGTTTTACATGGAGATAGATGCATGTTGAGTGTAAAATCATAGGATTAATTATCTTCAGAATTTGAAGAAAAATTCATCCGTTTGAATCCATTTCAATACCTTCTTAATGACAAAAATAACAGACGTTAAACACAGTTGATTATTACTTACCGTCCAGCCAGAAATAACAGACGTTAATCACAGTTGATTATAACTTACCGTCCAGCCAGAAATAACAGATGTTAAACACAGTTGATTATTACTTACCGTCCTGCCAGAAATAACAGATGTTAAACACAGTTGATTATAACTTACCGTCCAGCCAGAAATAACAGATGTTAAACAGTTGATTATTACTTACCGTCCAGCCAGAAATAACAGATGTTAAACACAGTTGATTATAACTTACCGTCCTGCCAGAAATAACAGATGTTAAACACAGTTGATTATTACTTACCGTCCAGCCAGAAATAACAGATGTTAAACACAGTTGATTATTACTTACCGTCCAGCCAGAAATAACAGACGTTAAACACAGTTGATTATTACTTACCGTCCAGCCAGAAATAACAGACGTTAAACACAGTTGATTATAACTTACCGTCCAGCCAGAAATAACAGATGTTAAACACAGTTGATTATTACTTACCGTCCAGCCAGAAATAACAGATGTTAAACACAGTTGATTATAACTTACCGTCCAGCCAGAAATAACATGTTAAACACAGTTGATTATTACTTACCGTCCAGCCAGAAATAACAGATGTTAAACACAGTTGATTATAACTTACCGTCCAGCCAGAAATAACAGATGTTAAACACAGTTGATTATTACTTACCATCCAGCCAGAAATAACAGATGTTAAACACAGTTGATTATTACTTACCGTCCAGCCAGAAGTATTGCAGATATATTCAGGACAATAAACTCAAGCAAAATGTTATAAAAACGGAAGATGAAATTGATAAAATTGTCTCATTTAGGCCACAATTATATAATTGTTGGTTTGCTACTTATAGCCACTCAGTTATGAGTGGGATATGGTAATGTATGATAGGTATAGGATAGTACCTGTAATATATATTTTATTTTTCACCAATCGACTCAAAAAGCATTTTTGACATAAAAGAAATTAGAATTGATCAACAGTACAAAAATCCTGCAGCCTAGGGTTAGTAAAACTAGAAAGAACAGCCCACAACACAAAAAAACAACTGGTAGATAAAAAAAAATGTTGTACCCATGTTTCTTTTATGATTTAAAATCAACTTATATTTTCAAAATTAAAACTCACATTTCAAACAGTTATTGAAAATAATGTATTAAACATTTTAAAATAAACAAATTGATTAAAAAAAACGTGGCTAAATTTGAAAAAAAAACAACATACCACATCTGCCAAAATATTTGACCGTTATGTTTTTCATTTGGGTAAAGGAAGCTCGTCGCATTTCACACGTGTTTGGGTAGTCTTGATCGTCACTCGCACAGACTGGAATACTTTCCATACTGTCTCCATAATCATCACACCGCTGGGCCATTTTACATGTACTATTCTTGCCATTTGTGGAGGGTACGCATACACCACCAAAATCACAGTGAATGCCTTCACAAGGGTCACGAACACCTGGTGGAAATTTGTAGCACCCTTCGATCATCTTTAAATTCCACAAAAATACGCAAAATACATAAAATATTCTCATTTTAATAATATTTTTTGAAATCGTCTTTCTTTCCGTCACTGTCAGTAAGGAATGAACGTGTAATCAGATATTACTTATATATTCACCAATAATGACCACAAAAATTGTCAGAAGGAAGACACGTGTCAGTCGTTACATTCAGTAATTTTCTCCATTCCTATGGTTATATAAATTTCCATATAAGTTCAATACAGTTTTAATGCTCCCTTGTAAAGTCCATTATAATGGAAATCATTTTATAGATCCCTAAGGAGTTGTCGATATGTAAACATGATCGTCCATATAATCTATAATGGCAAAATCTCGCAACTCTATATATTTTCTAAACACTCTAGAGAGAAACATGTATTCAAGCTTGGCGTTCTTTTCTAATTCATTTCACTCCTAGGCTGAAATTGTATAGCACATTTGTTTTGGCTTTTATAGAATATTATTTTCCAAGCTATAGCTATTTCATTTACAAATCCAGAGAAAACATCCATAAAAATGAACAATAAAATAAACAATGAAATAAATGACGAAATCAAGCAAGCTGTCAATTATCCATAAGAAGATCAGTTAGCTATAGAACAATGAACGAAAAAACAACAACAAATTATTCCCACTGTTAATTAATTATGTAAACACAAAGTATGACATAGCTGATTTTACTGGCATTCATGATAGAAATTGTCTGATGTTAGTTAGGCTGAAACCAAATCAATACATTTTTGCACTAGCACACATGTAACATTCCCTCACACAAGGTTGTTTATTTTTCAATAATATCCATTAATCTGCCTCCAAATGGCAATTTAATTCCTAATCATGACTTCATTTAGAAAATAAACCTACATTTTCCTTTTAAAAAAAATATAAAACCAAATTCTACGTTTTAGCTTGATGATCCGTTAATGGATATGGATGCCATTTTCCATTTTACAATGGAAAGCATAGAAAATTCAATACATTTTGATCAAATCAATTCTAATCCATCTTTAAAGCCGATCGTAGTCGAGACTAATTAGAAAATAACATTCTCCACATATAGTCTGCCGATGAATCAATGACGATTTTTCCCTATTGTGAATAATCTCTCCTCAGCGTGTATAGTCTTCCTATCATCCCGGAATAAAATTGCACTTCGAAATTTCCGAACCATCACTTCAGCATTATCAGATATTTTCCCCATGCGAGTAATTTTTCTTATGTTACATAAATGCACCTAAACACAATCTTTGACATGGAACTATGGCTTTTTTCTCTCATCAGATACCATTAACATTGAGGAGACACTTTAATGGCCTTTTATTCTATAGTCTGTTGTATTAACATAAAAGACTTAATGGTTATATATTCTAGCATTTATATCCGTTCTCGTCACTACCATATAATTTTTTTTTTCAAATATGGAAATTGTATAGCACAAATGTGCAAATTTTTTTATTTTAAATCATGGAAAAAAATGTGAAGGCTGAATTGGTAGTGAATTAGAATATGGCTACACACACAAAAAAAAAATCGATTTTTTTGTTTGGCAGGTATGCTGCACAACAATATACAGAAGTCCCCCCTTCATCAGAACACCCCTTTTATCAGGCCATATTTCCGATGCACAGAGGTAGAACAATACTACTAAATTTGTCTCACTCAAGAGAGGCCACTCTCTTATAAGGTCAGTTTTAATTGCAGCAGGGATTGCCTTATATGAGGGGTGTGGGGGGGGGGGGGGGGGGGGGGGGGCTGCATCAAATTGGCCAGGTGCTCTCAGAGGAGAAGATATATGAGTGAGACAGTGATTGTTGTTTAACGTCAAATGAGCAATTTTTCATCCTGGCGAGAACAAGTTACATCTATGGAAATAATGATGATGATTTTACCCTGAAATTGGCCATGAATGTAATGTCACTAATAACAAACATGAACTCATTATCATTTTCTTAAGAATGAGTATTATAATGGAAGAGCAATTATATATGGAATATATCGTCATAATGATTTACATATTCAAGCTTTTATTATTCATTGGGTTAATGTGAGAGGTGTGCAGCAAGATTCAACTTAAAACAGCAAAGTATGTTCATAGCTGAGGAACTATTGGCCTTATGTTTTTTTTTTTTTTTTGTAGCCATAGATAAAAAAAGAGAGAGAAATAAGGACCAGATGAGCTACAGTTCCACAGCTCGGTATTGTTCAACTAGGGCTTGACACTCAGACATCAACTTTATTCAACTTCTTCTCATAATTATTGTTTTTATGATCTAGCATGCCCTTGGCTATGCATATCCCCCCTCCCCCAAGATCCCTCTCCCAAAAAAAAAAGGATCTGGAGAGTATATGGTAGCTCACCAGAGATGTTAGACGAAATATTGTCTTTTGATATTAAATTGTGAGAAAAGCTTGACCTGTATATTATCTATTTAAATCTACTTTTAAAATTCTAAATTGATTCAATAACCAGCTGGACTTAAAATAACATTCATAAACCAACAAGAGTAGACAAAGATCTATGTCTCGCCTGCCCTCGGCAAATGTGTGTTAAATTTTGTCAGAAAATAAACTATATCGAAGTACCATGAACTTAAACATGAACATAAACTGAAAGTAATTTAAGGTGACATGCACATGTACCCTCCATCATCAGTGTGTGGACCAAATATGGTGAGGTTAGGCTGTATGGCAATATGGAGAAACTAACTAAATCACAAAAACTTGACATAAATTAACAAAGTCACCAGACCATGAAAATGGGGTAACGGTCAGGTGACCCATGTCTGGCTGACATATACCCACCATGAATCATGAAGTGTTGACCAAATATGGTGAGCCTAGGTTGTATGGTAATGGGGAAACTGACCTTATTACAAAAACTCGAGATTGTTAACATATAATTAAGGGGCATAACTCTTGAACAAGAAAAGCCAGATACTTCAAAATCTAGCTTTACTTGTATTTTATCAACATAAATGTAATTCAAAATAAAAGTTAAATCAGATGTCAGAAACTTAAGATAATGCTGGAAAACCAAGTTGCATAATCAGCCATGGTGGCCATCTTGACTAATTGACGGTGTCAACAGACATAAAATTGCAATGAGGCCATCCAAGGTGTATTCCGACTAAATTTGGTTTCATTCCATTCAGTGGTTCTGAAGAACAAGATTTTCAAAGATTTCTAATTTTTTAACCAATAAGAAGCCATGGCAGCCATCTTGGATTTAGGGAAAGGTTACCAGATATAATTTTGGAAGAGAACCATCCAAGGAGCATCACATCCAAGATTTGTCCAATTTGGCCTAGTGGTTCTTGAGAAGAAGATCAAAATGTCAAAAAGGTAACTTAAGGGGGATGGCAGATGACAGATGCCAAACACCAGATGCCAGGTGATGGGAAAAGCTCATCTGCACCTTTGGTTCTGGTCAGTTAAAAAGCTTGAAACTGTTAAAACTAGGTGTTTTGGGGAAGTAGAATGAGATCTTCTACCATTGATTCTATAGGACATATGTCTTTTTGTTTCATACCTGTTAACCTCTGGGAACTGCTAGGGGGGAGATCTCCCCCCTACCAACTCTTCTAAGGGGGAGATTTTGTGCATCACCTTTAAATGCACAAAATTGTACCTTGTAGTTGCATACATGTGATAGAGTTGCTATGCTACAACTGGAGATTTGTAAATTTTTGGCTGGAGATTTGGTCTCACAACTGGAGATTTTTTATCGACGTATTTGATGCATGTTTTTATTGTTAATTGATGTTTTCTTTTTGTTTGTTTCAGTATTGAACCAACTGCATCCCATTTCAATATATATTGTTTACATTTCTGTCTTATTAGTAGTGTTTCATATGATGAATGAAGGATAAAAACTGTATTTATAATTTATTTATAATCATTCATAATCATAAGGTTATAACAAAGCAATAACAATGAAGACAGAATGCTCTGAACAATAAAGTCATAGAGCACTAAAATTAAAAAGTCACTTTGCTGCTGGTGCGTTGGGTGATAGCATACGTCTTAGCATTGTTGTGGTTTATCAATTCCATCCTGGAACTTAGTCCTTAAATAATACTTTGATCGGCTTTGGTCCCAAACAAGCCATAACAACTCAATCCGAGATGAATTCATTGCACATTTGATCGAAATAAGAAGTTTTCCTCGGCATCAAAGGTTGTCCGACTCCTGTTTGCACAGCGGTTTATAACTATTTTTAATTGCCGCTATCACACTTCTAATCATCTAAGCGTGTACCACAAACCCACTTCCTTATACCCAATTAACTGTCAATCAGTGGATAATTGTTGTATAATCATCAACACCTTAATTAATCTTCATGACCTAATTTACCTGTAAAGGTGTCAAATAGATCAATAACCGGATATCATTTAAACACCTTTACCATTCGTATCTCTCGGCATTTTTCATCAGCGCGGGAGTTCCAAATGGGGAATTTCCAGAAATATTGATCGCAAAATGTAGGTCAAGATTTTATTGTACTTGATTTTTTTGTTGGGGGGAGATCGTGTGGGAGGAAAAGGTGTGTGCGAGAGATTAATGTCTCCCGCGCATGAGACCCAGTCCATGCGGGAGATAAGGCTTTTACGCAGGAGACTCCCGCAAAAAGGGGGAGGGTTAACAGGTATGTTGTTGTGTCCCCAAGCATATAAAATTTATTGAAAGTCCTTTCATTTTTTTCCCTATTCTTTTATCAAACCCTTTGGTCATTTCTGTTTTTTGGCCCTGGAAATCCTTTGAAAAAATGTCAATGGTCAATTGGGAAGCTATATTTATTTCTGAACTAAATTTTAATGGGTAAAATCATGGAACTTTTTCAGCAGCGCTGCCTGGCAACTAGTACCCATATTAAAAGAATAAGTAACTAATGGTTTACATTCTACCTGAAACAACAGGCCAAGTACTAAAACAAAATATTTGTTTAAATAATGAAAAAGAAAGACAATCTTAAGATATATAGTTTACGTATGATTTTATTAAGAACAATTTTAATTAAAGTTCCAGTGTTAAAATAGTGGAAAACGTTGTAAATACATTGTAGTATATCATGGACACACACTATAGACCGCCATGATCAATCTGATGTAGTGATTGGACATCTTCGAGAATGCAAAAATAAATCTGATGTTCTGATTGGACATCTTCGAGAATGCAAAAATAAATCTGATGTTCTGATTGGATATCGTTTAGATTGCAAAAATAAATCTGATGTTCTGATTGGATATCGCTTAGATTTAAAAAAATCTGAGTTCTGATTGGTACAATTTAAGTCATGCGCTATGACCTGCTTTTTTTTTGTCCAATGCAGGTCTGACATGACCTGATTTTTGACTTTCAGAGGTTGGCAGGTATGTTTGACTATCATGTATTAAATGTAATACTCTCCCACGTCCTAATACATGCACAAACAAAATATAAAGGAACTTGGCCTGCATAAAGACAAAATATTTCTGCCTCAGACAAAGATTCATGATAAATAAAAGAACCGCCTAGCACATAAATGCATGACGTATCCCCCCGCACTTGCATAATATTTAGTTTTATATATTTATAGAAAGCAGCCTTGCAGTCTTAATGTATAACTTACTTTATTGAAGGATGGAATATATTGCAGCATGATCTGAATAATATACAGGAAGTACTCCACTTTGTACACTGTGTAAACCTCTGTTGTAAATATAGATTTCCCCCCAAAACCCTTGCTTCAAATATTTCCATGTAAGAACCCATCCAGGATAATGATAATTACAAGCCACATGCAAAAAATTATTCAAATCTATCCATGTTTACTAAAGTTATCGCATAAACAAGACACAATTCTCAATATTGGTGATTTTTCAACCAAAAATTAAGATTTTCCCCCAAAAACCCTTGCTTCAAATATTTCCATGTTAGAACCCATCCAAGATAATGATAATTACAAGCGACATGTACAAAATTATTCAAATCTATCCATGTTTACTCAAGTTATCGCGTAAACAAGAAAGTGTGACGGATGGACAGACAGACAGACGGCCGCTATTACTATATCCCTCAACGCTATCGCGGGGGGATAAAAATGAATGGCTACCTAAGGAGAAGCATGATACGATCACAGCCAGGAACAAAGGAAAGTTGAACAAGTGTATTTTAAAGTTCCATAACTCCCACAAAAATTATTGAATCAAAATGGCAGGATAATATGTCAACACATCATAACCAACCATCCTACTAAATATAACTGCTATCGGACCAATGACCTCAGAAGTGTTGCATTCACAAATTGAAGTTGGACAGACAAGCAAACAAATGAATGGATAAACCGAAAAACTATATGCCCCCATACTATCACATGCATTGAATCAAAACCGCATCAAAATCAGATGACACCTCAATAAATTCAAAGAAAAAAATCAACAAAATTGGACTAACTTGCTGCTGCCATGATATAACTGAAAATTTGTTCACTCACTCAACTACTTCCTGGATTTCATATTGGCAGGTTTATTTATGCCAGGATTTCTTGAAAGTGGTGTTAAACACTATACCCCTAACCCAGGATATCTTGAAAGTAAGTTGAAAATTGTAAATTAAATCTTGTATTTTACTCATATTTTAACTACTCCAATTTTACAATAAATCTCAGATTTAAGTCTGACTTTTAAAATCAACTTCAGTTTAAGTCAAACTTAGACCTGATTGGAACTAAATTTCTTTCTAGATATCCAAACCCATTTCATACTCTCAAAAACATTAAAAATCTGAATCTGCTGTAAAAGTTTTGACTATTCATAAAAGTATGTCAAAACTACATTAAAAATTTCAAAGGTTTAATGTTTGTGGTTTAACCTTTGGAATCCTGATATGTACCAAATAACTGCACAAAGGATTGGAATAAATCAAGCCATTTACGTACATTCTCTGAAAAAAAATTAACAGTATAGAAAGAGTTATCTCCCATTGATCACTTTAATTAATAGGCAAATATGGTGCTGCAAAATCAGTTTTTCTGAAGAATTAAAACAAACAAACAAACAAACAAACAAACACAACAGCTGCTCCATACAAAAATTACAAAAACACAAACATAAAATATTTATTATTTTGAATTAGCTGAAAGCAAAAGACAGAATTTCAAATAGCAAAGAATAGTCAGGGGATTTATACTAATATCTGTCAAATCTATCAGTTTCTGTTTAAATTCATTATAAGTTTATACACCATATAAATTATATAGATTCATTTTTTTCCTTTTATCTTTTTTTAATACATCTATATATAATATTAATGACTTAAGCGTCATCATAAAAAAACCTTTCAATTTTTCCATCCTTGAACAAGAGCATTGTTGATGAAATAATGAAAATAGACCTTTCACATATTCCCAATTTGATTCTAAAATTATATGATATTTAACTTTTTTCTCATGAGTTATTTCCCTTCTGACAGGCTATTTTACCCGGTCTAGCAAGAGCAATGGAAAGGACAATGAATTTGAGTGTAATATTCTCATAATTTGTAGATATTTGAACCTTGTAAATAATTAGAGGATAATTTTAGAGCAAGTAGAAAATTCACAAGTTTTAACAACATTAAAATTCTAAACAGATTATGGGAAAAATTATATATGTTATTTTCATTGGACTTTGATGGCCTTATAAGGAAAACAAAATTCTGTAAAAAGTTCATTTTTAGAATCAAAGTCGGAAAAGTGCAAATGATCTATTGTTGCAGTATAAATTCTAAAACATAGACTAGACCTTAATTATCAAAAACATATTTCTCGATTATGAGTCTAACAATCATTCTTCAAATCATTTGACTAAATTTTGAAGTTTTTATACATCATATATATCATATATTTACATACATTTAGCAAAAAATTGTTGATTTATATCATATACAATAATAATAATACATTGTTGTATGAACATGCATCTTGAGAAAAAAAATGTTGATTTGAAAAATATATTGTTACGAATTGTTTTCTGGAGATTTATGGCGGTAAAATGGACTATAATAAATGTTATCTATTAATTCTATATAATATGTAGTTGAGTTTACTCCTTCTGCACTTGTCATTTTAGATTTTAATGTAGGATGTGTGTACACATACTGAAGATGTCCACACGGTAATGCATAATAATCAGCAACTATCTTTACAGAATTTGGGTTAGGGTTATGGTGTTTAATACCACTTTCAACAATATATTTCAGTTATATCGTGGCGGTCAGTTTTATTGGTAGAGAAAACCGGAGTACACAGAGAAAACCACCGACCTGCTGAAAGTCACTCACAGAATTTGAAATTGATAAATAGCAAAAACGTGATGATAAAGTAGTTGTGTTGGGTTATGGGTATTTCATGCCACTTTCAACAATAAATCAGTTAAATTATGGCGGTCAGTATTGTAGGTAGAGGAAATTGGAGTGCCCAGAGCACCTCTAGTCACTTTAACAAAATTAATTACAAAAAACATGTAAATAGTTCACACTGCTACTGACTTTCACAGGGTGCCCACTGAGTTTTGAAACTGGGGGTTCAATGCCGCTGAATGGGGTACAATTGCTGTTTTTTCCTTAACTTTGTACCCCTGCATATAAAAAGTCCCTACAATTTTGGGGGTACAGGGTCTATTTTGGGGGTAAAAAACCCTCTGCAGAGGGTAAATGGGCATGCTGCTTTCAACCATAATAACCTCTTTCAGAGAAGCTGTTGTGGTCATGATCATATGGTAGTTGGATTTACAACTACCTTGGCAATCTGTGCCTATCACCACTAAAGTTGTGAGTTCGAATCATCTTCATGGCAAGGTGTACTGTATACAACATTATGTAAGAATTGAGACAGGTTGGTGGTTTTCTCCGGGTACTCCGGTTTCTTCCACCAATAAAACTGACCGTCACGATATAACTGAAATATTGTTGAAAGTGGCGTTAAACATCATAACCCATAACCTCCACCTCTTTTAGTTAAAGGGTCAGTAGTCCATACTCCTTGTCTTGTAAGGCTACTCGAGGGCTAGGGTGGCTCAATGAGTTAGGTAGTTGGATTACCTAACAACTCATACAAGCCTATCACCACTACGGCGTGGGTTCGCGTCCGGCTTTGTAAATTACAAAAAGGGTGCACTTGACTCGCAGTCGCAAGAGATAAAGTTTACCAGTTGCCATGATATAGCTGAAATATTGGTGAAAGTGGCATTATTAAACACCAAAAATCAATCAATAATGTATGGCTACTCCTAACAAAGATGACCCCCCTCTTATCAGGCCAGATTTCAGATATCTTCAGATGGTAAAATGCTACATAATTGTGCCCTTCATGAGAGGTCACCCCTCTTATAAACAGGGGTGATACAAAAAGTATTACCACAACTGACGGCAAATTTATAACACGGAAACAGGAGAAAAGCTCCCAGATAAAGGAGATCTAAGTGCTCCTTCCCCAGACATAAGTCCCTAGGACAAAAGCCCCCTGACAAAAACGGCCCCCATAATGAAATAATCATACAACATTATTATATTTTTATATTGATGGTGATATTGAAAATAGTCTTAAAGTACAAAAATAATTTATAAACAATTGGAAATTTCCATTATATTCTTTGAAGATATTAAAAATAAATATCGAGTTATTTTTTCCTAAATGAATCTATTTCAACTAGAGGCTCAGCCCTAGAGGATCAGTGGGCTGAGCCTGTGTCGCTCACCTTTCATTCGGCTTTGAGGAAACTTAATACACAACCTTCCTTACATGTAGATGCTTCCTACCACGTTTCGGTTCATTTGGTTAGGCAGTTTCAGAGAAGATTTTTTAGATATCGACCAATCAGAAACAAGACTTGCCTGTGGTAGCCATGTTTATTATCCGATCGGGACGAAATGAGCGATCTTCATAGAGGACATTCTATAGATGCTTCCTGCCATGTTTCGGTTATTTTGGCCAATCGGTTTCAGAGGATAAGATTTTTAAAAATTGGCCAATCAGAAACAAGAATTGCCTGTGGAGGGCCATGTTTGGTAATGGATCATAACAAATGTGCACTCTTTAGAGAGGACCTTCCATCTTACTAAGTTTCAGTTCATTTGGCTGATGGGCTTCAGAGGAGAAGATTAAAATGTGAAAAGTTATCAGATGACAGACAACAAACAACGGATGGCAAGGTGAGCTAAAAAGATTATTAAAATGTGAATACCTACATGTAATGTATAGTATAAACATGTTACACTATATCAGCATTAGTTAATTTCTAAGGGAGATAATGGCAAGAGTTATCTTTTTTTTAACAGTTTAATTAAAGAGTTATCTCCTTTTAACAGATTACTACAATGGAGAAGTTTTTTTTAGAAATGAACCAATCAGAAACAAGAATTGCCTGTGGTGGCCATGTTTGTTAACGGATCGGGATGAAATGAGCAATATTTATAGAGGACCTTCCATTGATGCTTCCTACAAAGTTTCGGTTCATTTGGCCAAGCGGTTTCAGAGGAGAAGATTTTTTTAAATCTGCCAATCAGAAACAAGAATTGCCTGTGGCGGCCATGTTTGTTAACAGATCGGGATGAAATGAGCAGTCTTTATAGAGGACCTTCCATAGATGCTTCCTACCAAGTTTCGTTCGGTTCATTTGACCAAGTGGTTTCGGAGAAGATTTTAAAAAATCTGCCAATCAGAAACAAGATTTGCCTGTGGCAGCCATTTTTGTTAATGGATCGGGATGAAATGAGCAATCTTTATAGAGGACCTCCCATAGATGCTTCCTACCAAGTTTCGGTTCATTTGGCCAAGTAGTTTCAGAAGAGAAGATTTTTTTTAAAATCGGCCAATCAGAAACAAGGATTGCTGGTGGTGGCCATGTTTGTTAATAGATCGGGACAAAATGAGCAATCTTTAGAGAGGACCTTCCATGGATGCTTCTTACCAAGTTTCAGTTCATTTGGCTGAGAGATTTCAGAGGAGAAGATTAAAATGCGAAAAGTTAACGTACGACGGACGACAGATGACCGACGCCAAGTGATGGCAAAAGCTCACATTGCCTTTGGCAAGATGAGCTAAAAATGTTATTAAAAATAATTTTAACCCATACATAAGCAGACACAACCAGGGATAATTCTGGTTAGAAAATAAAATAACTGAAAATCAATGAAAATAACTGAAACCATCTACACCCACTTTTTAAACTGTTCTGACTGTGTCCTGCAATATGGGTGTTAAAATACAGAGGTACAAACAAATTTGAATTGCTTTAGAAAATATAGAGAGAATTCTCTAACTTCAAACAGTTAAACAAATGTTTCACCCTTTTTTAATTCCCTCAGTAATAGGCTAAGAATAACAAACTATTGTTTAAGATCTGTATCCTCAAGCCTCCTTAAATTCACAAGATTTATTCAAGGAAACAGTATTGCCTGAACAAATCTTGATATGATCAGGAATCTACAACACTTGCATATGAATAAGAAGTCATATAAGCATAATGAAACAAAGTGGTGACAACTAAATATTTGGCCAAAGTTAAAAGTCCAAGGTGCGTAAATTAGCCCAAAATCATTCAATCGGAACAAAATTCAAACTTGATCGGTAATTCATCACTATACACCCACATACCAAAAAGTGGTGACAACTAAATACTTGGCCAAATTTCAAAGCCCAACGGCTGTAAGTTGGCCAAGAATCATTCAACCGGAATGAATTTCAAAGTTGATCTGTAACTTATGATTATACACTCTCATACCAAAAATCAAGTCAATATCTCAAATCATAGTGAAATAAAGTAGTGACAACTAAATATTTGGCCAAATTTCAAAGTTCAAGGACCATAACTCGGCCAAAAATCATTGAACCGGAACGAAATGTAAACTTGATCTGTAACTCATCATTATCCACTCATATACCAAAAATCAAGTCAATATCTCCAAGCATAGCCAAAAAAAGTGGTGACAACTAACTATTTAGCCAAATTTCAAAGTCCAAGGGCCATAACTCAGCCAAAAATCATTGGACTGAAACGAAACGTAAACTTGATCTGTAATTTATTATTATACACACACTTATTGGCGGGGACATAACAATGCAGTCTAAATATATTAAAATTAATATTATTTTTACGCAGTTTTATAAATCTCAAAAATGATTTTTAGCGAGTGATAATTTTTTTCTTCTTCAAATTTTGTCCTACTTACATCCTAATGATATTGTGAATTGGTAAACCACAAAACAATATTTTTTTTCAATAAAGAGCTTACATTTGTCTAATACATTAATCATCGTGACAAGATTGAGGCCTATTCTGTTTGATATGGTCTACACTCGGCTTCATTCAAATGACTATGTTCTAAGATTTATCGGTACCTAATCATGGCAACTCTAAATATCACCGAACAAAGCAATCAGAGCTTTATATCCTAATAATGAAAGTTCTGTAGTATATAAACAATAATTATTTATATACCGCAATGTAAGTTTATAGTAAATGAATTACAGATAAGATGTGTATTCAATGGGTAATTTAAGGAGACATATTTTTTTTCCGTTTGTAATATTTTTCCGCCAAACCTTTGCTACAAATAAACAGAATCATAATAAAATATAAAATATACTCCGAGGATCAGTTATCTTGTATATGTTCCGCCTGCTGCTAGAATTAATATAATTTTAAAAGGTCCATGGTACTTTATCGAAGATTAAAATGTGAAAATATTCTCGAAAGACCACGTTACTATATGTAATTTTCTAATCAAAGAGCGTTTAAATAGAAAAATATCTCCCTAAATACTCATCGTATTCCCTTACAATCAGTAATTCATTTAGTACAAACATTGTTATATGAAAGGATTACGGTATAATATTGAATTATTGATGTCCCGGTTCTTGTTCCTATACAGAAGAATTTTGAAAAGATATCATATTGATAATGGTTAAGAATCATAATAAAAAAAGGATTCTAAGGATTCTGTGTTAAAACAGAATGATAAAGAGATCATGGGTTAATGGGTGTTTTAAAACCCCCTTTGAACAAGATTTTAATTAGATCATTTACAGTCAGTTTTTTTTTTTGTGTGGAGGAAATCAGTTATCAGTTAAACCTGACATGCCTTTCATAAACTTTACTTACAAACTTCATCATAAAAGGTTGTTTTGAGTATACCTCACTGCAAGGAGGGGATGTACCTGGGTGGCCAAGTGATCAAGAGTGTTGACTTATGACAAAGCATAAGGGGGGGGGGGGGGGGGGACATGTAGCTGAGGGCAGATTTGTATATGCATACTTTTCCCCCTAAACTGATCGAAATTTTTTCCTACAAATAAAATATAGTCCTTCGAACAGTTGACCCCTCAGAAAGCCATTGTTTAATGTAATATAGATGACGGAAAATTATAACATTTTTTAAGCGGCACCAATAAAGGGTTGTATCTCTTACTAGACAGGTTACAGAGACCTACTTTCTCAACTCACCACAATCAACAAAACAATCTTCTTCCTGCATCCATGAATCACCACAATACTGACCATTAGCAGAAGGTGGTGGGTTTGTACAATCTCTAAATCTCCTCCTCTTCCCCGCCCCACAGGATACAGAACAATGGGACCATTTGTCCCACTCACTCCACCCTCCATGGACTGGCACTATAATATAAATCATGACATTTTTTTGTGTATTTTTTTTACCTTTGTATCAATCATATGCCAAAAAAGGTAACTATGTCTTTTTCCATTCAATATAGGAACACCACTTTCAACAATATTTCAGTTATATCATAGAGATCAGTTTTATTGGTGGAGGAAACTGGAGTACCTGGAGAAAACCATTGACCTGTCGCAAGTCACTGACTAACTTTATCACATAATGTTGTATCAAGTAGACCTCGCCATGAGAGGGATTGGAACTCACAACTTTAGTGGTACAGTAAAACCTGTCTAAACCGAACCCCTTTGGGACTGAAGAATTTGTTCAGTTTAGACAGGTGTTTGGTTTACACAGGTTCAAATTACATAGACATTTAGTAGGTGGGACTGTAAAGTCTGTCTGGTTTAGGCAGGTTTTCGGTTTACTCAGGGTTCAGTATATAGGACTGTAAAGTCTGTCTGGTTTAGGCAGGTTTTTGGTTTACTCAGGGTTCAGTATATAGGACTGTAAAGTCTGTCTGGTTTAGACAGGTTTTAGGTTTACTCAGGGTTCTGTTTAGACAGGTTGCACTGTAATAGGCACTGGTTGTAAAGGTAGTTGAAAGTCTAACTACCATACGATCACGACGTCCTCATTCAATATAAGGAATGAGCTGATTAGTGTTCTATAATATATAACAATGCCAAAATTAATAAATTGTTTGTTTACCCCAGCATGATCTACAAGAAAAGGTGCCTACTAGTTTGTTGTTTTTTTTCCAGAACAAATGTATATTTCTGTTTATTTCTGGAAATATCCAATTTCCAAAGCGATAATATATCTTGTTCCAAATTTTAATACATTTTATACGAAAAATTTCCATACCTACCTATCCATGTCCAACACCTATATATGGGTCAGGTTTGGGGAAACTAACATTTTGTTATTGCAAGGGAAATAAACCCTTTCCTGTGTATCAGTTGGTGTTCCTCAAGGTAAATAAACCCTTTCCTGTGTATCAGTTGGTGTTCCTCAAGGGAAATAAACCCTTTCCTGTGTATCAGTTGGTGTTCCTCAAGGTAAATAAACCCTTTCCTGTGTATCAGTTGGTGTTCCTCAGGGTAAATAAACCCTTTCCTGTGTATCAGTTGGTGTTCCTCTAGGTAAATATTTTTTGGAAGATGAATGCTCCCTTTGAATAAATACAATACATATTGTCCTTTGTAGAGTTCACTCAATGGGAGGTTTAATTAATAAATACAATACATATTGTCCTTTGTAGAGTTCACTCAATGGGTGGTTTAATCAATTTTGCTGTGCAAAAAAATAAACTCCTAGTGATGAAACCTATATTAAAGGAGAAACATTGTCAGAGAAAGTGATTATAATTACATGTACAAATTGATGTCACTTGCACACTTCTAAAGAACAAATTTTCATTTTATATAGCAATGTGTGTCCCTATTTAGTATAGGTTCACTGGGAGTTTATTTTTTTGTACAGCAAAATTAATCAATGAATGATTGACTTCTCATTGTTATAGAGAAAATTAAACTTCCCATTGAATGAAATCTACAAATGGACTATACGTATTGTATTTATTCAAAGGAAGAATTCATCTTCAAATAAAATATCTAAATTGAGGAACACCAACTGATACACAGGAAAGGTTTCATTTCCCTTGCAATAAAAGAAAATAAACATCCCTACCAACTTTCTGGACCCATGTCCAACACCCATGGGTCAGGTTTGGGTAAACTAACATTTTGTTAATGGTGGCCAAACTAACGTTTGTTTCCTAATATTGCAGCTAACAAATTTAATAATTATGATATGCATTTCAGAATATTTTGATTGTTTTGAATATATTTTTTTTTTCTTCTAAAAATGCCAGCAGCTCATGCCTGTCCTAAGAAAGACTGAGTGAGTGATTGTTGCTTAACACCAACTCAGCAATTTTTCAGCTATATCATGGCGAGAACAAGTTAATATTCAATGAAATGATGATGCGTACCGCTTTGTACTAGACCAACACGCTTAGTTGGAATTTTATAGTGCTAGCTCAAGGAAACAACAGTCCACGGATAGACATGTCACTCCACTCGGACACATTATCCTGATTCCAAGCCAACCAGTCTTTGTTCTTTCTCCTTAATGCTGCATGCTTACCAGAGAAGCAACAAATACCAATTTTATAGTCTTTGGTTTGACCCGATCGGGGCTCGAACCCACGATCTACCGCTCTCGAGGTGAGCATGCTAACTAACCATTACACCACCGATGCAATTATTTGACCTTGAGGTCAATGGTCAAGGTCCCACGAAGGTCATTACGGTACGTGACACACCGCCTTATGGTCATGCACCCACATACCAAATATCATTGAACTATCTCGAAAGACAAAAATGTTATGGCCCAGACAAGAAAATACTATTTAAAAAACAATTATTTGACCTTGAGGTCAAAGGTCAAGGTCCCACGAAGGTCATTACGGTACGCGACACACCGCCTTATGGTCATGCACCCACATACCAAATATAATTGACCTATCTGGAAAGACAAGTCCGGACAAGCTTTGCTGAGAAGAAGCAGAAGAAGAAGAAGCGGAAGCGGAAGAAGAAGAAAAATCAGACTAAAACAATATGTCTCCCTTCGTTTGAAGGGGAGACATAATTATGTGATACAGTTTGTTAAATATTTGCAGCAGATCTGTGGGCTTTTTCTGGGTACCTCCATTAACAAAACTGACCATCCCAACATAACTGAAATATTTTTGAAAGCAGCATTCAACACTGACAACTCAAATCCAATTAAAATGAATTAAACTGTTTGTTTCATTTAGGGATCGTCTCAAAATGTGACAGTTTTTCTCAAATGAAGTTAGTTTCATTTGGCTCAAACCACCCACCCACCCCCTCCAAATGAAAGTGTGAAAAACAGAATACCGATGTATTATAAACCAAACTGCACCTAAAAATATAGGGTTTAGAACCATGTATTCTTCATATGCATGTCATGATAAAGGGTCTATCTATGAATCTTTATCCTTTCAAAATCACAGACACTTGATTTCATATAAGTGTACATATAATTCAACAAGCATACTGTACCAATAAAATGATATTTATAGATTAATATGGACATCTCTATAATGTGCATTCTTATAATAAATGCAAAGATCTGGACCACTTATTTATTATTTGTGGAGCATTGTATGCATCTTGTATATCAAGAAATCCATTTAAAGCCCTTTCTATACATGTGAACCATAATGAATGTGTATTTTTAGGACATCTTCTTCTTTTCGTGTGTCCTGCTACCAAATAGTGTTGTCTGCACAAGACGTTTTGTACAGGGTGCTGCCCAATCTCTACCCAGAGTTGTTTGTCCTTATGCTCTATCCAATCTCTGTCAACGCCTAAAAACCAAGAATCTTGTCAAAATCCATTTATTAAAGGGTAACTTGATATAAACCGGTTATAATGACCCCATATATTGTAAAATATGGAAAGAATACCATATAACTAATATTGGAGACGCTTCTTTGTTTATTTTCAAACGAAGATAAGGGATTATTTTTTATACGGTGATCAGTCATACAGCGCTGTTCTGGTTCCTTGTTGTAATATATAGCTTTTATAGTTGCTGAACATTACACATAAAAAGGAAACCAGTTTAATACAAAGGTAGACTACTTTTTAGGCGTTGACAGAGATTGGAGAGAGTGTAGGACCGACAACTCTGGGTAGAGATTGGGCGCAATTGTAACTACTCGGCCATTCTCGCTACCCTACAAATAACCTTGTATGCATTAGGCGTATAAATCGCACTACTTTTCACATGTCAGTTAAATGAAAGTTTGATAAAGTTATATTTTAAACAATTTTCTATATTTTAATTATTTTCATGGATAAAAGTTAAAGTTTTAATTATCTTTGCATGATTAGAATTTACTTAGTATGTCTTCCATATTGGATTTTTGTGGACTATATTTTTGTACGGCTTAACTTAACTTAGCTTCCGGCAAACAATTTAAGAAGAATTTCTACTATCTAGGTTATTTGTAGGGTAGCAAGAATGGCCGAATAGTTACGATTGAGATTGGGCGCTGCCATGTTTAATACTTAATCAATACAATAACAAAATACCGAAAGCGATCAATACAATCACAAACTACCGAAAGCCTGTTTCTGCAACGCACACAAGAACAAAAACTCGTCATAAGCATCATGGTATCTGTTGTTTACTCTCTTTGGTTAAAACTTGTTTAATACATTATAGTATTATTTTTAATTTGACAACAGTAAAATAAACGTTCCAAGAATCGAAAACATTATTTTTTTTAATTTGCAAAAGAAAACCGTTGCTTTTCATTGCGTATTATATTTAGTTGTACCGCAAACAGGAAACCAGAACTGTGTAGATATACACCCATTACCTATTCAGTACTAATGAAACAGTACAATATACAGACTCGAAAGAAATTAAAACGATGTTCCATTCAATTTTATGCCGTTTTTTAAGTGCATTTTTAAAGATTTATTGACAAATCTCAATGTGCGATTTTGGTTTTTTTCCAAACGAGACAGCTGAAAACCACCCACCTACCAAACGAAACTAACTTCTTTTGAAAAAAACTGTCATATTGTGCGACGATCCCTTACATTTGCAAAAGTCAATTTGTTCAATATAGATCCAAGGCTTCCTTGTTAAAAAAAACCAAACTCAAATCTAAATTCTCCTGGGAGGTTTGGGCCCATAAAACTAAATTAACCCCATTACTTTTTAATGATTTTCTGTACCAAGCCAGGAGAGTGAGTGGTCACGAATAAGGGTATGTGTGTAAGGGTATTACTATAGATTTTGAATTTGCTGTTATGTAATTGACTTTTTCTGACAGTGTGATGTTATATTTTTTTTTTTTTTTTAATTATTATTTACCTTCATAATTCACAATACTACGGATATGACAAACTTTCTCCCTCTGGTATTGGGATAAGTGAATGCATAGATAGATTTTCAAGATATATGTTGTGGATAGAGGCATATCAAACAAACCGCGATCCGAAGTTGATAGCTGGATATTTCACGGATACTGTCAAAAAAATCGGCGGGTGTCCTGCTATAGTTCGGGCAGACAGAGGAACTGAAAATGGTTATGTTCAAGTACTGCAGAGATTTATGAGAGCTGGTCATGATGATGCTTTTGCTGGAAAGCGTAGTTTTATCTTTGGAAAAAGTATTGAAAACCAGAGAGTCGAAGCGTGGTGGAGTACATTAAGAAAAGAATGCTCATAGTAATGGATAAATGTATTTACACAGTTAAAGGATGATGGAATATTTAGTGCTGACTTCCTTAATAAAAATCTAATTAGGTTTTGTTTTACAAAATTTGTGCAGGTATTAGTTACCTTGAAATTATACCATTGAATATTTATAGAATAGAGCATAAAAAGTTGTTGTCTCGCCTGTGATGAATAGTAGCAATAGGAGTGTAGTGGTTAGTACATCGGACTACTATGCAAAAGGCCCGGGGTGAAAATTTCAGGGACCCGATTTTCGGTTCTCTCTTGACACCATTGACACCATGGTTACAAGGAATGATGCTAGTCCATCGGATGGGGACGATAAAAGGTTGGCTCGTGTAAGGAGAGAGCAAGGCCCTGAGCACGTTAAAGACTCTCTTGTAGATATCTAAAAAGAGTAGGCTAATACCCTACAAGGGCCGCTCTCGCACAGTGGAAAAGGATTGACATAAGTTGTACGACGTTATTGTTTAAACTACCCTCTATATTCCATACCGGCCACTTTTGGATTGACGTCATTTTGACTTACTTCTTAATTTTAGATTTAAAATCTAAAGTTTTCCTACTTTTGTTCTTTGCATATCTCGTTAATTGAAAATTTTGTCTCAAAAATGTTTCCAACTTCCAGGGTCGAACCGACAGAATGGGCATGAGAATTATCATTACAAGCACACTATCTTACCGCTCAGCTACCGAGGCTTATACATATACTTGAAACTGCTTATTTAACATATTAATATAATCTTAACAATAATGCAGTTCGACAAAAAAGTATAGTAACACCCAGTCTCGAACTCACATTGTTAGGTTACTACGTATTTAACACCCATCATCTTTCCACTGAACCAGGTCTGCTCGATCTCCTTAATTTCAACACAAATTTGTTCTTTCAGGCGAGAAATATTTAGTGTTCACACTTGTTACTAGGGTAAAATTTGAAATAAAATAAGACAAAGTCTTAAAGTCTTGTCATATTTTATGTAGTTTGGGAGTATAGGCTAATGTTGGTGTTTTTTTTAAACTTTAATGAATAAAAACAAGTTCTATATTTGTCTTTCAGACTAGCTTGGATGAAGTTGTTAAAATATGGAATATTCATCGAATCAGAACGCATCGTAATATGATATGTCCCGGTGGCCGACCTTTCTTGATGTACCATACACCGGAGATGGTAGGAAAAATTGATCAACCAAAAGAAGTTTCACAGCAGGAAATCGATGCATGTAGCAGTGAATGTGTTCAGAAATGTTATCCATGTGATAAAAATGTTTATCAGCTTTGTTGTATGATCATGTTTCAGCAAGGACTGGACCCACCAACTGATGTAGAAAATGAAAGACAACTATATATAGCTTTAAGACAATCGATATTGCCACACATTTAAACAATTGATTTTTCTAGCTTTAAGAAATCGATTGCCAATTAACATTTTTGCACAAGACACGCACTATATAGATACCAGAACATTTAACTTTATTTATTCCTGAGAGCACTCTTTACATATTGCTTTAATCTTATCCTTTTGCACGAATTTTAAAATTAAAATGTCACAAAAACAGCAGACTTTCTGTTGCTCTTTTTGACTCATATGAAACATCGCATACTGCAACCAAACTTTAAATTGCATTTAGTGGGCTTGACCCCAAATAAACATAACTGCTGAAAACATCTGAAAATTAAGCAAAATTAACATATTCAAAAGTCTTCAACTTTGAAACAGCATATCCTATACTCGTGTCTGTCTGGTCCGTCCAACTCCATGGTCAAGGTAACTTTACACACTTCGAAAACAGGACACAACATATGTCACATCTAGACAAACTTGTGTCGGACTCAGATATTAAATGCCTAGAAGGATATTAGGGGTATTTGGTATCATATTAATTCACTACCAGATGATATGTCACGAAAAAGCAAGCCTAAGCCCACACAGCTACCTAGCTCAAAACTAATTCGTAGTCGCGTGGAATTGTGATTTCGAGATCCAACTGAGCAATATTTTAAGGTTGATTTTCCATACGGATTTATATCAAACTAAGTTGGACTATATAGTAGCCATCTTCCTAGCCGACCAAGGTCATTGTATACAGCTCTGATAGGGGTTGAGCTAATAACTGTTTTATCAAAGTTTGGTTTCTATATTTATATAAGCATGTAGGGTCTATTTAATGCAATGGTCGCTTTCATTGTACATATAAAGGGGAACGTATAAACTCTAGTTGACGTATAACGTATCCTGGTCACCTTTACTGAGATGAGCATGCGTAAACCAGATATTCATCCAGTTCATTTGAGGTGTCTTCGGCGATGTTTGCATTTGAGAAATGTAAAATAAATTGTACATATTTTGACGAAAAATCTAAATAATGTAGCAACAATGCTGAACATGCATATGTTTCGCATTAACAATAGCAAATCTGAATGCTGATAGAAAATATAATAATTCCTAGAAATTCATATGTTATTGAAACTCAAAGGGTTTAATGAGAATTATTGATAGGAATTTCTTACTCCTGTGTTCTTTTTTTTACACATGACGGCAATGTTTGTTGATTGGTCAAATCTTGTCGAGTAGCTTCTGGGGAGATGATTTTCTAAAAAGTTCAAGAAAAGTGATGGCAAAAGTTCCCATGGAATTTTAAAAAATCAGCTAAAAAGTATTCTAGATCGTATGTTGCCTGGGGTATGCTGCCCATTTTTAAGTAGAGAAAAGAAAACCGAGGAGGCAATCAATGATCAACAGCCAATGACAAAATACAAACCCGGGAAACATAGAAATGAGCAATGATTAACAAAGACCGACAAAAAGCAAAAGCATAAATACATATGAAAAACACGGATTCCCGATGGAATGGGAGAGAACTCTGGTGCTCCGGAAGAGTTGGCAGTTCTTGCCTATTGCAATACACCCGTTGTATTGCCATTGTCATATTCGGTAGTAGTCAAATCCGATTAGGGGGAAATGAATCTACAACATCAGATCAGTTCCCATTAGGGTAACAGACATCTCGTAACTTTCAGAAAGTTCATGATGCCTGCCGTAGAACTTGTTGATTGACGACCGCAATCTAGGTGCAAGTTAACCTTGATTTAGCAATTTTGTGTCAACTGACTGGCTCTATCAAGGAAATCATGGTAGTTACCACAAGCTCTTGAGTAACATATGATTTATAGAATGTATAAATTTCACATGCTGGCACGGTTGGAATGTTGCTACTTAGGAAGAGAAAGTTGACAATTGGAAAGTAAAGTTTTGTGTTCAATTTCCTTCGAATGTCAATTTCCAAACATCAAACTCCCTCGAATGTCAATTTTCAGATGTAGGTCTAATTATGATGCAGACTTATTAGTATATGTATTATCTTTAATTTCAAGCTCTTTATGGTAGATGAGGTAAAGAAAATCACAATGGGGAGTATTGTTTAGTGATAGAACGCATCTAAAATTAAAGGATTGGGCTAGTTTGTAAAGTGACAAATAGGGGAGCCCAATTAGTGCCACTTGGAATACCGATTATGTTTGAATACACGTCCGCCAAACTGGACAAATATGTTGTTAATCAAAAATGTGGAAGAATAATGAACGATCCAATAAACAAAATTAACTTTTATTTAAACGAATTCAATTTAAAAAGGTAACAATGAATATCTTCTTTGATAAAGTTTGAGATATTTTTTAAACACACATTCCTTGTGGTAGTCTTTAAAATCGAATGTTAATTATCAATGTGAACACTAATAACTACAAACAATTAAATGAATTATTGCCCGAAAGCACATCCCTGTGCTATTCTTTAAAGTTGATATTTTAACTGTTTAATCTTTATCTAATGGATGATTGACTGCCAAAAGATTGATAAATTCTGCAAGGAGCTCTGTGTACGAAGCATATGACATAGACAGCTCAATCATAGGAGTACATGTGCGCACTACAGGCACACGAACAATACCTCGTCTATTGACGTAATGCACTTCTATTTTATCAACACATATGTCTGCACCAGTTAAATGTCAAAGAAATGTTTTCAATGTAGGGCCATCAAGTCCCTTTACAAACTGTTTGAGATATCCAAGGCATTTGTCTTGTTCAAGTTCGGTTTCCTGGGGCTGGAATAGTTTGTTAACTGCGATTTGTGGCAATTTTTGAATCATACATATCATTGATTGACTGTACATTTGGCAATTTTAGTAGAAGTTCACCTCTTGAAGTTGAGGCAATGGCATACTTTCCTATTTGTATGAGTTCTTTTCTTGCAATATTTAAGACAGCTGCTCTCACTTCATCAGATAATAACTCGCCGCGGCGAAATAGTAAGTCACAACGGCGAGATAATAAGTCGCCACAGCGAGATGGTAAGTCGCCACAGCGACATAGTTTTTTTTCTTGCATGTCCCTAATACGCTTCCGTACAATACAGACTCAACCATTACTTTATTTTCCCATTCACCAAAATTAAAACAAGCAAAAGACTCAAGGGCCCATCATGGTCATGATCGTATTGTAGTTGGATTTACATCTACGTGGGCATTCAGTGCCTATCACCACTAAAGTTATGTGCTGGAATCCTGCTAATGGCGAGGTGTACTCAATACAACATTATGTGATAAAGTTTGTCAGTGACTTGTGGCAGGTCAGTCAGAGGTTTTCTCCTGGTACTCTGGTTTCCTCCACCAATAAAACTGACCCCCTCGATACAACTGAAATATTGTTGAAAGTGGCTTAATCACCATGACCACCACCCTTGTTCATGGTGAGGTGTACTCGATACAACATTATGTGATAAAGTTTGTCAGTGATTTGCTGCATGTCACTGGTTTTCTCCAGGTACTTTGGTTTCCTCCACCAATAAAACCTGTTCGCCACGATATAACAGAAATATTGTTGAAAGTGGCATTAAACACCATAAACCTAACCCTGAATAGATTCAAACCTACCTTCTCCTTTACACCTCCCAACATGTTTAACTTTTATCCTCCTCTCTTTCTTACAACTTGAATACTTCAGATGACATGTTGTCTGGTATGTCATGCCATCATCACCACAGACAGGGGCATGGACATCGGGGCAGGGGATGACGGGACATCTACAAGCTGCCTCATTCGTCACTTTGTCGATGTAACATTCTCCGTAAAAGGCACAGAAATAATTATGACAGGAAGCTAAAAATAGAATTAAAAAATTCAAACATCAATCATTTGAGTGAGCTAATTTAGTGTGTACAATACTTTTCTGGAATAACCTTCACTCATAATCAAAAGATTGGAAAGCCAAATAATTTAAAGTCTTTGTGAGCATTAGTAAACCAAAGGGGCCTAAATAGGATAGCCAAATTCGGCTAAGGTCACCTATGCATGAGATAAGATGGAAGCCACTGAACCGGGGGTGCAGTATGCACCAATACATAATAAAGATTTGGAACATATATAAGATAAACAATTGAAGTTAAGTTGTAGCAATTACAATGCTAAAATGAAGCTGAGCAAGGAAAGTTCCGGAAAGTCAATTTTCCGTCCCATGATTGAGTTTGAGATGATCAAATCAGGCATTGAAATCACCTGCAGTCATTAATTGTGCTGTCAACAAAAGTAAACAATTTGCCATTCTGAAAATTTGTCACAAGAACGTTGATACCACGGCTCCGCCAAAATGACCGTGAGCGAGCGGTGGGTATGGTTCAGGCTGGAATGACTCACCAGGCCATTGCAGACCACTTTAATGTGTCTAATGATTCGTCTTCGACAAACACGTAGGACAAATGACAGACCTCGTAACGGCAGCCTGCATGTGACGTCACAACGTCAAGACAGACATTTACGCCTTATTCACCTCCGGAATTGTAGGATAACGACTGAGGACACTGCCTGGTCTAGCAAACATCCAAATTTCGGGTCAGACTGTTCAAATAAGACTACGTGAATCTAGACTCCGAGCTAGGCGTCCGGTGGTAGGGCCAATCCTTAAACATCATAGGACAGCAAGACTAGCCTAGGCTCATGCACACCGTCGTTGGAGACTTCACAACTTGCAACACATCCTTTATAGTGATGAATCCAGATTTTCACTTCCAGGGGCATAGCCAGAATAATGGAGAGGCATAGGCACAAGTTGTTTTGGCGAGGGGTCTGGGGCCACACAAGGACCCCAGTGGTTCAAGGGCAAAGCCCCTTCGGAATCTCATGAATTATACAACAGAAAAGGTGACTTTTTTTGCTCATTTTGAAAGTACTTTTAACAACATGAAATTCAGATTATTTTGTCCCTTTTTGACAATACTACTATCGACTAACTAGTCCTTGGCTAGCCAGACAGATCTCTCGCGGATGGATGGATGGTCACGTTACTTTATACGCTTCAAAACTTTAAATGCAAAAAGGGATAACAAAATACAAGTATGATTGAAGTTACTTTCTGACCTTTTATCTATCACGAATTATTCATTATTTTTCACTTGGATAAGTTTATGAGAAGTCAATGTGCTGATTCCTTCTGCTAACAAAGTCATCAACAAGATGAACTGTGAGCTAATGCTCACTTATGATACCCCCGCTCTTCGGCAAACAGGAAGTAGGAATCTGATGGGTCCAAAAATGCTTCCCACGATATGGGGTACCTATATGAAGCTTGTGACCAGATATCAGATCTCTGCCATCAATAGTTGCTGAGAAAAATGTGACGAAAAATGTGCATATATGTTCAATGTGTATAAAAACCAACTAAGTCGGCAAACAGGAAGTACGAATCTGACGGATCCAAAAACGCTTCCCACAATATGGCATACATATATGAAGCTTGTGACCAAATATCAGATTCCTGTCATCAATAGTTGCTTAGAAAAATGCGACGAAAAATGAGCATATATGTTCAATGTGTATAAAAATCAACAAAGTCGGCAAACAGGAAGTAGGAATCTGATGGGTCCAAAAATGCTTCCCACGATATGGGGTACCTATATGAAGCTTGTGACCAAATATCATATTTCTGTCATCAATAGTTGCCGAGAAAAATGTGACGAAAAATGTGCATATATGTTCAATGTGTATAAAAACCAACTAAGTCGGCAAACAGAAAGTAGGAATCTGATGGGTCCAAAAACGCTTCCCACAATATGGCATACATATATGAAGCTTGTGACCAAATATCAGATTCCTGTCATCAATAGTTGCTTAGAAAAATGCGACGAAAAATGAGCATATATGTTCAATGTGTATAAAAATCAACAAAGTCGGCAAACAGGAAGTAAGAATCTGATGGGTCCAAAAATGCTTCCCACGATATGGGGTACCTATATGAAGCTTGTGACCAAATATCATATTTCTGTCATCAATAGTTGCTGAGAAAAATGTGACGAAAAATGTGCATATATGTTCAATGTGTATAAAAACCAACTAAGTCGGCAAACAGGAAGTAGGAATCTGACGGATCCAAAAACGCTTCCCACAATATGGCATACATATATGAAGCTTGTGACCAATTATCAGATTCCTGTCATCAATAGTTGCTTAGAAAAATGCGACGAAAAATGAGCATATATGTTCAATGTGTATAAAAACCAACTAAGTCGGCAAACAGGAAGTAGGAATCTGACGGGTCCAAAAACGCTTCCCACAATATGGCATACATATATGAAGCTTGTGACCAAATATCAGATTCCTGTCATCAATAGTTGCTTAGAAAAATGCGATGAAAAATGAGCATATATGTTCAATGTGTATAAAAATCAACAAAGTCAGCAAACAGGAAGTAGGAATCTGATGGGTCCAAAAATGCTTCCCACGATATGGGGTACCTATATGAAGCTTGTGACCAAATATCATATTTCTGCCATCAATAGTTGCTGAGAAAAATGTGCATATATGTTCAATGTGTATAAAAACCAACTAAGTCGGCAAACAGGAAGTAGGAATCTGACGGGTCCAAAAACGCTACCCACAATATGGTATACCTATATGATGCTTGTGACCAAATATCAGATTTCTGCCATCAACAGTTACTGAGAAAAGTGTGACGCAAAATATCTTGGACGGACGACAGACGGACAGAGGTAAAACAGTATACCCCCCCTCCCCCTTCGGGGAGCGGGGGTATAATAATCATATCCAAGTCGACTTGCACATGTCTGTGTATATACATTTAAGTGATAAGTTGGACGATCGTTTATCGCCCATAGTCAAACTTAAGTAGGATTTCACGTGTCTCCTTCCACTTAAAGATCTTTCGCTTGTTGCTGATAACACCGGAAGTGTCAGTAAGGTACTAATGATGCTGTATAGCCGGGTATAAGTCACGGTTTGTTGCATGTAGAGTGTCAAGTAGTATCTTTAGCTTATCACCTAATTTCCCAATGCTCAACATCATCCACAAAATCATGGAACATATCTACATGTGTATTCCAGTAGGAAAGTGGAGCATTGATTTATATTTTACAAAAAATATGCATAGGCATGTGCCTACTTGAGCGTAACTACATTACTAACTTTGTTTTAGCGATGGACGTCATCGTGTGAACAGCAGACATGGGGAGCGTTTTACGAACCAGTGTGTGTACGAGTCCAACCGTTTTGGAGGCGGAAGTGTTATGGTCTGGGCTGGAATTTGTTCAACATTTGCTAAAGGAACATTGAATGCCGTTTTCAAAGGAACATATTATTTAGAAATCGACTAATCAGAAACAAGAATTGTCTGTGGCGACCATGTATGTTAACGGATCAAAACTAAATGGGAAAATATCTACTGAGGACCTTCCATACATGCTTCCTACCAATTTTTGGTTCATTTGGCCTATTGGTTTCAGAGGAGAAGATTATTTAGAAATCGACCAATCAGAAATAAGAATTTCCTGTGGCAACCATGTTTGTCAACGGATCGGAATGAAATGAGCAATCTCTATAGAGGAGCTACCAAGGATGCTTCCTACCAAGTTTCAGTTCGTTTGGCAAAGTGGTTTCAGAGGAGAGGACCCTTGTAAATTGTTATAATTTGTGTCCAATCCAATTGTTATAATATTTAGCAATAAAATATGTTTAATCTAAGAGGAGAAGATTTAATAGAAATCAACCAATCAGAAACAAGAATTGCCTGTGGTGGCCATGTTTATTAACGGATCAAAACTAAACGAGCTATCGCTACAGAAGACCTTCCATAGATGCTTCCTACCAGGTTTCAGTTCATTTGGCCAAGCGGTTTTCAGAGGAGAAGATTTTAGAGAAATCAACCAATCAGAAATAAGAATTGTCTGTGGCAGCCAGGTTTGTTAATGGATCGGGACGAAATGAGTAATCTTTATAGAGGACCTTCCATAGATGCTTCCTACCAAGTTTCAGTTCATTTGACAAAGCGTTTTCAGAGAAGATTTAAAAAAATCGTCCAATCAGAAACAAGAATTGCCTGTGGTGGCCATGTTTGTTAACAGATCAACACTAAACGAGCAATCTTTATAGAGGAACTTCCAAGGATGCTTGCTTCCTATCAAATTTCTATTCATTTGGCCAAGTGCTTCAGAGGAGAAGATTTTTTAGTAATCAACCAATCAGAAACAAGAATTCTCTGACGGCATGTTTATTAACGGATCGGAACGAAATGAGCACTCTTTATAGAGGACCTTCCATAGATACTTCCTACCAAGTTTCGGTTGATTTGGCCATGCGGTTTCAGAGAAGATTTTTTAGAAATCAACCAATCAGAAATAAGAATTGCCTGTGGCGGCCATGTTTGTTAATGGATCGGGACGAAATGAATAATATTTATAGAGGATCTTCCATAGATACTTCCTACCAAGTTTCGGTTCATTTGACAAAACGTTTTCAGAGGAGAAGATTTTTAAAAATCGTCCAATCAGAAACAAGAATTGCCTGCGGTGGCCATGTTTGTTAACGAATCGGGACAAAATGAGCAATCTTCATAGTGGACCTTCTATAGATGCTTCCTATCAAGTTTCAGTTTCTTTAGAAATGCCTGTACCAAGTCAGGGTCATTACGGTTTTCACAGTTTTCCGGTTGTTGACTGATTTTGTCTGTTTATATAATTATGAGTTTTGACTTTCCCTTTATAAGATTGTTCGGAGTTCGGTAATTTTGTTATTACCTTTATTCACTTGGCTCAGGATTTTCAGAGGAGAAGATTAAAATGTGAAAAGTTAACGGACGACGGATGCCAAGTGATGGCAAAAGATCACCTTCCCTTTGGCAAGGGGAGCTTAAAAAGTGACTTTATAAGACAGGTGACCTCTTAAAAGAGGTTCAATTCATATGAAATTTTCTATGACAGAACAAGAAAATGTGACCTTTTAATACAGGTGACTCACGCGCTTAATAGAGGTGACCGCATGAGCAGGTTTGACTGTATTGGTAATAATTTAGTAATAAAAGAAATTCCTCCTATTAAATCATGCATAGAAATGTTGTGCTAAGAATTTTTCAATAGAAATCAGATGTATACTTTTACTGGTAACCATATAATGACAATTCAATTTTTTTCTTCACTTTCATAAAAGAAAAAAGCCATCAATCTCCATAAGGTACATTGCAATTATCAAAACTATTCCAGTCCATTGATGGTCGCTATGGAAGATAATTTCTTTTGAAGTCAATAATATTTTTCTTTGTCTTCTCATTAATAATTTCTACCGTGCTGATCAAAAGTAGGTCAATTACAGAAAGCACGAGAAAGAATCGTCTTGTCGTGCAGTTCTATATAGCATTTGTAAACTTACAGCATGCGATACAAACATTACAACTACGTTACAAAAAAATATCTTATTCTAATGTATAGAAATATACGATAACGCGGTTAGTTAGATAATAGCGTTACATTACATAATAATCGCATACAATGTTAGAAAAAAATCAAACAGATAGAAAAAGAATATTTGATTTTTGCATTGTGATAGACTAACCAAAGACCTTACATGACACATTGACATTTATAGGATCTTCTATGATGGATTAAATTTCATACTCAGTGCATTTCTACTCTGTGTTTACATTACATAACAAGACATAGTTTACTACTGAAAAATAGTAAATTACCATAGTCAGTAGTGTACTATACTCACTTTAACAAGACATAGTTTACTACTGAAAAATAGTAAATTACCGTAGTCATTGGTGTACTATACTCACTTTAATAAGACATAGGTTACTACTGAAAAAGAGTAAATTACTGTAGTCAGCAGTGTACTATACTCACTTTAATAAGACATAGTTTACTACTGAAAAATAGTAAATTACTGTAGTCAGTGGTGACTGGTGTACTATACTCACTTTAATAAGACATAGTTTACTACTGAAAGATAGTAAATTACCATAGTCAGTGTTGTACTATACTCACTTTAATAAGACATAGCTTACTATTGAAAAATAGTAAATTACTGTAGTCAGTGGTGTACTATACTCACTTTAATAAGCAGTGTAAAAAAAATGCTCGCCAACTCGCCAAATGCGAGTATAAAATGATTTTGGCGAGTATTTCCACCTAGTACTAGCCATTCTGGCGAGTTGGCATGTCTGGGCAAAATATGATAATTTACTGCTCACCAGTTGATGTAACAAAATTAATTGTCGGAAATAGTTTGAATAGATTGATTGAACGTGCTTCACTTGCGTGTTCCAAAGAAATAGTACCGAAACAAAAGTTGTTATTCAAATTGTCACTCGTATTTTGTTGCGGACGCCATCACAGTTTTAATGGAAACACTAAAAACTTGCGTGATTGTCCCGTCATTTGTTGTTATTTTTCTGATTAGAAATCGCGAATGAGATACCTATGAAATATCCTTAAAAACAGATGTTTTGTTATTTCAAACATGTTACCATGTTGTAGCCCTAATTTTAGAAGAAGTTGTTAATTATTTACTGAAATAATCGTACATCTTTGATCAGAAATGGTATACTTATTTTGTTAATATCCTAAAAGTTCTAAATGTTGTCCTTGGCGGCAAATTTGAATTGGAAATGAAACTAGATCCAACATGAATTTTTTTTTAAAGTAATTTCAAGCCAAAAGTCAAACCTTCACCTGAAAAAGATGTTAACTCAAAGACAATGAGAAAATTTATCCCTAAATGGAAAATAGGGAAAAAGTGGTTGATACATGATGAGAACAAAGGAATGTGGTGTTGCCTATGGCTATGTGTTGAACATATGAGGAAAATTGGACACTTAGTGTCATGGGAAATATGGCGAGTTCAAATGAGGGATCTCTCACCATAGTTGGCTAGTGAAATTTAATTTTGGCGAGTAGATTTCAATAGTTACTAGCCAGATTGGCGAGTAACTTCAAACCAGAGGCTCCCAGGAGCCTGTAATCGCTCACCTGGATCAAAGCTGCTTTCAATAACAACGCAACTGCACTGTGGCGGCCATCTTGGTGGGAGAGCGTGACTGCCGGACACAATTTTGGAAGAGGACCATCCAATGACTATTCCATCAAAGTTTGGTTCTAATTGAGCTACTGGTTCCAGACAAGATGGTTTTTATGTGAATTTCCCATAGGGTCCTATGTTAAACTAAGTACAGCTGTGCAGCCATTTTGGTCAAAGGGCAGGACCACCAGACACAATTTTGGAAAAGGACCATTCAATGACTATTTTATCAAAGTTTGGTTCCAATTGAGCAACTGGTTCCAGACAAGAAGATTTTTATGTGAATTTCCCATAGGTTCCTATGTTAAACTAAGTTCGGCTGTGGGGGCCATTTTGGTCGAAGGGCCGGAACCGCCCGACATATTTTTGGAAGAGAACCATCCAATGACTATTTCATCAACATTAAGTTCTTATTGAGCAAATGGTTTCAAACAAGAAGATTTTTATGGGAATTTCCCATAGGGTCCTATGTTAAATTAAGTTCGGCTGTGGTGGCCATCTTGGTCGGAGTTCTGAAATGCCGGACACAAGTTTGGAAGAGGACCACCCAAGAATCACTTCAGCAAAGTTTGGTTGAGATTGGCTCAGTAGTTTCAGAGGAGAAGATTTTTTTTTAATTTCATCCCCCCTTTTTTCTAATTTGCATAATCGGTCAAAATCGGCAAAAGTTCAAAGTTCATAAAAAATCCTGTAATATATGTTAAAAAGCTCATCATTATGCTTATACAGTTCAAATTTGGGCACATTCTGGCTTAAAATAGAGCAGTTTTGGCCATTTGAAGAAATTTCTATTTTTAGTAATGGCGGCCATCTTGGATACAGGACGGCGCTGACGGACACAATTTTGGACCCACCCAGGTTTGGTTTAATTTGGATCAGCGCTTTCAGAGAAGAAGATTTAAATGTGATCTTTTATCAAAATATGCCTAATTTGCATAATCGGTATATATCGACTGAAAGAAAAATTTCACAGAAAAACCCGGAAAATATGTTAAACTACTCCTTGCCATGTAGCAGCAGTTAAAATTTGAGCTCATTTTGACTTACACTAAAGCAGCAATGGACAATTAAAATTTCATCCCCCCTTTTTTCTATTTTTAGCTTGGCGGCCATCTTGGTTGGAAGTCGGGATCACCGGACACAATTTTGGAAGGGGGCCATCCAAGGACCATTCCACCAAAGTTTGGTTGCAATTGGCCTAGTGGTTTCTGAGGAGAAGATTAAAATGTGAAATGTTGACGGACGGACAACGGACGAAAAGTGATGACAATAGCTCACATGACCTAAAGGCCAGGTGAGCTAAAAATGGTTTCCCACACTGATAAGGCATAGCTACCTACTGAGAAATAGTAAATTACCATAGTCAGTGGTGTACTATACTCACATTAATAAGACATAGCTTACTACTGAAAAATAGTAAATTACCATAGTCAGTGGTGTACTATACTCACTTTAATAAGACATAGCTTACTACTGAAAAATAGTAAATTACTGTAGTCAGTGGTGTACTATACTCACTTTAATAAGGCATAGGTTACTACTGAAAAATAGTAAATCACTGTAGTTAGTGTTGTACTATATTCACTTTAATAAAATATAGCTTAGGCCAAAAAAAAAAAATATGTGTGTTTACGATCACCCGACCGACCCTAATTTTTGCTAGCGACCCTATGAATTTTTACACAGAATTCGGATAACCATTTTTGTTGTTTAACCAGCAGCAATGTTTTATTTATTCAACTGCTACTTTTTGTCGAAATTGAGAGTAAAGAAGGTAGAAAAACTGCATAATTCGTAATTTCGAGAATATAATACCGGAATCAGATTCCAGAACAGAGAACGACTATTTCCGGTTTTGCCGATAATAAAAAAAAAAAAAAAAAAAATTAATCCCGACCGACCGACCCTAGATTTTTTTGACATGTGACAGTAAACACACATATATATATTTTTTGGCCTTACTACTGAAAAATAGTAAATTACTGTAGTTAATGGTGTACTACACTCACTTTAATAAGACATAGGTTACTACTGAAAAATAGTAAATTACTGTAGTCAATGGTGTACTATGCTCACTTTAATAAGGCATAGCTTACTACTGAAAAATAGTAAATTACTGTAGTCAGTGGTGTACTACACTCACTTTAATAAGAATATGCTACTGCTGAAAAATAGTAAATTACTGTAGTCAGTGATGTACTATACTCACTTTAAAAAGACATAGTTTACTACTGAAAAATAGTAAATTACTGTAGTCAGTGGTGTACTATACTCACTTTAATAAGACATAGTTTACTAATGAAAAATAGTAAATTACTGTAGTCAGTGATGTACTATACTCACTTTAAAAAGACATAGTTTACTACTGAAAAGTAGTAAATTACCGTAGTCAGTGGTGTACTATACTCACTTTAATAAGACATAGCTTACTACTGAAAAATAGTAAATTACCGTAGTCAGTGATGTACTATACTCACTTTAAAAAGACATAGTTTACTACTGAAAAATAGTAAATTACTGTAGTCAGTGGTGTACTATACTCACTTTAATAAGATATAGTTTACTACTGAAATATAGTAAATTACCATAGTCAGTAGTGTACCATACTCACTTTAATAAGACATAGCTTACTACTGAATAATAGTAAATTACTGTAGTCAGTGGTGTATTATACTCACTTTATTACGACATAGTTTACTACTGAAAAATAGTAAATTACTGTAGTCAGTGGTGTACTTTACTCACTTTATTACGACATAGTTTACTACTGAAAATTAGTAAATTACTGTAGTCAGTGGTGTACTATACTCACTTTAATAAGACATAGCTTACAACTGAAAAATAGTAAATTACTACTACTCACTTTAATAAGACATACTGTAGTTTACTACTGAAAATTAGTAAATTACTGTAGTCAATGGTGTACTATACTCACCTTAATAAGGCAGTTTACTACTGAAAAATAGTAAATTACTGTAGTCAGTAGTCTACTATACTCACTTTAATAAGACATAGTTTACTACTGAAAATTAGTAAATTACCATAGACAGTGATGTACTATACTCACTTTAATGAGACATAGATTACTACTGAAAAATAGTAAATTACTGTAGTCACTGGTGTACTATACTCACCTTAATAAGACACAGATTACTACTTTAATAAGAGAGTATAGTAAATTACCATAGTCAATCGTGTACTATACTCACTTTATTATCCAATAAATATTTTGAACAGTCTGAGTGAGCTTAATACAAAAAAAATAACCGGTTTTATACTTCTGTTATAATCATTAACTCAAAGAATTGCAGAAGTGGTGCATATCGAGCATGAATGCATAGGTACATGTAGATGTAAATACAACACCAATATGATCACATCCATGACAGTATCTGTTTCCTAAATAAAGGTAAATGATAGCATTCAGTTTAATAAGTGGTGGAAACGGAGTACCCGACAAAAACTACCCACCTTCTTCCATTCACTAACACTTGATTTAAACAAAAACTACCCACCTTTTTCCATTCACTAACAGACATGATTTAAACAAAAACTACCCACCTTCTTCCATTCACTAACATACTTGATTTAAACAAAAACTACCCACCTTCTTCCATTCACTAACAGACTTGATTTAAACAAAAACTACCCACCTTCTTCCATTCACTAACAGACATGATTTAAACAAAAACTACCCACCTTCTTCCATTCACTAACAGACTTGATTTAAACAAAAACTACCCACCTTCTTCCATTCACTAACAGACTTGATTTAAACAAAAACAACCCACATTCTTCCATTCACTAACAAACATGATTTAAACAAAAACTACCCACCTTCTTCCATTCACTAACAGACTTGATTTAAACAAAAACTACCCACCTTCTTCCATTCACTAACAGACTTGATTTAAACAAAAAAACACCCACCTTCTTCCATTCACTAACAGACTTGATTTAAACAAAAACTACCCACCTTCTTCCATTCACTAACAGACTTGATTTAAACAAAAACTACCCACCTTCTTCCATTCACTAACAGACTTGATTTAAACAAAAACTACCCACCTTCTTCCATTAAATAACAGACTTGATTAAAACGAAAACTACCCACCTTCTTCCATTCACTAACAGACTTGATTTAATAAAGCTGCATCGAGTACACTTTACTATGGTTGGAATGAAACTCAAAATTTAAGCAGTGAATCTAACTACCATATGATCCCAGCTGAGTTTCTGAATGCAGATTAATAGTATTATTATACACAATGTCGTGGAAAGTAAAGTCATTCTGTAGATTAATCTGCAAAATGTGTGTTAAATATGCTTAAATTGTCAATTTTAATACCATATTTCAGTATTCAGACATTTTGAAGCTAGGATTCAAAAACAAGGTTTAAATTTGAAAATAAACATTAGAGAATACCGAAGGGACAATCAAAAATGGATAATCCAGAGAAACTGGCAACATAGGGTACTCAAGATGAAGAAAAACAAAACAAAAACACAACACAATATGCATTGAAAATAAAGGTAATAACAAAATTACCGAACTCCGAACAATCTTACAAAGGGAAAGTCAAAACTCATAATTATATAAACAGACAAAATCAGTCAACAACCGGAAAACTGTGAAAACCGTAATGACCCTGACTTGGTACAGGCATTTCTAAAGAAATGGTGGGTTGAATCAGATTTTAAGGCGCCAAACCTCCCGCTCTCATTACGGTTCAAAGGTTCCGGCTGTCACTGTAACAGTATTTAAATACAGGAACACTGTATACAAATAATGTAAATAAGACATGAACCCTACTACAAACAACTGGAAGTTGGATTGAGCTATAATAAAATTTGAGTCACATTAGTACACTTATTTAGGATGTAAATAAGATTTTGAAGTAAGGTTTTAGTGCTTTTGTACTACTCTGTATCATACACGCAAATGTTATTATAACTAAATGATGAAAAAATCATATTTCTTAGTTATTTATTTATATAATGTCTACCGACAATAAAAGATACATTATCATTAGGAAGGATGTTGCATACATCCTACTATTGTAATTGTAATAATAGTAATAAACCTCAATGATCATTCATGCGTGACTATTATTTCTCAGAACAGATAAAGTAGATGCTGAATGATTCAAACCTAGGAAGACTACAAATAATAATAGACACAATATCACTAGGAAGGAACACTTCCTGCTCTTGTAATAGTCACAACCTTCAGATTGATCATTCATGCATGACTATTATTTCTCAGAACTGATAAAGTAGACACTGAATGATACAAACTTAAAGAAAACAAAAGATAATAATAGACACAATATTTCTAGGAAGGACATTGAACACTTCCTGCTCTAGTAATAACCTTCAATGATCATTCATGCATGACTATTATTTCCCACCACAAATAAAGTAGATGCTGAATGATGCAAACTTAAGGAAACTTGTCAGATGACACCAATTCTATATGGCCCAATGTGTTTCTTTAGTAGAAAATTAAATGTCTCAGATTTACAGACAGCATATGACAGACACCAATGCAAGTGATGGTAATAGATCACATGGACTTATCATGAGCTAACAAGATAAGAGATTCTGTGGCTGATAAGAATGTGTAAATTTAAGCCTTAAATTCTGAGATATTAACACAGAGATTATGCAACCATATAAGAAAGTAACTGATTCTGTAAAAATTGTTACATGTACTTAATTAGCACAAAAATGACAGATAAAACTGTCTATAAATACACTGAAATGACTGCATGGAAACAGTGTTCAGTTTATTTTTACCTCCAGTTGTTTGTAGGAGGCCTTGTGTCTTATTTATGTTATTTGTGTTTGCTTGCGTGTGGTGGTATTCAGCACATGTTGTGTTGTGTTTTTCTTCGTATTGTGTATCCCATGTTGCCAGTTTCTCTGGATTTTCCTTTTTTGATTGCCCCTTTGGTATTCTATAACGTTTATTTACAAAACATAGAAACTTATTTTCACATAAATCCTACTTTGAGTAACTGAGTGAAACAAAAAGTTTCTTCTGATAGTTAAGTCAAATTAGTCAGTTAAACAGAGATAAAAGAGATCACTATAACACTCATCAAAAAAGAGGAAACCACTTATACAGTGCCCCTAAACCCTCATTTTATAGCTGTTTGGACCAAGCATGTACAGTGCCCCTAAACCCTCATTTTATAGCTGTTTGGACCAAGCTTATACAGTGCCCCTAAACACTCATTTTATAGCTGTTTGGACCAAGCTTATACAGTGCCCCTAAACCCTCATTTTATAGCTGTTTGGACCAAGCTTATACAGTGCCCCTAAACCCTCATTTTATAGCTGTTTGGACCAAGCTTATACAGTGCCCCTAAACCCTCATTTTATAGCTGTTTGGACCAAGCTTATACAGTGCCCCTAAACCCTCATTTTATAGCTGTTTGGACCAAGCTTATACAGTGCCCCTAAACCCTCATTTTATAGCTGTTTGGACCAAGCTTATACAGTGCCCCTAAACACTCATTTTATAGCTGTTTGGACCAAGCTTATACAGTGCCCCTAAACCCTCATTTTATAGCTGTTTGGACCAAGCTTATACAGTGCCCCTAAACCCTCATTTTATAGCTGTTTGGACCAAGCTTATACAGTGCCCCTAAACCCTCATTTTATAGCTGTTTGGACCAAGCTTATACAGTGCCCCTAAACCCTCATTTTATAGCTGTTTGGACCAAGCTTATACAGTGCCCCTAAACCCTCATTTTATAGCTGTTTGGACCAAGCTTATACAGTGCCCCTAAACCCTCATTTTATAGCTGTTTGGACCAAGCTTATACAGTGCCCCTAAACCCTCATTTTATAGCTGTTTGGACCAAGCTTATACAGTGCCCCTAAACCCTCATTTTATAGCTGTTTGGACCAAGCTTATACAGTGCCCCTAAACCCTCATTTTATAGCTGTTTGGACCAAGCTTATACAGTGCCCCTAAACACTCATTTTATAGCTGTTTGGACCAAGCTTATACAGTGCCCCTAAACCCTCATTTTATAGCTGTTTGGACCAAGCTTATACAGTGCCCCTAAACACTCATTTTATAGCTGTTTGGACCAAGCTTATACAGTGCCCCTAAACCCTCATTTTATAGCTGTTTGGACCAAGCTTATACAGTGCCCCTAAACACTCATTTTATAGCTGTTTGGACCAAGCTTATACAGTGCCCCTAAACCCTCATTTTATAGCTGTTTGGACCAAGCTTATACAGTGCCCCTAAACCCTCATTTTATAGCTGTTTGGACCAAGCTTGTACAGTGCCCCTAAACCCTCATTTTATAGCTGTTTGGACCAAGCTTATACAGTGCCCCTAAACCCTCATTTTATAGCTGTTTGGACCAAGCTTATACAGTGCCCCTAAACACTCATTTTATAGCTGTTTGGACCAAGCTTATACAGTGCCCCTAAACCCTCATTTTATAGCTGTTTGGACCAAGCTTATACAGTGCCCCTAAACCCTCATTTTATAGCTGTTTGGACCAAGCTTGTACAGTGCCCCTAAACCCTCATTTTATAGCTGTTTGGACCAAGCTTGTACAGTGCCCCTAAACCCTCATTTTATAGCTGTTTGGACCAAGCTTATACAGTGCCCCTAAACCCTCATTTTATAGCTGTTTGGACCAAGCTTATACAGTGCCCCTAAACCCTCATTTTATAGCTGTTTGGACCAAGCTTATACAGTGCCCCTAAACCCTCATTTTATAGCTGTTTGGACCAAGCTTATACAGTGCCCCTAAACACTCATTTTATAGCTGTTTGGACCAAGCTTATACAGTGCCCCTAAACACTCATTTTATAGCTGTTTGGACCAAGCTTATACAGTGCCCCTAAACACTCATTTTATAGCTGTTTGGACCAAGCTTATACAGTGCCCCTAAACCCTCATTTTATAGCTGTTTGGACCAAGCTTATACAGTGCCCCTAAACCCTCATTTTATAGCTGTTTGGACCAAGCTTATACAGTGCCCCTAAACCCTCATTTTATAGCTGTTTGGACCAAGCTTATACAGTGCCCCTAATCCCTCATTTTATAGCTGTTTGGACCAAGCTTATACAGTGCCCCTAAACCCTCATTTTATAGCTGTTTGGACCAAGCTTATACAGTGCCCCTAAACCCTCATTTTATAGCTGTTTGGACCAAGCTTATACAGTGCCCCTAAACCCTCATTTTATAGCTGTTTGGACCAAGCTTATACAGTGCCCCTAAACCCTCATTTTATAGCTGTTTGGACCAAGCTTATACAGTGCCCCTAAACCCTCATTTTATAGCTGTTTGGACCAAGCTTATACAGTGCCCCTAAACACTCATTTTATAGCTGTTTGGACCAAGCTTATACAGTGCCCCTAAACACTCATTTTATAGCTGTTTGGACCAAGCTTATACAGTGCCCCTAAACCCTCATTTTATAGCTGTTTGGACCAAGCTTGTACAGTGCCCCTAAACCCTCATTTTATAGCTGTTTGGACCAAGCTTATACAGTGCCCCTAAACCCTCATTTTATAGCTGTTTGGACCAAGCTTATACAGTGCCCCTAAACACTCATTTTATAGCTGTTTGGACCAAGCTTATACAGTGCCCCTAAACCCTCATTTTATAGCTGTTTGGACCAAGCTTATACAGTGCCCCTAAACCCTCATTTTATAGCTGTTTGGACCAAGCTTGTACAGTGCTCACTAACAGACTTGATTTAAACAAAAACTACCCACCTTCTTCCATTCACTAACAGACTTGATTTAAACAAAAAGTACCCACCTTCTTCCATTCACTAACAGACTTGATTTAAACAAAAACTACCCACCTTCTTCCATTCACTAACAGACATGATTTAAACAAAAACTACCCACCTTCTTCCATTCACTAACATACTTGATTTAAACAAAAACTACCCACCTTCTTCCATTCACTAACAGACTTGATTTAAACAAAAACTACCCACCTTCTTCCATTCACTAACAGACATGATTTAAACAAAAACTACCCACCTTCTTCCATTCACTAACAGACTTGATTTAAACAAAAACTACCCACCTTCTTCCATTCACTAACAGACTTGATTTAAACAAAAACAACCCACATTCTTCCATTCACTAACAAACATGATTTAAACAAAAACTACCCACCTTCTTCCATTCACTAACAGACTTGATTTAAACAAAAACTACCCACCTTCTTCCATTCACTAACAGACTTGATTTAAACAAAAAAACACCCACCTTCTTCCATTCACTAACAGACTTGATTTAAACAAAAACTACCCACCTTCTTCCATTCACTAACAGACTTGATTTAAACAAAAACTACCCACCTTCTTCCATTCACTAACAGACTTGATTTAAACAAAAACTACCCACCTTCTTCCATTAAATAACAGACTTGATTAAAACGAAAACTACCCACCTTCTTCCATTCACTAACAGACTTGATTTAATAAAGCTGCATCGAGTACACTTTACTATGGTTGGAATGAAACTCAAAATTTAAGCAGTGAATCTAACTACCATATGATCCCAGCTGAGTTTCTGAATGCAGATTAATAGTATTATTATACACAATGTCGTGGAAAGTAAAGTCATTCTGTAGATTAATCTGCAAAATGTGTGTTAAATATGCTTAAATTGTCAATTTTAATACCATATTTCAGTATTCAGACATTTTGAAGCTAGGATTCAAAAACAAGGTTTAAATTTGAAAATAAACATTAGAGAATACCGAAGGGACAATCAAAAATGGATAATCCAGAGAAACTGGCAACATAGGGTACTCAAGATGAAGAAAAACAAAACAAAAACACAACACAATATGCATTGAAAATAAAGGTAATAACAAAATTACCGAACTCCGAACAATCTTACAAAGGGAAAGTCAAAACTCATAATTATATAAACAGACAAAATCAGTCAACAACCGGAAAACTGTGAAAACCGTAATGACCCTGACTTGGTACAGGCATTTCTAAAGAAATGGTGGGTTGAATCAGATTTTAAGGCGCCAAACCTCCCGCTCTCATTACGGTTCAAAGGTTCCGGCTGTCACTGTAACAGTATTTAAATACAGGAACACTGTATACAAATAATGTAAATAAGACATGAACCCTACTACAAACAACTGGAAGTTGGATTGAGCTATAATAAAATTTGAGTCACATTAGTACACTTATTTAGGATGTAAATAAGATTTTGAAGTAAGGTTTTAGTGCTTTTGTACTACTCTGTATCATACACGCAAATGTTATTATAACTAAATGATGAAAAAATCATATTTCTTAGTTATTTATTTATATAATGTCTACCGACAATAAAAGATACATTATCATTAGGAAGGATGTTGCATACATCCTACTATTGTAATTGTAATAATAGTAATAAACCTCAATGATCATTCATGCGTGACTATTATTTCTCAGAACAGATAAAGTAGATGCTGAATGATTCAAACCTAGGAAGACTACAAATAATAATAGACACAATATCACTAGGAAGGAACACTTCCTGCTCTTGTAATAGTCACAACCTTCAGATTGATCATTCATGCATGACTATTATTTCTCAGAACTGATAAAGTAGACACTGAATGATACAAACTTAAAGAAAACTAAAGATAATAATAGACACAATATTTCTAGGAAGGACATTGAACACTTCCTGCTCTAGTAATAACCTTCAATGATCATTCATGCATGACTATTATTTCCCACCACAAATAAAGTAGATGCTGAATGATGCAAACTTAAGGAAACTTGTCAGATGACACCAATTCTATATGGCCCAATGTGTTTCTTTAGTAGAAAATTAAATGTCTCAGATTTACAGACAGCATATGACAGACACCAATGCAAGTGATGGTAATAGATCACATGGACTTATCATGAGCTAACAAGATAAGAGATTCTGTGGCTGATAAGAATGTGTAAATTTAAGCCTTAAATTCTGAGATATTAACACAGAGATTATGCAACCATATAAGAAAGTAACTGATTCTGTAAAAATTGTTACATGTACTTAATTAGCACAAAAATGACAGATAAAACTGTCTATAAATACACTGAAATGACTGCATGGAAACAGTGTTCAGTTTATTTTTACCTCCAGTTGTTTGTAGGAGGCCTTGTGTCTTATTTATGTTATTTGTGTTTGCTTGCGTGTGGTGGTATTCAGCACATGTTGTGTTGTGTTTTTCTTCGTATTGTGTATCCCATGTTGCCAGTTTCTCTGGATTTTCCTTTTTTGATTGCCCCTTTGGTATTCTATAACGTTTATTTACAAAACATAGAAACTTATTTTCACATAAATCCTACTTTGAGTAACTGAGTGAAACAAAAAGTTTCTTCTGATAGTTAAGTCAAATTAGTCAGTTAAACAGAGATAAAAGAGATCACTATAACACTCATCAAAAAAGAGGAAACCACTTATACAGTGCCCCTAAACCCTCATTTTATAGCTGTTTGGACCAAGCATGTACAGTGCCCCTAAACCCTCATTTTATAGCTGTTTGGACCAAGCTTATACAGTGCCCCTAAACACTCATTTTATAGCTGTTTGGACCAAGCTTATACAGTGCCCCTAAACCCTCATTTTATAGCTGTTTGGACCAAGCTTATACAGTGCCCCTAAACCCTCATTTTATAGCTGTTTGGACCAAGCTTATACAGTGCCCCTAAACACTCATTTTATAGCTGTTTGGACCAAGCTTATACAGTGCCCCTAAACCCTCATTTTATAGCTGTTTGGACCAAGCTTATACAGTGCCCCTAAACCCTCATTTTATAGCTGTTTGGACCAAGCTTATACAGTGCCCCTAAACCCTCATTTTATAGCTGTTTGGACCAAGCTTATACAGTGCCCCTAATCCCTCATTTTATAGCTGTTTGGACCAAGCTTATACAGTGCCCCTAAACCCTCATTTTATAGCTGTTTGGACCAAGCTTATACAGTGCCCCTAAACCCTCATTTTATAGCTGTTTGGACCAAGCTTATACAGTGCCCCTAAACCCTCATTTTATAGCTGTTTGGACCAAGCTTGTACAGTGCCCCTAAACCCTCATTTTATAGCTGTTTGGACCAAGCTTATACAGTGCCCCTAAACCCTCATTTTATAGCTGTTTGGACCAAGCTTATACAGTGCCCCTAAACACTCATTTTATAGCTGTTTGGACCAAGCTTATACAGTGCCCCTAAACCCTCATTTTATAGCTGTTTGGACCAAGCTTATACAGTGCCCCTAAACCCTCATTTTATAGCTGTTTGGACCAAGCTTGTACAGTGCCCCTAAACCCTCATTTTATAGCTGTTTGGACCAAGCTTGTACAGTGCCCCTAAACCCTCATTTTATAGCTGTTTGGACCAAGCTTATACAGTGCCCCTAAACCCTCATTTTATAGCTGTTTGGACCAAGCTTATACAGTGCCCCTAAACCCTCATTTTATAGCTGTTTGGACCAAGCTTATACAGTGCCCCTAAACCCTCATTTTATAGCTGTTTGGACCAAGCTTATACAGTGCCCCTAAACACTCATTTTATAGCTGTTTGGACTAAGCTTATACAGTGCCCCTAAACACTCATTTTATAGCTGTTTGGACCAAGCTTATACAGTGCCCCTAAACCCTCATTTTATAGCTGTTTGGACCAAGCTTATACAGTGCCCCTAAACCCTCATTTTATAGCTGTTTGGACCAAGCTTATACAGTGCCCCTAAACCCTCATTTTATAGCTGTTTGGACCAAGCTTATACAGTGCCCCTAAACCCTCATTTTATAGCTGTTTGGACCAAGCTTATACAGTGCCCCTAATCCCTCATTTTATAGCTGTTTGGACCAAGCTTATACAGTGCCCCTAAACCCTCATTTTATAGCTGTTTGGACCAAGCTTATACAGTGCCCCTAAACCCTCATTTTATAGCTGTTTGGACCAAGCTTATACAGTGCCCCTAAACCCTCATTTTATAGCTGTTTGGACCAAGCTTATACAGTGCCCCTAAACCCTCATTTTATAGCTGTTTGGACCAAGCTTATACAGTGCCCCTAAACCCTCATTTTATAGCTGTTTGGACCAAGCTTATACAGTGCCCCTAAACCCTCATTTTATAGCTGTTTGGACCAAGCTTATACAGTGCCCCTAAACACTCATTTTATAGCTGTTTGGACCAAGCTTGTACAGTGCCCCTAAACCCTCATTTTATAGCTGTTTGGACCAAGCTTATACAGTGCCTGTTTGGACCAAGCTTATACAGTGCCCCTAAACACTCATTTTATAGCTGTTTGGACCAAGCTTATACAGTGCCCCTAAACCCTCATTTTATAGCTGTTTGGACCAAGCTTATACAGTGCCCCTAAACACTCATTTTATAGCTGTTTGGACCAAGCTTATACAGTGCCCCTAAACACTCATTTTATAGCTGTTTGGACCAAGCTTATACAGTGCCCCTAAACACTCATTTTATAGCTGTTTGGACCAAGCTTATACAGTGCCCCTAAACACTCATTTTATAGCTGTTTGGACCAAGCTTGTACAGTGCCCCTAAACCCTCATTTTATGGCTGTTTGGACCAAGCTTATACAGTGCCCCTAAACACTCATTTTATAGCTGTTTGGACCAAGCTTATACAGTGCCCCTAAACACTCATTTTATAGCTGTTTGGACCAAGCTTATACAGTGCCCCTAAACACTCATTTTATAGCTGTTTGGACCAAGCTTGTACAGTGCCCCTAAACCCTCATTTTATAGCTGTTTGGACCAAGCTTATACAGTGCCCCTAAACCCTCATTTTATAGCTGTTTGGACCAAGCTTGTACAGTGCCCCTAAATACTCATTTTATAGCTGTTTGGATCAAGCTTATACAGTGCCCCTAAACCCTCATTTTATAGCTGTTTGGACCAAGCTTGTACAGTGCCCCTAAACACTCATTTTATAGCTGTTTGGACCAAGCTTGTACAGTGCCCCTAAACACTCATTTTATAGCTGTTTGGACCAAGCTTGTACAGTGCCCATAAACACTCATTTTATAACTGTTTGGACCAAGCTTATACAGTGCCCCTAAACACTCACTGTATAGCTGTTTGGACCAAGCTTATACAGTACCCCTAAACACTCATTTTATAGCTGTTTGGACCAAGCTTATACAGTGCCCCTAAACACTCTTTTTATAGCTGTTTGGACCAAGCTTATACAGTGCCCCTAAACACTCATTTTATAGCTGTTTGGACCAAGCTTATACAGTGCCCCTAAACACTCATTTTATAGCTGTTTGGACCAAGCTTATACAGTGCCCCTAAATACTCATTTTATAGCTGTTTGGACCAAGCTTGTACAGTGCCCCTAAACACTCATTTTATAGCTGTTTGGACCAAGCTTATACAGTGCCCCTAAACACTCATTTTATAGCTGTTTGGACCAAGCTTATACAGTGCCCCTAAACCCTCATTTTATAGCTGTTTGGACCAAGCTTGTACAGTGCCCCTAAACACTCATTTTATAGCTGTTTGGACCAAGCTTATACAGTGCCCCTAAACACTCATTTTATAGCTGTTTGGACCAAGCTTAAACAGTGCCCCTAAACCCTCATTTTATAGCTGTTTGGACCAAGCTTGTACAGTGTCCCTAAACCCTCATTTTATAGCTGTTTGGACCAAGCTTATACAGTGCCCCTAAACCCTCATTTTATAGCTGTTTGGACCAAGCTTGTACAGTGCCCCTAAACCCTCATTTTATAGCTGTTTGGACCAAGCTTATACAGTGCCCCTAAACCCTCATTTTATAGCTGTTTGGACCAAGCTTGTACAGTGCCCCTAAACACTCATTTTATAGCTGTTTGGACCAAGCTTGTACAGTGCCCCTAAACCCTCATTTTATAGCTGTTTGGACCAAGCTTGTACAGTGCCCATAAACACTCATTTTATAGCTATTTGGACCAAGCTTATACAGTGCCCCTAAACACTCATTTTATAGCTGTTTGGACCAAGCTTATACAGTGCCCCTAAACACTCATTTTATAGCTGTTTGGACCAAGCTTATACAGTGCCCCTAAACCCTCATTTTATAGCTGTTTGGACCAAGCTTGTACAGTGCCCCTAAACCCTCATTTTATAGCTGTTTGGACCAAGCTTATACAGTGCCCCTAAACACTCATTTTATAGCTGTTTGGACCAAGCTTATACAGTGCCCCTAAACACTCATTTTATAGCTGTTTGGACCAAGCTTGTACAGTGTCCCTAAACACTCATTTTATAGCTGTTTGGACCAAGCTTGTACAGTGCCCCTAAACACTCATTTTATAGCTGTTTGGACCAAGCTTGTACAGTGCCCCTAAACCCTCATTTTATAGCTGTTTGGACCAAGCTTATACAGTGCCCCTAAACCCTCATTTTATAGCTGTTTGGACCAAGCTTGTACAGTGCCCCTAAACACTCATTTTATAGCTGTTTGGACCAAGCTTATACAGTGCCCCTAAACCCTCATTTTATAGCTGTTTGGACCAAGCTTATACAGTGCCCCTAAACCCTCATTTTATAGCTGTTTGGACCAAGCTTGTACAGTGCCCCTAAACCCTCATTTCATAGCTGTTTGGACCAAGCTTATACAGTGCCCCTAAACACTCATTTTATAGCTGTTTGGACCAAGCTTGTACAGTGCCCCTAAACACTCATTTTATAGCTGTTTGGACCAAGCTTATACAGTGCCCCTAAACACTCATTTTATAGCTGTTTGGACCAAGCTTATACAGTGCCCCTAAACCCTCATTTTATAGCTGTTTGGACCAAGCTTATACAGTGCCCCTAAACCCTCATTTTATAGCTGTTTGGACCAAGCTTGTACAGTGCCCCTAAAGCCTCATTTTATAGCTGTTTGGACCAAGCTTGTACAGTGCCCCTAAACACTCATTTTATAGCTGTTTGGACCAAGCTTATACAGTGCCCCTAAACACTCATTTTATAGCTGTTTGGACCAAGCTTATACAGTGCCCCTAAACACTCATTTTATAGCTGTTTGGACCAAGCTTGTACAGTGCCCCTAAACACTCATTTTATAGCTGTTTGGACCAAGCTTGTACAGTGCCCCTAAACACTCATTTTATAGCTGTTTGGACCAAGCTTGTACAGTGCCCCTAAACACTCATTTTATAGCTGTTTGGACCAAGCTTGTACAGTGCCCCTAAACACTCATTTTATAGCTGTTTGGACCAAGCTTGTACAGTGCCCATAAACCCTCATTTTATAGCTGTTTGGACCAAGCTTATACAGTGCCCCTAAACCCTCATTTTATAGCTGTTTGGACCAAGCTTGACACATTTTATTTCCTTATATTTCACTCAAAAATAAGAGGAAACCCACTGATCAGAGGAAAACTTCCATCACTGGTTAAACTTCTCAGTTGGCTAAGGGCGAGTTCAAGAGGATCTCTAGGGCTTAGTAAAGTTTGGTCCCTAATATCTTTTCAACATTTGTATGTTCCTGGGTTTGACTCTAGTTACTCTCCATTGACATCAAAATATGCTGACTCTGTGTCAAAAGTCAAGGGTTGTTTGAGTAAAACTCTTTGACAGAAGTTGTCATTAAAATGATCGAGACTCTAGACAATAAACTACTTCCACCTGAACTCAACATAATGTATACAAACACCTAGTACAATGTGATGTGGTGGTGGATCAATCTATAAAATCAGAGCTCCAGATAATTTTCAAGTCCAAAGGGTAATTACCCCCTACTTTTGAAAATGATGCGTATTTGCATATTTCCTTTGCACTGTTGTACTCTCTACTTCAGAAAAGATTGCGTACATGTACACTTTTAAAATTATGTTTGACACAAGTGTTATTCAATAAACACAGGATGCAAGTGAAATGTATATCTCTGTTTAATTTGACACGATTGTGTCATGTTTATTATTAAAATGTTGTAAATATTTTGTTCGGTGTTTACTTTATATAACTGACACCACACCCTGACAAGCTTTTTGCTCATTTTCAACGAACGTGTTCCCAAATTTACTTTCGTTTTAGTTCTTGCTTATTACGTAAACCACTCCTTATAAGGAGCACCACATTTATTTGTAATATTGACCGTGATTGGATGATTTATCGTAAACATCCAATCAGATCTATTTGACATCGATGCTTAGAAAGGCAAACATTCGGTACTCCTCGGATGTATGCGCTCTCTCCTTCGAAAAGTATAAAGGGAAGTAATTACGGGGAATTTCTCAAAGACAAATATGTATTGTTAATGTACACGACTGTATTATCATTAACAGCATACAAGTACGCTCCAAATTTGGAAAGTTTGCTTACACAGCAATATCTATGCGTAATGTGTACACTCTGATCTGATAATGCATGCGTTTTTACTAGTTTTTATAGCGTAAAAAATGCAAATACGCAGCTTATCTGGAGCTCTGAAAATATTGTAATTGCTTCACTGACTCATAATTCAGTCAAACCTGTCCATGCTGTCACCTCTATTAAGTCAAACCTGTCCATGCTGTCACCTCTATTAAGTCAAACCTGTCCATGCTGTCACCTCTATTAAGTCGTACCTGTCCATGCTGTCACCTCTATTAAGTCAAACCTGTCCATACTGTCACCTCTATTAAGTCGTACCTGTCCATGCTGTCACCTCTATTAAGTCCAACCTGTCCATGCTGTCACCTCTATTAAGTCGTACCTGTCCATGCTGTCACCTCTATTAAGTCAAACCTGTCCATGCTGTCACCTCTATTAAGTCAAACCTGTCCATGCTGTCACCTCTATTAAGCAGTCACCTGTATAAAAAGGTAACCTTTTTCTTGTCCTGTCATAGAACATTTCATAAGGATTGAACCTCTTTTTCACATAATGTTGTATTGAGTACAACTTGCCATGAGCAATATTTGAACTCACAACTTCAGTGGTGATAAGCATTGATAACATAGGTAGTTGTAAATCCAACTACAATATGACCACAACAGGTCCAACGACTACATTAAAGCAACAAAAAGAACTATGATATATATGACATGAAATACATTTCACTATATAAATGAATTTATGTCAAAAATCGTAAAATGCTATTGCTTACAGATCATTTTAGGAATTGATGACAGAATGTTTGACGAATATCGGCAACATCTACACAATCAAGTAAGACAAGTTATATAAAAACAGTTGCAAGATATGCACTCGGAACGCTGCTCGATTTAAAATAAATAAAAATATGAATCAGAATGGCTACAGAATGACCTACAAGTGTCAAAACTACTTGTTTTCTACGACTTTTATTGAAGGAACAAGAAGTTTTTGTCAAACATAGACAGTATTCAAGATATTTTATTGACGTTTTCCATGTTCCTGCCATCATAATGATAAAGCCACTAACGATTTGTACTGAAAAACTAAAAAATGCAATTTTCAACTAACACATTTTTTTCAGAGTATTTGTCTTAGTACAATTAGTACATTTTATGAGTTTATAGGGAAATACAATACACAATTAAAAATGAATTACATCTGATTTTCATTTTAATGGTTTCCTTTTTCTTTTTCATAAATAAAAAAATAATCATTATTATATTATTTTCATTTTTAAAGAATCATTATACACATGTGTATTTCTATACTGCATTTATTAGATTTAAAGAACAAAGCACTATTTTTTTCAATGTGAAAAACAATAAAGTCATTAGTGTTGGTCTGTTGATTGATTCTGATACAATTTGTTCACACCACGATATAGCTGAAATATTGCTAAAGTTAGCATTAAACAACAATCCAACAATCAATCAATCAATCTAAAAGAAAGTTGATAATTTAAAGGTAACCAATTCTGATAATCAATAATAAAGATCAATAATCGATTAATCGGAAAAAGCGAAAAACAGAAAAATTTCCTCTAATATCCTTTTGAATATTCCCAATTTGATTATAAAATTATATATATATATATATATATATCTACGTTTTTAAATTGACTGGCAAAATGATATCTGGCCTGGCAAGAAGAATGGAAAGGACTACAAATTTTAGTACAATTTTCTCATAATTTATAAATATTCAAAACAACCAATTCAAGACTGACACACAAGTCTTGTAACACAGAAAGATAACTATAATCTTGGTCATTTAAATACTTTTTCTGAATGGCACCAGAAAAATAAGTAAAGCAAGGTCTTATTTACAATAATAGTATTGTAGTATAATAAAGAGACATCATAATAATGTTAGAGCTAAATCCCATACATTAATAAGAAATGTTTCTGGGCTAGAAAATAAAATAACAGAAAATCAATGTAAAATAGATCTACACCCCCCCCCCCCCCCTTTTGAACATGTCCATTTTTTAACCGTTCAGACTATGTCCTGCAACTTGCAGAAAAAAAAATTCATAGGAAAATAACTGAAATCAGTTAAATAACTGAAAAAAATCATCCCTGGTTAATAGCTTTCAAAGTTAAAATTAGACAAACCAATACAAGTATAATTATAGAATTTTAGATTGAAGTTAATAGCAAGTGTATTTAAAACTGATATTAGTTAATTTTTACTTCTAAACACTTCGATATCTTAGTTTACACATTCAAATGAATCAGATTGGAATAAGTAGGACTATTGACTTCAATGAAGGACAGTTACTCTATATAACTTTCTACCATTTGTTTACCCACGGCTTAATGAAGGCATTCTTGTGACAACTAAATTATGAAATATTAATTGTACCAATCAAGGAAATTGTAGAATAATAAATCGTCGCTCGCAAAATTAATGATTTACCTTGATTAAGACGCTCTACGTATGTTTCATGAATATTAATTTTTTTCATTCATGAAGGAGGAAAGTGATCTATCAGATACTCGATGCAATTATCAAATGTCGACTGATTTTCCGAAAAAAGGATATAATTTGATAGAAACATAATTAAACGAGTTCCCTTTTAGAACAACAACTCCTTTAATACATACAGATGCTGCAATTTTATTTATATATGAATCAACGAGTTTTTGTCGCCATTAAGGATATAGCATCTTCAGACATACTTAAAAGTTAATTTAAAGGTTTCTATCTTTCTTTATCTTACAAAGTACGAAGAATACAGATATAGTTATATGTAAATAAGGTATTGATATGTAAATCAGACGTGCAGAAAAAACAAAAGTATCGAAAGCAATTTGGGTAAAAAACTTCAAACAAGCATTTGTTCAGTGAAATATATGTAAATTGCCTCATAAATTATTGTTTTTCCGACTGCATCAGATCTCCATTTATATTAGTATATTAAGTCACCAGATAAATTTTATCATATATATTGGCCTAATTTGTGATACGTTGGTGGTTCTTGTGCATTTCAGATTTTATCTATTTTTGAATTGTAAATAGTAAATACCACTTGTCAGTAAATGAAACAGAATTTTCTTCTGTTTTCAAAAAAATTTTCAACAGAAAAAACAAGATGAACTGTGAGCTAATGCTCACCTATGATACCCCCGTTCTTCGGCAAACAGGAAGTAGGAATCTGACGGGTCAAAAAACGTTTCACACAATATGGGGTACCTATATGAAGCTTGTGACCAAATATCAGATTTCTGCCATCAATAGTTGCTGAGAAAAATGCGACGAAAAATGTGAATATACAAATGTATGTTAAATGTGTATAAAAATCAACAAATTGGCAAACAGGAAGCAGGAATCTGATGGGTCCAAAAACCCTTCCCACGGTATGGGGTACCTATATGAAGCTTGTGACAAAATATCAGATTTCTGCCATCAATAGTTGCTGAGAAAAATGTGACGAAAAATGTGCATATATGTTCAATGTGTATAAAAACCAACTAAGTCGGCAAACAGGAAGTAGGAATCTGATGGGTCCAAAAACGCTTCCCACGATATGGGGTACCTATATGAAGCTTGTGACCAAGTATCAGATCTCTGTCATCAATAGTTGCTGAGAAAAATGTGACGAAAAATATCTTGGACGGACGGAAGGACGGACAGACGACAGAGGTAAAACAGTATACCCCCCTCCCCCTTCGGGGAGTGGGGTATAATTAATAATAGCAATAATTTGAAAAAGAGAATTTTCAGTTTTTCAAATTTTAGTTAGTTCAAATTCTGAAAATAGCTTCTATGGTTGACAATTAATTTCTAACCAACTACCATACGATTACAACCACGACTCCTATACAAAATAGCTAAATATCTTAAGAAGTACTGAAAATCATGGTCCATTATACAAAATAGCAAAATGTCTTAAAACATACAGAAAATCATGGTCCATTATACAAAATAACAAAATATCTTTAAGACATAATGAAAATCTACTATAAAAGGAGTGTGAAGGCTAATATAACCATAACATCAAAACCATGGTTAAAAATTAAAACATGGGCCATAACTGCACTACCACCTTGTACAAATCATCTAAATAGTTGTTATACAAAATCTAGTGACGCAAAAACAGAATAATTTTGATACAAAGGATTTGTGGGTCAACAATTAAGTGTGACTTTGACCCAGGATGACAGATCATGATTGGTCCCTATTATGTCAGTTCAGAACCAATGAAATGACTGGTTTGGCAGTCAACCTTAGCAACCGACCATTTATGTAATAACTTTTAAGGGAGGGCTATATCCCCCCCCCCCCCCACCCAGTGCTAGCATATTTATTTTATACTAAAAAAAACAATCAGATTTTTTTAGTGAGATTATTTATTGTTAGCATTTTTCAGGTCAAAATATTTTTTGAAACAAAAAATAGTCCACCTTCCTTGGAAATGGTCGCTCCCTCAATAAAGCTTACATCACTTCTATTTATATTGCTGTTTATTCATAGAATACAGATGTTGTACTGTTAACTGTCATCATACTATAGGTTTAGGTTTTAGGTTTATGGTGTTTAATGCCACTTTCAACAATATTTCAGTTATATCGTGACAGTCAGTTTTATTGGTGGAGGAAACCGGAAGACCCGGAAAAAACCACACTCCTGTCACTGACAAACTTTATCACATAATGTTGTATCGCTGTAGATATAATATAGTCTACAATATAACAACAACTTAAAAATCCTCACAACAGACCATAATTGTTTATTTATCTGTTCACAACGATTTTATGAAGACATTTGTCATCAATGTACTCGGCATAATTACTCATGTACTGTCTAGTCAACTTGATGATTGAACCGACAAACCTACTAAATATAAGAGGGAAGATACAGCAAGAAGACAAAATATCCCGTGAGCGAGTAAATTGAGCAATTTTTCAACCATAATATAAAGAACATATTATATTTGATGAAATTATGATGTACATTACTGATTTTATCTAATTTGTTTAATTGATTGATTAGTGTTTATAATTGCCAACCATAGCAGTATTTCAGCTATATTGTGGTGTGTAAAAACTTTATGTATCAAAAATTGACTTTTTGTATTTGTCTATAAATGAAAAAAAAACATGATTTTTGGATGTTATTATAGAACATCAATTGAGTATGTTAAATACTCAAAAAACAGTTATGGTAGACAATATAATCAACAACAAAAACAGGAACCGATCCTCTGGTAAACCTCATACTTCACAAAATATAATACATCACAGTGAGAATATGTGATATTTTCATGAGATGATGATAATGTCTTGACTAACATGTCTTGTACTTTTAGTTTTTAATGCTGCATACTTAGTGGAGTAGCATCAAATACCAATTGTGTAATCAATGGTTTGATTCAGACATTTAAATGGATGACAAGACATCCTCAGACCACAAATGTTTGTATTCTGACATTATTATGGCTGACAAGTCCCCCTCACACCACAAATGTTTGTATTCTGACATGAGAATGGCCGACAAGTTATCTTGAGACCACAAAATGGCTGACAAGTCACTTTGACATCACAAAATGTTTCTTATCTGACATGAACATGGCTAACAAGCCATCTTGACATCACAAAATGTTTGTTATCTAATTTCAACATCGGCCAAATGCTGTAGTGACACCATAAACTGACATTAACATGACCGACAATTCATCCAGACATGACTAACATACCAGCCCGATGATCTTGACATCACAAATTGTGTGTAATCTGGTGTTGAGACTGACAATTATTAGCCATCAAATCATACAGAAAATGTTTATTAAACCAAATGTTGACATGACTGACATTTCCAGCCATCTTGACACCAGGAAATGTTCGTAATCTTGTGATGACATGATTGTGACACAAAAACAGATAATCAACAAGCTCAAGATCAAAGTACCGAATCAATGTTATATTGACATACCAAGAAAAGCCACTTTATAAAATTCTCTCAATTCTGACAGCAACTTTTATCCTCACTGCAGAGATATAATACCGATAAGGTTTAAATGAAGTAGAAACAACAAGTAATACAAATCCTTTGTCTATCATAAAAGATTAAGAAAAAGATGTTATTTTGTCAATGAAAACAGTACGAGTGTTTTGTACTTCCTGTTAGGAATTATGGTTGTAGGGATAATTAGCTATCAATGAATGTATCAAGGCAAAAATATTAATTAGCGTTGTATCACTTAGCGCTCCAATTTGACATAAATGATGAATGAATTCAGGATTAATCTGACAAATATATGACAATCAAAATGGTGTACTTTTATGGTACGTGCTTTCATTCAAATATTAACTCATCGATTCACGAACAAATTCTTTCTTAAATCGTACATTCAGGACATTCTGGCAGTTATTACTTGCTTCTATTCGCACAGTGTTTTTCAAGTCAAGTAGGGTAAGGGGTTAGGATTATGGTGTTTCACGTCACTTTCAATAATATTTCAGTTATAACGTGGGGGTCAGTTTTATTGTAGGAGGAAACCGGGGAATACCACCGATCTGCTGCAAGCAGAAATGGAAGATGCAGATTTAAAAGAAGCAGAAGTAGAAGAACCATAAGAACTCCCAACTGAAACAATATGTTGAAAGGGAAGACATAATAAACAAAGTTATACAGTGAGACCAGTCTTTACCCAAGTCAAAACAGGCGGTGTTTTGATTTGATGGGTTTAAACCTTGGGAGTCGAATTTAGATGTCTCAGTTACTGTATACTAGACCCTTTTGCAAGCATTAAAGGGAAATAACCTCTATAAAAACATGGAAAAAGGTATCATTTTAGAATCATGTCGGAAAAGTGCAAATCATCTATTGACCTTTGGTTTTTTAAACCAGTTCTAGCTGGATTTTATTTTATGTTCTCTAACATGGGAATTCTTTCATATTAAAAACATGAGAAGTCATACAAGCTATAACACTTGATCAGTAAAATGTTCTTAGATTTACCTCTAAAAGGTTTCATTTTTAATTAACAAACAGTTTCAGACGACATTTGTTACCATCATTAAAGCTATTCGGAATATATGTCATAAAGTGTTGTACTCTGTGGCAGACATTTCATATATGTGACTAATATAAAAAACAAAAAGAAAAAGAAGCAAAAAAAAGAGAAAATTCTCTGTATTAACAAGTATCAATTGATCATTTCTGCAAGGTTTCAGTTCAAATAGCTAAGTGGTCATAAAAAAAGTGGCGTTTTATAATTCAAACAATCTGCAATTTCTTATAATGTCCCATTCTGTCTGATCAAAAAGAAATTAGGAAATTAGAAAAAGATTTGAACAAGAAATTTAAGACGATATTTTTGATGAGTTGAACTTAAAATGGCAGCGTTTTGTCATTACCGGAACTATTCTTTTGATATTGGTTAATACCGTCTTGCTATGGCGCAGTAAAAACAGCATTCAGTGATTCATCTCCGTCAAGGCCTTGACGAATATCAATTTTCTACATACTTTCAATACTATATAGATAACAATGAATTATTGTTGTTAATTTGATTAGATTTAATGGTCTTCAAAAGCAATACATTCGTTAGTATAGCAATATTGGAAATTCTTAATGGGTAAAAATTTTAATGGCTCACTCAAAAAAGATATTTTTAATAACTAAATTGACATTATGCATGATAGATATCGAGATAAATAAAACTAAACATGGTAAGGCCAAAAAAAAATATATGTGTGTTTTCTGTCATATGTCAAAAAAATCTAGGGTCGGTCGATTGGGATTATCTTTTTTTTTTTTTTTTTTTTTTTTTATTATCGGCAAAACCGGAAATAGTCGTTCCCGGTTCCGGAATCCGATTCCGGTATTACATTTTCGAAATTTACGGTAAGCCGCCATTTATTGAAGCTGTTATATGACGAATTATGCAGTTTTTCTACCTTCTTTGCTCTCAATTTTGACAAAAAGCTAGCAGTTGAATAAATAAAACATTGCTGCTGATTAAACAACAAAAATGGTTATCCGAATTCTGTGTAAAAATTCGGGTCGGTCGGGTGACCATAAACACACATATTTTTTGTTTGGCCTAAACAAATGGAAATAATAATAAAACCAACGTACAATATATGCAAATTGAGACAAGAGACAACGTGATAAATCAGTGAATTTTTTGTCGCATCTCTCTTCTTCATGATACTCATTTAATAAGAAAGGATATGGATGTAGTTGAACATGAGAGACTATCCAACTTAACACTTAGATACAAATTAAAGTAAATGAACGGCACTTTGTTTTTCTACATTTCACAGCTAGTCATAGTTAATGGGTCTTCAATAATGAGTTGAGTGATTGTTGTTTAAAGCCAAATGAGTATTTTTCAGCTATATCATGGCGAGATCAAGTTGCATTCAATGAAATTATGATGATTATGTCCACTTTGTACTAAACCAACACACTTAATTTTGTATCTTTATATTGCTAGCTCACTGAAACAACAGCCAGCAGGTAGATATATCACTCCATGTCCTGATTCTGAGATAACCCATCTTTGCTCTTACTCCTCCAAGCTGCTTGTTTATGGGAGAAACGACAAATACCAATTTAATATCTTCCAAGCTGCTTGTTTATGGGAGAAACGACAAATACCAATTTAATATCTTCCAAGCTGCTTGTTTATGGGAGAAAAGACAAATACCAATTTAATATCTTCCAAGCTGCTTGTTTATGGGAGAAACGACAAATACCAATTTAATATCTTCCAAGCTGCTTGTTTATGGGAGAAACGACAAATACCAATTTAATATCTTCCAAGCTGCTTGTTTATGGGAGAAACGACAAATACCAATTTAATATCTTCCAAGCTGCTTGTTTATGGGAGAAACGACAAATACCAATTTAATATCTTCCAAGCTGCTTGTTTATGGGAGAAATGACAAATACCAATTTAATATCTTCCAAGCTACTTGTTTATGGGAGAAACGACAAATGGATAAATACCAATTTAATATCTTCCAAGCTGCTTGTTTATGGGAGAAAAGACAAATACCAATTTAATATCTTCCAAGCTGATTGTTTATGGGAGAAACGACAAATACCAATTTAATATCTTCCAAGCTGCTTGTTTATGGGAGAAAAGACAAATACCAATTTAATATCTTCCAAGCTGATTGCTTATGGGAGAAAAGACAAATACCAATTTAATATCTTCCAAGCTGCTTGTTTATGGGAGAAACGACAAATACCAATTTAATATCTTCCAAGCTGCTTGTTTATGGGAGAAACGACAAATACCAATTTAATATCTTCCAAGCTGCTTGTTTATGGGAGAAACGACAAATACCAATTTAATATCTTCCAAGCTGCTTGTTTATGGGAGAAACGACAAATACCAATTTAATATCTTCCAAGCTGCTTGTTTATGGGAGAAAAGACAAATACCAATTTAATATCTTCCAAGCTGCTTGTTTATGGGAGAAAAGACAAATACCAATTTAATATCTTCCAAGCTGATTGTTTATGGGAGAAAAGACAAATACCAATTTAATATCTTCCAAGCTGCTTGTTTATGGGAGAAAAGACAAATACCAATTTAATATCTTCCAAGCTGCTTGTTTATGGGAGAAACGATAAATACCAATTTAATATCTTCCAAGCTGCTTGTTTATGGGAGAAAAGACAAATACCAATTTAATATCTTCCAAGCTGATTGCTTATGGGAGAAAAGACAAATACCAATTTAATATCTTCCAAGCTGCTTGTTTATGGGAGAAACGACAAATACCAATTTAATATCTTCCAAGCTGCTTGTTTATGGGAGAAACGACAAATACCAATTTAATATCTTCCAAGCTGCTTGTTTATGGGAGAAAAGACAAATACCAATTTAATATCTTCCAAGCTGATTGCTTATGGGAGAAAAGACAAATACCAATTTAATATCTTCCAAGCTGCTTGTTTATGGGAGAAAAGACAAATACCAATTTAATATCTTCCAAGCTGCTTGTTTATGGGAGAAACGACAAATACCAATTTAATATCTTCCAAGCTGATTGTTTATGGGAGAAAAGACAAATACCAATTTAATATCTTCCAAGCTGCTTGTTTATGGGAGAAAAGACAAATACCAATTTAATATCTTCCAAGCTGCTTGTTTATGGGAGAAACGATAAATACCAATTTAATATCTTCCAAGCTGCTTGTTTATGGGAGAAACGACAAATACCAATTTAATATCTTCCAAGCTGCTTGTTTATGGGAGAAAAGACAAATACCAATTTAATATCTTCCAAGCTGCTTGTTTATGGGAGAAACGACAAATACCAATTTAATATCTTCCAAGCTGTTTGTTTATGGGAGAAACGACAAATACCAATTTAATATCTTCCAAGCTGCTTGTTTATGGGAGAAACGACAAATACCAATTTAATATCTTCCAAGCTGCTTGTTTATGGGAGAAACGACAAATACCAATTTAATATCTTCCAAGCTGCTTGTTTATGGGAGAAACGACAAATACCAATTTAATATCTTCCAAGCTGCTTGTTTATGGGAGAAACGACAAATGGATAAATACCAATTTAATATCTTCCAAGCTGCTTGTTTATGGGAGAAAAGACAAATACCAATTTAATATCTTCCAAGCTGATTGTTTATGGGAGAAAAGACAAATACCAATTTAATATCTTCCAAGCTGCTTGTTTATGGGAGAAAAGACAAATACCAATTTAATATCTTCCAAGCTGATTGCTTATGGGAGAAAAGACAAATACCAATTTAATATCTTCCAAGCTGCTTGTTTATGGGAGAAAAGACAAATACCAATTTAATATCTTCCAAGCTGATTGCTTATGGGAGAAAAGACAAATACCAATTTAATATCTTCCAAGCTGCTTGTTTATGGGAGAAACGACAAATACCAATTTAATATCTTCCAAGCTGATTGTTTATGGGAGAAAAGACAAATACCAATTTAATATCTTCCAAGCTGCTTGTTTATGGGAGAAACGACAAATACCAATTTAATATCTTCCAAGCTGCTTGTTTATGGGAGAAAAGACAAATACCAATTTAATATCTTCCAAGCTGCTTGTTTATGGGAGAAAAGACAAATACCAATTTAATATCTTCCAAGCTGCTTGTTTATGGGAGAAAAGACAAATACCAATTTAATATCTTCCAAGCTGATTGCTTATGGGAGAAAAGACAAATACCAATTTAATATCTTCCAAGCTGCTTGTTTATGGGAGAAACGACAAATACCAATTTAATATCTTCCAAGCTGCTTGTTTATGGGAGAAACGACAAATGGATAAATACCAATTTAATATCTTCCAAGCTGCTTGTTTATGGGAGAAAAGACAAATACCAATTTAATATCTTCCAAGCAGCTTGTTTATGGGAGAAACGGCAAATACCAATTTAATATCTTCCAAGCTGCTTGTTTATGGGAGAAATGACAAATACCAATTTAATATCTTCCAAGCTACTTGTTTATGGGAGAAACGACAAATGGATAAATACCAATTTAATATCTTCCAAGCTGCTTGTTTATGGGAGAAAAGACAAATACCAATTTAATATCTTCCAAGCTGCTTGTTTATGGGAGAAACGACAAATACCAATTTAATATCTTCCAAGCTGCTTGTTTATGGGAGAAAAGACAAATACCAATTTAATATCTTCCAAGCTGATTGCTTATGGGAGAAAAGACAAATACCAATTTAATATCTTCCAAGCTGCTTGTTTATGGGAGAAAAGACAAATACCAATTTAATATCTTCCAAGCTGCTTGTTTATGGGAGAAACGACAAATACCAATTTAATATCTTCCAAGCTGATTGTTTATGGGAGAAAAGACAAATACCAATTTAATATCTTCCAAGCTGCTTGTTTATGGGAGAAAAGACAAATACCAATTTAATATCTTCCAAGCTGCTTGTTTATGGGAGAAACGATAAATACCAATTTAATATCTTCCAAGCTGCTTGTTTATGGGAGAAACGACAAATACCAATTTAATATCTTCCAAGCTGCTTGTTTATGGGAGAAAAGACAAATACCAATTTAATATCTTCCAAGCTGCTTGTTTATGGGAGAAACGACAAATACCAATTTAATATCTTCCAAGCTGTTTGTTTATGGGAGAAACGACAAATACCAATTTAATATCTTCCAAGCTGCTTGTTTATGGGAGAAACGACAAATACCAATTTAATATCTTCCAAGCTGCTTGTTTATGGGAGAAACGACAAATACCAATTTAATATCTTCCAAGCTGCTTGTTTATGGGAGAAACGACAAATACCAATTTAATATCTTCCAAGCTGCTTGTTTATGGGAGAAACGACAAATGGATAAATACCAATTTAATATCTTCCAAGCTGCTTGTTTATGGGAGAAAAGACAAATACCAATTTAATATCTTCCAAGCTGATTGTTTATGGGAGAAAAGACAAATACCAATTTAATATCTTCCAAGCTGCTTGTTTATGGGAGAAAAGACAAATACCAATTTAATATCTTCCAAGCTGATTGCTTATGGGAGAAAAGACAAATACCAATTTAATATCTTCCAAGCTGCTTGTTTATGGGAGAAAAGACAAATACCAATTTAATATCTTCCAAGCTGATTGCTTATGGGAGAAAAGACAAATACCAATTTAATATCTTCCAAGCTGCTTGTTTATGGGAGAAACGACAAATACCAATTTAATATCTTCCAAGCTGATTGTTTATGGGAGAAAAGACAAATACCAATTTAATATCTTCCAAGCTGCTTGTTTATGGGAGAAACGACAAATACCAATTTAATATCTTCCAAGCTGCTTGTTTATGGGAGAAAAGACAAATACCAATTTAATATCTTCCAAGCTGCTTGTTTATGGGAGAAAAGACAAATACCAATTTAATATCTTCCAAGCTGCTTGTTTATGGGAGAAAAGACAAATACCAATTTAATATCTTCCAAGCTGATTGCTTATGGGAGAAAAGACAAATACCAATTTAATATCTTCCAAGCTGCTTGTTTATGGGAGAAACGACAAATACCAATTTAATATCTTCCAAGCTGCTTGTTTATGGGAGAAACGACAAATGGATAAATACCAATTTAATATCTTCCAAGCTGCTTGTTTATGGGAGAAAAGACAAATACCAATTTAATATCTTCCAAGCAGCTTGTTTATGGGAGAAACGACAAATACCAATTTAATATCTTCCAAGCTGCTTGTTTATGGGAGAAATGACAAATACCAATTTAATATCTTCCAAGCTACTTGTTTATGGGAGAAACGACAAATGGATAAATACCAATTTAATATCTTCCAAGCTGCTTGTTTATGGGAGAAAAGACAAATACCAATTTAATATCTTCCAAGCTGCTTGTTTATGGGAGAAACGACAAATACCAATTTAATATCTTCCAAGCTGCTTGTTTATGGGAGAAAAGACAAATACCAATTTAATATCTTCCAAGCTGATTGCTTATGGGAGAAAAGACAAATACCAATTTAATATCTTCCAAGCTGCTTGTTTATGGGAGAAACGACAAATACCAATTTAATATCTTCCAAGCTGCTTGTTTATGGGAGAAACGACAAATGGATAAATACCAATTTAATATCTTCCAAGCTGCTTGTTTATGGGAGAAAAGACAAATACCAATTTAATATCTTCCAAGCTGATTGTTTATGGGAGAAAAGACAAATACCAATTTAATATCTTCCAAGCTGCTTGTTTATGGGAGAAACGACAAATACCAATTTAATATCTTCCAAGCTGCTTGTTTATGGGAGAAAAGACAAATACCAATTTAATATCTTCCAAGCTGCTTGTTTATGGGAGAAAAGACAAATACCAATTTAATATCTTCCAAGCTGCTTGTTTATGGGAGAAAAGACAAATACCAATTTAATATCTTCCAAGCTGATTGCTTATGGGAGAAAAGACAAATACCAATTTAATATCTTCCAAGCTGATTGTTTATGGGAGAAACGACAAATACCAATTTAATATCTTCCAAGCTGATTGCTTATGGGAGAAACGACAAATACCAATTTAATATCTTCCAAGCTGATTGTTTATGGGTGAAGCAGCAAATAACAATGTTATAGTCTTTGGTTTGACCCGGTTTTTTTCATATTTCTATCCTTACCACAGTACTATATTAATATCATAGCGAAAAAGTAAAATGGTACAATATCATATTTCTGTTTAGAACTGACTTTGTCATCAGGTAAAACACTCTTCATTAGGACTAAAAGCTTTCATTATTTCCCAACATATCAAAACTAATACACTGCAGAGACAACTAAAATGACAGAACAATTTTCCTTAGATTTCATAAATAAAAATGGAGAAATAGAATCAATAGATTTTATCCAGGAAACCACATCCTTAAAATATTCATGAACAGGTCTTTAAAAGGTCAATATGTGAGTGCTTAATAATTCAGTGAGCTTTGGTTTTTTTACATCAATTATCTGCTGCAATCAAATTCAATTACATAAAGTGTACTTCATAGTACTTATTTTGATTGATTAATTGATTGATTGATTGATTGATTGATTGATTGATTGATTATTGCTTAAAGTCCAGCAAGCAGCATTTCAGCTATATTCAGGACAAGAACAAGCTCAATAATAGATAAAAACTATATAGAAATGAAGGAAGAGATGTCAACGGGGTCAACGACTTTTGACTGCCACTGAAAAGTATGAAGAGTTGGGTAAGGAAAATTTTGTTATGGTTACACTGCTATCTTGAACTATGGTTAAATCATAACCTTGAAAAAAAATCATGTAAAAATTTAGTCTGTTTTAAAGTAACTCAAATATTTCAAATTTGATCACTCCTCTAATTTGAAATAACATATCAGTTGTTTCTAAATTTAATGAACAACAGGTTCATTTTACACTCTTATTAAATTTTCTCACAAAACAAATTGTGTCTACTTATATATAGGCAACACTATCTCACAAATTAAGAGTCATGGATTTCAGCAAAAAAAAAATTAAGGTTGATTCATTTCACTATGTCAAAATGATTTGAATGTATCATAAATAACCATAGCTGTAAACAAAATGGTTTGAATGTATCATAAATAACCATAGCTGTAAACAAAATGGTTTGAATGTATCATAAATAACCATAGCTGTAAACAAAATGGTTTGAATGTATCATAAATAACCATAGCTGTAAACAAAATGGTTTGAATGTATCATAAATAACCATAGCTGTAAACAAAATGGTTTGAATGTATCATAAATAACCATAGCTGTAAACAAAATGGTTTGATGTATCATAAATAACCATAGCTGTAAACAAAATGGTTTAAATGTATCATAAATAACCATAGCTGTAAACAAAATGGTTTGAATGTATCATAAATAACCATAGCTGTAAACAAAATGGTTTGAATGTATCATAAATAACCATAGCTGTAAACAAAATGGTTTGAATGTATCATAAATAACCATAGCTGTAAACAAAATGGTTTGATGTATCATAAATAACCATAGCTGTAAACAAAATGGTTTAAATGTATCATAAATAACCATAGCTGTAAACAAAATGGTTTGAATGTATCATAAATAACCATAGCTGTAAACAAAATGGTTTGAATGTATCATAAATAACCATAGCTGTAAATAAAATGGTTTGAATGTATCATAAATAACCATAGCTGTAAACAAAATAATACAGTAGCCCCCCTCTTATAAGGCCCAATTTCTGCTACATAGAGATAGTAAAATACAACTAAATTGTCACCTTCAAGCAGGGGTTAAAAAATCTTGGACCACCTCACTAGCCCAGGGCTAGCATACTCCCAAATATTACTAGCCCGAATCTATGAACGACTTGTCCTGGTCAATACCATGATTTCATGAATCCGACTTGCAGACTTGAACCCTTGTACAAATCTAGGGTCGGTCGGCATTAATTTTTTTTTTTTATTTTTTTTTTTTTAACTATCGGCAAAACCGTAAATAGTCGTTCCCGGTTCCGGTATATCATTTTCGAAATTTCCGGTAAGCCGTCATTTGTTGAAGCTGTGTTTTATGACGAGTTACGCAGTTTTTCTACCTTCTTTGCTCTCAATTTCGACAAAAAGCTAGCGGTTGAATAAATAAAACATTGCTGCTGATTAAACAACATATAACATATGAATATAAGTAGATACACGAATATTGACAAGTTTGTCAATATCCAATATATTTTTCTACTAGCCTGTCGAGCATACAGCTGATTATTTCAGCTAGCCCAAATGTGGAAATTACTAGCCCCGGGCTAGTGGATTTTTTAACCCCTGCCTTCAAGAGAGGCCACCTCTCTTATAAGGACACTTTTTTTCATTGCAGAAAGGATGGTCTGATAAGATGGGTCTACTGTATTTATATATGGTGAGTGATTGTTGTTTTCAATTCAATTTTCAGCTATATCATGGCAAGAACAAGTTAATTGTCAATGAAATGATGATGAGGTCCGCTTCGTACTAGACCAACACGCTTAGTTGGATTTTTAGAAAGCTAGCTCACTGAAACAAGTTCTATGGTAGACATGTCACCCTACTCGGACACATTATCCTGAGTCCTAGGCCAATCAGTCTTTGATATTTCTCCTTAATGCTGCGTGCTTAGCGGAGAAGCAACAAATACCAATTTTACAGTCTTTGGTTGACCCGATTGGGGCTCAAACCCACAATATATTTATATATTGGCATGTTTAATGCAGTGAGGGAAACCATTTTTTTCAAACACTAGCCAAAATGGTGAGTGGACTGAAACAAGTACTCGCCAAAATGAAATAGAACTCGCCATGTTTGGCGAGTGACATTTTTTTCAAACTTGCCAACAAATACCAAATAAACAATACAGTAATGTTCAACAATTTATTTTGCAGATTTTGACAAGAAGGATCAACACTCTCTTAAGAGCTGCATTGATCTCTTCTTCCTCAATTTCGTTGTCTTCGTCTTTTAAGTTTTAATGTGCAGTATAAAACATGCATGTCAAACCCGGTTCCGACACATATTTAACTTTATGTTTTCGCATAGGTTTTGGCTACAAATTCGTTTGAAATATTTCAAAACCAAATTATTTTATTTGCATTAATTTTAAAAGTCATCACATCTATTTGTAATGAAACAATATTTCATTTAATCGTGAAATCGACCTTGGCAAAATTATGCGGGGTCAGGATTGTATACTTAATTTTTCTGTTGACAAAAAAGAAGTGTCACGGCGGAATGTTTTCTTATCGAGTACAATAATTAATAAAATGTTGGATAAATAACACAGTTAACAGAAAATTTAACTGTTTGGGAGCTATGATATTTTAAAGCTGTAAACCAGTTATCGTGGCAAGCGTTTTCAAGTTTCTACTCGCCTTACAACTGTTACTCGCCAGACCGAAATTTTCACTCGCGTTTGGCGAGTTGGCGAGCGGTCGTTTCCCACACTGTTAATGTGGTGCATGTGAACTTGAATTAAGTCAATATTTTCTGCCTAATTACCGAATAATTTTTTTAAAATCCATAAATGCTTATTAACCAATAAACATGGATGTTGAAGAGGATAATAGTATATCCTAAACTTAATGTAAATAAAATAACATATTGCATCGTAAGATTTCACCATGATTAAAGATCTAATTTGCATGTAATCTCATTATTTAAATCTCGTTTCTACAGTTTGAAAATTAATTAAGTTTAATTGATCGAGAAGAAGCCCATTAACTACTAGTGAGTCGTGATGAAAGCTATAATGTGCTCGGCATGGAAAACCTAGTCGTGATAAAAGCTATAATGTGCTCAGCATGGAAAACCTAATCATAATAAAAGCTATAATGTGCTCGGCATGGAAAACCTAGTTGTAATAAAAGCTATAATGTACTCAGCATGGAAAACCTAGTTGTAATAAAAACTATATTGTGCTTGGCATGGAAAACCTAGTTGTAATACTAGCTATAATGTGCTCGGCATGGAAAACCTAGTTGTAATAAAAGTCATAATGAGCTCGGCATGGAAAACCTAGTTGTAATCAAAGTTATAATGTGCTCAGCATGGAAAACCTAGTTGTAATAAAAGCTATAATGTGCTCAGCATGGAAAACCTAGTTGTAATAAAAGTTATATTGTGCTCGGCTTGGAAAACCTATTTGTAATAAAAGCTATTATGTGCTCGGCATGGAAAACCTAGTTGTAATATAAGCTATAATGTGCTCGGCATGGAAAACCTAGTTGTAATAAAAGCTATAATGTGCTTGGCATGGAAAACCTAGTTGTAATAAATGTTATAATGTGCTCGGCATGGAAAACTTGGTTGTAATAAAAGCTATAATCATAATGTGCTCGGCATGGAAAACCTAGTTGTGGTAAAAGCTATAATGTGCTCGGCATGGAAAACCTAGTTGCAATAAAAGTTATAATGTGTTCGGCATGGAAAACCTAGTTGTAATAAAAGTTATAATGTGCTCGGCATGGAAAACCTAGTTGCAATAAAAGATATAATGTGCTCAGCATGGAAAACCTAGTTGTAATAAAAGTTATAATGTGCTCGGCATGGAAAACCTAGTTGCAATACAAGTTATAATGTGCTCAGCATGGAAAACCTAGTCGTGATAAAAGCTATCATGTGCTCAGCATGGAAAACCTAGTCGTGATAAAAGCTATAATGTGCTCAGCATGGAAAACTTAGTTGTGATAAAAACTATCATGTGCTCGGCAGGGAAAAACCTAGTCGTGATAAAAGCCATAATGTGCTCGGCATGGAAAACCTAGTCATAATAAAAGCTATAATGTGCTCGGCAGGGAAAAACCTAGTCGTGATAAAAGCTATAATGTGCTCGGCATGGAAAACCTAGTCATAATAAAAGCTATAATGTGCTTGGCATGGAAAACCTAGTTGCAATAAAAGCTATAATGTGCTCGGCATGGAAAACCTAGTCGTGATAAAAGCTATAATGTGCTTGGCATGGAAAATCCAGTCGAGATAAAAGCTATAATGTGCTCAGCATGGAAAACCTAGTTGTGATAAAAGCTATAATGTGCTCGGCATGGAAAACCTAGTCGTGATAAAAGCTATAATGTGCTTGGCATGGAAAACCTAGTCGTGATAACAGCTATAATGTGCTCGGAATGGAAAACCTAGTCATGATAAAAGCTATAATGTGCTCGGCATGGAAAACCTAGTCGTGATAAAAGCTATAATGTGCTCGGCATGGAAAACCTATGTTTACTTTTATATCACTTAGACGTGAGTGGAATGGATCAACTTTAATTTTATTTACCATGAAATCCAATCTTCATTCGAGAGATAGTGTTGCCTATATATAAGTACGCAAAATTTATTTCGTTAGAAAATTTAATAAGAATGTAAAATGAAACTGCTATACATTAAATTTAGAAACAAACTATATATAATTTTCAAGATACCATGATAATTGTACCGATTGACAGTAATGGATACATCATAGAGTATTGGATTATGGGTATTCAACAATACTTCAGTTATATCATGGAAGTCAGTTTAAATGATGTAGAAAGCCAGAATACCAGGGAAAACAACCAATCTGCCACAAGTCACTAAGAAAACTAACTTTATCACATTATGTTATATCGAATACCGATCGCCACAAACTTTAGCGGTTATGGATACAGGTTACATAGGTACATGTATAGGTAAATCCAACTTACATAGGATTGATTTTGACAAAATGAGGCTTGGCTGTAAATCAGTTTTTTTTTGTGTGGTTTTTTTTTGTAATCTTACAAATCTTAAAGAAGAAGAGACAACTAAAATTTCTACAGAATAAAAAATATCAGGAATTCTAAAAAAATACAAATAAAAAAAAGGAAAATTCTATGGAAGTATGATAATTTTTCAAGCGAATAAGTATTTGTCTTCGTCTAACTGTTGCTATATACATATAGTAACAATAATTATATCTGTTCTTCCCACATGTAAATTTGTATTTCATCAGAGTATATTCCTCGGAAAATATATAGAAAAATGTCTTCTTCAAATTACGAACAAAAATTTAGAGGATTTCCGTGATGGATAGTATTAATTTTTCAAAATAAGCTTTGCTATCTATTAGGATTACATTGATTTATAATGATGAGAAAATAATACATTGCAAAGCGTCCCCTGAGAGGAAAAAAAAACCGACCGATAATCTTACGTGATTGTGATTTTTTTTCTCGTATCATAATTACTTTTTTTTAAATATATTTTGTCATATCTATATCCTGTGAATTAAAAGAATTTAAAAAATTGAACGTAATTCAAATAAGTAATTTGTACAAATCACGTTACTCTTGGATTTTCTTGTAATTACATTTTTCAATTTTATTCTTTTTCTACGTATTAAGTTAAGTGGAGAGCAGGACACAAATTCCTGGTTATTTATTATTTCAATTTCCCGCAGCAAAAGAAAAGAAGTATGCCCCCACACTTGATAATTATGGACAAAGTTGTTTTGTTAGGAGTGATTTTTTTTAAATGAAGTGTGTCTGTAAGACACAAATGATGCCCCTGCCTGACCATAAGAAATTATAAACAAGTCAACCTCCATTATATGTATAAACATCATACAAAATATTAAAGCTGTAGCTCCAAAACTGTAGGAGGAGATAGCCGGACAAACCATGTATCTATATCCGGACGGACGAACAAAATGACTTAAGTCCAACTACCTGTCATTTTGAGAATATTTGATGAATATCAAAATCCTGTGGACATGCACACCCCCATTATGTGTATAAACATCCTGCAAAATATTGAAGCTGTAGCTCTAAAACTGTAAGAGGAGTTAGCCATACAAACAATGTTCCCTTTTGCAGCTAGCACGAAAAAAAAGTCATTTTGTGAATATTTGAAGAAAATCAAAATCCTGTGGACATGCACACCTACATTATTAGTGTTTTCAATACACATTTTGATAGGGGGAGATTTTAGAATTATAGACGGAGAGAAAATTCGACCGAGAGTCAGAAGGCCCCCCCCCCCAGTGGGTTCAGGGTAAAGCACCCCAGCCGATTTTGGATTTGGTGAATTTTGACTTGCTTTTGAGGGGGTTTCCTAGCTTTAAAATGGTTTCTTTTTGCTTAAATTTACACTGATTAACTTTGAGAAAAATAAAAATGTAATAAACCTTTTTTCAGACAATATTATCAGAATTTTCTTGACCATTTAACAATTTTTCATTAGACTAGTACTAGTAGTGCATTGAGAATGATTTCTCAAGATTAACAACCATCAGTCATTTTCCATTGTTATTTCTTAGAAAGATGTCAAAGACAAATGTATAAGTTTGGTAGAAATAAACTTGATCATTCAGAAAAGAAATATGGACTTCCCCTATGATTATGTATCATTGAAAATAAAGATTTGATAATATTGGTGTTTGTTTCATTTCCTTGATGTAGTATGAAGTTATATCAACATTCAGATTCTTTGCAGTTTTTGAATAACTAAAATAGGCTAGCATCATTATAGGAATTTCTTATCGTAAAGCTTATATTATCATATTAAATGCACATTTAAAGAATATACTTGTTAATTTGCTAGCCTTTTCTATATTCTTAATGTAATTTCTCTCTTAAGATTTTGAAATAAAGTATGCATTTAACTTTTTTTAATAACAGAAAAGAACTTTCAAAAGCAAGTAATATTCAAGAATCTGATTGTTAATGTAACCACAAACCAGTATCAATACAAAATGAAGAATGAAAGTAGTCAAAGACTCATTTCAATAAACTTTTATTTTGTTGAAAATATACAATCACAAATGAAACAAACCCGCATAAAATATTTTAAGGGGGAACTCATGTGCTTCAGAAGGGGATCAGTCAGTTCCTTATATTCTTGACATCTGCAGATAGTCTATAGTTTGACAGACTAGAGACCTTTTCATGTTAATGCATTTGCATGTATATCCCATGTCATCAATCTGAAAATCAAAATAATTTCAAGCAGGGGACTCTTGAAAATGACTGGACATCGACATCAGAACTTGAAAGGAATGTGGCATCTTACACCCCAACTAGCCCAGTCCCCAAAATGAACCTTTGAATTTACTGGTCTGAATCAAATTCCTGCAATTATTTTTATATAGTTCTAAATAAAAACTAAAAATAATTACTGGTCTGAACAAAGTTTTACTGGTCTTGGGACGGAGGACTTATGCTCATCGTATATTCGTGAGGACCCCCCTTTTTTTTCTTCTCCATACTGATACAACTTTACAAGATCAAACCCTGCTTACTTTGATAGAAAGCATAAAAGTGGGTTATATTTCCTTCACTCTTTCAATCAATTAAATCAAATTATTTTAATCACCGTTTTGCTTTTTTGGACAAAAGTCCAAAATTTATTTCTGCTGCTAGGTCGTGATATCAAGGTCATTCGGTCCAAAGCTAGTCGGCCTCCAATCTTCCGTTGGAATAATTAAACTTTTATTTATTATTCCTACTGTGAATCATACTATTCTAACATAATAAATAATTAATTCTTCACTTCTTCAGCCTTCGTTCATAGCATATTTATCCTCTGAAGTAAACAAAACCGTTAGATAAAATCCGGAAGTAATTGAAATCTCATAAATCGGACGAGGATTTGGGCCGAAAGAAAAAAAATGGCCATCGACTCGTTTCTTAGTCACAGCAGCGCTTTTTCATACACGAAATTAAGGTCAAATCGTAGCCAAGTTCAAACACTAAGATTTGTTTTCAGTCGCCGAATTATAAATCCCTTGTTCACTCCGAGAGTACGTGTCTGCAAATGACAAATTTACAGAATTAAAATAGAAAAGACAACACAATTTATTTTTGAACATTAAAACCTATGCTTGGAAAGTTCATAGCCGGGGATTTTATAGCAATAGCCGGTGAAATGTGCCGGTTCCCAGCTTCAAATGAAAACACTGATTATGTGTATAAACATCCAACAAAATATTAAAGCTGTAGCTCCAAAACTGTATGATGAGATAGCCGGACAAACCATGCATCTATATCCGGACTGACGAACGGACGGACAGGGGTAAATTAATATTCCCCCGACTCTTTGTCGCGGGGGCATAAACAAATTAATTGAAGAGATAGAATTATTTTTGTGATTGTTGAAATAGAGGTATTTGGAAATATTAGGTTATGACGGAGATTATATAATTTACTACTTTCACTGATATTTCTAAAAAGAATCGTCATGTGGAAAATCTGTAATAAATCAAAATAAGACAGGAAGAGCTTGAATATACCAAAGTGGTAATCAGAATCTGTAAATCGAAGATGGACAGACAACACAATGGCCAAAAGGACAAACAACGATCTACAAACATACACATAAAACTAAAGATCGAGTAATACGAACCCCGCTGAAAACCGGGATGAACTCAGGTGCTACGAAAGGGTAAGCAGTTCCTGCTCTACTGGTGGCACCCGTCGTGTTAATTTAGTTACAAACCCAGTGATAAGTCATAAAATGAGGAAAGGACCGGGAAGAACATTTGAATACAGCAGAAAGAGTTATTTTGGGGAAGGTAAAATTTTGTGATTTACCTTCTTTGGTCATCTTGAAATTCCGATCAAAACAAAAAAACACCACATTTTCTCAATATTTTACAAGCTTTCATGGCTTTTTCTTGTACATTTGCAATTTTTTTTTCAAAATGTCTCCATCTTAGAGCAAATTCTTGAAAACAAAAAGAAAACTGCTACATAACTGTCTTATTTTAAAACTACATTTGAACAAGATTATTTTTTTTAATCTGCAAAAATGTTTTGTTGCATTTTCCGTTACTCTACAACATAATAAAAACCTGAACAAGATATTCACAAGTTAATTATGCCTGTAAATTTTTTTGCAACTTTTTTAATCTAAATTTCTACGTTTGAAGAGACTTATTTAATAATGTCTAGTATGTCCCCTACAGGCCTTAGGCCTTTTATAAGAAATTTCAACTAAAGATTAGAGCTGTTTTAAAACATGGCACTGGTACTATAAAGCTGCAACGTTGATTAAAATTTTGCAAAGATTTGCCATCATTTTACAGCTAGAATTCTTTAGAGAGTACGACTTTGTCTCTCCATCAAGTATAGTAATTATCAAAACTTTTGAGATAATGAAAATCAATAAACAAAGACTAAAGCATAATTATTAAAGTCTATGATTAACATTGCAACATGTCAACCAGAGGCCCACCTGATCAGTGGGCTGTCGTCGACGTGAACGCATGGTAGTTGGGTTTATCACTACCTTGTGCTATCAGTGCCTATCACCACTAACGCTGTGAGTTCGAATCCCACTCATGGCGAGGTGTACTAGATACAACATTTTGTGATAACGTTTGTCAGTGACTTGTGTCAGGTCGGTGGTTTTCTCCACCAACAACACTGACCGCCACGATATAATGGAAATATTGTTGAAAGTGGCATTAAACACCATAAACCAACCAAAAAACCATGACTCCACACACATGCTTCACATCTTTCCTCTATATTTTTTTTGTATTTCTTTTTCATATTTTTATTTAATATCCTTGACCTGTATTTTATCTATGTATAGCTACTTATAACATTTCAAGTCAAACCAGGTTAACGCAGAGAAACTAATAACTAGAGGCTCCCAGGAGCATGTATAGCTCACCTGGGTATAATAACAACATCAGTCAATAAAACTTGATAACTTTGGTAAAAAAAATTAACAAATGTAGCCTTCGTCATTGCAGATCCCTTCTACAAAAAAATTTAGGCAGGGATTCCCCCTTTAATGTAAGTTATCAAAATTGCTATAAAAAAACATATATGTCAATGATTCTCAAAATTTAGCTTTTCCTACTTCACATTTTGTAATAGAGTTGCTTCCCTTTGATTATTTGAGTAACCAAAAGCAGTGAGTCAACAAAAAAATGCATTTCAAGAGGAATAACTCTTCACACAGTTGTCACACATTTTCAACTGAGGGAATTTTTTTGTAGATCTTGACATCCTGAACATTTTTGCAGTTTAAATTTTCCCTCTATCTCTAATAGTTTTTGAGATATAAGATGATAGTATTAAAATCTAGAACATTTTGATGAAAAAAGGGCAATAACTCCAAAATGGGTAATGGGATTTACTTCAAAATTGCTGGGTAGGAAGATCTTGACATGCTGCAAATTTTGCAATTTAAACTTAACCTTTATCTCTTATAGTTTTTGAAATATAAGACGAAAAGTATTAAATTTTTTTTTAAATTTGATGAAAAAAGGGCAAGAACTCCAAGATGGGTAATCAGATTTACTTAAAAATTGCAGGGTAGGTAGATCTTGACATGCTGCACATTTTTGCAATTAAACTTAACCTTTATCTCTTATAGTTTTTGAAATATAAGACGAAAGGTATTAAAATTTTAAAAATTTGATGAAAAAAGGGCAATAACTCCAAAATGGGTAATCAGATTTACTTCAAAATAGCAGGGTAGGTAGATCTTGCTGTGCTGATCATTTTTACCCCATATCAGATTACTGATATTATTAACGGTTTTTGAGTCATTACCCACAAACATGCAATTTTACCATATGTTCTATTTTTAGTAACAGCAGCCATGTTGGTTGGTGCATGGCATCACCGGACACAATTATGAAACTAGACACCGTAGTGATGATTCAGACCAAGTTTGGTTCCAATTGGTCTAGTAGTTTCAGAGGAGAAGATTTTTGAAAAAGTTTACAACATACGACGGACGCCAAGTGATGGCAATAGCTCATCATTATGCTTATACAGTTCAAATTTGGGCACTTTCTGGCTTAAAATAGAGCAGTTTTGGCCATTTGAAGAAATTTCTATTTTTAGTAATGGTGGCCATCTTGGATACAGGACGACGCTGATGGACACAATTTTGAAAGGGGACCACCCAAGGATCATTTCAGCAAAGTTTGGTTGAGATTGGCTCAGTAGTTTCAGAGAAGATTTTTTTTTAATTTCATCCCCCCTTTTTCTATTTTTAGCTTGGCGGCCATCTTGGTTGGAAGTCGGGATCACCGGACACATTTTTGGAAGGGGGCCCATCCAAGGATCATTCCACAAAAGTTTGGTTGCAATTGGCCCAGTGGTTTCTGAGGAGAAGATTTTTATGTGAATTTCCCATAGGGTCCTATGTTAAACTAAGTTCGGCTGTGGGGGCCATCTTGATCGAAGGGCCGAACCGCCAGACACATTTTTGGAAGAGAACCATCCAATGACTATTTCATCAAAATGTTGTTCTTCTTGAGCAAATGGTTTCAGACAAGAAGATTTTGATGGGAATTTCCCATAGGGTCCTATGTTAAATTAAGTTCGGCTGTAACAGCCATATTGGTCGGAGGTCTGAAATTCCAGACATAATTTTGGAAGGGGACCACCCAAGGATCATCTCAGTAAAGCTTGGTTGAGATTGGTTCAGTAGTTACAGAGGAGAAGATTTTTTTTTAATTTCATCCCCCCTTTTTTCTATTTTTAGCTTGGTGGCCATCTTGGTTGGAAGTCGGGATCACCGGACACAATTTTGGAAGGGGGGCCATCCAAGGATCATTCCACAAATGTTTGATTGCAATTGGCCCAGTGGTTTCTGAGGAGAAGATTTTTATGTGAATTTCCCATAGGGTCCTATGTGAAGCTAAGTTCGGCTGTGTTGGCCATCTTGATCGAAGGGCCGAAAACCCCCGGACACATTTTTGGAAGAGAACCATCCAATGACTATTTCATCAAAATTTTGTTCTTATTGAGCAAATGGTTTCAGACAAGAAGATTTTTATGGGAATTTCCCATAGGGTCCTATGTTAAATTAAGTTCGGCTGTGGTGGCCATCTTGGTCGGTGTTCTGAAATGCCGGACACAATTTTGGAAGAGGACCACCCAAGAATCATATCAGCAAAGTTTGGTTGAGATTGGCTCAGTAGTTTCAGAGGAGAAGATTTTTTTTTAAATTTCATCCCCCCTTTTTTCTAATTTGCATAATCGGTCAAAATCAGCAAAAGTTCAAAGTTCATAAAAAATGCCGTAATATATGTTAAAAAGCTCATCATTATGCTTATACAGTTCAAATTTGGGCACTTTCTGGCTTAAAATAGAGCAGTTTTGGCCATTTGAAGAAATTTCTATTTTTAGTAATGGTGGCCATCTTGGATACAGGACGGCGCTGACGGACACAACTTTGAAAGGGGACCACCTAAGGATCATTTCAGAAAAGTTTGGTTGAGATTGGCTCAGTAGTTTCAGAGAAGATTTCTTTTTAATTTCATCCCCCCTTTTTTCTAATTTGCATAATCGGTCAAAATGGGTAATGGGATTTACTTCAAAATTGCAGGGTAGGTAGATCTTGACATGCTGCACATTTTTGCAATTTAAACTTAACATCTATCTCTAAATAGTTTTTGAAATATAAGACGAAAAGTATTAAAATAAAAATAAAAATTGATGAAAAAAGGGCAATAACTCCAAGATGGGTAATCAAATTTACTTCAAAATTGCAGGGTAGGTAGATCTTGACATGCTGAACATGTTTGCAGTTTCAACTTACCATCTGTCTCTTATAGTTTTTTAAATAAAGGACGAAAAGTATTAAAATTTTGAAAATTTGATGAAAAAAGGGAAATAACTCCAAAATGGGTATTGGGATTTACTTCAAAATTGCCGGGTGGGTAGATCTTGATATGCCGCACATTTTTGCAATTTAAAGTTAACCTTTATCTCTTATACTTTTTGAAATATAAGACGAAAGGTATTAAAATTTTACAAATTTGATGAAAAAAGGGCAATAACTCCAAGATGGGTAATCAGATTTACTTCAACATTGCAGGGTAGGTAGATCTTGATGTGCAGATCATTTTTACCCAATGTCAGATTTTTGATATTATTAACGGTTTTTGAGTTATTACCCAAAACCTGCAATTTTATCATATGTTCTATTTTTAGTAACATCGGCCATGTTGGTTGGTGCATGGCATCACCGGACACAAATTTGAAACTAGACACCCTAGTGATGATTCAGACCAAGTTTGGTTTCCATTGGTCTAGTACTTTCAGAGGAGAAGATTTTTTAAAAAGTTTACGACGTACGACGGACGACGACGACGGACGCCAAGTGATGGCAATAGCTCAGTCATGTGAGCTAAAAACATAATTTCTTGCATAAATAAGGGGCATAACTCAGAAATAACAAATATAGGATAAATTAAAATCACACTTAACACATATTTTATCTGTATATTTACAAAACAAGTTTTAATATTTCAAGTCTTTCTACTATACAGATTCAGAGTTAATGCTAAAAAAACAATAAAAATTTATGCTTAATGCCAACTTTAGCATTACTTCAGCTATATCGTGGCATTCCAATAAAAACATCATTTTATCTATAATTAATGAACATAACTCGGAAATGACAAATATGGAATATAACTTGACCTGTATTTTATTCGTACAAAACTAATTAAAAAATTTCAAGTCGATCGAATATTCAAAATTTTATGTTATTTGAAATTAGCATGGACATCATTTTTTTCTTTTACAAAATTAAGGGGCATAACTCGGACACAACAAATGTGAAATATCTCGCAATCAAACTGGAGCTGTATTTTATCAGTCTAAAAATGAGCTAGATTAAAATTTCAAGTCATATATTTAACTCAGTCCTCACAATGAGCACCGTTTTTCCAGACCAAGACCAGTAAAACTTTGTTCGGACCAGTAAATTTTTCATTTTTTTTAAAGAACAATATAAAAATAAATTCAATAATTTGATTGGGACCAGTAAATTCAAATTTTCATTTCGAGGACTGTTAACTTGTGTTAATACTCAAAAAACAATAAAAACATCCTTAAAAAACTAAGAAATTAAAACAGTGAGATAATGTCCGAAAACAAAAAGTTGACGCTCGTGCATACATTTGTCCATCCATCTGCCAGTCCTTTATCGTCACAATGTGGTAAATATGTACGCTTTCAAATTTTGAAACAGAATATTGGTTGGTTTAAGATGCAATCGAACCTCATTCTGATCAACTTGAAAGTTATTATCAGTGATAAATTCAGGGACCATTCTGGTTAGAAAATAAAACAACTGAAAATCAAGGAAAACAAGATATGATTATAATCTAACGATTATGAAGTCTCCCAAACCGGCCATTGACACTATCTACCCACATATCAAATTTTGATGATATCGGACAATATTGAAAATTTTGAAAACGCAGAATTGCTCCTCTAATGGTGACCTATCACTATGTCAAATTTTATGTCTCTATCATTATCCAGTTAGAAGTTATCAACATTAATGTACGAAATTTCAAGTTTCCCATAGGATTCTATAGTAACCCCCACCCCCTTTGAACCCCCCAACATATGGCTTTGACCCCCTTTACCACAAATCTGAAAACTTTAGGATCAACTAGAAACATATATCTATAACTCCACCAAGTTTCATGAAATTCTGTCCTGTAGTTCCTGAGATCTGCCGTGAGATCTTCACGGAAAGAAAGAATAAGAATAATAATAAGAAACAGAGCAAAAACAATAAGTCCCCCAAACTTTGTTTGGGAGACTTAATAAGAAACGGAGCAAAAACAATAAGTCTCCAAACGTTGTTTGGGAGATTTAAATAGCTGAGACCATCTACACCCTCTTTCAAAAGGTCCATTTTTGACCTGTTCTGACTGTGTCTAGCAACTTTAGGAAAACAATTTTCAGAGAAAGATAGCTGAAATCAGTTAAAAAAATGAAAAAAAATCATCCCTGTAAATTAAATAAAAACTAAATCTACTACAAACTGATGAAATTTTAACGTCAAACGCTATACAAGGAAGCGACCTGTCTGGGTTCAAGTTACAGAGAATTAGGTGCATATGGAAAAAATCGTTAACAGTTCAATTTTTTTTAGGATGGCCCCGATGGCCGTAATATTCTAAATGTTCTACAAATTAGATAAGCTAAGTACACACTAGAAACTAATCAATGACAAAGTTGTTATGTCATGTCTATAGACAGTTTTAACACCAAGAGAGTGAAATTCATTATCTACTTGAATGTCAATTCTACAGGGATATTATATGTCAACGTTAGTGTTATCTTTCTGTAGTTAATTACCTTTCCATTATGCTTGTAATCATATTGCAATTTTCTACTGGGCAACTTTCAAAATATTTCAGCATGAACTTACTTTCAATAACTTTAACAATGCCAGTCTGTTTTAATTTCAATTCAACTCAACCTCATATATTTATTGTCTTGAAAAAGGTATAATTTCGTGACAAACAAAAAAATGAAATAAAAAAAATTCTGGTTCACCATGTGGTGTGTGCATACTGTTTCTGGAATAACCTTCATCAGGTACACACAAACTCAAAAGATTGGAAAGCCAAATAATTTAAAAGTCCTTGAAAGCAAGAGAACCAAAGGGCCTAAAGAGGACGGCCAAAATCGGCTAAGGTCATAGATGCCTGAGGGAGGAGAACCTTAGTTTGATAAACTTGCTTAGAACCAGTATAGCAATTAATTAGCAAATGTGAATAAGAAATATTTCACTCTTTTTTTTTCTTCAAGGCCTATAATTTAAATAATCATTGACAAAAATACTGGATTTGTATTGCAAGTGAGCTATTTATAGACATATCGTGTATTTTAACTGTCAAGAAATGAGTTTGCTTTGAAAGTGCACAAATTAACATTCTTCCTATAATGATTTATGAAATGAAAGTTTTGAACTTGAGATATTGATGATATATACAGCAATATGGTAAGAAATTGCCACAGAATGAAATTGCTTGTCTTGTCACAAGAACATTTTTCCATTTTTTACATTGTAAAGTACATAAGTCTAGTAGCCATGGACAAAACATTATTGGTTTTCAAACTTATATCATTGATATGTAGTACATTTTTTGTATATGCATTGATATTTTTTTTATTTTATTACCTCCAAGAGAATCTTGGGCCTTGGGCATAGAAATAGGACCAAGTCTCTCTGCTGCAGGTCACAAACCCTCCGAAAGGGGTGTCATCTAGTTGTGTGGGACAAATAACATACAAAACTTGCCTTTAGGGCAGGACAGATATGAATGGCTGGTGTTTGGAGAATGCCACCCTCCTTTGGGTAAGTAAACGGCTATTAATGAGCTTAAAGTTTGTTATTAATAGTCATTGGTGGCTTTGTTACGTGGCAAATTTTCTAAGTCTATCCGGGGGTCGTCGTGGTTGTATGGTAGTTGGATTTACAACTAATCAGTGCTTATCACCACTAACGTTTTGAGTTCAAACCCCGCTCAGTCGAGATGTCCTCGATACAACATTATGTGAAAAAGTTTGTCAGTGACTTGCAGCAGGTCAGTGCTTTTCTCCGAGTACTCTGATTTCCACCGCACCACCAATAAAACTGACCGCCACGATATGACTGAAATATTGTTGAAAGTGCCGATAAACAGCATAACCCTAAAGCTATCCATATATATTCTTCTTCCTGTGGCAATCTAAAACATTAACCAAAAATAAAATATAAAACTTCAGAGGCACAATTTTACATTGTAATCAAAGCATCATTATCACTTCATGAAGAATAGTGTGTCTCAGATTCTGTGTGAAATTCAATTAAATTTAATCCCAAGTTAAAAGCTTTATTAGCTTTATTAAGTGAAAAATTTGTCATCAAAGTGATTGAATTTCACCTCATAAAAATATCTTTCTACTGTAACCTTTTATCTTCTCATATATGTTACTAATTAAGCAATATGAAAAAGTCAACAAAATTAAACTTAATTACCAAAGTATCAAAGCAAACAGACTTGTTGCCTTAATTTTATTACTGCACATCCTTGAATTAAACAATGCAGTAATCCAGTCAATAAGTTTTAAAACTTGCTTGTGTATATAGGATGCTGTTGGATTGATTTTTTGTTGTTGCTTTATTTGGTAATCAACTAATAAAATCAAACAACTTAGCCTATTTAAAAAAATAAGTCAAAAAGAAATTCATTCTGTGTTTCCGCTAACCCAACCAACCTTAATTTTTAGTTCCTACCCTACTTTTTATGATATTCTGGTTTGTATATATATGATCTTCTAGTTCCTACCCTACTTTTTATGATATTCTGGTTTGTATATATGATCTTCTTTTTCCTTTTACATTCTATTTTACTCCTATTACTTAAAAAAAACAATTCTTACTTTGTAATCAATTGTCTTTTAGTGAAAATATTGTTTTTTTGTTTTAACTCAGTGTTCGATTGTCTTTTAGTTAACAACATTTTTTTTCTTTTTTAATCAATTGTCTTACAGTGAAAACAATTTTTTTAACTCACTGTTCAATCGTCTTTTAGTTAAAAAAATTAAAAATATTCTTTTTTTTTTGCTGTATTCAACTGCCATGACCAGTCGGATCCATTTTATTGTTATAAATACTAAAACATACTGTTGTCACACACACACACATGAAGTCATCACTCAAGAACTTGTATCTATTACAATCATGTCCTATTTTAAATCAAACAGCCAATGAAATTGTTTTTGTTTTTATGTTAAATATCTTGAGCTTGTGTCTATTGTAAACATGTTCAATTCTAAGAAAAACGATCAACTGTGAGCTAATGCTCACCTATGATACCCCCGCTCCTTGGCAAACAGGAAGTAGGAATCTGACGGGTCAAAAAACGCTTCCCACGATATGGGGTACCTATATGAAGCTTGTGACCAAATATCAGATTTCTGCCATCAATAGTTGCTGAGAAAAATGTGACGAAAAATGTGCATATATGTTCAATGTGTATAAAAACCAACTAAGTCGGCAAACAGGAAGTAGGAATCTGATGGGTCCAAAAACGCTTCCCACGATATGGGGTACCTATATGACGCTTGTGACCAAATATCAGATCTCTGTCATCAAT